>OY728164.1:1810936318-1812186318 GCA_963277665.1 Viscum album | reverse complement strand
CGGTTTGAAAGCCATTTCTGTCAAAACCCGTGAATTTTTTATAAATGTCGGTTTTTATTTTAAAAGTAAAAAATTCACATATTTAGAAAATTATTTAGATAAAATAAATATTATTTTTGGAATCAGGACGTCGAAATTATCCAATGGTGAATTTTTCATAATTTTCTGAGACAGTCAAATTTTTGGGTATAAATTAAATACCATTTAAATATATAATGTGTTTTATGACATCATAATGACCCAATGGTGATGTAATAAAATACCATAATCCTTATGTTCGGCCAATATGTGTTTTATCATTAAAATAATGAGGTTTTGGGTTTGTTTGACTCACTTTTCAAAGCATTAATGGAGCCCTCAAGACTTATTCAACACTTTGCCTTTTTAAATTAATTTCCATGGGAGTGTGACTCACCTCCACATAAGCAACCCTAATTTTTTAATAAGTTCGGACCTTGGCTTTGTAAAATATTGTTTTACTCTTTCCTTTTCCAGAAACCATGGGCAAATACCATGGGATGGTTTGTGGTTTGGATTATTTTAATATAAGGGGTCCCAAACCTAAATAATAAAGAATTCTCTCACCTTTCCTATATAAACCCACCCAAGCTCCCACTTCCTCCTCACTCAAATCCCTTTAAGTTCGTCCAACCTCTGCCCTACTCTTTCTAGAATCCTCCCAAGGTGCCCCAAGATCTCAAGAAGCCTCTCACAAGCCTCTCTCTAGCCTTTGGAAGCACACTTCCAAGTAAGGGTTTTTTTCTTCCTTTCTCATTTTTGTCAATTTTCTTTAAGTTGTATTTCCCTTTTAATTTCATTTATGAATGTTGGGGTATGGTTTCGCACCTCTCCCATACTTCCCTCTTATTGTTTGAATGATGGGAGACCCCTTTCTCTCTCATTAAATGCCTCCCATGTACACCCGTTACTATGCCGAAATTCCGAAAGGAACCTTTTTCTCCTCTTTTATATTCAATCAATACTTTTGTATCATGAATCTAAATTCCTTTTCAATTGTTGGGACATGTATCTATATGACCTTCTTACTGTCCATTACATGTAAATATGATGAGTAACCCCTTTCTCTCTCATCAATTTTTTTTATGAATTCATATGTCACGTCGTTATGCTGCCGAAATCGCACCGAGTTTCTAAGCCAATGTCTTTGTGTAGTGAATACCATGCCCATTTCTCCATCAAGGGTATTCACCTTTATGCACATTTACATATTGATTGTAAAGTTTCATGTATGAATTCCACATTCCTTTATCGTGGAAGAAATGATTATGTTTTATGAATCCATGTTTTATGATCCATGTGGCACACTTATGCATGAAATGAAATGTTTAATAAGGGTGCACCCTTTATAGCGCTCTAATGCATTGGGTAAAGTATAGTATCATGATACGTCATGTGAAATGAGTGTTGACTCATTCTAATTCAAGTGCAACGAGGGTTTACTCGTGCTTCAAGTGCAATGAGGGTTTACTCATGCTCCATGTGCAATGAGCCTTGGCTCATGCTAATTCAATGTTAAGTGTTGTTGCCGCATTTCCATGTTATGATTATCATGCTTTATCATGCCTTTATGTTCATGTCTCTCTTATGCTCTATTTATTTGCCTATTGCCTAACATGTATTGTAATCCTTATGTTATTCATTGTGTACTCCCTTACTGGGCTTTATAGCTCACCCTTTTCTTATGCATGTCCTCAGGTTATCCCATGCAATGCTAAGTACGAAGGAATATAGTGGTCATGTAAAGGAAGTTTTCAATAAGGATGTTGTATATCAAGTTTAAAGTTTTTATGTAATGATCCTAAGCCCCAAAGACACTAAACCTCTCGATATTTTTTGTTGTATCAAGTGAAGTTTTATGTAATAAAGCATGTTTAAGTTGTAATAAAAAGCAGGGTTGTCATAGTTGGTATCAGAGGATAGGTTTAGTTATTTTTGGGATTAGGAAACCCTAGTAAAGCCTTATATACAAGACTAAGCATAATAAAAACATCCCTAAATTTTGGTAAATACTAAGTAAGTGTTTTATCAAACAAATACATCCCTGTCTGGATACGAGCAGGTAGATGCGGCTCTGGCACAGATGTATCCTAGGGGTAAAACCCGAAAACACCGCTTTGAGCTAGACTCGAACGGGAACTGGTGCACGACAACGGGCCTTGCTGAACTCTTGGTTACGACACTCCCGGGGGATATGTTTTGACAAATTCACAATCTTAGTATGAACCCTTATTAAGGGAAAAATTCCCCTAAGAATATATTTTAGAAGGATGATCATGAAAAGCCTGGATTGAATCCTATAGACTCATGAGTTAAAGAGATTAAAGTTTATTTATAAGTCATCAACTTTTGTCTTTGGATTACACATTATGTGTTACCCCTAACTTTCCTTTTATTCCAGCCAATGGCCGGTAATAGGAGAACTCGGGCTAACAACCGTTGTGAAGATCAGTGTGATGATTGTACTTATGAGATGCCCAATCCAATGGGAGCGGGAATCGCGAACTTTGTCACGCTTCTCTCTCAGCTAACTCAAGTTTTGAAT
The DNA here is from genome assembly GCA_963277665.1 of Viscum album. NCBI lineage: Eukaryota > Viridiplantae > Streptophyta > Magnoliopsida > Santalales > Viscaceae > Viscum > Viscum album. The sequence goes on along the minus strand of OY728164.1, from coordinate 1,812,183,755 downwards.
AGAAACACTGGTCAAGAGAAACGTTCAACCCCCCCTAAGAAAGAACAAGTCGCTATTGAAAGCTTCATGAGACAAAGGCCTCCTACTTTTAGTGGATCATCCGATCCCACGATTGCTGAACAATGGATCAACTCCATTGAAAAGATATTCTCCATCCTCCAATGCTCTGAAAAAGAGAAGGTTCTCCTGGTGGCTTATCGTATGGAGGGTGAAGCTGATCAATGGTGGACGTTGATCAAAAATACGAAGCCTGAGGAGGAGATCGAGGCTTTGGAATGGAAGGTATTCCGGAAGATTTTTTTCGATAAATATTTTCCACGCACCCTCCGTCTTAAGATGGAAAGGGACTTCCTTTCCCTCAAGCAGAAAGATGAGGAATCTGTGGGGGCGTACGAGGCAAACTTCACAAGGCTTGCACGATACGCTTCTGGCTTTGTCATTACCCCCAAATGCAAGGTTGACCGCTTCTTTTGTGGGCTGAAGCCTAGCTTGTGGAAAGCATTATCGATCCGTGACTTCGACAGCTATGAGGAAATTGTCCGATGTGCCCTCAAGGTTGAAATGGAGATCGGAGAATCACAGGGGTATCATGGGGACAAGAAGCGGAAGGTGGACTTCAATGCTGGTGGTCCGATGGATAAATCCAACGGCTCTAAGAAATTCCAGCACCCCACTTGCCAAAAGTGTGGAAAGAAGCACCCTGGAAATTGCCTTAGGGGGACAAGAAAATGCTTCAAGTGTGGAAGAGAAGGGAACCTAGCTGTTAACTGTCAGAAAGAAGGAACCGCGGCTGCGACGGAGGGGAGGAACGCTCCATTCGAACCTCAACGCGTTGTTCAATGCTTCAAATGCAAAGAACCGGGTCATTTTGCAAATCAGTGCCCTAATCCAAGGGTTATCGGAGGCAATCAACAACCTCCAAGACAGCAAGGAAGAGCTTTTTCCATCACTTCTGCCGAAGTGAACCCCGACAACGAAGTGGTGACAGGTACGCTAGTTATTCATTCAAGAATAGAGAAAGTACTTTTTGATTCAGGTTCTACGCATTCTTTTATATCTCAAAAGTTTAGTAGAACAATACCTGCACCACCACAAATCATGGAAGTAAAGATGTCGGTGAGTACGGCAAATGGAGAAATCATTGCATCCCATGAGTATAAGTCCTCTCCTGTTATAATCTGTGGATTTAATTTCCCGGCGAACCTCGTCATACTCCCTTTGGTGGAATTTGATGAAATTCTTGGCATGGATTGGCTTTCCTTATATAGAGCCAACATAAATTGTCAGGAGAGGGAAATCACACTCCATATGGAGAATCGACCCCCGATTCTTTACAAGTGTCAGGAGGAAGATGAATCTCCTTTAGCTCCATCATCTCAAGCATCGATATTACTGCCTTATGAGCACGCATATCTGGCTCAGATGATTGAGTCCATGGAAGAAACCACCCTTGATGAAATGCCTATTGTGAGGGAATTCGCTGAAGTATTTCCCAAGGAACATCCTGGTCTTCCTCCAAGAAGAGATGTTGAGTTCTCAATTGAACTTATACCTGGGGTGCTACCAATATCCAAGACTCCATATAGAATGGATGTGGTTGAGCTTGAAAAACTGAAGAAACAACTACAGGAGAATCTGGATAAAGGGTTTATACGCCCAAATGCATCACCATGGGGTGCACTAGTCCTCTTCGCCAAGAAGAAGGATGGGTCAATGCGGCTTTGCATCGATTATCGTGAACTTAACAAAATCACGATAAAGAACAAGTATCCTCTCCCAAGAATCGATGAGTTGTTTGATTAGCTGCGTGGAGCACAATACTTCTCCAAGGTCGACTTGCGGTCGGGATATTATCAAGTAAGGGTGAAGAAGGAAGATATCCCCAAGACTGCTTTTCGTACAAGATACGGGCACTATGAATTCATAGTAATGCCTTTTGGACTCACCAATTCTCCAGAAATATTCATGGACATGATGAATAGAGTCTTTAGAGATTACCTAGATAAATTTGTGGTAGTCTTTATAGATGATATTCTAATATACTCCAAAACCACGGAGGACCATGAGGAGCATTTAAGAACTGTACTGGAGACTTTGCGCAAGGAGAAGCTCTATGCCAAGTACAGCAAGTGTGATTTCTTGTTGAAGGAGGTCTCATTCTTGGGCCATATCATCACAAGCAATGGGATATCTGTGGACCCCTCCAAAACAGATGCAATTGAGGGATGGCCGAGGCCAACATCGGTAACTGATATTCGTGGCTTCTTGGGGTTAGCTGGATATTATCGACGATTTGTGAGAAACTTCTCAAGATTGTCCAACCCTCTTACCAAGCTAACTCAAAAGGGAGTAAAGTTTGCTTGGAGTGATGAATGCGAAGAAAGCTTCAAGGAGTTGAAAAGGAGGCTTATCACTGCACCTGTGCTCACTTTACCCACAAGTGGGGAGCATTTTGTGGTATTCAGTGATGCTTCGAAGAAGGGCTTAGGATGTGTGCTGATGCAGAATGATAAAGTGATATCCTATGCCTCAAGGCAGTTGAAAATCCATGAGCGAAACTATCCAACGCATGATCTGGAGTTGGCGGCGGTGATCTTTGCCTTGAAAATCTGGCAGCATTATCTCTATGGAGAGAAATGTGAGATATATACTGACCACAAAAGTCTTAAATATATATTCACACAGAAAGAGCTTAATATGCGCCAGAGAAGATGGATAGAGCTCATCAAGGATTATGACTGTTCAATACATTACCACCCTGGGAAGGCGAACAAGGTGGCGGATGCCCTAAATAGAAAGGATCCAGCAATTCTATCAATGATGAGAATTGAGAAGGATCTAATCTTCTTAGACGTGATGAAGATGGACGTGGGAATCATAAAGAAGGGAACATCATCAATCCTTTCACAAATGATTGCTCAACCATCTCTTTTGGAAAGGTTAAAGGATGCTCAAAAGGATGATGCGAGAATCCATGAAAAAGTGGAAGCTATCAAAAAGGGAAAATCCTCAGAGTTTACTGTTAATGAAGAAGGAATTGTGCGGTTTGGGAAAAGACTATGTGTCCCATCATGTTCGGAGCTGAAGAAGGAACTTTTGGATGATGCACATAGTTCAAATTTCTCTATTCACCCAGGGAGCACAAAGATGTATCGAGATCTCCGAGAAAACATTTGGTGGGATAATATGAAGAAGGAGATCGCTGAATATACATCAAAGTGCCTGGTGTGTCAGCAAGTGAAGGCAGAGAGGCAGAAGTCTAAGGGGATGAAGCAACCATTGCCCATACCAGAATGGGAATGGGAGAACATCACCATGGACTTCGTCACTGGACTTCCAAGGACATCCAAAAGCAACAATGCAATCTGGGTTATTGTGGATCGTCTTACAAAGACAGCACACTTCATTGCTATTCGAGAGGATTTCTCTTTGGATCAACAGGCACAGATATATATCAGGGAAGTGGTACGGTTGCATGGAGTACCACTATCTATTGTGTCTGACCGAGAACCAAGATTTACCTCTAAGTTTTGGAAGAGTCTTCAACATGCTCTGAATACTGAACTGAACTTCAGTACGGCCTATCCTCCTCAAACTGAAGGCCAATCCGAGCGGACTATCCAAACACTTGAGGATATGTTGAGAGCGTGCTCAATGGACTTTAAAGGAGGATGGGATCAACATCTTCCTCTATTTGAGTTCTCTTATAATAATAGTTTCCACTCGAGCATCCAAATGGCACCATATGAAGCCCTGTATGGGAAAAGGTGTAGAACACCGACATGTTGGGATGAGGTCGGTGAACGTAAGCTACTTGGACCAGAAATGGTCGAAGAAATGGTGGAGAAGGTGAAAACCATTCAGCAGCATATCAAGGCACCCCAAAGTCGACAGAAGAGTTATGCAGATAATCGTCGACGAGACCTTGAGTTTAAAGTCGGAGACATGGTGTTTTTACGCATATCTCCGTGGAAGAAGGTCATGAGGTTTGGAAAGAAAGGGAAGTTAAGTCCAATGTACATCGGACCATTCGAGATTCTTGATCGTGTTGGGGCTGTGGCCTATCGACTAGCACTTCCACCTACTATGGCCAAGGTGCATGATGTCTTCCATGTATCCCTCTTAAGGAAGTACATACCAGACCCTTCACATGTACTCTCTTCCAAGGTGGTACAATTAGAAGACGATCTTTCTTATGAGGAGAAACCAGTGAAGATCTTAGATCGTAGAGAAAAAGTTCTACGAAATAAGTCAATGCCCCTCGTCAAGGTGTTGTGGAGAAACCAAAAGTTTGAAGAAGCAACTTGGGAGTCAGAGGATATGATGAAGCTAAGTTACCCACATTTGTTTTAGTGTGGGAAAAGGAAAATTTCGAGGACGAAATTTCTTAAGGGGGGAATGTTGTAACGACCCAAAATTTCATTAATGGAAAATCCCTCTTGATCCAGTTAAATGTTTCTTTATGAAAATAAAAATGTTTTTATAAGATGTCAACTTCTTTAGTCTAACGTTAAGATTTGTGACCGTTACTTTTATAGCCATTTAACAGTGATCATCTGGGTAGTTTAAATATAAGGCTTTAACGAAAAAATTTTCTACTCAGACAAAGGAAGCGATGGCCCCATCCAGTAGAATTTCCACTTACGAAGCCCATTTGTCGGAGCTCGGAAAGGAGGTGGCATCTTTGGGCTTTGCCCTTGACCAAGCCCAAGCTGAGCTTCATCAAGTCAAGCTCGAACGTGATCATCTACGGGAAAAATGGAAGTTGATAGAGATTACCACTCGAGCGATGTTATCCGAGCAACCCCAAGAGTCTGTCACCATCGCACACCTTACCCTTAGGTCTTATGCGGCTATTTTAAGGGGTTATGTAACAAATAAGTAGCACCATTTTCATGTACATTATTTTTGTATATAATAATGAATATAATTTCTAGTCATTTTTGATACATTGTAATTAGTTTTTAAAGTACAAACGGTGTTTTTAGTTATTATTTAATTAAGAATTATATTTTATTAAATTAAAGGATTTTTGAATTAAATAATATTTTAATAAAATATTATTATTAATATTAAATTAATTTTCATTAAATATAAATGATCTTGAAATTTTATGAATGCAATTAAAATTTTTATTAAGGTTTGAAAGCCATTTCTGTCAAAACCCGTGAATTTTTTATAAATGTCGGTTTTTATTTTAAAAGTAAAAATTCACATATTTAGAAAATTATTTAGATAAAATAAATATTATTTTTGGAATCAGGACGTCGAAATTATCCAATGGTAAATTTTTCATAATTTTCTGAGACAGTCAAATTTTTGGGTAAAAATTAAATACCATTTAAATATATAATGTGTTTTATGACATCATAATGACCAAATGGTGATGTAATAAAATACCATAATCCTTATGTTCGGCCAATATGTGTTTTATCATTAAAATAATGAGGTTTTGGGTTTGTTTGACACACTTTTCAAAGCATTAATGGAGCCCTCAAGACTTATTCAACACTTTGCCTTTTTAAATTAATTTCCATGGGAGTGTGACTCACCTCCACATAAGCAACCCTAATTTTTTAATAAGTTCGGACCTTGGCCTTGTAAAATATTATTTTCCTCTTTCCTTTTCCAGAAACCATGGGCAAATACCATGGGATGGTTTGTGGTTTGGATTATTTTAATATAAGGGGTCCCAAACCTAAATAATAAAGAATTCTCTCACCTTTCCTATATAAACCCACCCAAGCTCCCACTTCCTCCTCACTCAAATCCCTTTAAGTTCGTCCAACCTCTGCCCTACTCTCTCTAGAATCCTCCCATGGTGCCCCAAGCTCTCAAGAAGCCTCTCACAAGCCTCTCTCTAGCCTTTGGAAGCACACTTCCAAGTAAGGGTTTTTTTCTTCCTTTCTTATTTTTGTCAATTTTCTTTAAGTTGTATTTCCCTTTTAATTTCATTTATGAATGTTGGGGTATGGTTTCACACCTCTACCATACTTCCCTCTTATTGTTTGAATGATGGGAGACCCCTTTCTCTCTCATTAAATGCCTCCCATGTACACCCGTTACTATGCCGAAATTCCGAAAGGAACCTTTTTCTCCTCTTTTATATTCAAGCAATACTTTTGTATCATGAATCTAAATTCCTTTTCAATTGTTGGGACATGTATCTATATGACCTTCTTACTGTCCATTACATGTAAATATGATGAGTAACCACTTTCTCTCTCATCAATTTTTTTTATGAATTCTTATGTCACGCCGTTATGCTGCCGAAATCGCACCGAGTTTCTAAGCCAATGTCTTTGTGTAGTGAATACCATGCCCATTTCTCCATCAAGGGTATTCACCTTTATGCACATTTACATATTGATTGTAAAGTTTCATGTATGAATTCCACATTCCTTTATGTGGAAGAAATGATTATGTTTTATGAATCCATGTTTTATGATCCATGTGGCACACTTATGCATGAAATGAAATGTTTAAGAAGGGTGCGCCCTTTATAGCGCTCCAATGCATTGGGTAAAGTATAGTATCATGATACGTCATGTGCAATGAGTGTTGACTCATTCTAATTCAAGTGCAACGAGGGTTTACTCGTGCTTCAAGTGCAATGAGGGTTTACTCATGCTCCATGTGCAATGAGCCTTGGCTCATGCTAATTCAATGTTAAGTGTTGTTTCCACATTTCCATGTTATGATTATCATGCTTTATCATGCCTTTATGTTCATGTCTCTCTTATGCCCTATTGATATGCCTATTGCCTAACATGTATTGTAATCCTCATATTATTCATTGTGTACTCCCTTACTGGGCTTTATAGCTCACCCTTTTCTTATGCATGTCCTCAGGTTATCCCATGCAATGCTAAGTACGAAGGAATATAGTGGTCATGTAAAGGAAGTTTTCAATAAGGATGTTGTATTTCAAGTTTAAAGTTTTTATGTAATGATCCTAAGCCCCAAAGACACTAAACCTCTCGATCTTCTTTGTTGTATCAAGTGAAGTTTTATGTAATAAAGCATGTTTAAGTTGTAATAAAAAGCAGGGTTGTCATATTAAATATTTGAAATTGATGAAAAATACATAAAATTCGATAAAAAATCTAACGATCATATAAAATACTAAAATCCCTACTAAAATTATAATATAATATACTAAAAAACAATAATATCTTATAATACAATGGAAAACTGTAGAAAAATATCAAAACTCTATGAATATTTTAAATTATTATTTAAATCATTGGAAAATATAAAAATATATTAAAAACGTTGAAAATTTTATGAAAAACTAGTCATGGTAAAGAAAAGAACCTCTAAAAATGATAAATACCTTCACCAATAATTAGAAATTTCGAAAACACTAAAATATTTAGTATCCATTAAAATTTAATGAAATTTGGAGATAATCATGAATAACCATGAAAATACATAATATTATGAAAACCCATAAAGTCTCTATAGTTGAATTGAAAATCCTGAAAATCGTAGTAACATTTAAAAGACATGGAAATCCATTAATATTGAAACAATAGTCAAAACCTATAATAACATGAAATCCTTAAAGAAGTATTGTAAATTAATTATGAACCATGATTACCCTATTATAATTGTGGGATGATGTATGAAAACATTTATATACTATGAAAATTATGAAAAAAACTCAAAATTATAGAATCTATAAAAAATCCCTAAAAGCAATAAAATACTAATGAAATTCATAAAATCCAATGAAATGATATAATACCCCCAAAAAATAAGAAACTAAAAAATAATAAATTTATAAAACTAGTACATAACAAATGAATACAAAAAATAAAAACCAAAAACCCTAATTATACCTCAAAAACTATAAATCTATAACAGTTAATATATTCATTAAAACCCAAAAAAGCTTATAAAACCCCTAAAAAATATAAAACCACTAAAACCCCCAGAAATAGATATAAATTAATAAAATAGAAATTATATAAAACCATGTGATTTGTTATAACCATATAATAATATAACAATATGTATTCAACTAAAAAACCCTAGAAAATAATACAAAATTCGGATAAATACTGACGATGGTAAAAATCATGAATACTAGTAGAAATGGATGATAAATAATGAAAACCATGAATTATTTTAAATATTTTGTAAAAAACGTAAACAATATAGCCTCATAAAATTACATGAAAATATAATAAGATATTCATAACATGTATACACCCCAGGAAATATAAGAAACCACTATAAAAGATTAAGAATTACTGAATATCTATAACAATTAATTAATAAAACTAAACCCCCCCAAAATCATCTATGATATCATTGACCCCTATACTCATTTGAAACACTTAAATGTTTTATGAAACCGTGAAAAATTATATGAAAACCATTCAAAATGATAAAAATATTACTAACCCTGATGAAAAAAAGAAAAAAACATTAAAAATAGAGATCTCAAAAAATACCTACAAAAATAATAAAATACACTAAAATATTAAAACCCCTAATAATCACATCAAAATATGAAAATAAATAAATAAATAAAACCATTAAATCTAAAATTATCATAGGGGGCCACAAATAAACCTATAAATCCTTGAAATATTGGTAAAATACATGATAAAACCCAAAAACCTTGAACAACCTTATAATAAACTAGAATACCCCAGTAAACATATAAAACCCCATGAAATACATTAACACATATAAATATAGAAAATTTATTAAAATCATTATACTCTATATTGATCCATGGATTGGCATATAAAACTGTACAAAATTATGATTGTTCATTAAAAGAATTACAATACTATAGAAAAGAATTATGAATAATGGAATTCCATGAAATACCCTAGAAAACATTGGAAATCCATATACAACGTGATAAAACCAAAGAAAACCATGAATACCCAAGAAAACTATGAAAAGCATAAAAACATTATAAAATAGTAGAGCGTATTGAAAACCACTGAAAAAAATTAAAACCAACAAAATCAATAAATATCCCATTGAATATTAGGAATACAAAAAAAATATACAAATTAGAATAACATACAACCCATGTAACACAATGTGATTTTTTATAAGATTATTTCTCGGATTAAGAAAAAAATTTCAAAAACCAAATTTTATTTTAAAATTTCTGTTCATTTTATTAAATAAAACTACCAATTTGTTTAATATTTAAATAAATTTATTGATAACACCTAAATATATATGGATTCAATTCATTATTATGTTTACTAAAAAACAATGTGTTAATTGAATATCATCTTATTATTAAATAATATATTTCATTGGAATCATCTTTCCCTACATTTTATGTGTTTATTTTAAAATTAAATTAAACCACTGAAGTGAATTGAATTTGAAAAAATCTATTTAATATTAGCAATCAACAAATTTAGTATTATTTAATAAATTCAAAATAATTTTTTATCATAATGAATGGTAAAAATAGACAAAACTAATAATCACGGTTAATGTAAATATACTGTTTGGTGTGTTACATTTCCATTGTGGTAAAAATATTTTTTCAAACATTGTTAATTTTTATTTCAAAAAGTATATTTAATATTATAAATAAGATCTTTAGTGTTATATAATAATTATCATATTATGTTAATCTTAAATGAAAAATTTCCTTGGTTAAAAAACTAGTTACTGTGGTGAAAACTAAAATTGTAAAATTTAGTATCCTTGAAGTTAAAGGGAATAAATAACCATTTTGAAAATTATTTATTTTTTGTTGAAGTTTTGTGGATATTAAATATATTCCTTTCACCATACTATTTATCTATTTTGGATGAACATGGGTAATTTGTGACATCAATTAATAAATATTTGTGGCTATTGAAAAAAATTACACTCCTCGTTGATTGTAAGAGGGCACACATCCCCTCACATCTATAGAAAATGATTCTATAGAGCTCAACATATTCATAAGAACATACACCCCACTACCATTGTACAAATCATATAGTTTTTTTATTCTATAAATTCATACCCTATTGTCCTTAATAAGATATCAATATGATTTTTTTCAAAGAAAATGACATATTATTCACAGAGATCATTCAGTATTTTTCTTATTATTCTACCATCTCTAATTATGTATTCACAATTATAATATAATAAAAACAATATATCAAATATCCTATGATTTTATTATTCTTTTTTCATAATCAACATCCTTCACCCCCTTCATCAAATATGAGACAAACAGATTTCTCTTGGGTATAGTGTATTACTTCCTAATGAACCACTATAATTTGTCTACCATCAATGAATCAAATGCTTAATTATAATGATATAAATAATTAATATATTGAATAATCAAGAAACTTTATTTATTTCATAAAAGTAATAAATTAATCACTTCTGTAACATTTCACTGAGTATAAAAATATAATGTTTCATGGGTGTATATACATCATACTGTTACCACAAACCGATGTGACTCATTTTCCATGATTAATTTTCATGAATATTTATAATTTTTTTATAATTAATTAATATGATACATATAAAATTAGTAAAATTATAAAAAATATGGATATATACACTATGATTAAGAGCTATCACCTCCATGAAATACCATTACTAAGAAAACATGGCAGTTAACACCAAAAAATATTAATAAAAAAATTATTAATTAATGGTACATATGATGTTATAATAATATCATATAAGATATGATAAGTAGTAATACAGTCATGGTATAAATTAATATTGTGTATTTTAAATTATATAATAGTCTAAAACATTTTAAACTAATGGGAAACACGAGGAATATGTTTTCTTCTCAAATACATCATTTGTAATGAGCTGACCCCAGTTACTCAGAGTCGGTGAATTATTTTAATACATTGGCATGATTACAAGGAATCAAGTCCCAAAAGACTGATTAGTTTAGCAGTCTTAGGAAATAGATTACATACATGAATGTTACATCGCACTATAATACATACAAAACAACATAAATAATATTTAGGAATTCCATTATTCTATTGGCATAACCCTGCATATCAATAACAATACACTACTTGGAATCCTAGGAAAAATAAAACATAGAAAGGGGTGAGCTCAAATGATCAGTAAGGGTATGAAAAACAGTGGAAACTTTCCTAAATATTCATAAACATTAAAGACAATGCATAACTAAAACAAAAGCCTTTTAAACATTATCTTCCTCATAATATGGAAAAAATGAAATGAAATAATCTCATTTACTTATTCACATTGATATTCCACTAGTAGAATAATCGCATGCAATATCACATACTAATTTCATAATGAAGGAATGCATAATGCTGAACTTTAATTTCTTTGTCAAGGCCTCGTTCCAAGACCTAGGGGCTATGTGTAACTGGAACCCAACTCAGAGTGCCTCTAATAACCAGACACTAAGCCGAAGTGCCTCTAATAACGGGACACCAACCTAGAGTGCCTCTAATAACCGGACACAAACCCGTAGTGCCTCTAATTACCGGACACCAACCCTGAGGGCTTATTTTTACAGGTCCCCAACCAGAAACATACTAGTCCAACACATTTATCTTAAAAAGAGAATGAAATATAACATAAACATTTGTATTAAAACTAGCATACGAGAAGCCAAAACATTAATCATAAACCATTAATGGCATAAAAATAACTCATACATAGTCAGAAATATCAAAATACCTTAAATAAAATATTTATTATTTGTATTCTAATAAATCAACTTCAAACAAGTGTAAATTTTATCAATGGATCTTGACATAGATGAAAATGATTTGTATAACTATTTGAGAGAAATACCCATTTTCATGAAAACTTTTAAAAGTCACACAATTTAAAAAAGAAGTTATTTAAAGACATTTTTGATTCAATGTATCTCATACAACATTGAATCTTCTGAAAGGAATTAACATTTTAAAGACAATCATGTCCATATAAATAAATCCTTTAAAATCCCATTTTGAAGACATGGACATTAATGAGAATGATTTAGAAAAATAAATATATAAAACATTTGAAATGATTTTTTAGTAAAAAAACATACCTTAAAAGAATCCATTTGAAAACACTTTCATAAAACATGGACATGGATAATAAATATGTCCCAGTAGATACTTAATTAAAAACAACCTTGGATAATGAAGAGATTGTGAAATTAACCCTTACCAATTTTGTAACTTATGAAACATACACCCCATGAAAGAGGTATTATACAATGAATATGTAAATACACATAAATTAAAGTGTATTAAATAAATAATACAATTATGGGTAGTACATACACCATATAAAAGGTAATAGTTGCAATATGGCATGAATCTCACGAGAATAAAGAGTGAGATGAAAACCCCTTACCTTGCACTTTCCTTTAGTCGAGGGTATGTTTAACCACTTGTAAGAAGATTTTAGTATGTTATTAAATTATACCAGAACAATATTAATATTTATGATATCATACATGATTCATTTATGACTTTATACTTCCCATTTAATAATAATTTCCATGTTAAATTTACATTTCGGGTAATAATCGCTTTCTTTATCGTACGTGTTTTAACTTGTTACTCTTAGTTGTATCACTTAGATCATGATTTTAATACTTCCAAAATATAAATCATGATAAATATATCATATATATTTAGAATATAAATATGTACAATAGACATATATATGAAATGGAAAACACCGTTTATAGAGACGGTAGTCCGTACGTATGCATAAATGTTGTTTCGGTTTTCATATAGTATTGAACGGAAGTAAGTGAAAAAGATATATGTGAGTATATAAATACTTATATATATAAATATATATATCTTCAGTAGAATTATTATGTCATATATTACATACGTATTAGTAATATATATTTTTATAATCGTCGATGAATGGTGAACTTAGAAATGAATCTCGTCGCATCATGGAGACGGTAATCCGTACGTACGCACGAGCGAAAATATCATTCATTTGATATTAAAATAATATATAATTTTATGGTATATCATAAATATAAAGAATCCTCATAAAGTTATATTTATTATTTTCATCAAATACAAGTAATTATTATTTCCATCGAAATAATAATGTATTGAATTACAATTACACCACGATGTGGAGACGGTAAGTCGTACATACACACATATGGTGACATGCCATTAAAAGGATGGATAGAATACTGAATATGGTTGTAACATATTTATAATAACATCATATTATATATAAGATACTTGAGTTATTATTTTAGAATAGAAATAACAAAGAAAGAAGAAGTTGAAGAAGAAAGGAACTTGAAAGAGGGTGGTGAAAACATTACCTCTTCTTCGGGTTCTTCTTTTTGATTTGATCAAAAGGGCTCTTTAGGTTGGCTTTATTATCAAAATAATTCCTCTATGTTGAATTGAGGGAAGTTTAGAGAGTAATTTGGAAGGGTTTGGATGACCCAAAAGGCGTTGAAGGTGTAAAGAATTGGTTAGAATTTGGGTCCTTTTATAAGGGGAGGATGGGCTCTTTAGGAAAAACTTAAGGTATTAATTTATAATAAGTTTATATTCTATTTATAATGGCTCCAAAGTGGATTATTAAAATACTAAAGTTGGGATATGTCTATATCCTTTCAACCAATATATTTTAGATAGTTTTGGGTCATTATATTAACCTTATTTTTAGTTTTAACTCTTGGTTAATTATTTTTATAGTTAGCATGTCACTTTGAATTTTTATATTATATAGTTAATAAACAAACTATATACCTCTAAGAGACCCAAAATTGGCCCATTAATGATACACCTATCATGATAAAAGTCCTTTGGACGATCCTTAGATTTTTAGGAATTTAATATCAACTAATAATATTATATTTGTTTTAAAAACTCTTTTATGTCAATTTTGACACTATTTGGTATTTTGTTTTTTTTAAAGTAATAAAAATTTTATTACTTCAAAAAAGATACATTGAATCATCCCTAACATGTCATAGTAACCTAGAAAATTCGTGGATGTCATAAAAACTTTGAAATTATATTTATTTTAATATTTATATTACCATTTATTTGATTCTTTCATTAATAAGGTAATTAATGCATCATCATTGTGTCATAAATAAATTTAATTATTTAATGTCTAAAAATTATAATTAAAATACCATTATGTTGGAAATAGTTTTTTTATTTCTAATGAATATTTATAATCTAATTTAACTTATGTATAACCCTATATTAAAAATGTTGTAGTTATTAAACATTGCTTTTAACTCTTTTAACTCTTCTTTGAATTAAATAATAATAAATGACCTAATCTAATCCATTTCGACCTAAAGGGTCATATTTTATTCCTAAGTTTGTTTTTGGTTGAATTAAACTTATTCAATATAATTAGGACATCTATTAGGGTAATAAAAATATAAATTTTACCTTTAATTACCCTATTTAATTTTTACCGCGGTAAATAAAAGTAAAAGGTTACTATTCAAAAAAATTATTTTAATATTATTGAACCATATTTTACTCCTTGATATTTACTGTGTCTCTCAGATTTTCGAAATTCCTCTCACAGAAGCGGTAAAATTAAGTTTTATGTGAATTTACAAAATTCTATTAGGAGGTGGGTAAAAGAGAGTGAAAAAGTTCAATAAAATTTTTATATATCTAAAATTATTATAAACTACCTCCAATGAATTATATTGAATTTATATAGGTTTTATGTATATATTTTGACCTAAAATAAATTTATATAATATAAATAATTATTTAAATAAAACGCTGGTTTTAAACAGTAACTGAGTGTTTTTCACTATTCATCAAAAATTGAAAGTTTTCAAAAAAATACCAAAAATTTACACTAAGAAAATTTCGATATTCCAAATTCAATAATGAAGTCTATTTTACCAAATTAAAAACATAAAATTTTCATTTATTAATTCAAAATTAATTCCTGTTGTTAAAACAGAAAACATGTTTTTAAGAAACAATAACTATCAAAAGATTGACACCTGTTTATGTCCGGTTTAAATGTGAAATTATGTCCAATGACCAACATTTAATTAAATGGTAAAAATATATTATAAATATAATATAAAACCACTAAAATTCATAATTTATCACTATTAATTATTTCGATTATAAAATTTGTTTTTAATTAAAATTTAGTAATTTTCTGTATTCATCAAAATATGAATGTTATCCGAAAAGTACCAAAATTTCACCGTAGGCTAATTTCGATATTCTAAGAAAAAAAATGAAGTCCATTTTGAGAGATAAAATTTATAAAATTTCAGAAAGTGGGTATTAATATTCAAATTGGATACTTTGATTAGTTGTGGTGTGTGTTAGAACTCAAAGTTTCGTACAACACATGCTACTGTTTTATTCAAAGAAAAGTGTACCGTGGATGCTCGGGGTGATTCAATCTCCCCACCTTTAATAAACTGAGTCCTCGCAATTTGATATTGTTCTTTGCAAATAAATGTTTAAAATATAAAATATCATTGTGGGAAAACCCACATCGGAAATTTGGTTAATAAAATTTAGTCTTATTAAGATGATAAGAGAAATGAAAGGGTCAACAAAAAATTATGATCTTGATTAGGAGAACATTGGTGGAAATAAGAGACATATAATTGGAGGAAAACCATAAATATTTATATGTAGTGATTGGGGTCATCAATGACAAACAAGTTTAAAATTGAGGTCCATAAATTCGTCAATCTATGATGATTTAAAATACCATCGGTTCAACAAAACATAAGGAATTAGGATAGCACATTTTTTACGTTTCAAAATATCTTAGTTGAAATCCCACAATGAAAAATGCATTAATAAGGCCTCTATTTAAAATAAAGAGTGTTAAGTATGAAGATTACTGAAAATAACACATACTAGGGTTCCATTTAGGAAAATATGGATATGGAAGAGAAATCTAACCATCAATTATCTGATGGAGAGTGGTAGAGAACGTGGCTATGAAAAGGCCAACAATCCCAAAGCCATAAATTAGTGATGATCTAAGGTACCATCTAGGACAACATTTTTTCTCTATGATCCTTTTCTTAATGTTGATGAATTTATTTTTGAGATTGGCTAAGATCATAACAAGATATAATTACTTTATAATTAGAGTTTTATCCATTAATAAATATCTACCACAAACTCATCTTTCACCCCAAAACATAATAAAACACAAAAATACTCTATCTATCCTAATCTTATAGGGTTCCAAATATAATGAAATTATAATTCACATATCAGTCCCTTTATGAAAAGAAACTACATTATACCATCTAGGATCTTCATGTAGCATAATGGTAGGCGATAAATCCCAATTGCACTATGGTTTTGGGTTTGATTCTCGTAGCTTTGTCTGACACGACGGGTCGTCAAACAGTCTGTGTGTTGTCCTTTTATAAAAATCCAAAATTATCCTTTCAAACTTAATCCATTCCAACCTTTATACTTATCCAAAATACTATTATCCAAAATCACAATACAAAATTTACAAGGCAGTTAAGCATAATGAGGATCCTTTTTTCAAGGTAATAACATGTGAACGCATTAGTCATATATTCTTTTACAACACCGCAACATCCTGAATTACCAAAATCAACCATCTCTTATTCCAAAATAACTACCTCAATATTATGATCATATTAAGGTTTATCTATCCTTCAACCACGTAATTTCCCATAATTTTAACTCGCTATAGAGTCACTTTTCTTAGTACCATAAAATCTCAAATCATTAATGAAATAGTACTTCAGTAAAATCCTTATCTATTTCCAGAACATCATTGATACAACACTTAAATGAAATAATTCTAAATTAACCACACAAGAACACTAGTCATTCCTCTTCATCTGTGGTAGTATCATAACATGATTATTATCTAATGGAATCATTTGTGGCATAGTCTGATTACTGGAACATTGTTTCATGTAGTGTCCAATCTCCTTGCAGATGAAGCATTGTACATTTGAACCATTTTTCTTACACTTACAGTCACGTACTTGGTGTCCTTTTTCTCCACACTTATAACATAATCCCATTCCCTTCAAGAATTTTCCATGGTGATTCTTTCCATAGTTATCACATATGGGAAAAACCTTCTTTGCCTTCTTCCCTTTATCTGTCCTTCTCTCTATGATCTTTTTCTTCTATGGATTCACTTCAAGGCCATAGGACTCCGAGAATTCTTTTTTTATCTAATCAACACATGATACTATTTCTTCATATAATGATAATACTTGGGAGACTATTTCCCCTCTAAATTATATCTTAGGACCATGGAAAATATGATCCTTCTTACTCTTTGGATTATACGTATTACTAGAGTTCACATTCCTTCTACTAGTCACCATTCCTATATAATAGAATAAAATAGGACTGTTTATGAATTCCAATGAAAAATTCCAACATGTAAAATACCTAACACAAATTGAACAGTTTATGGATATAATCCATAAAAATAAAAATGTTTTCACTGAGTACATATATACTCCTGATCCATTCATAATGGTTTGTAATGAAAATGAGAATTATGCTAAGCATATCCCCTGGGAGTGTCGTAACCAACAGTATAGCAAGGCTTGTTGTCGTGCACCAGTTCTCGTTCCGCTCTAGCTCAAAACAGTGTTTTCGGGTTTTACCCCTAGGTACATCTATGCCAGAGCCACCTCTACCTGCTTGTATCCAGACAGGGATGTATTTCTCGGAAAACTCACAAAATCTCTACAATACCAAAATTCTATTAATCTCTTCTATACTAATCGTCAAATTCTATCTTAGGGATATGTGCCTTAATCAGAGTTTATCTAAATCTAGTTTCCAAGGTTATTGTTAAACATTCTCTGATTCCAATTCTAATGCCCCGACCCCAGTTACCCAGAGTCGGAGCATTATTTTAATCTATTGGAATGATTACAAGGAATCAAGTCTCGAAGGACCGATTAGTTTAGCAGTCTTGAAAAATAGATTACATACATTAATGCTACATTACACTTTAACACATAAAAAACAAAATAAATAATCTTTATTAACACCATTTTTCCCTTTGCATAACCCTTCATATCAATCACAATTCACTTCTTGGAATCTTGGGAAAAATTAAAATTAGAAAGGGGTGTGCTCAAATGCTCAGTAAGGGTAAGCAATACAACAGAAACATTCATAAATATGCATAAACATTTAAGTCAATGCATAACTAAAAAAAGTCTTTTAAACATTATCTTCAAAAAAATATGGAAAAAATAAACTGAAATAATGTCATATACTTATTCACATGGATATTATACTAGTCGAATAATCACATGAAATATCACTTACCACTTTCATAATGATAAAATGCATAATGATGAACTTTAATTTCTTTTTCAAGGCCTCGTTCCAAGACCTAGGGGCTAACTGTAACCGGAACTCAACCTAGAGAGCCTCTAATAACCAGACACCAACCCAGAGGGCTTAATTTTATAGGTCCCCAACCCGGAACATACTAGTCCAACACATTCATCTTAATAAGAGAATGAAATATAACATAAAATTTTATATTAAACTAGTATATAAAAAGCCAAAACATTAATCATAAACCATTAATGGAATAAAAATAACTTATCTATAGTCAAACATATCACAAAACCTTAAATACAATATGGATTATTTGTATTATAATAAATCAACTTCAAACAAGTGTAAAATTTATCAAAGGATGTTGACATAGATGAAAATGAATTGTAAAACTATTTGAGAGAAATACCCCTTTTCATGAAAACATTCAAAAGTCACACAATTTAGAAAAGAAGTTATTTAAAGATATTTTTGAATCAAAGTGTCCCATACCACTTTGAAACATTTGAATGGAATTAACAATTTAAAAAAATTCATGTCCATATAAATAAATCCTTTAAAAACCCATTTTGAAGACATGGTCATTAATGAGAATGATTTAGAAGAATAAATATTTAAAACAATTGAAATGATGTTTTATTAAAAAAATACCCTTAAAAGAATACCTTTGAAAACACTTTCATAAATCATGGACATGTATAATAAATATGTCCCAGTAGATACTTACATAAAAACAACCTTGGATAATGAAGAGATTATGAATTTAACCCTTACCAATTTGGTAACTTATGAAACATACACCCCATGAGAGAGGTATCATACAATGAATATGTAAATACAAATAAAATAATATATATTACATAAATAATATAATTTTGGGTAGTACATACACCACCCAAAAGGTAATAGTGGAAATACGTCATGAATCTCACGGGAATAAGGTGTATGATGAAAACCCCTTACCTTGCACTTTCCTTTAGTAGAGGGTACGTTTAACCTCTTGTAAGAATATTGTAGTATGTTATTAAATTATAAAAGAACCATATTAATATTTATGATATCATACAATATTAATTTATGTCTTTATATTACCCATTTAATAATAATTCCCATGTTAAATTAACATTTCAGGTAATAATCACTTTCTTTATCGTACGTGTTTTAACTTGTTACTCTTGGTTTTATCACATAGATCATGATTTAAATACTTCCAGAATATATAACATGAAAAATATATCATATATATTTATAATATAAATATGTATAATAGACATACATATTAAATGGAAAACACCGTTTTTGGAAACGGTAGTCCGTACGTACGCATAAATGATGTTTATGTTTTCATATATTATTGAACGGAAGTAAGTGAAAAAGATATATGTGAGTATATAAATCCTTATATATATAAATATATATATCTCCAGTAGCATTATTATGTCATATATTACATACTTTTTATTAATATATATTATTATAATTGTCGATGAATGGTGAACTTGGAAATGAATCTCATCGCGTCATGGAGACGGTAATCCGTACGTACGCACGAGCGAAAATATCATTCTTTTGATATTAAAATAATATATAATTTGATGGTATATAATATATACAGAATACTTATAATTTTATATTTATTATTTACATCAAATACACATCATTATTATACCTTTCCAAATAATAATGTATTGAATAACAATTACACCACGACGTGGAGACGGTTAGCTGAACGTACGCATGTATGGTTACATGTCATTCAAAGGATGGATAGAATACTGAATATTGTTGTAACATATTTATAATAACATCGCATTATATAGGAGATACTGGAGTTATTATTTTAGAATAGAAATAACAATGAATGAAGATGTTGAAGAAGAAAGGAACTTGAAAGACGGTGGTGAAAACATTACCTCTTCTTCGGGTTCTTCCATTTGATTTGATCAAAATGGCTCCTTAGGTTGGATTTCTGTTCAAAATAATGCCTCTATTTTGAATTTATGGAAGTTTAGAGAGTATTTTGGTAGGGGTTGGATGAACAAAAAGGCTTTGAAGGAGTGAATAATTGGTTATAAGTTGGGTCCTTTTATAATGGGGAGGAGGGGTCTTTAGAAAAAACATAAAGAATTAATTTATAATAAATTAATATTCTATTTATAATGGATCCGAAGTGGATTATTCAAAGCCTAAGGTGGGGATGGGTCTAAATCCTTTCATCCAATAGATTTTAGATAGGTTTGGGTCATTATATTAACCTTATCTTTAAGTTTTAACTATTGGTTAATTATTTTGATACTTACCATGTCACTTTGTATTTTTATATTATATAGTTAATAAACATACTATATACCTCCAAGAGACCCCAAAGTGGTCAATTAATGATACACCTATCATGATACAAGTCCCTTGTCCGAACCATCGATTTTTGGGAAATTTAATATCAATTAATAATATAATATTTTTTTAAAACTCTTTTTTGTCAATTTTGACACTATTTGGATTTTTTTAAAGTCATCACAACTTGATTAATTCGAACAAGATACAGTGAATCATCTCTATCATGTCATAGTCACCTAGAAAATTCGTGGATGTCATAAAAACTTTGAAATTATATTTATTTTAATATTTATATTACCATTTATTTGATTCTTTAATTAATAAGGTAATTATTGCATCATCATTGTGTAAAAAATAATTTTAATTATTTAATGTCTAAAAATTATAATTAAAATACCATTATGTAGGAAATATTTTTTTATTTCTAATTATTATTTATAATCGAATTTATCTTATATATAACCCTATATTAAAAATGTTTTAGTTATTAAACATTGATTTTAACTCTTTTAACTCTTCTTTTAATTAAATAATAACAAATGTCTTAATCTAATCCAAGTGGACCTAAAGGGTAATATTTTATTCCTAAGGTTGTTTTTGGTCTAATTAAACTTATCCAATAGAATTAGGACATGTGTTAGGGTAATAATAATATAATTTTTACCCTTAATTACCCTATTTACTTTTTACCGTGGTAAATAAAAGTAAAAAGTTACTATTCAAAAAAATTATTTTTATATTATTGAACCAAATTTTACTCCTTGATATTAACTGATTCTCTCAAAATTTCGAAATTTCACAAAAAGAAGCGGTAAAATTTAGTTTTATGTGAATTTACAAATTCTCCTAGTAGGTGGGTAAAAGAAATTTAAGAAGTTCAATAAAATTTTTATATATCTAAAATTATTATAAACTGCCTCCAATGAATTATATTGAATTTATATAGGTTTTATATATCTATTTTCACCTAAACTAAATTTAATTTAATAAATAATTATTTAAAAAAAAGCCTGTTATAAACAGTAACTCATTGTTTTTCACTATTCATCAAAAATTGAATGTTTTCAGAAATATACCAAAAATTTACCCTAAGCTAATTTTGATATTCAAAATTCAATAATTAGGTCTATTTTACCAAATTAAAAACATATAAGTTTCATTTATTAATTTAAAATTAATACCCTTTGTTAAAACAGAACGCAGGTTTTTAAGAAAAAATAACTATCAAAAGATTGACACTTGTTTATGTTTGGTTTAAATGTGAAATTATGTCCAATGACCAACATTAGATTAAATGGTAAAAATATATTATAAATATAATTTAAAACCAATCAAATTCAAAATTTATCACTATTAATTATTTCGATTAAAAAAGTTGTTTTTAATTAAAATTTAGTAATTTTCACTATTCATCAAAATATGAAAGTTATCCGAAAAGTACAAAAAACTCAACCAAGGATAATTTCAATATTATGAATCCAAAAATGAAGTCCATTTTGAGAGTTATAATTTATAAAATTTAAAAAATTGAGTATTAATATTCATAAAAGCTACTTTGATTGGCCGTGGTGTGTGTAAGAACTGGAAGTTACGTACAACGCATGCTACTATATTATTAAAAGAGAAGCGTATCATGGAAGATCAGGGTGTAAAATAATTTTTCAAGACACATGTAAATTTATAACATTAATTTCATATAAATTATTTATATATTTCTAATATAATATTTAACAAAATGTATTATTCTTATTCATGGAATTTTAACCTAAAATAAATACCCCTCCCTTTAGAATGTGTGTTATTATGAATTATCGTTAAATATAATGGATTTCATATTAATTTACTTTGACTGATGGAAATTTTAATGTTAAACACACATTTAATTTACATGGGGTATATAACACAGATTTAAATGATATATCTTGAATCTTTTGTAATTATTGTATTTTATGTTTCAATTCAAATTTTATAAAAAAATTGTATTTGACTCAAAACGTACCAAGTTGTAAGGAGTTTCATAATTCTAATTAATTTAATTGGGGCATACTACAATACCATTTTATTTAATATTCTATTATTTTTTACAGAATTTTGAATATTTTGTTAAATATTTTCCCTTTTTGTGTATTTAATGTAATTCACATAATAAAATCATTAATTAAATCACACATCAATGGTTTGATTTTTATATGATATTTCATCTACATTTTAACTCTATTGAGCTAGTAAAACTTTAAAATAATTTTTATTATTATGATGGGTATATACTCCAATTTTGATTTGTTATATATTGAATCTATTTTTATTGATGATATGTAATGTTAAATTTCAATTTATTTGTTCAATTTTGGTTATGATTCAAATAGTTTCTAAAATCTATGGTTTTATGTGTTGATTTATTTTTTAATAGGGATTTATATTATAAAATTTCCATTAATGTATAATATTTATTCAAATTTTGTAAATCCCTATAATTTTTTCTCCTATGGTTATTTCTCGGGGCCTAGATCCACATAGATAAAACCTTTGTTTGTTTAAGAATATCGAATTGATCGAAGGTGGATAAAAAAGATATTTGGAGAAATCTATTTGACTAAAATATTTAAGGAGGGAATTAAACATAATGGTACTACATTACGTGAGGTGAAATACAGTTTCATAGGTGGTTTCATGATATGACTGGTGGATTCAATATGTTTAAGGTTTTGGAGTTCAAAAAATAAAATAAACTATTGAATTGATTCTTTCATTGGTGAAAATTAAAACTAATAGTTACACAATATGAATAGGTGTTACAAATTTTTTAATCCCCCATGACTATAAATTTTTATTAAATTTCATCCACTATGTCATTTATAATAGTAATACTGCTGCTCCCCTCCCTCTCATCACCGAAACACCGACACTCCCCTTCATGGTTTTTAGAGATCCCATCGACCGAGATCCATCATCAGCTTCCATCATTCATCTATCTTCAATATAAGGAGTAATATACCTTTATTCATCAGGTTTATTTGATATATTTCCATCCGTTTCTCTTTTCCATGTGATGGAGGATGATCCCCTATATCTCTAAAGATGTTTTCTTGGTCGTCGGTTGGTGTGGTTCTTCCACGATGTCCTCTGGTGGATGTAGTTATTACAGGAGAGGTGATCATGATTTGTTCCTCTGATTTGTTCTCATGTGAATAATTTGAATGACTTTTTGAGGTGGGTTATTTGATTCTTTAGTCTTTAGATAAGTCAAATTATATAGTTACCATGATTTCCCACATGAATTGTAATGAAATAAACCTAATAAAAATTTGAACAAGATTAATTAATTGGCATCTATCATATATTGTTGATTTATATTCTGATAATAGTTTGCCTCTTTTATTTCATAATAGTGTGTTATCTATGCCACTCATGATTTATAATTTCATTCTATATGTAAATTGGCAAATAATGAAAAACTAAAATTAATTATTTATGTAATTAGATAATATATAATGAGGAATGTTTAGTGAATGTATTAATTGTGGATGTAATTTAATCATTAAAAATTGATTCAACTAAGAATGTTTAAATTTATTAGTGGATGAACCTAAATTGTGTTAACTGTTATTGATTAATTATTTATTTTCTTGATAAATTACATGTTTAATTAATTTTATATTTCTTGAAAACAATTTTTTTCATAGGCTTCCCATTGTTGGAACCTAAATAATGAATCATTTAATTAAATATGGAATAATAATAGGCTGTGTGGTAAATATAATTCTTTGTAGGTATTTAGTTACCCTATTTCATTTCATGTATATTTTGATGTGCGTTGTATCCATGAAATCTATTTGTGTGTGAAGGATGAATTCCATGTTTAGGACAAAGAAAACGGCATTTATGTTGATTGATTCTGGTTTATTGTGTTGTGGTGGGAGGCTAAGATGGCTGATCATGGAGTGATTTTGTGGTCTATGGGGTTGGGAGTTCTAATGGTTGTTTTAGTAGATGACAACTAGAGTTAACAGATAACATGGTTTATGCATGTTGGTATCGGGGTGGAAATCATGGATGATAGAGTAGGTTGAATCAGGGCTTAACTATTGATTTCAATGTTTTTAATTTAGAATTGTTGTTTGTTTATCCACATTACATTATCCATTTCTTATGAAGAATAGTTTTTCATACATTTATTTAAAAAGATTCAAAGATACATATGTTATGACACATTATTTCTAGGTTTATATTCTCATGGATGGATTATTCTACGCTCTAACTATAGGTGGAAAATACTCAATGGGTGTGTCATTTATTTAATATGTGGAGACCCTTGTGTTTTGTGTCTTATAATTCCTTCATACAGTAACAAGAAACATGGAATGGTGATAATGATGTTAAATAAATTAATAATTGTTTTAACCCATGGGGTTTGATCATTGTGGGATGCAATGTTGATGATAAAAATTAAATGACATGTATAACCAGGTTTTTTTATTCATGGAGGTCATGGAACATTGTTGTGTTTTTAATGAAATGTATTATGTAATTGATAATGGTTTACTAATTGTTAATGAATTAATTAATGTAAAGTGAGAATATTAAAAAGGGATAAAGTAAATTCATGTATCTCTTTAAAGGGTTGTGTTTTTATAAAATATATTCTCATAGCAGTGGAAACTGAGATTCTAAAAGACATTAGAAACAGCAGTGTATGAGAATTGGTTATCCTATAGAGTGGTTTTGATCTATATTATTCCTATAATAATTTTCTTCATATATGCAACCTGATAATGTAGATTAGGAAAACTTACACCATGGTAATTCTTGGACTTGGGGTGTGATTTCCCAAACATCCTGGGGGCGGATGTATGGATGAATACTCCCTTTAGCCCCTCTTTATTATCATGGTAGTTACTTGTGTTAGTATATATGTGGGTAATTTTCCCCATATAGGTGTCTAGAGGGATATAATCCCTTGAGGTTATTTCACACACATATAGTCCATATATTGTATCCTAATGACTATTTTTAGTATAATGTGTATAGGATTTGATGGCTTGAGGATCTTTACCATGTGATTTGGCAGTAATGGATTGAGGTACTATACCATATGTATGATACTTATTATGGGAGATGTGGTGGACCCCTAAAAATAAATCAATACATGTGGTTGTGTGGATTTTGTGGTGCATCTCCCAGGTGTATGTGGTCATGTATTTGTTTTGAATGAGGTGTAGGATATGGTGCTAAACCCATGGGTCTTTGGGCTATCCTTTTTGGTGAGATATGCTCAAGACATGTGATTTTGGGGAAAAGCAACAAACCAATTTGGAGGTCGCAGTGGGGTTCACTTGATATTATATATCATATTATATACTATTTTATGTGATACTTGTTGAGAGTAGCCATGGTGATGTTGGGAACATAGTATACCTGTTTAGGGGAGGAGTTCATTTCGCTTGCTATTTACTATACATTAGATCATGTTCTTTACATCTATACAAGAGGTTATTAGGATGGTCCTATTGAGTATACAATTATACACACCATACATTATATAATCATTTTTTAGCTTAATGGGTTCATGTTGGAGATCGTGATGATAACTCGTTGCTTGTGGGTTTCAACGGAGTTATTCCAGATTCGTGGTCACTGATATTTTACTTTCTTTTGGTAATTGTATTTTTACATTTGTATTGTAGTAGTTTTTAAATGAAATTACATATTTGTTCTTTGGTTTATTTTTATATTTTAGTTCAATAAATAGTTGGTTAGTGTATATCTTATGTGTCTATATTGAATGTGTCCTCTTAAAAAGAAATTCCTCCGATCTGTGTGATCATTATACCATCGGTTCTAGTCTCCAACCAGGGGCCTATTGAAGATAATATTAATGGGTCGTTATCTCTCTTCTCACATTTTCATCCAATGAGGGGTAAACATTATAGGGATGGGATATGATAGAGATGATACTACTAACTATACTTTTATAACCACTCATTGTTAATTAAACTATTTTTAATTTCACTTAGAGAATGTTTGAGATTATACAGATTATTACAAGCTTGCGGATTTTTTAAGAGCTATTCGAGCTTTGTGGTCAATGTCATTTAACTTAATTTGGTACTTTTATTTTTCCAATTTATTTCTAGTAGTTTTTTCAACATATTACGTATGTGTACATGGTTTCTTTTTAATATTGTTGTTTGAACTGGATTTGGTTGGTGACTATCTTATCTCTCTCTTCAACGAGTGTCTTCTTATATGGTAATGCATCCCATAAGTGTGTTTACTATACCTTCAGAGTTAGCATCCATCCCAAGGCGTACAAGAGGAAAGGCTTGAGCGTGATTATCTCTCTTCTGAAATTATTGGCCCATTAGTGTTATACATTATGGGGAGGGGTCATGACCAAGTGGTATCAAAAGTATGGTTAAGGGATAAGATGGAGTTTGCAGTTAGGCACAAGTTATGGTGCATAAGTTAGCATTGAAATGGTTTCAATCCTGTTTTTCAATTGTTGAAAATGCTAGAGACTCGTTGTGTCCTTGGTATTTAGGGACCCATGTGGTCTGAAACACATACAATTATTTTTACAGTGTTCATTAACTGAGGTGATACTAGTTATAGGGTTGAGACCTATGAATGGACCAACATCATTTTTCATCGTTCATGAGGTTGAATGGGTATAAAAGGGTATTGTTTAACATAAAATAAATAAAAGAATACAGTTAATTGTTTTTTAGTATTCTTTATTCTAGGTTTAGGAGATCTAATTGATTTTTCTTTTGTAGGTATGGCTTCATGTCGAAATCCTCGTATGTTTCAGGAAGATGTTGTTTAAAAATATTCACCCATAGAATTTTATAGAGTAGAGGTTGATGATGATGAATCATGGAGAGTGAAACACTGAGAATTTTAGTAATAGAATATTCTGAAGAAGGAGGGATCCATTCCTGATATAGTCCTAGAAGATGGGTTGGAGGATTTTAAGATAACATCCAGTAAGATCCATGTTTTGACGGAGAATTAGGTGTCCTTGGTTGTGACGATGATTCTTAGGGAATTGAGGTAGGGGTGTTTCTTGTTCCCTAGTTCTCACGAGGAGTCAGAAATTTCAAGGGAGAAGATCTGAGAGCAGTTTAGAGGTGAGTTTGTTATTCGACCAAGAAGAGAACCAGACACCTGAAGCTGTTTACACATAAGTAGAGAATCTATATTGTCTGATAGTTCATGATCCATTATAGGAACATTCTGTAATATGCTTACGATCAATTACCTGATGAGGATTATAGGGAAAGGCATTTTGAAGTGGCTTTTCATCTAGATATCCAGCACCAGGTATCCCCATTCATGCTTATGACATATAACATGGTGCTAGAAAATTCATATTTAATTGATATAAATTTATCCACAATCAGATCATCATGAGATGGGCGTCGACATGATTCCTCATGATGTGGATATGTTGTCCACAGTTCCTTGTTTTCTTGGAAGAGTAGTTCCAATAAGTCAGGGGTAGGTCCCAACACTCTGTATCCCATTTCTCCGAGGGAGAAAACTCTTAAACCTATTAAAAGGGATAAAACACTTTTTTTCTTATGGAGGATGAGATAAAAGTGGAATGATTTCTATAATATTTTTAGCAGTTAGCGTTCATTAGGTGTACTACTTTAGGTTTCTTAGTTAATATAGTTCTATCTGAGGTAGTAGCATCATATTTCACACGTTTTATAATAAAATAGAGTCGATGGGGAAGTCATAGGATAACATAGGTATGATCCCAATCCTCCAATATAATAGTACAACCTTGGAGTTGCTCGTCGTTACGGTTAGAGATGTCATGGAGAAGGTCTTGGTCAACATCATGCGTTAGCGTTTCTAATGCCATGTGATCTGCATTTCATTTGAGGTACCCTTTCCTTATTTTTTAAATGGGTTTTTTCCTTATTTGATTCAAGAGAGAGACATTCCATCATATCACCTACCCATTTACATGCATTGAGACATGAGGTACATAGGATATCATTACCCTTGGCGTTGACTACGCTGATTGGAGGGTGAGATAATATTTCTGAATTATATGGAGATTGTGAGCTAGTTCTAGGGAATCTACACACTTGGGGATATTTCCGATGTATAAGAATTCAACCATATGATTTCATCATCATTATGGATTTTTTGTATTCATTGCAGGATATTTTTGATATCTTTATGAGGTGGGTGGTGTTTTTTTATTTAGATAGAAAGTATGTTTTGTTCATTGGTGAGTGAGACCCTCATATGAGTCAGAGTCATGTTCCTTATTTTTCATCCGTGATGGATTAGCTGATGCTGAATATTTTGGATGTTCCGCCGTTTACATTACCCATGGTTGTGTAAGGGTGCCCTAAAGTATTACTAGAATATTTTTCACATTACCTCATTGATGATAGATCAGTTTCAGGATTGATCTATATCCAGGCATGACTTCTATCATAATGTCTCTATACATGATGGTTCCTTTTGAGTTATAGGATCTACGTATATAGCTCAATGATCTATTTCAGTGTGGTTATTTTTTTCAGCTGATATCATCACAGTGGGGTGCACCAGTTATATTTATGAATAAGTATGACTACATTATGAACATTACGTCAATTATCATCAAATAAATAGAGTAATGGTAAAGAACCATTACCATGTTCATGGATTGATTGTTTGTTTGATCAACTAAAAGATTCAAGTTGGTTCTCGATGATAGATTTGCAGTAAGGATATCATTGATACATGTGAAGGATGATGATATATCGAAAATTTATTTCCATTTTTTTCATGGGCCTTATGAGTTCACTATGATGCCATTCAGTGCTACGAACTCTCCTACTATTTAATGGGGTTAATGAACATTGTGTTTTTTGAGTTTCTAGATATGTTCATGGTGGTTTTAATTGATGAAATAATTTTTTTAGTCTGCATCTATTGAAGAACTTTTATAGAATATATTTTTCAATTTAGTTGTTCTTTGTTGAAAAAATATATTTTGGAAGTTGTCAAAATTTGAGTTTTGTACATAAGAAGTACCTCTCGTGGGGAATAATATATTCCAACATAGAGTATATATTGATCTATCAATGGTGGAATTATTTGTGTATTTGAAACCCCTCAGGATAGTGGAATTCATGAGATGATTCATTGGTCTTATATGCTATTACAAGAAGTTTGTAGCCGATTTCAATTGTATTGTGACTCCTCTAACAATGTTGACTAGAATAGTTCAGTCATTAATTTGGGATGATCAGTGTCTGGAACAATTTTTTCATTTTAAACAGATGTTGGATAGTGCTATAGTTCTCAGTCTAAAACCATAAGGTGTTTAGTTTGTGGATTTATTTGTTGTTTGACATCTGGTATTAGTAAGTGTTCAGTAGAAATAGAGATTTGTTGTTTTTAGGGGCCTTGAATGTTACATCCCCTTGAGTGTAACTACTCCACCAATGATGTTGACTGGGGGGCAGTGATTTTTTGCCTTAATTTTTACATACATTACCTCTTAGTTGAGTGTTTTTTTATCATCACCAATCATATATGCATGAGTAAATATTTCTCCTTGTGTGACATATCATGCGACATTGTCAGTGGATAGAGTTATTATAGGAATAAAGATTATAAATTTCTTATACACATAAAATTTTAAATTTTACATCTGATGCACTATGTAGGAAGTTGTCTATTGATGTATTGAATGAATTATGTGATTCCCAAAGATTAATGATAGAAAATGAACACTTAGATATTTATATGGGATATGTTTAGGGAATGTTTTTTCTTTTTTAGATGATTATTCCTTCATATCTGGTGAAGTAGGTAAAAGGGTCCCAATTATGAGTTATTGGGGTGGAGTTGTGGATAGTTACGGGTTTTTTTTTTGGCTTGACCCATATGTGTGATATGGTTCTCAGAGAGTTCCACAGTTAAACATTAGTGGTAAATCCTGGCGTGACGTAGATGTACCAAGATTTGAAGATTCTGTTTTGGTGGCCTCGGTTGAAGTATATAGATATAGAGTCTATTTATTAATGATTGGCATGCCAAAATGTGAAGGCCATGCATTGTCTTCTTAGTGGCTTTCTCTTGCATTTATATGTTCCTCAGTGGAAGTGGGATGACATATTGATGGAATTCGTTATTTTTTTCCTCAAACTCATGGAGGCTGGGATTCTATATGGGTATTAGTGGAATGTATGATGAAATAATCCAAATTTAAGTGATCAAAGATTCCATATCAGTTGAGTTTCTATCAAAGATGTATCTGGAGGAGGTATTGAGTCTCCCAGTGTCCCGTAGATGACCATTTCAAATCGAGATCTATATTTTCCCTCCAACGTGTGGAGAGGTCTCTATCATACTATTGGATATCATGTATTCTGTGGTACATATTTTCATCTATAGATTGATGACCAGACCTAGAGGACCATATAGACTCTTGAAGACATGTTGTAATCTTATTTCACTGATACTGGAGGTTCAAGGATGTGTCACTAACCCCGGAAGATTTATCATTCAATAATAGATTTCCGTACAACATCTATATGACACCATTTTAGTCCTTGTATGAATAATTTTCTATTCTCCGTTGTGAGGGAAGTGGGTCTGAGTGTTAAAAAAATCTTATTCTGAAATTTTTATAGAACACAATAGAGATGTTTCAGGTTATTTGCGAGAAAATGAAGGAATCAAAAGATATCCATATGTCATACGTTGATCATTTAATTATATCTCAATAGATTCACATTGAGTATCATTTGATTCTGAGGTAACTCCCCATCATCGGCAGTGAATGTGTAGTCAGGGGATTAAGCATTATCCCTACTTTGTTGAGACTTTGGAGTTTTTAGGTGGTGTATGATCCATGGTGTATCATATAAGGCCCCAGCCTTAAACCTTACTTAAAATTGAATTAAATGAATAATTCACATTGAGGATCTTTTCAGGTTTAGAGTTTTAGAGAATTAGGACATAACTATTACATCTCAAAAGATTACAAAGTAGTCTCTTCTACTAAATTTCCATAAAATAAAAACTCTTTAAAAGAAACATGTATAGTTCCATGTTTTAGGTAGCATCACTTTCCCTTGATCCCATACTTGACCCTATTCCACGCTATGTCCTGTGAAAAACATTTCAAAAACATGGGATGAGCATAAGAAGCTCAGTAAGGGGTACACAAAGAAAAAAAACTATAAGTTTATCAAAAAAAATAGTAAACCATGTATACTTTATCAAGGTAATACTTTTCACCTTTATGAAGTAGTAAAAACTCTTCACTGAATAAAATAACATTACTTACCTTTTTGTAACCAAAGTATTACCATAAAACCCATATAAAGAACACATAACATATATAAAGGTAACTTGGGACATAAACATACTTAAGTGGAATAACCATATGGTCGACTTCCACACATATCATTTAATGGAATAGCCATACGGCCAATTTCCATACATACTTAATGGAATAGCCATACGGCCGACTTCCATACCCAATGCATTGGAGGTTATAACGTAACCACCCGTCCTGGTATTCACGGCACCACCTGTCATATGGTTTATAACGTAACCACCCCTTAAAATTTCCAAGTACCAATATAAAATCATAAAAAATAAAACCAATATAAATTAATGATAACATTTCCACATCACAATATATCATAATAGAATCCTTTATCAAAACCATTTTCAAAACCATTTAAAACATTTAATAACGATATTTTTGAATCAAAGTGTCACATACCACCTTGAAGCTTAAAATTCTAAACCATTAATATCCATATAAATAAATCCTTAAAACCATTTTGAAAACATGGATATTAATAAGAACAAATAATTAAAACATTTAAAACGACATTTTGGTTAAAGGGGTTTTACGAAAATTAGAGACACATGAATACAATAATTGAGGAATAAAATTTAGTCAGAACTTTATAATATCATGAGAATAAATGGATTCATGATATAATACTCCAAAGGACAGTATATACACCATATAATAGTGAATTGGTGCATAACAGCAATGAACCCTCAATAGAAATGTCAAATGTGATGAAATCCCTTATAAAGAAAGTATCCTTAAATTAAGGACAAATAAATCTCAAAAATATGTGTGAAAAATATAAATACACCCAATATAAGTGGATATTAAGTGTAAAACAATAAAAGGTCATTCACACATATTCAATGGATGACATATTCAATGACTACATGTTGAACCCAAAGAAATCGAAATTGGGTTAAAAAGCTCCCTTGACAGCCTAACGGCATCACATCAAAATGAGTTGATGAGAGATAAAAAGTTTATCTCATCACTTGGACATAAAATTTACATAAATAAGCATATATGAGAATATATCCCAACATAACAATATGTAAATTAAAAGACCCAACAAAAGAAGTCTTTTAAAAAAGGGGAGGGTGATAGGTTCCCTTACCGACTTGGGTATCTTTCAAAACATACACCCCATGAAAGAAGGACAATAGATCATTGAGGTAAATACTAATAAATGAAAGTATATTACACAAAGAGTAGAATAATGGGCAGTACATACACCACTAAATTGAATTTGTGGCAAATGTAGCATAAATCTCACGGGAAAAAAAGTGAGATGAAAAATCCCTTACGAAAACTCTGCAGCCTAACGGCGCCACATAAAACTTCCGAATATGGATTGATGTGATCAAATAGGGTATCTCATCACATTAAAATAAAATGTACCGCAAGAGGAATATAAAAGAACATCCCCCAACATTACAAAGAGGAGCCTAAAAGAAGTGACATAAAGGAGAGTACTTAAAAAGAAAGAGAGTTGCAGGATCCCTTACCTCGGGTTCGACTTGACTCGATCATTCTTTAATCTCCTGAATAATAAACTTGATTTAATTTCTAATTGATTAAGAACCTTTTTCAAGCTTATTATTCCTTTTATATCACTTATTTCCATGTTATAAACATTATGTAATCATTAAGTTAATAATGATTGTTTTGTCGATATTTGGTTCTTAAGTCGAAAGTGGACTTCATACAATTACATATTGTTCGTGTGGTCAAAGCTTCTTTATATCCAAAAATGACATTCCTAATTTGTATATCATATATATCAGATATATCCAGCATATACATGTATTTATAAAATCACATAATCATTTAGAGGAATGAAATGAAATGCACCGTTCATGGAGATGGTAAGCCGTACGTACGCATGAACGCTACTTTCATTTCTATGTCGTATTAATGGAATTAAAACTATATGAGAGGTATGTATATTTTAATTCCATAATTATATTAATAATTTAGGTGTATCATACATCATATATATCCATTATATATATGTACTTATAATAGTACATTACATTTGGGGATAAGAAATGAAATGCACCATTCATGGAGACGATAAGCTGTACATACGCATGAACGCTACTTTCATTTCTATCTCATAATTTAATGGAAAGAAATAATAATTATATAGAGGTAAATAATAATTCCAGTATAACATCATATATAATAACATTAAATCCATCCTTTATACGTCCCACGTATGGCATTAACGAATCACATCACTTTGAGGGGGCGGTAGTCCGCACTTCCTAAAATGAAGATATCGCGTATACCCATAATGGAAGACATAAAGGTAAGACACAAATTAAAAATACATAAGCATAAGTAAAAAATAAACATATTATATATCATATATAAAAATAGTGACATCATAATGGCCAACTTTGAAGGTGTTAAATGTGTATTGAACAATCATCGTTTCGGGAGACACAATTTCGCCATCCACGGAAACCGTATGTTCTTTAACCATTTATGTACTTGTGTGAGAGTGTAGATCGAATATATCTTATAACAACATACTAGAATATGTATGATACTGGTGATGTTACAAAAGAAATAAATAAAAAGAGTTTAGGGGGTTGGAGAAGCAAAATAAAACAAATGAACATGAGAGAATGAATTACCTTTAAAAGTGTAACTACTTTTGATTTGAGCCTAAAGGATTCCTTTGAAAGGATTCTGCCCAAATGTAATCCTCTAGGATGAGTATAGGGATGTGTAGAGATTAAATGGGCAGGGGTTGGCCGAGCCAAAGGCTTGAGAAGTGTGTGAAATGAGGTAGAGGTGGGGGCCTTTTATAAGAGGTGAGGAGGGGCACCTTTGGAAAGTAAGGAAATATTACTTTATTTGAAAATGTATTTCGGTTTTAAAAGGTCCCACATTGATATAATTTGTGGATAAGGTGATAAGGGTTAGAAATACACTCATCCAATTGGTTTTGGACTTGTTTAGTTCATAGATTTTACATTATCTTTCCATTTTATTTAAATCGTCAAATAATGATGTCATCGTTGCATCATTATTATGACATATATAATTTAATTTATTTAATGTCTAAAAATTATAAAAAAATCACTATGATGTAGTAAATCTTTTTATCTTTCCAATGACTATTTATAATCAAAATGTGGACTTATGTAACCCCACTTAAAAACTGTTTTAGTAAAACAACTCATGTTTGTGTCAATTTAATTTTAACATTAAATAAAAATATATTATAGTCATTTTCCAACTAAAGTGGCTCCATGGGGTCCCCAAGTTGGCCCATGGCTTGTATTGGTCGGCCATGACTCACCCAATAGGTGTAGGAAAAGTGTCATGGTGTTTTCACATTCCTATAATATCATTTTTACCTTAAATTACACTAATTACCTCTAATCGCGATTAAGAACTTAATAAGTTACTATTCACCAAAAAATTATTTTTATCCCATTGAACCACATTTTACTTCTTAATGACAACCATGTATGTCGGATTTTTGAAATTAAAAACACAATGATGGAAAAATTTCATTTAAACGGAAAATCAGTCTTTATAAGTTCCACTTAGTGGTTTCACTATTCATCAAAAATTGAAGTTTATCAGAAAATTACCAAAAATTCACCCGAAGCTATATTTGATATTACGAATTCAAAAATGAAGTCCGTTTTACAAAATTCAAAACATATTAGTCGCATTAATTAATTTAATAATTAATTCCCGCTGTCAGAGCAAATAACGTGTTTTTATAAAACAATAAGTATCAAAAGATTGACACTAGTTTAAGTCTGATTTCAAAGTGAAATTAATTCCAACGACCACTATTGGATTTAATGGTAAAAATATATTATAATTTCACTTTATAACCAACTCAAAAGATAATCTAATCATATAAATAAATTAGATTAAAAAGAGGGTTTGAATTAAAATATAACATTTTACACTATTCATTAAAAAAATGAACTTTATCCAAAAAAATACCACAAATTTACACAAAGTAAATTTTGATGTCCCGATTCTTAATAAGAGTTTTATTTGGTCCAAAAGAATTTTTAAGAGTTAACAAAACTATATTTAATGACGGTTCGCCATCAAAAGGCGATAAGTGAACCTTTAGTGAAAACTAGGGCATATATGCCTAAAATTGAATTCTTTCTGTGTTTTAAGCCTTTATCTTTTATTGGATAAATGTAAAAACATTTAAAAACATATATAATCATATTTTAGTTATTTATATCCATTCCCGCCAATACAACGGCTAAATGTTTACTACCATTTAAAATAATATTATTTTATTATTAGAGTGCAACGTAAGATTCCCAAGAAACTCGTTGTTGCGTGTTGGGTACGCCATCGAGCATAGCATCCCCTTTAAAGTAATATTAATATTTGATTCAAAAATATGGACAAATATAAAGATGACATATTCTTTATTTACCTGGGGTGTTACATCCTTCCCCCCTTTTGGGAATTGCGTCCTCGCAATTTTAAAATTGGGCTTGGGAACATCTTTGAATGTCCCACATCGGAACAAGGATCGGTAAAACAATCACTTTAAAATAAAGAAAGATAAGTACAAAGGTCACCCGAGTTAACCCATACTAGGATTCCAAGTATGAAAACATGGACATGGAGGAGAAAACATAGGGTCATGTTATGATGGAGTGTGATAGAAAACATGTTTAGGAGAAAGTTAACCATGAGAGAATCACAAACATGTGATGGGTTAAACGGTATTTGATTCCACAGTAGGAAAAGTTAATAGACAACATTTTTGTTTTAAGTTACTTTTTATTGAGGAATTTATTCATAAGGAAAAATAATCACTTATCAGGTTGACTCTCAAATTTTATTAGATTCCTTACACAAACTCATATTTTCTCCAAAAGGCGAGTATTTAGGAAGACTTGTTCAAATTAAGAGTACTATAATCAACTTCTATAGAATCACCTAATCCATAAAAGAGAACTATATACTTCCCATATCTTTAGACCTTAACCATAACCAAAACCAAAAAGGTTAGTACAAGGTCAGATAACCCAGAAAAGGATAACCCTTTATAAAAAGAAAATCTATTCTTAATCTCCAAAATTTGTCCAAAAAAATCCAAAGTTCAACGAGGACCATCCGATAAACAAATTTGTCCATAAAAATTCCTCAAAGTAAACCAATCTAAGATTGAAACCCAAACATTTTAAGGATTTAGTCGCATAGTCTTCCATGATAAATCGTAACATTTATCTCCAAACAATATCAGTTGCTTCTAAAGTCTCGTTTTGAAAAGCAATTAACCTAATCACATATCCTCAACGATAGGTTAATCATTTTCATAAATAACCCAAAATCAACTTACTCTTAATTCATAAAATCATATAACTAGAATGAATCAGTCAAACTAACCAGGGACTTCACGTAGTCCAGTGGTAGGTGATAAATACCAGTGGCACATTGGTTGTGGGTTCGATTCCCGCAGCTTTGTCCGACGCGACGGGATGTCACACAGTCTACGTGTTGTCCTTTTTTCAGAACTATATAATTCTTAAAACATTCCCCAAAATGAGATAAAATCTTCAAGAATAATCATAACATATTTTAACCTCAAGTTTATCTCATTCCTTTCATTTTCCATCATATCATAGAGTAAACCATAATTACCTAAAAATTAAGTATCATATAAACCCTAATGGTTACCTTAATAATTATTACCTGAATTTCCACATCAGGTTGGCCATCTCGTACATGATGCATTAGAGAACTCACCAAGGTTGAAGTGGTTGATCATGACTCCTTGATATTTGGTTTAGAACAACCATGAGTTTCCTCATTGAATCCTCCATTTTATCTAGTATCTTAATCAGAGAACCACCACAGTTTCCTTCAAACCTGTTGTCTCTTTGGTGCCTGCTAGATCCATCCATTCACTAAAAATAGAAATGTCAGTGTGAGTATATCAACAAAACCATCATGTACTAATGAGGAAGGTAAACACTAAGATACACTTACTCATTCACTTTATCTAAAACTAGGACTCTTTCTGAAATCCTAACCATTATGGTAATGTCACTTATGCTTAAAGAATACCCTAACCTCTAAAGTTATCTAAACCGACCTTTGATACCAACTATAAGGCCCCAGCCTTAAACCTTACTTAAAATTGAATTAAATGAATAATTCACATTGAGGATCTTTTCAGGTTTAGAGTTTTAGAGAATTAGGACATAACTATTACATCTCAAAAGATTACAAAGTAGTCTCTTCTACTAAATTTCCATAAAATAAAAACTCTTTAAAAGAAACATGTATAGTTCCATGTTTTAGGTAGCATGACTTTCCCATGATCCCATCCTTGACCCTATTCCATGCTATGTCTTGTGAAAAACATTTCAAAAACATGGGATGAGCATAAGAAGCTCAGTAAGGGGTACACAAAGAATAAAAACTGTTAGTTTATCAAAACAAATAGTAAACCATGTATACTTTATCAAGGTAATACTTTTCACCTTTATGAAGAAGTAAAAACTCTTCACTGAATAAAATATCATTACATACCTTTTTGTAACCAAAGTATTACCATAAAACCCATATAAAGAACACATAACATATATAAAGGTAACTTGGGACATAAACATACTTAAGTGGAATAACCATACGGTCGACTTCCACACATATCACTTAATGGAATAGCCATACGGCCAATTTCCATACATACTTAATGGAATAGCCATACGGCCGACTTCCATACCAAATGCATTAGAGGTTATAACGTAACCACCCGTCCTGGTATTCACGGCACCACCCGTCATATGGTTTATAATGTAACCACCCGTTAAAATGTCCAAGTACCAATATAAAATTATAAAACAGAAAACCAATATAAATGAATGAAAACATTTCCACATCACAATATATCATAATAGAATCCTTTATCAAAACCATTTAAAACATTTAATAAAGATATTTTTGAATCAAAGTGTCCCATACCACCTTGAAGCTTAAAATTTTAAACCATTAATATCCATATAAATAAATCCTTAAAACCATTTTGAAAACATGGATATTAATAAGAACAAATAATTAAAACATTTAAAAGAACATTTTGGTTAAAGGGGTTTTACCAAAATTAGAGACACTTGAATACAATAATTGAGGAATAACATTTAGTCAGAACTTTATAATATCATGAGAATAAATGGATTCATGATATAATACTCCAAAGGATAGTATATACACCATATAAGAGTGAATTGGTGCATAACAGCAATGAACCCTCAATAGAAATGTCAAATGTGATGAAATCCCTTATAAAGAAGGTATCCTTAAATTAAGGACAAATCAATCTCAAAAATATGTGTGAAAAATATAAATACACCCAATATAAGTGGATATTAAGTGTAAAACAATAAAAGGTCATTCACACATATTCAATGGATGACATATTCAATGACTACATGTTGAACCCAAAGAAATAGAAATTGGGTTAAAAAGTACCCTTGACAGCCTAACGACATCACATCAAAATGAGTTGATGAGAGATAAAAAGTGTATCTCATAACTTGGACATAAAATTTACATAAATAAGGATATATGAGAAAATATCCCAAAATAACAATATGTAAATTAAAAGACCCAACAAAAGAAGTCTTTTAAAAAAGAGGAGGGTGAAAGGTTCCCTTACTGACTTGGGTATCATTCAAAACATACACCCCATGAAAGAAGGACAATAGATCATTAATGTAAATACTCATAAACGAAAGTATATTACACAAAGAGTAGAATAATGGGTAGTACATACACCACTAAATGGAATTTGTGGCAAATGTAGCATAAATCTCACGGGAAAAAAGTGAGATGAAAAATCCCTTACGAAAACTTTGCAGCCTAACGGCACCACATAAAACTTCCGAATATGTATTGATGAGATAAAATAGGGTATCTCATCACATTACAATAAAATGTACCGCAAGAGGAATATAAAAGAACATCCCCCAACATTACAAAGAGGAGCCTAAAAGAAGTGACATAAAGGAGAGTACTTAAAAAGAAAGAGAGTTGTAGGATCCCTTACCTCGGGTTCGACTTGACTCGATCGTTCTTTAATATCCTGAATAATAAACTTGAGTTAATTTCTACTTGATTAAGAACCTTTTTCAAGCTTATTATTCCTTTTATATCACTTATTTCCATTTTTTAAACATTATGTAATCATTAAGTTAATAATGATTGTTTTGTCGATATTTGGTTCTTAAGTCGAAAGTGGACTTTATACAATTACATGTTGTTCGTGTGGTCAAAGGTTCTTTATATACAAAAATTACATTCCTGATTTTGATATAATATATATCAGATATATCCAGCATATACATGTATTTATAAAATCACATAATCATTTAGAGGAAATAAATGAAATGCACCGTTCATGGAGACGGTAAGCCGTACGTACGCATGAATGCTACTTTCATTTCTATGTCGTATTTATGGAATTAAAACTATATGAGAGGTATGTATATTTTAATTCCAGAAATATATTAATCATTTAGATGTATCATACATCATATATATCCATTATATATCTGTACTTATAATAGTACATTACATTTGGGGATAAGAAATGAAATGCACTATTCATGGAGACGATAAGCCGTACGTACGCATGAACGCTTCTTTCATTTCTATCTCATAATTTAATGGAAAGAAATAATAATGATATAGAGGTAAATAATAATTCCAGTATAACATCATATATAATAACATTAAATCCATCCTTTATACGTCCCACGTATGGAATTAACGAATCACATCACTTTGAGGGGGCGGTAGTCCGCACTTCCTAAAATGAAGATATCGCGTATACCCATAATGGAATCCATAAACGTAAGACACAAATTAAAAATACATATGCATAAGTATAACATAAACATATTATATATCATATATAAAAACAGTGACATCATAATGGCCACCTTTGAAGGTGTTAAATGAGTATTGAACAATCATCGTTTCGGGAGGCACAATTTCGCCATCCACGGAAACCGTATGTTCTTTAACCATTTGATGTAGTTGTGTGATAGTGTAGCTCGAATAAATATTATAACAACATCCTAGTATATTGAAGATACTGGTGTTGTTACAAAAGAAATAAATAAAAAGAGTTTAGGGGGTTGGAGAAGCAAAATAAAACAAATGAACATGAGAGAATGAATTACCTTTAAAAGTGTAACTCCTTTTGATTTGAGCCTAAAGGCTACCTTTGAGAGGAATATGCCCAAAGGGAATCCTCTAGGATGAGGAGAGGGATGTGGAGAGAGTAAATGGGCAGGGGTTGGACGAGCAAAAGGCTTGAGGAGTGTGTGAAATGAGGTAGAGGTGGGGGCCTTTTATAAGAGGAGAGGAGGGGCACCTTTGGAAAGTAAGGAAATATTACTTTATTTGAAAATGTCTTTCGGTTTTAAAAGGTACCACATTGATATATTTTGTGGATAAGGTGATAAGGGTTAGACATACACTCATCCAATTGGTTTTGGACATCTTTAGTTCATAGATTTTACATTATCTTTCCATTTTATTTAAATCGTCAAATAATGATGTCATCGCTGCATCATTATTATGTCATAAATAATTTAATTTATTTAATGTCTAAAAATTATAAAACAAATCACTATGATGTAGGAAATCTTTTTATCTTTCCAATGACTATTTATAATAAAAATTTGGACTTATGTAACCCCACTTAAAAACTGTTTTAGTTAAACAACTCATGTTTGTGTCAATTTAATTTTAACATTAAATAAAAATATATTATAGTCATTTTCCAACTAAAGTGGCTCCATGGGGTCCCCAAGTTGTCCCATGGCTTGTCTTGGTCGGCCATGACTCACCCAATAGGT
Source organism: Viscum album (assembly GCA_963277665.1). Classification (NCBI taxonomy): domain Eukaryota; kingdom Viridiplantae; phylum Streptophyta; class Magnoliopsida; order Santalales; family Viscaceae; genus Viscum; species Viscum album. The sequence continues at coordinate 1,812,141,879 of OY728164.1, read as the reverse complement.
TTAGGACAAGTTTCATGGGGTTTTCACATTCCTATAATATCATTTTTACCATAAATTACACTAATTACCTCTAATCGCGATTTAGAACTTAATAAGTTACTAATCACCAAAAAATTATTTTTATCCCATTGAACCACATTTTACTTCTTAATGACAACCATGTGTGTCAGATTTTTGAAATTCAAAACACAATGATGGCAAAATTTCATTTAAACGGAAAATCAGTCTTTATAAGTACCACTTAGTGGTTTCACTATTCATCAAAAATTGAAGTTTTTCAGAAAATTACCAAAAATTCTCCCTAAGCTATATTTGATATTACGAATTCAAAAATGAAGTCCGTTTTAAAAAATTCCAAACATATTAGTCACATTAATTAATTTAATAAATAATTCCCGCTGTCAGAGCAAATAGCGTGTTTTTATAAAACAATAAGTATCAAAAGATTGACACTACTTTACGTCTGATTTCAAAGTGAAATTAATTCCAACGACCACTATTGGATTTAATGGTAAAAATATATTATAATTTCACTTTAAAACCAATTAAAAGATAATCTAATCATATAAATAAATTAGATTAAAAATAGGTTTTTAATTAAAATACAACATTTTACACTATTCATTAACAAAATGAATTTTATCCAAAAAAATACCAAAAATTTACACAAAGTAAATTTTGATGTCCCGATTCTTAATAAGAGTTTTATTTGGTCCAAAAGAATGTTTAAGAGTGAACAAAACTATATTTAATGATGGTTCGCCATCAAAAGGCGATAAGTGAACCTTTAGTGAAAACTATGGCATATATGCCTAAAATTGAATTCTTTCTGTATTTTAAGCCTTTATCTTTTATTGGATAAATGTAAAAACATTTAAAAACATATATATTCATATTTTAGTTATTTATATCCATTCCCGCCAATACAACGGCTACATGTTAACTACCATTTAAAATAATATTATTTTATTATTAGAGTGCAACGTAAGATTCCCAAGAAACTCGTTGTTGCGTGTTGGGTACGCCATCGAGCATAGCATCCCCTTTAAAGTAATATTAATATTTGATTCACAAATATGGATAAATATAAAGATGACATATTCTTTATTTACCTGGGGTGTTACATATCATGTAGCACTTACCCTGAAAATGAGTCAGATACATGATGTTTTTCATGTATCTTAGCTCAGTCGTTACCTTCATGATGAGTATAACATCATTGATTGAGAAGATATCCACGTTAACGATGATGTGATTATTTAGGATCATATTTTTGAGTTCTAGGAGTAGAAAATGAAGGTGTTTCATGGGTGTTCAATCCCCTTGTTTAGTTTCATTAAGAGGAATGGTAGCCTGTAGGAGGGTACATGGGATGATTAGTCGTAGACACATGCTCAGTACCCCATCCTATTTGATGTTTATATTTTTATTGTATCGTTTTTAGATTGGTGGTTGTAAACCCATAATTCTTATGAGAGGGATTTATCATATTTCTTTTTGTGGATTTATCTCTTTTATGTGGTTTCTCCTTGCATAATGTTTAGAATCTGATTGTGGTTGTTGTGTGGATTCATGTGGTTTCTTTTTTTTAGCATTTGAGATCAGGCAGTTATGATAGACATAATTTGAATCATTGGGGTGGATGTTAGGCTGACCCTTTTCTATTACCCCATATATATTGTTTTGGGTTCTTGAGGACAAGAATATTTTGAGAGGTATCTAATGAGAATTCCCTCAACCATGTGGATCAACCCATTGTGTGTTTTCGATGAATGAAGTGCAAATTGGTGGCCTAGAAGAAGTTTAGAGAACTTTGATTGAGTAAAAGATTCTACGAGGTGATTACACATCATGTAACTAAATTACACATTGTGGAATCATATTTCACATTCACAAGACTAGGGGATTTATGACATATAACGATTTAGGGTTAAAAATTTTTGATGTGGCACTCGTTTTTTTGGTGAAAACTTAAACGAAAGGTTACACGACACGAATGTTGATTAAATATGGTGTAACCCTCAACTATTATTTGTTTTCATACCATTTTATCCACTTATGTTCTCACAACCCTAAAACTACTGCACCCCTCTCCCTCATCACAGGTGACCCTACACTCCACTCCTTAGTGTTCTAGAGATACCTTTGTTAGGGATTGATCATATTCTTCTATCTCAAAAATTTCATTGCTCTAAAGTATGATCATCGTCTTTTCATGAGATTTCATTGATATATTTACTTCTTTTAATCCTTTACATGTGATGATAGATGATCTTCTATATTTCTAATGTCTTTTTTCTTGATTTTTGGATGCTGTGGTTATATTATAAAATCCTAAGGTGGATGCAGTTGTTTTAGGGGAGGTGATCATGATCAGTTTCATTGATCCATTCATGTGATAAAGATGACACCAAACTATTGAGGTAAGAGATTCAAAGCTTCAGAATTTATTTATGTAAAAATTTATAGTTAGCATGATCCATCCCCATGGATCACCAAGAAAATGACTGTATAATAAATTGAAAAGTATTAATGAATTGGTATCGACCATATGATATTTCTTTATAACATGATAAAAGATTTCCTCTTGATGTTATAGTTTGAGTGTTATCTCTACCTTTATTGATTTATCATGTCATTGTTGATGTATATTTGTAATGAACTTAAATAAAATACTAATTTTTTTTTGGTTCCCCAATTCATGCCCCCGAAGGAATTTATTAAAAATATGAGTAGCATTACAGACTCGAGGTGTAAATGACTTACACCAGCAGGGAATAAAAGAGATAACAAATAAAGAAGTCAAGACAATCCAGCAGAGCAAGCCAATATCAAATCCAGCCTTCGTCTTCAAAAATCCTGGAACTTGTGGGTTTCACCACCACATTTTGGCGCATCATTGTTTTAGCGCAGCCATAAGTGCCTTTAGATTTATCCCCACAGGCCCTGGATGGGCATGACTTCTTCCTTCTCCTGCCTTGGGAAATAACTCCGGTGTCATGCTTGTCCAGTCGGCCATATCATGAGGCTGGAAATGTGATGGTGGGAACGCAGGAATGCGGTGCCCCCACCAAAGTTGTCTTGAAATGCACCAGTCCCGGATGTTCCCAAGCCATCTCCTCCAATCAGCCATGTATTGTTTTGGAATAATTTCAAGCTTCCTATTTTCATCATTCATAGCAGCATCAAGAGCCTGCTTTGCCATACTATTGCAGTTCACATACAACTGAGGTTTTATCAATGGCTCGACAATGTCATTGCTAAACCGAGCCTCATCTCATTATCTTTCACACCTCTATAGAGTCCCTTTCTGAAAGGTATGTCACCGCCCAATTTAATTCCCAACATTACCATCCGAGCAACCCAGAAAAATATAATATCATGGCCAGTTTCAAGGACAGAAGTAGGATAAAATGCCTCCAAATCCTCAGTGTCATCTGGCCAACCCAGTACAGATAATGGAAAAAGTCCAGAAGAAAACCATGTATCCAGCACGTCAGGATCCTGGCATATATGAAATTTTTTCTTTAGAAATGTCTGGCTAGCTTTAAATTGAGCTTCTTGCTCGTCTCTAGCAACCACCCAGTGGTCATTGTACGCACCTATTTCCTTCAATTTGTCATCAACCAAAGTAACATACCAATGCCATTAACCAGAGCAGAACCGGTTCCATGAGAGAAGATAAAACTCAGAAGCTCAGCAGCAAACCAGAATAAAAAAACCCAGGACAACTAGAAAAAAACTGAAATAACAATCTGCAGACCATAAATAAAATACTAATTAGCTATGTTATTGGTTAAAATATAAAGAGACACATTTAATGAATTCTGATGTTGCTGTTTTAATTTGATGATAATAATATTGATGCAAGTGAGAATGTTAACATGAATCATGTTGATGATTGTGATGACATTATTAAGGGAATTTTAAATTTATTATTCAATTAATTTTCGATATATTAAGAAGTGTGTTTATTATGATTCCCATAGTTGTAACTTGAATAATTATTTAGTTAGTTAATTTTTGAACAAAAAATACTCGTATAATAATGATAATTCCTTATACATCATGAGTTTCCCTCTTGATTATAATGGTCGAGTCCTTGTGCTTCGGATCCTTGCGAGCTCATTATGTGTGATGGATGAATTCCTTGTTTAAAGAAAATATCCCAGTTAAAATTTTGATTGATTCCAGATAGTTGTGTTGTTGTGTGATCCTGGGATTGCCGAACATGGACAGATGCTCTGGTATGTGGCGGTATGGAGGCCAAATGGTTGTGGAATATCTTGATTCCTATAGTGGTGATAGGCATTTGTTTAAGCATGTGGGTGCTGGTAAGAACAGTGGAGATGATGGAGTGGGTTAATGATGGTATTACCTATTGATGTGAATGTTATGATTATGGAATATTGGTTTTTTATCTTCTTTACATTCTACATTGCTTGAGGGACACTGTTTTTATTACTTTCCTTCCAAAAGTGGTTATGAAACATGAGATTGTTTTCATTATTTTTGAGTTTATCTTCTCAAGGATGGATGGGTCTACACTGTTGTTGTTTTTGGAAAATACTTGATGGGTAGCTCATGTACTCACTGTGATTATCCCATTGTGTTTGGTAGATTAAAATGCTTTAATATAATACATAAAAATATGGAAAAGTGATAATCTCATTCAATAAATGAGTAAATTTTGTTTAATTTAAGGAGTTGGAGCTTTCATGGATGCAAAAATGAGGTTAAAATTTAATGTTATTGTTGACTTAGTTTGGTTATCCAGAGAAGGCATGGATCATTGATGTGTTTTTAATGAAATGTAATGCTGAATTTATAAAGGTTGATTAATTATTAAATAATTAAGTAACATAAATTAAATAGATAAATATGTGTTATAGAAATTAATGTATCTCTTTAAATGGTTTTGTGCTTATAGGATATCATTTATTATCAACGACCGTCGAGAGTCCGAGAAACAATAGCTGTGATGGTGTCTAAGACTTGATTTTCCCCCTTATGATGTTGTCAGCTATATTATATCCTGTAATATATAGGTTTCTATATAATACTATACCATTTTAATTAGGGATCCTGAAACCCCGAGGATTCTGATCCCTGGGGTTATTTTCCCCAACATCATAGTGGGGGGATGAATAGATGACTACCCCATTTTCCCCACTCTTTTCACTTGGTAGTTACTGGTGCTAGTATGAATGATGGTTAGTTTACCCTATATTTTTTAGAGGGATATAATATCTTGTGGATATTCCACACACATATGATCTAGATATTTATTCTTCAGGCTATTATGTATGTATATCATGTAAGTTTTATAATTGTAGTAGGATCCTTACTCGGTGTATGGGAACTAATATATTGAGAAATAATATATGATGTATAATAAATGTTATGCTAGTTGTGGTGGCTCCCAAAAGCTACTAGGATTGAATAGTTGTATGAATGCAGTGGTGGTTCTCCTAGGTGTCTACAAGTAAGCCTTTTTATTGTATGAGGTCTAAGATGTGGTGATATGCCCAGGTGTCTTCAGGCTAGACATTTTGGAGAGAGATTCTCAAGGCGTGAAACACTGGGAAAAGATGAAATCTAATGGGGAAGTGGTATAGGGGTTCCCATGATATTATAAAATTTATTATATAAAATTTTATGTGATATATAGAGATATTATCGATGGTGTGGTTGGGAACATAGTATTACAATTTAGGTGACAAGCTCATTTCACCTGTTGTTCAATGTTTTTTATCATACATTCTTTATTTTTTTCAAGATAGAATTCTGGGAGGATCCAATTGAGTATAATATTATACTAATCTTACATTGTATAAACTATTTTTCATGTTTCTAGGAGAATTATTGAGTTTATTATAGTTACAACTATCTTTCGAGTATTGCTGGAGCTATTCGAGATTTTTCTTCGTTGTCGTATTACATTCTTTCGATACATTCATTTAATATTTTTAGCTTCAGTAGTTTTTAGTGACATTACATAAGAGTACTTGTGTTTATATTTATATTATATTCTAATAAGACGTTTTTTGGTGTCTATATTAACCCTTTATTCTGCATGTGATCTTTATATTGTAATACCTAGCATATGTCTGCTTATTGTACCGTCAGTGATTGTCGCCAAACTGGGGCCTATTGGAGGAAAGACTCATGGGGGCCATTATCTCTCATCTCACATTCCCTGCCCAGGAGAGGTACACTTTGTGGTAAGGGGTTTGTGACATTATTCATTAAATTTTCATGTAATACTACTATATTCCATTTTTTACCAAATATGATAGATATTTTTATTAATAAAAGAGAGTTTTATTTTTCATTTCTGCAAAACATTATATTTCTTATATATATATATATATATATTACTCAGAATGTTTAAAATATTATTTTAAATATTCAATAATGACTTATTAAAAAAATTATAATCCATGTTTAACATTTTTTTAATATTGTTTAATGTACTTTTTCATTTCATTTTTCTTACTAGTTTCTTTTTAAATTATTATCTACTAATTTAATTGAATAGTTGTTTTAACATACTCATACTGAATAAAATTTTCTCACAATCATGATCACTTAATTTATTGATTTTTTATTTATGGACTTCCATAATTAATTTCATCAAAAATCCTTCTTTATAAATAATATTTATATGTTTAGTTATTTAATATGGATTTCAAAATAAAAATGTTATTTTATTCTAATTTATTTTAATGATATTTTTATGGTATTTATATTCATCAACAAAAGAAATTTATTTTACTTATACCCCAATGGGGATAAGTTATAATGATACCATCCTTATTCTTTCAATTGATATATTATGATTGGATTTACATGGTAATGCATTGATATTCACTTTCTAGGTAAATAATTTATAAATTAACTATATTTTGAAACATTATCTTTGTTGTGATCATTAATAAATAAATTTATCTTATTTTTTACATTAATTATATCCTAGAAATTATTATTGGATAAATCATATAAAATTTCTTCATAAAGTGACTTAAATTTAATATTATCTGATTTACAAAATAAACTATTGATAATTATGTATTCTTGACTCAATACATATATTTTTTAAAAAAGGAATATTTTTTAAAAATTGAATTAATTATCAATGCCTGTGGAATATGAATTTATTACCATTAATATTTTGATATCTATTTCCATGATATTATTTTATTAGTTTTTATATTGATGTTTTATGTTTAAGATCTTGTAAATATTTATATAGAATTATTTATCATCGTTTATTCACTTTGTATTATTCTCCTTGCTAACGGTATTGATTAAATTAATTTTATTTTAAATTAAATACCATTACATAATGATAATTATTTATTTTTTAATGATATATTTCATTATACATAACTCTTTAATAAACATATGATCACATCCTTTATTTATTTTACATTACCTATAAAATGAAGAATGAATAATTAAATGTGATCATGGATGAATAATACATACATTCACTACATGTTAATTAATGTATTGAAATATAATTAAAGACTCAATTATGTATATAATTAATGAATACTACTAAAATATTTATTTGTTTGTGGATATTAAATTTTAACATATGCCAATGTAATCATATAACCCCAAATTTTGGGCTACTGTAGTGCAAGAATTTAATTTTTTCATCAGATTCAAGTATATAAAAAATAATTGGGACAAGATATAGGAAATCATGTATTATAAAACATAAGACTATTAAAAACTATGAGTTTGACTCTATGAAAATGATTACATAATAATTATATGGTAAGGTATAGATTATGTACTCTTCTAAGAAAAACATTTATGTTTTGGTATTCCCAGTGGACAAGGTTTTAGAAAAGATACATCTAGGGTTAATAAGATAAAAATGGTTTGGTTGAGTATATCAGGGTCATCATTATGGTGAACGGTGAATGTGAACATATTATACACATGGTTTGAAACAATATGGTAAATATTTATATGTTATTACAAATTCTCTGAATGAACAGTTATTAGGTATTACATCATAAATCCTATAGAAACATATAAAATTCCCCATTGATAAGGGATAAACCAAATGTGTCTTGGGATTATATTTCTATTGTTAATTTTATGTTTTATAGCACAAATAAAACATATTAGATATTAAGTGACAGGGATTTTAATAATAATTGGTGTATTTGGAGATATATTTATGGTAAAATAACCCTTGAAAAAATATGTTTTTTTATTATAAGGAATGATTATTTAATATTTTATAGACATATGATTAATGGAATTGGTAACCCTTAAGGTTAATATGATCATTAATGATAATTTAAAAAATGTAAATTAATATAATTTTTTTATTAAAATATTATTTGTCGAACCATAGTTGTTAAAATTAATTTGATGATTGACATTATTTTTAGGATATTATATATAATTTTTAGAATAATATAAGAATTATATAAAAATAAATTTACAAAAATTTATAACCTTCATTTTGTATGAAAACAACTCACATTTAGAAAGGTTTGGGGATTGAACCAAAAATATATGTGTGTATTGGGTGCATCTATAACCATTTGATGAAGTAATTTCAACGTAAATATGATATCATTTTTCCTAAAACTATTACATGAATAATAAATCAGGTACACAGTGGAGTTACAAATCTTTTGGATAATATTTTATTGTTTGTGATAACTTTTTCTAAAAATTTTGGTTTCATTAAATATTTGTTGACATAAGTCATTAATTAACTGCCTTTTTGGGTCTCATTATCTAATAATTTTTAATTTTAGAGAATCATGCATAAAAATTTGATCATTGATATTCATTTACTAGAGTATAAAACAAAGTGGAAATTGATCAAATAACAAGTAAACAATAAAATTGTTCTTATGAAATAGAAAAATGTCATATATGTTTAATTTTTTATCAATCATTATTATATTATATTTCATTTCCTTTATGACAATGATAATGAAATAAACATTTTATAGTATTTCCTTAATTTCATATGAATCAACAATATATTCACCAGTCAGAGAATTATAGATTTTTGGTCAATTACATTATCGTTGTCATGTTACATATCACTATACATTAGTTGTTTTATGTTATTTTTCTCCACCATTTCGATATATTCACTTCTAATTAATGTTCTACTACTTGAGAACATAGTTTTGTGTTATGATAGATGACCTTCACATCTCTCATTCCCCCTTTTTTAAATGATGTTTTATTAGCTTTTTTAGTATATAAATTTTCAACAACAGAAATATAAAATATATAGTCATTGAATTATTCTCACATGTTCATATTAGGAGGGTGGGATTTATATAGGGAGTGGATAATATGACACCATAAATTTTTATATGAATAACATTTTGTTTAATAGAGTATATGACATGCAACACTGAGCTTAAATGACCAGTGAGATATATTATTTAAAAATGAAAATTATAATATGTCCTAAAAAATTCATGATACAAATATAAATAACAAAATTTAGAAATTCATTATAAGTATTTTAGTCGAATAAAATATATTGGTAAATATTGAGTCAATTTTTAGTAATGTATTAACCTGGTTCAAAAAATATTCATTTTATAAAATGTTTTTTTATTTTAATGAGTGAATAATATAACTAATTTTTAAAAATCATGAAAAATATATTATAAATAATTTTACATAATATGTTACATAAGTATTCAAAAAATATCTTTGTTTTATATTTTGTGGTTTTTCTAGAAGTATTGAAATTTAGTGAATAGAAGTTTTTGAAACTGTCATTTCTATTCCATAAATTAACTAATATGATAGTAAAATGATTATTTTAATAACATCATAATATTAAATAAGTTTTCTATAGTCATATTTAACGTAATTAATTATATTTCAACTATATTTCAACTGTATGTTGGAATTTGATTATTTTTTGGCTTCATTTTTTTCGAAAAATAATAATTATGTTCATAATGTCTCTCATTTTTAATTAATTAAAATAACCCATAACGAGGAATTATTTATATAAAATTTTTAATTTATATATATATATTTACATTCATATAATTTTTTATTATTTTTTATATATTTAATTTAATTTCATATTATTCTTGAAACATAAATTACTAGAAAAAATATTTTTGGACACAATTTTTTTGTACATTTTTAAATTAAAAATTTCTACATCTATGAATTAAATTTGATAAAATTAATTTTATATTTATAATAATAATAATGAATATAGTTAAAAATATCAACATAATTTATTGTCATAGTTAATAGTAAAAACATTAGAAATTATTTATTAGGATTAAGGTTTAAAAGGGTTTTGTGCAATACATGCACTCGTGATTAGATTATTTTTCCAATAACATGTAATTTTATTTTGTTAAATTAGTTTTAATAATAACTATAATTGGTTCAATATTTTCTAATTAGGATAATTATATTTTAGTGTTATAGGATATATGACATATGTTCAAAAAAAAGTCACCATTGTGAAATCTAAATTAGTAAATGTGAGTAACCTTGGAGGTATAGGGAATAAAGTATTTAAAACATGTATATTTTTAGTTAATAAGGATTTTAATCAAGTTATGGTTCTTTGAATCTAATATTTATTGATATTTAAGTAATATGGGTTGAGAATGACTTCCCATTATTGAATAGTCTTGTGTATTTACAAAAAACTTCACACCTCCTTGATTATAAAAGGGAATCCCTCCACCCACTTATATACCCCACAAAAGAAATATAACACCCAAAAAATTACCAAAAACACTCCAAAAACCCCTTAGATGTACATACTTTAACCTTTATATAATATTCAATAATATTAATAATTAATTTTAGAATTATATTAATATTTATAATACATTATTTGATACTTTTAAAACAGTTTACCACATATTCACTAATAATATTTCATGATTTTCATTGTTTTTAGTGCATACATTTTTGGGTTTCATTATTGGTTCACTTGTCTATAATTATTGATATTATTAAAAAATTTAAATAAATATAAAAAAGTGAAATGAATGTGTATTAATGTAAAAAAAATTTATAAATGTTATAATATATAATTTTCATTATTACATGAGTATAGATCATTATATTTATGATAAAGCATAATTATTTAGTCTAATGTGGATGTTTTATATAACCATAAACAAGTAATTTTTTTATATTAGTAATGCTATATATTATTTGTAGAAAATTAAATTAAATACAATATACCTATTAAAATATAATTTAACTTAGTAAATAAATTTACAGAGAGCCATGAAGTAAATAATGGAAAAAGTAAAAATCATTATTTCGAGAGATGTCCAACCTCCATAATTTGGACACTGGTTTCATTTAAATGAATAATTGGATGTGATAAAAGTAATGGATATAATATACGACATTATAAAAATTAAATATATTTTTTTGATTCAATAGTTATTATTAATTTATTGATGAAGGAGGTGAGGAGAAGATAGTAGAAAAAATATATAATAAGTTACAATTATTCATACTATCACCTCTAAAAAAACACATCCTTGATGTATCCCTTCCGGAAATTATAGTTGAATATTTCATGAGATCAGATGAACATAGACATGGATGTAATTAGTAGGATATGATTTGAAATATATTTTAAATTATTCAATGATTTTGAGGAAAAATTTGGTGTTTATGGGTAGTTTTTGTACTAGAGGATGGGTGGTATTAATTTATTTGATAATGATTATTTTATATTAAAGGATGTGCACACTTGACTTGAATTAATTTGAACTAATTTAAATGATAATTAATGTCTAAAATAAATTATAAGGTAAATAAATATAGTCACCCATCCATTAAATCCTGTATTTTTTGGTATTTTATGAATTTAAAATTTAACATTTTCTTATTACATTATTTTAACTAAACCACGATAAATCATTTTTTACCACATTAATTATGCATGCCTAAAACAGAAAATGACCATTCAAATTAATTTGGACCTCATAATTCTATATATATAATCCATTTTCCTTGATTCAATTTATAAAATTGATTAAAAATAATTCTCAATAATACACACATATAACCCATAATAATGTTTTTCAGAAATTGTAAAATCATGGGTTTTCAAAATATAGGGAAAAAGTTTCTATTTAGTTTTAACCATTGTAAAAGTTCTATGAGTCTCACCCAATGTTATTAGGGTGCACCGATTTTATATGGTACATCCAGATCAATTGTTTGTCATATAATTCTCTTGTTTCAAATCATATATAAATTACTTCTTTGATTTCACTTTTTTCATAATAAAACATTAGAAAAACATTAATCTCATTTGAAAATCCCATTCTAATATGAGAATATAATTTATTTATAAAAAATAAATTTTCAATACAAAAATATAATTTTTATTAAAACGAAATTATAAATACCAAAATAATTATAAAAACGTATATAGGGTTTCACATTCAATAAAACATTAATTCTAGTAATTTAAGATATACATAAAATAATGCTTAGTACATAATAAAATTTATTATATCCTTATATATAAATATAAAACCTTCTTTTTGTTATTTAGAATTATTATCAATGATTCTATAAAAATATTAATTTAAAAATTAATAAATAAAAATAATTTAAATTTAAATATTCACCAACCAATATAATTGAATTAAAATAATTAAATAACAAATTTATAATGGAGGAGTCAGAGTGTTTGATGGAAAACATTAAAAGAGTATTTTATTAATGAAATAAAGCATAAGAAAATTTTGAACAATAATCCAGACGGAAGAATTAGTTATTTTTTTAATATCATTGAACTAAATAGAAATATATATAACATATCAATGGGTTTGTATATAGCACTCATAAAATAGTATATATACATAACATCAATATATTCTTCAATGAAATAATATTGAAACTTAGTCCCCTACCTAGAGTCTGACTATGAAATGTGTCTTCATTTCCAATACCAATAAAGTTATATTAATTATTTACTTTATTTAAAACTATTTTTTGGATTATTAATCCTTTTACTTACCCTTTTACACTGCTATATCTATGTGCATAATACATTAAGATCACATCATATGTTTTGATTATATTCGTCTTATATATCAAATGTGAATTTGGTCAGTTGAATATAGTCAAAGGGGTTATTATTTAATCATATATAGAATAATAATTAAGGAATAATTATTATATTTATAAATCTGTTATAATTTTTAAAACAAATCAATAAATATTATAATGAAAAATGAAAAAAATAGGATTATAGAGATGGTGTGTCATATTTATGCATAAGAAAAATTACAATTTTGTAATGATCATTACAGAACAATGGAATAAATATATCAACTATATATAATGAGAATAATATAATAAATAACATATTATTTCATAAAATTAAATTATATATATCATCTATGTGATTTACTAAATTAAATAGAGTAACATCTCTTTATGGATGTTGTATCCCACATGTTCCCATAAATGATGATATCATTTTTCTTTTTTCAGAAATAAAATAAAATATTATCATAATTAATGATACAAATGTCATGAATATCAAAATTATTTAATTTTTATCTCATTTAGTCATTGAATATATAATTATTACCTTCCATTTAAATACATATTAAAAAATTAATCGATTCACTTGGTGGTTGGTAGTCTTCTGTCCACTTGAGAGACATTATCATATCCACGAAATAATGTAAATAAAGAAGGTATATGTAATATAATAAACAAATAAGTTTAAATATGTAAACAAATCCTATATTTACATTAAATAAATAATTATAACAAGATTTGTGAGTTGATAATAGAGAAAACATTTCATCAGTATGTGAGGTGGTTGCATGTTATACACACAAATGATTTTTTCATAACACATTTAATAGAAGAGAATATGAAAATAATTTATTAAAATAGAAAAATAAAAAACTAGGTTTATGAATTATACTAGTGTTAATACCTAATCATAATTTAATATGATTTGATTGAGGTGTACAAAAAATTAAAATTTAATGCTCGATTAAAAAAATACATTTCTTTCAAAAAACATCACCTGGTATGCCCAAATACCCATTATAAGATATATTTATGATTAATATAATTAATCATGGTCACTATGTTGGAAATATGTAAGCTATCTTGTTTGATATTTGATGATCGAGGGATATTTTATGGGGCTGAGAAGAGACAATATTGGGTGGGTTTTATATCTAAGGTGTGTAGATATATTTGTAATGTTTTAAAAGAAAAAGGTGTACTAAATTTTTCATAAGGGAAGGAAAATAAAAAATATTCAATGATCATTAATTATTCATGAAATGGTTTAATTAATTCCATAAAATTGATTTCAAACTTGTTTTATGTCCATATTACCCCTTATCATTTTTTATTTAACCCCATATAAATCTATTTTTACCCTTACTATAGAAAAATATTTTAATGTTTTCAGTAACAATTACTATCAAAATGAAACGTTTAAATTATTATAAAATATAAAATATTCCAATTGAAAATATTTAATCCATTTTACTAAATAAAATTCACATAAAGATAAAAATTTAATTTAAAATTATCCTCGTAGATGTGATGAAAAATGAGATTTCAATTATTGTATTTTTTTTTTGAAAAAGATGATTTAATATTAAACTATTAATTATTAATAATAATTAAATTAATTTAAATCAAAATTTAAATAAATATAATTTATATATTTAATTTAATTCTTTCTAATTGGGTTTTTATTTAATTAATTAAAAATAGAAACATTATGCACATCAAATATTATTTCAAAAATAAATATTTTATTACAAAAAAAATTATCGTAATCTGAAATTAAATTTAGTGTTGATTAAAAATATTTTAAGTAGAGATAATATCAAATAATAATAATAATGTTAATCAAAACAAAATAAAAAATTAATTGTATTTGTAAAATATATAATTTATTGAAAATAAATGACATTTTTACAAAAATTCATTACATATCACTATTCACTGGAAAATCATGTTTTTCTAAGTCATACCAAAATTTTTCTGAATGTGAATTTTGGTGGGTTATTTTAAATATGATGTTAAATTTTTTTAAATTCATATTCTATAATTAATATATTAAAATTATAAATAATACATTATAATAAAATATTTTCCTTATAACTATTTGATTTTTTATTAAGAAAAATTACATAATTATTTTATAATCAATATTACTATATAATTTATATAAATAATTTCTAAAATAATTTATTCTACCATGCCCTAGGTTGTTATAGGTTCATTAAAGTAATTTCATTCATGTGGGTTATTATTCCAATGTTACCAATGAGGTAAAGATCCTTGCTTCATTCTCATATTAATTAGGATATGTATTATTGAATTCTCATTGAATGAAATTATTTTATTATTATCTAAAATTTAATATGACAATATAATACTATCACAATTCATTATTTCTTTAATAATTTTATCATCTTCTGGACATCAGTACTTATAATGACTACGAAATTTTTTTAATAACATACATCATTATTTATATTTTCATTCAAAAATTCATTATCATCCATAAACATATTTTAATTGATAATTTATATAGATTATTTTAAATATTTTCATATTAGTTATTAAATACATTTCGACCCATGATTTAAATATTAACAAAGAATTTTATATAAATACTTATTATTATTTTTTAAAATAAGGTACTCGTTATATTTTTATTAAAAAAATAAATGGAATATTTTTTTAATATACTTATCATGAGAATATATTTTTACATAATCATAAAAACATATTAGTTTTAATATTCCATAAATTGTTTTATTGATTATTTTAAAACAAATTATTTTTTATAATATTTTGGATGTTTTTTACAAAAACTGGATGTCAAATTGAATATTTATTTCCCCATGATTATTTTTAATTATATTTTTATGATATTTATATTCATCAATGACGGAAACACTTCATTTTACTTAGAATATACTATTCTTATTTTTTTAATGAATCCATAAATATTCATTATCGTGAAATGTTTTGATCATTTTATCCATAACATGTATTGATTATCATGTTATTAATTAAGTTGGTATTCATTATCATACATCAGAAACATTTAATTTCTAGTGATAATTAAACAATTAATTTTACTAAAATATTAATATTCATTATACCATGGATATCATTATTTTTTAAATCATATACCATTTATATAAATATTGTTTTGTGAAGAATATTCTTGATTGACTAGGTATATTCTTAGAGAATAGGTATTCTATAATGAATACATAAATTAATTTATAAGGAATATTGATTATGAATTGAATTGATCATTGAAAATATAATCATTACATTGGTCATGATGTGTATAGTGAGGACCTATTATAAATATTCCTTCAATGTATTTATAGGTCAAATGAGATAATTTTTTAAGCTATCATTAAAACTTGATTTACTATAAACGTACTCATCAATTAAATTATATTGGAGAAAGGTCTTTATGGTATATCAATATTGATGAATGAAATCATCATTTTTGATATTAAACATTTACTTTAATTATTTTTTATTAATCTTAATCTGTAAATTTTATTTGTTATGATATCTATGTACTATTATCATATACATATGATTATTTATATAGAATTATTTTATCACCGATTATTCTATTCACATTATTCTTCATACACATGTAATTTATTAAATAATGTTATTTCTATTAATTACTTTTCTATATTTACTATTCATTATTGACTCATGAAATCTATTAATCCTAATAACCTTAACTAATATTTTAACGTCACTCGTTATATTATTCCTTTTCTATGAATATCAAGATAGAATTTTGTATGAGTTCAAGGATGAAATTTTTTTACTTTCACCACGTCATAGTTTATGTTTACTAATGTAATGTTTGACTAAAGTATGTATCTAGATTAACAATACTACTATACTACTCATAACTCTAGGATGTGATCTCTTTTATCTTACTTCATCTGAACAATGTAACCACTGATTATAGTCTTTTAGAGTAGGGTTCTTTATAGTCGATATCAAATCTAGGATTACTAGAAATTTTCTAAACTATATTTATAATGTCATGGATTAGGTAACACAACTAATCGAATGGAATCAATGATACATATATTTATAAGAAATAATAATAATTATTTAGAATGACAGAGATTATGTCATGTTCTTAGAAATAAATCAAATTCTATATATTATAAGTTGGTTTTTTTATAATAGATTCATCTTGTAGATATAACCCCAAAAAGAGTTATTTTCTGGTATAATATCCATTATTTAGGTATATAGTGGGGGTTCCATTAGTCATCTCTTGATTTGATACTCCTAAGGAATATAATTATGTTTTGTCACATTTTTTCTATAAACAATTATAATGAATTTGAGATTTAAACCTATGTAAATATATGAAATTCTATAGTGAAATTGTATAAACTAAAGATTAATGGGTTAATATTTCTATATATAATAAAAATTTTAAATTAAAAAATAATACTTTTGAGCTTTTATGTTAATGTATTTTAGCATTAATGTAGATATTTTTGGGACACATATCTTGTAAAATGGACCATAGTTTTATTATATGTTTTAGTTTTAGGACCAATGACTTTATATTTTAAAAAATTATGTTTGATGGATGTGATAAACAATAGGATAAACATGGTCATTAATGATAATGTAATAATTTTCGATGAAGATTATTTTATTTTATAAATACATAATATATAGATAACTATAAGGGTTAAAATTCCATTTGATGAACTAGTTTTTTATGATATTCATCATTTTTGGGGAACGTTATGAGAATTGTGTTATATTTTTTAAACATAAAATGATAAAAAATAATATAGGTTGAAAACCTATCCCATATGAAATGGCCATAGTGAATTAACACTAAAAAAATTCATCAAGATTATATCACATACCATGGATTATGTGATGTCAAAATGAATAGGAAATTGTTTTTTAGAGATAATTTGATGAATAAATATTAGGATTAACATGTGGTGTCCTTGTAGAGGTTAACAAATTAATGTATAATAATTGATAGTCTTTTTTCACCATAATGGATTAATTAAATATTTAAAGAATGATGGAATGAGTTTTCACTCTTCTGCCTATTTTTTGATAAGTTAATAGTTATTTTTAGAGCTTCATGAATACAAAAATCATGTCGGATTTTCATTTATTAGAGTTAGAAATAACGTGGAAATCAATTGAACACTACCATGTGATGAAATTGTGTTTTAAAAATAAAAATATATCAACCATTTATATTTATTATTGTTATAATCATGATAGTAAAATAATTGCATTACATTTGGAAATGGAACTGGAATAAAAAAGTTTAACAGTTTCCTTCATTTTTGATTAATTAATGGGTTTTTATCCCATCAATCATTCACGTCATTGTGGTAAATATACTTCCTTAGATAATGAAATATTTATCTCTCTATAAGTCTTTTAACATTTTTTATCCTTTCTGTCCATAATTTCATTTTACATTATTTTTAATGTATTTGGAATCAAAATCTTTAGTTATTATTAGTGACATATGACCTATCATTTACTATTTTAAGTATATTTTAGTAACCCATTTATAATGTGGTTTATCTAAAAATTAATATTCAAATATAAAATCATTTATTTTAGAGTTCATGTTCTATTTTTGAGGATTCAATTTAGTGGAGGTGCAGATAATGTAATACCCTAAGATTTTTAAAGAATGGTGTGATCAATATAATATAAAAAAG
Source organism: Viscum album (assembly GCA_963277665.1). Lineage (NCBI taxonomy): Eukaryota > Viridiplantae > Streptophyta > Magnoliopsida > Santalales > Viscaceae > Viscum > Viscum album. Next base: position 1,812,123,091 of record OY728164.1, on the reverse strand, counting down.
TCAACACTAAGCTCGCACAGACAATAAAATAAATAATTTAAATGTGAATGTTTTAAAAAACTATTTAAAACTGGTATTATGAGTGTGAATACTATATTTTTAACTTCTTCATAAAAAATTATAGAAAATTAATATATATTGGTAAATAATGAGTCAATTCTTAATAATTTCTTTACGGGAATTAGAAATATAATTTTCCTCCAAACTGTTTTTACTTACTTAGTTAATAAAAAATTTAATTTTTGTAATAATTTTACAAATTAAAATTTACAAAATTAATTTTTTTTGAAATCAATATGTCTAAATTTACGTAGGTTGATTTTTGTTTCAATTTTATGAAATGATGCTTTTTTGTTAATAGTGAAAAATAGCATTTAATATCTATCATTTCTATTTCAAAAATAATAAGTACATTAAATGTACCATTATGATTGTATTTTTATTAAAAATCATATAGGTATAAATATTTTATATTTTATGTACTAAATTACAATTTAATCATAATTATACCATATTTTGTTATATGTTTTTTAGGTTTTGAAAAAATGGGAAAAATATTTTTATGTTCATAATGCCTCTCTATTTTGACTAATTTAAAAAACCATAATAAGGAATTATATTAATGAAATTTATAGATTATATATAAATATATATTAATTTAAATTCATATAATGGTTACTAATAGTCTTAAAATTAATGTAATATAATATTATTCTTGAAAATTTTATTTCATAAATGAATCATTCTTAACATGTTTTCCAGGTTTATATTTCAATAAAACAATGAAACTAAGGAATATTTAATTTGATAAAATAGATTTAATACTATGACTGAATATAATAAATAATAGTTAATAAGGTTAACTTATTTACTTTTCCTAATTAATAACTAAAAAGTACAAATTAATTACTATGTATAAGGTGAAAATGGGGGTTTTTCCATACATGAACTTGTGTTAAAATTATTTTTATACATAAAAATTAATTGATAAATTAAATTTAAAATTTAATAGGTGATAGAAAATTATCTATTAGGTCTTATTTTATTTTAGTCATTTCGGATAAATTTATTTTGTCGAATAATTTGTAACCCTGATAAAAAAATTTATATTGATTATCCATGGAGGTAAAGAGAATAACATGTTTTAAACAAGTATCCTTTTTGTGGTGGTGGTTTGGATCAACCTAATCCCCCGTCCACCGCATTATTTATCAATTCATTAGGAACATGGTTTGAGTGTTGATAATGATTATTAAATAGTTCTACTTATTTAAAAGAATGCTAATCATCCTCATTTATTGAATATACCACCTCCCATCACGTATTCACAGTAGTCAACCAAATTATCTTAGACAAAAGCTGAAAATATCTCACCCCAAAACATTATTCACTTTTTAGAGTGATGTTGTTAAAAAAATACCAACCATAGGGTCCTTAATAAGAAATATAACAATGGGTTTTCTAAGTGATGTTAATTGTCTTCACAAATCACTTTATTTTTACTGCTACTTTTATCACATTATATTATATCACACTAATTATAATATAATAATATAATTATCATATTGAAACTAATATATAAATATTTTTTTTATTATATTAATCAATTTCCTCTATAATAAAATATTAAACAATGATATAAATTATTAGTATGAAATACTACCACCTCACAAACTGATATAATTTATAATCTACCATTGACACTTACTGATTTTAATAAGGGTGTAAATAATTAATATAGATAATATATATAAAATTATATATTTTTTATATATAATAAAATTTTCAAAAATATCCTTACCTTTCACCAAATTAAAAAATGATAAAACTTCTTATGTATATGTATAACCAACCATCACCACAATGGAAAGTGATTCACTTTTAATGTTTACATTTAATTAATAGCCTTGGAAATGAATACAATGAATAAATTTTACATTTATAAAATTAAAATAATTATATTTTTGATAGATAAATATAAAATTCATAATAAATATACAGCCAGTGAGATAATATACTTGATAATAAAAAGTAATTTACACCTAAATCAATGAAAATAAATAAATATTATTAACAAAACAATGATAATATGTTATAAGACTAAAATATATGATATTATAAATATTACTATGGTTCGAGGATAAGTTAATAATTTTTATTAATTTAATTATTTTGAAGGCCAAAAAATATTCAACCAGTGGGGAATGTGAGGTAATAGTTTTCATCTCAAAACATCCCTCTATAAAAAAAGAGTTCTACTATAAAAATAATTTATTTTAAATTATAAATATATAGTATATTAAATATTTCTCTACAATTTATTATTCTTATTCAATTTCATTTATTTCAAATTCTATATCTCTCCATTCAAGTGTTATTTATTTAATACGTTTCGTAAATTGTATGTGATTCAATATTGATTTCTTTTCATGAAGGTATATTTTAATGTCATAGACAAATTTTATTTATATGGTGTATATATTTAAATTTTTTATTTTTTTTAATCAATAGTTAATATATCATGTTATTATAATTATGAATTCCGTTTTTTAATCCAACAGATTTGAATCAAAAGTTAACAATTGGTATGTGGTTTCATTACTCAATTCTTTTTTATTAAGTTAAATTACTTCTTCACTATCATTTATGTCATATAATATTGTGTGTAATGACATTTGATTATCATATGTTGTATTTAATTTTTTTTGTTGAATTAATTTAGATGCAAATAATAATTTCGTTGATTAATTATCACTTTAATGGTATGGTATTTGTAAGATATTTCAACTCAATTTTTACTCTATTGATACATATATAGTATTATACAGATCCTTATTTTTATATGGTGTATATACTACCCCATACATATTTTATATAATTATTATGATTATATAAATGGTTTTAAATATTATATTTTAATTTAACTATTTCATGGGGTATTTGAATCAAAAGTTATGAAGTTGTAAACAGTTTCTACTTCAATCTCATTTTAATAAGGATTTTTATTCATAAATTTATATTGAAAGAATTTTTATAAAAATTTACTAGTATTCAAAATTTAATTTATTATAATCTAGTTTTTCAATAAACTATCATTTATTAGTACCATTTCACAGTCTTTGGTAATAAAGATGATTGGGAAAATATTTATATAAAATAAAACATTATTTACAATTTTGGTAATAAAACAATCTTTCAATATCTACATATTTCATTAAATTATTTAAATAAATATTTTAATACTATCCAATTATTAGTTAAATAATGTTTTTCCGATGTGTGAAATTAAAAATTATGTTTAAAATGAATCTTCTATTGATTTTTCTATCAAGGAACTCTTTGAAATTTTAACTAAGAATGTTATAATTGTTGTTTTTTCATATATGAGTCGAATGAAATTATTATAATATCATGATCTGTAATTTAATTAAATATTCTGCAACATGTTTCCATATTCATTTTGAACATAATTTTTTTTCTTATATTACATTTTTTTATTAAAATGTGGATTTGAAAATTAAAAAGGATATTTTCATAAAATATGTATTTATTGATATTATTATTGTACTTTTATTCATCAAAAAACGATAGATTAATTTAATTACACCACCATCCAGTTTGTTATAATGATAAAATCTGTATTTCATATCTGTATGGATCATGATTAGTTTAACTAGGGAATTTATTGACATTCATGTTATTAATAATTTTTAATTTATTGATAATCATGGGAAAATTTCTCTATCTTATGATCATTGATCTCCATATTTTCCTTAAATATCTATATAGATTTTATTATTAATGTTAATAGTACATAAATTATATTTCATTTCAATATATGGTCTTTTACTATGAATATTATTTTATTTAATGAGGAAAACATGATAAATAAATATTATTTACAAAATATCAGATTATTTTATCATTAATTATTCAAAAAATATTATTTTTCATGTGTATGTTATTTATTAGATAAAATGTGTTTTCGATTACTTACATTTCCATATTAATTATTCATTAAAGATTAATGATAAATTTTGTTATTTTTACCCCTTATTAAACATCTAATATCACCACTTATTTTTCCAATTTTCTATGACATAATAAATAAATATTTCAATAAGTCCAAGGATGAAAAATTTTAACATTCATTAAGATGAAATTTAAATATCCATGATTTTCGAAATACTCCTATATATATGAATATAAACAATAAAAAAAATTCCTCTAGGATGTGGTCACTTGTATATTATGGAAATGTAATAAGGTAAATAATAATTCTAGAAAAATAGAGTTAGGTTATTAATAATTTGTATCAGATCAAGGTTATGTTGAATTATTAAGAACTGGATTTAAGAAAACAATTATTATGGAACTAGATACTATGTCTAATAATTAAGATAATTCTATGTATGGAATATCCTCCTAATATTTTGGTAAGGTTTATATTATGTGGTTTTCAATATAACACATCCATTATTTGATATTACAAGTGGATGTTGTTTTGAAACATATGCGTCTATGGATAAATCCTTCAAAAATTATTTTTGAAGTATAAAATTAAAATTATTCAAGTTCACAATGAGTTTGAATATAAAATACACATGGTTTGAAAATCTAAAGGGATATTCTTGGGTTATTTAACATTCTATTTATTAATTATTATGATAAATTAATGAATAAAAATTATTGAAACCATTAAATTTCCATAGTGTAAGTGGGAGAATAAAAATATTATTTGGATGATATTTCTAGTGATAATCATTTCTTTAAATGAATATATGCTCGTATTGAGGGAGTATTTGATGGTATTTTAATAGAGTTAATGGTTTATAGGGGATATTTATGGTAAAAACCCCATTTGGATTAGTATGTTCTTTAGTTATGCAAATAATGCATTGAAAATTTATTGAGTAAATTTTAAGGTTATTGATAACCTTTATTATAGATATGATAGTTGATGAGAATGTGATACTAGTAAATTAAAATAATTTGATTTGTTGAGAAAATAGTATAGGATAAAATTATATTTAAGAAAAATTTATGGAGAACATTATTTCTATATGGTTTATCATATCTTATGAAATATTATAGGAATTATAATAAATTGTATTAGATGAAGGTCATCCAATAGGACGACCGACAACCTGTGACACTTAAAAATTACATAGGGCTTAAGCCAACTACTAAAAGGAGACAAGGGTGTATTGACTCACACTAGCCTACATGAATTCATTTTTAACATAAAATTATTTTTAAATATATTATTTTATTGATATGTTTTAAGTTATTATTTCAGTATTACTATTTATTTATCGATATTAATTTATTATATTTGATACATTACGTTATCCATTTCCATTTAGGTAAATATTACAGAAAAAATGGAATGAGTTTGTACATATTTATGGATCTTATTATCCATAAAAATAATAGTATTGCATCAAGAATAAAAAAATCAGCTTGGATATTTATTTATTGAATTATGAATTGAAGTATAAATTTATCCATGAAAATTGTAAGGATGATATTGTGATTTTAATATTTTAAAAAATATAATGTCAGTATATTTAATTGTGTTTCCTATCATGATCGTAAAATATATGCTAAGTATTTGGTAAAAAAATTGAAATATAAATGTTATACATTTACCTTCATTTCTAATGAATCAATGTTCATTTATCCATAACATATTTTTGGCTCTAGGGGAATTAAAATTAACCTGATCATATTATCTATCATTTTTTATTAGTCCTTGGGTGTTATTTTTCTTGTAAAATACTATATTTTAATCTCTCATTAATGTAATTTTATATAAAAAATAGTTTTGTGTTATTCTAGACAACCATCATATTTCCCTTTCCCTATTTTTAATAGGGTTTTTTATAAAAACATTTACAATGTTGGGTCTTCAATAATGAAATATTCAAATTAAAAAAAAATTATTTATAAAAAAACTTAAATTATGATGAAGAAATTTATTGAATGTTTAAATAATGTAACACCACAACATTTTTAAAGAATTAAATTATGTTTGATAGTGTATTAAACATGAAACAATGATCATAAACCACCCACTAAATATATTTTTTATAAATGTCCATTATTAACAAGTTATAAAAATTGTGACATGAATACTATAAATACAGTTTAAAATTATGTAAAAATATTATATATGGATAACACATATTGGTAAATAAGGAATCAAATTTTAAAAATTTATTAATAATATTTTAAAATCTATTTTTCATCAACCCAATTATTATTAATTATTCTAAGAAAATAATATAATTAAATTCTACCAAAAATGGTTATGTTACTATTTGTCATATTTTTTAAATCGTCAAGTCATAATTAACATAGAATGAAATCTTGTGATTTTTTTGAAAACTATGTTTTTTATTTAATAGTGAGAAAAAAAATTTATAAATCTTTCATTAAATTTCATTAAAATATGTAATTTAAAATTCGAATTTTGATTTAAATTTTATTGCAATGTATCATAAACTTTAATAGTTATATAAAATATAATTAATTAAATTTGAATCATATTTATACCCTATTCCAATAAAATTTTATTTTTAGGATTAGAAACACATTTTTAATAAAATTTATTTTTGGTTAATAATATCTCTAAATTGAATTTTTTAATATTACTCATAATGATCTTTTTTAAAAATAAATTTTTATTAATTATATATATATATATATGTTAATTTAACTGATATAATTGTGACTATTATTAATATAGTTAGTCTAATATAATCTTTTGCTCGAAAAATAAATTTCAGGATAATTTGTTTTTCAACATATATATATGGTTCATTTTTAAAAATAAATTCTTACAATTCAATAAAGTAAATTTGATGAATAATATTTCATAATTGGAATAATTATGATTAATATTATTTATTAGTTTTTACATAATTATTCTAAATGAATATTAAAAAGAGTGAAAATTTATTTTCATAGGTATGGTTTAAACGAGGGTTTTTCACATTACATATGATTATTAAAAATATAATTTTCCACATATGTCAATTTTTTTGGTAATAATGGTTTTCAGATTAATAACCATTGGTTCCAGATTATATAACAATGTGTAATTTTTACAGTCATTTGATATATAACATATGTTTTATAACTCGTTTCCGTGGTGAAATCTAAAAGTGTAATAGTAACTAACATTGTATGTAAAGGAAATAATATATTTAAAATAATATTAATTTATTAGTGGATCTTTGGATAAACCATTTCATCCATGCCCCACACTTTTTGTTAATTTTTCAAGAACATTCATAAATATTGACATCTGATTATTGATTTTTTTATATAAATTCAAATTGTTACCATTTATAAAACTGATGTCCCACCTCTCATTTTTTCACACCTATCATGCCATTTTTTCCAAAAACCCCAAAAAGAGTCTCTGCATTATATACATATACAATTATAGAGTTATTTTCTTCTGAAGAAACACAACCCTCGTTTTCAAATAAATGATCAAAAGGGATTTTTTAAGAATGTTAATCAATAAGAATATATTTTTTATTAAAATCTTATTTTTTTTCCTTAAATTGTGTCTTAATAGTTACTATACATTAAAAACTAATAGAATATATAATTTAATGTTATTAATTTTTTTAAAACATTTATCCATGTCGTACTCTTTCAAATGAGTGAAAACCGCATATCTTGTGTTTATACAAAACAACATCCTCATGAACTAATGTAATTGTTATCCATTACAAAATAACATTTATATTCATATTAATGGAATTCAAAAAAAATTGAGAAACATAAGAAATAAAATTTATAATTTTAATTTAATATATTTACCCCTTCATTACCCTTTAACAAATTATTTAAAGGATAATATTCAACTTCTATATGTATAGCCCATAGTTCTCAAAGTAATATGTGAATCATTATACATGTTTAAATTTCAATAATTATTCTAAACATATATTCAACGAATATATATTAAATTTATTATATTAATATGTTCTTTAAGATTATTCATATATATTTTATAAAAAATTAACAGAACAACTATGAAAAAAACACGCCTGACAGAACAATAAATTCAAGACATTAAATAATAAATGTAATGAATTATTATAATTTAATTGGTTATATACAATTACAATAAGCTCATATCTGATATTTTAAATATTAATATGGTTATGTTATACATTAATAACATATATAAAACAATTTTTGTGGATTTTCAATTACATTCACCTAAATAGAAACCCAAGGAATGTGTTTTTTTCTCGAAACATATTTCATTGAGACACATAATCATTTATCCACATAATTTCTATAAATATGGTTTATATACTTCTTATAAAATATTTAACAATATTTATTATTAAGTTTCCTATTATTTATATACCAATTTGATTTATCCCTATTTCAAGTTGTTTTCATTGTGATTCTTATTATACTAAATCTGAATTTATCTCAATTTCAATTCATTGAGGAATATAGTAATGTTATTCAAAAAATTTATTTCATGTGGGTTATATACTACTATTTAAAATGTACCATAATTAATACTTTATAATTCATGGTATTTTAACTATGAATTCAATTTTTTTATAAAAATAAATTTGACTCAAAATTTACCAAGTGGTTGGGGGTTCCACTACTAAATTTATTTTTATATAGATATTTTTCTTCTTGATTCTCTTTGATATTCTAAAATTATATGTATATTTCATTAATATTATTTAATGTTAAATTAAATTTTTTATTTAAATTAGTTCATAATTTTCTATTCATTGAATAATTATAACTTCAACAAAATTGTCTTAATTAGTGCTTTTCCACAATTACCACTCCATTGAGACATATTCAGTTTTACAATACTATTTATATTTTTAGGTGTTCATACTTACCCAATGATATGTTATATACTGAATTTATTTATAGTAATTAGATTTTATATTTTATTTTATTTTATTTTATTCATATTGTTTATAATTAACTTGTAAGTAATGTAGTAGGAGTTTATGCTTCAATATCATTTTAATTAGTATTTTAATGCTTTAATTCCATTGAATAAAACTATATGATAATATAATTTTAAAAGGATTCAATTAAATTCTACCATATATATTCATAAAATTTTCATGTAAAAGTGTTATTTTATTTTATTTTTTACTTAACATAATTGAGGATTTATTTAAAAATCAAACATTATTTTCATTTTTGGTAAATATTACTTTCCTTATTTAACTATATTTTCCATAAAATGTTTCAGAAGTTATTTTTAATCTTATCCAATTATTTAATAAATAATTTTTTTCAAATGTCTGACAATATTACAATGTGATTTTATTGAAATGCTCATTATTTTCCTAATAAGGTTCATTTTATATTTTTAGTAAAACATTGATAAGAATATTTTTATTAATATGCTCTACATGAACATAACATTCCCACTAACAATAAATGATTTTTAATTGAATATTACATTACATGTTTCCTATAATATTTTTTTAAAAAAAATTCACTAATATTTTTAAATTTTATAGCTTTTAAAATTTGATTTCAAAATGATATCAATATTTTTATATTTAATGTATTTAAAAAGAATTCGGTCGTATCTGTACTCATAAATTAAAAAACCCATTTATTTATATATTCCCCACTATGGTTCCACAATAATGAGTCCATAGTTATTTATTAATTGGAGGGTTTAATATAATTTTAAACATGGAAAGGATTGAAAATAAATTTCTTGATTATTTTTTTATATAATACTAATCACTATAATCAATTAATTTAATATTATCTTTGAAAATTTCATTTATATTGTATGTACATATTAGTTATATCATGTCTATTATTATTTCAAGAAATAGTATACCATTTCTATATTTGGTATCTTACTACTATTATTATTCATTGGACTAAGAAAAACCTCGATACTTTTTAGTAAATGCAGATAGATTTTGATAAGTAACATTGTTTGTCAATTTAGTTGAAAATTTGTTACAAGAGGAATTCATTGGCCTTAGAGTGATAAGTGGGTAAATCTTATAAATATAATCATGATTCCTTGATGTGTGTCATGAGGAAAATCATAATGATATAATTAAATAGTTTCTTGGTGTATATCTACCTATCAATTACATTCTCATTCAAAATATCTACAAAATATAGATTTCATTATATATGATGTTATGAAGTTCAATATTTTGAATTTACATCATTTAAAGTCCACTTATTAAAATTCATATGATTATTTTATTAGTTGTTATATACATGGATTATCATAAAGATCATGTGAATATTTACATAGATCTATTTGATCGTTATTTAATCCGTTAATATTAATTTTTTTGGTGAGATTATTTATTAAATGGTATTTGTTTTTTATTTAATTTTACATATTTATTATTACTTATTGATTCATTATATATTCCATTATACATAACCCTTATTAAGCTCCAGAAATGACCCTTAATTTTACTTCCTTTCCACAACATATAAATAATGTATTGTCAAATGAGTTCATGGATGCATAATATTTACATTCTCTCTGATGAAATTTATTTTTTAAAATGTTCGAAAAGTATCATGTATGAATACAGATTACCCATATTTCTATGATATTCTGTTTTTTCTAATAAAATATCTTTTATCATATTCCATTGAAATATATTAACTATAGATTTAGAGATACTGGATTCATGGTGATTACAATCATCCACTTGATCATATTTCATATAAGTTGGTCACATTTATCCCATTGATTTCATCATATTGAATAATATCAAATTTTACAATTTTATTATATAAACCAATTATTAAATGATTCATGATTTATAGAGTATGTTACCAATAAATGATGATTATTACCCAGGTCTACATTCCATAAATTATAATATTTTATCATGAAATTATTCATTCCAGACTTTGGTCTATCCACCCTTTTTTTTATTATATGGTATTTCAAAATACTATAATGTCAAATTTGTTTTTAATTGAAATTAATATTAGTTTACTCTCTTTATAATGTGAATTTTAATCAAATGAATTTTGGAATTAATAAAAATATTATTTTCTTTTCACTTTTATAATATTTTTTTATCCTCATATGTACATGGTAAACATTAAATAATTTCAGGGGTCAGTTATTTTACATTATATTTAAATATAATTATTTCCAAAGGATATCTTGTATCTTTTTCAAAATTTTTCATTTAATGTGACTTGTAATTTAGTATTTTACATCAATAATAAAAAATTTAATTTTTTTTAGACTTTACATTAATTTATCATAACAGATTCAACCAGATATGCCAGAATAAGATTTTTTTCATTATATATATGTTATAATTTTGGGGATTGATGTTACGGTAAAAAGAAATTTGATTCTTATTATTTAATTTTATGCATTAAATTAAAATGTAACATTCCATTATGTAAAAATGATTTTATGAAATTATATTACCTTGAGATTATCAAATTCTGAAACAACCAATTTTTTTAATTTGGATGTCTTATGATCATGTTATTCATGTAATGGCTGATATTTATACCTAATTCACAATAATGTTTTAACATGACTTTCCATATAAATAAAATTATATGATGTTCACTAACAATGAAATCATTTCCACTATCATGGGAAGAACTGTATATTATACTTATAGAAGAACAAGAAAAATAAATTAATTAAAATAAAAATTGATAACATTTGTAGCATAATAAAATTTCATATTTTATTTTGACAATTAAAAATGTAATGATATGGGACAATTTCCCAATGCTAGAAACATCATTGATAAAGGCCACATTAATCAAAAATTATGTAAGTGTTGATAATGGAAACACTCTATAAATTCATGTATTTAACACTGATCAAGGGTTCTTTTTTCATTTTGAAATATAGAGATAATAAGTGGTATCATTTATTGGATTTAATTTAGAATTGATAAATAATCCATTTATCATATATATTTTCTATTACTGATAATTTATGCACTTATTAGTGTATTTTATTACACCCATAATGGATCCCATTATAAATACTTGTTACTGGTAAAATTAAAGGGTTATATAATTCCAGTGTACTGTAAAAATTATTGCCACAAAAATAGGTAGAAGAAATATGGAGTGGAAATAATTAGTGGAATTTAAATAAAATTTACGACACAAATATAAAAAACGTTTTATTAAAAAAAATTCAAAAATTTGTTTGATCAATTAAATGTCTAAGTAAACTATATCACATACATTGAAAAAAAAAGAAATTGTCTGTTGTATTTGGATGAAACCCATACTGAAGATATTTGTAGATGAACAAAAAACAACTTTTTAGATAGAGAAATAAATTTTATTAGTAAAAATTCTATTCTAGTTATGAAATAATGAAATAAATTAATTATAGTATCACTTTTAAACTAAAAGATATATATTTTTAGTCATATCAGGCTGACCATATATCAAATTGGGTATTAGTTTACTCTTAAACATTAAATGAGTTCATTTGAGAAAATAAATAATCGATAATGAATTGGAACAAATTAATAGTGATACAAAAATCTACACGGATGTGACCTAATTAAATAGAACATACATTTTGAGAATAAAACATCAATTGTCACACGATATCTTGTCCGTCTTTAACCGTTATCTCAAAAAAAATCATGAAATAATTATCAGGTAAAAAGAATAATGATATTAAATAAGTAATAGTAGATAAAATTAAATGGAAAAAAATTTGATCTTATTATGATGTTATTTTCTTTTTTGATATGTGTTTTAATCTAGAATGACATTTAATATATGAAAACATGCAATTTGACTCATACCAAACACATCATGTATCAGATTGATGGGAAGTCAATTTTTATACATCATATATAAATTATAGATAATTTTTATAATGGTAAAAAATAATCAAAGTTTTGTTTGCCTATTTTGGCTATTGATGTCAGTTTTAAAATAAACATTCAACTTTATAATGAATATACACACTTTTAGTTAAATTGACAACATCACGTGTTATGATTTTCTTTAATTTTATACATTAATATGACAAAAGGAATAATAACAATTTTACTAATTATTGAAAATAATCCCCACTAATTTTCATTAAATTGTTTCATTCAAGATTTTTTTAAACTAAAACCACAAATTTGTATTAAAAACCCATAATTCGAGTCATATCAACCATATTGAAAGTATGAAACTTGTCTATTCAATTATTACTTTTCAAAACTCATTATGGATTGTTTTCATAACATTTATGAAAATAATATATTGTTTTCTTGGTTATGGTTACGTGTAATACAATATAAACTAATATAAACCATATTTACTTAAAATAATCACATTATGTCATCCCAATCTAATCTGGTGTCGGGTTGATTTTTGGATGATTCTTACATGTAAAAAATTAATAATCAGCCATTTTTCAAAAAAAATATCAATTCATGTTTTTTATGGGTTATAGATATTTTAGTCATTTAATTAACTAAAATAACTCGTTAGTACTGAAAATATGTAGTTTGAGTTAAATGACCACATGAGGTGTCCGATTATTGTGTGGTCAATTCCGACATATCACAAAAAAATTAGGGATAATTTTCATAAAATTTAAAATTAATACTACATTTCCTTCTTTTTTACAATTTGATACATTTTTTCTTCTAAAATTGCACTTTAATATTGATAACATGCACTTTATGACAAACTTTCCACATTACGTGTGAGATTAATAATTGATCAACTCTTAAAATCATAATGTTTTTTTTGAGAATAATTATATAGTTTGAAAACCATTTGAGATTATTTTCATGATTTTGGATAGGTGACACATGTTTTAAATTGAAATTAAACATTAATTTTGAATACACAATCTTTGAGTCATACCAATAACATCAGGAGTTAGAAATATCTGAATTAGTATTTTACACAAAAAATGGTTTGATGCTTATTTTAAATTGTTTTAAAAACATACCATGATTGTTTTTCAATGTTTTGGATATTTCATGCATGTTGTAAAAAGAAATGTCTTTTTTATTGAAAACATTCACTTTGAGTCACACTGGCCACATCGGGTGTTATATTTACATTAGTTACTTCCAACATGTCAAAATGTATTTATGAATCATTTTAGTAATTTTTTAATATAGTATGATCTTTTATGATGTGTTTTATACATGTAACTAGTTTTACGTTATAATGCTAATTTTATATTGAAACTTCATACATTGATCCATAAAGACTAAATAGTGTTTTCAATTGACATATAGAAAATTCTTAAATGTTAAAAATGAATTATGGAATGTTTTTATATAGTTTAAAATAAATATGTGTTACTTTTTCCTGATTTTTATGATGTTTAATGTGTTTAAAACTAAAATAATAACTTAACATTGATAAAAAAACATTCCAAGTAATATCGACAACATTATATATTATATTTACTTATAGTCAATTCCTACAAGGAAAATTGAATTATAGATCATTTTTTTTGTTTTAAAACAATCCAGACTTGTTTAATCAATTTTGGATATGTCATAATCATTTTAAACTTAAATTTCACTATTTATTCAATCCACAAACATAGAGTCATACCAAAACAATAGTTATTATGTAAATGTACTATAAATTACAACACTTAATAAATGATTTATGGATAATTTTAATAATGTTTTAAAATTTTATGATCCCATTTTCTTTGTTTTCTATACTTAATGATTGTTTTAAACTAAAATGACAATCTTTTATTGAAAACATCCACATGAGTTTATACCAAATACATCAAGAGTTAAATTAGTTTTTATTCAATTCATATATTCCATAAATGAATTATGGTACATAGTTATAAATATTGAAATCAACTAAAACTTTTTTTCGTAGTTTTGGAATTATTCTACTTGATTTAATATAATATGGGTCTTTTATATTGAAAACATGAACAATGAGTCATACTAACCACATCAGTTTTCATATTGATGTGTTGTAATTACCTACATGTCAAAACTGAATTATAGATCAATGTCATAACACATTTAAACAGTATATATTTTATAATGGGTTTCATCATATGATGTTTTTTAACAAATGTGTGAATTTTATTTACTATGTATCAGCTAAAAATGTAATAGAAAACAACAAAAAAATCATATTAAATTATTTTCATATTATCCAAATAATTTTTAGGAAGTGACATATTCATCATGTATATATATATATTATTTACCAATGTATTATTCAAATTTATTTTGTAATAAATAAATACATTTTATTATACATCACCTTGATAATCCAATTAATGATAATATATAATTATTATGATACCAACGATTTACATACAATGATCATATTTGTAGTCATAAATCATTCAAGATCACTAAAAAATATAAAATCAACAATATTTCATATTAGAAAATATTTTGACACCATGTACTCTTCCCACTCATCTCAAAACAAATATACATATTCCATTGAGTGTGAATATTATTATGAATTTTTTATGTACTATAAAAATATAAAAAATGATAATATTATGAAATATTTTTATGAAAATTGTAAATATATTTGTAAATTTATATTTTGAGGTTGTATTTATTTTAATGTCAAATGATATAATTCATAATCAATCAAACTTAATATCCATTAGGCATGTTTTTATATTAAAACAAACACTATAAAAACAATTAAAAATGATTAAATTGATGTGAAATATATTTTGATAGGAAAATATTTCTATAAATACTATAATTTTGTATCATTTTAATAAATCAATATGTTTGTTATATTCAGTATCTATCCTTGTAAAAATATTTTCTCTATATTTATAGCTCATTTTTCATAAAATATTTCTTATCAAAACCAAAATAGAAATATAAGATTTTATATTTATATATAAACTGTTTATTTCGATGCATTAAAATTTATAATCCAGATCATGTGTGGTCGACATTATGGAAATATGTGCAATAGATCCAATAAATAAAAATATGATATATCACGATTTATTTCAAATAGAATCTTGTACTTTTTTAAAAAATAAAAAATATTTTATGAAAAATGAAAAAAAATATTTTATATGAATATTTTAATGTTTTTTACCCTATGATTTTAGAAATAAACTAGTGTATGTTGTCTATTGTTTTCTTCTCAAACACCATGGTTAGATAATATTTTTTCTGATAAAATGATTTTATCCCTAATAAAAAATATTACATAAATACAAAATCATGTATTAATGAATCTAAATCATGATTTGTGGGGTTTTAAATTTAAATAGTTTCAATAAAAATACATTTGGAAAATATGAATAGTTGTTAAAATTAATAAATATATTAATTTTTTTGATAGATGGGTTGTGAATATGTTTTTTCGGATATATATTCACAACTCATAATCACATTCATTCAAAATTGAGAATATATTTTTAACTCTTGAGACCTACCATCACTAAAATAACATTTACCAATATTTCTTATTCCTTTTGAATGTAAGAAAAATATCCATCATTGAATTTTGTGTCTACATGAACATGTAATGTTTCAATATACTACAATAGAACTGTAGGTGAGAAGGTAGTCATAGATGATCATTTTTCTATTGGAAAATTCATTTAAATTTTACAGCCTAACCATCCTCTTTTTGATCAGTTTATCAATATATAATACCCAAACTCAATTCAATCATATTTTTCATCAATTTTTTATATTATTAATATATCATTGATTATATTACTACAAGATTATATGTGGAATCAATATTTATTATTTATTTAGTAATTTATACTCACCTTTGTGTGGATATAGTTTTTATACACTTAATCTCTCCATTGATAATTTCT
Source organism: Viscum album (assembly GCA_963277665.1). NCBI lineage: Eukaryota > Viridiplantae > Streptophyta > Magnoliopsida > Santalales > Viscaceae > Viscum > Viscum album. The sequence goes on along the minus strand of OY728164.1, from coordinate 1,812,106,251 downwards.
CAAGTCATTGATTTGAACTTGATAATCGTAATCCTAACTCAATTTTCATTCATTGAACTAAACATCCAAGTCATTGGTATTGTTTTTACAAGAATATGTGTGAATTTCCACTTATTGATTAACACTTAATATACAATCATATTCAGTTTATTTATATTTTTCACAAATAATTATGCCATTGATTTATCCTTCACCTAAGGATACAGTCTTTATAAGGGACATTATCTCAATTTACATTTCATTGAGACTTATTTGTTGTTATGGACCAATTCACTTTTATATGGTGTATATATTGTCTATTGACATAGTATATCAGGAAATCTGTTATTCACATGACATTATAATGTTTTTATTTCGTTATTTACTTGTATCTATTTGTCTCTCATTTGGTTATAAACACTGACTAAAATATATTTTTTAAATATTTTAATGATTTATTCTTCTAAATATTTCTCATTATGGTCCATGTTTTAAAAATATTTTTAAGGATTTAATTTTATAGACAATAATGTTTGAATATAATAATTCTTTTTTAATGCTTCAATGTGGTATGGGAAACATTACATCAAAAATCTATTTTCAAACAGATTCTTAATAAATAGAGAAACTTTTAAATGTTTTCATGAAAAAGAAGAATATTTCTCTCAATTAGTACTAATGATTATTTTTATGCATGTTAACATCATTCACTATTCTCTATTGAGGATAATATATTATAATTAAATCTTCTATATTGTATTTAATGAGTTTTTTTACTGTGGATGTGCTATTTTTATACCATTCACGGTTGATGGAGAAAATATAGACATTTCACATGATAGTTTTAATATAAAGTTTTTATTATGTTTCATCGTTTTCATATAAGGAATGTATTGGACATAGTAAGTGACAGGTAGAGCCCACTATATCACATCAATTCATAGGTAGGTCTCATGAGAAAAACTAGTGTCTTGCCACAAGGACATGAGAAAATTTTATTTGTAGTCTTGGCACAAGGCCTTGACTTTCTGGTAATGAAGTCTGTCATTATGCATTCCATCATTATGAATGTGACTAAATATATTTAATGAGATTATTTGACTAGTATAATATCCAAGTGAAGAAGTAAATGACATTATTTGTTTTTATCATTTCCATATTATGATGATGTTCAGGTTCAAAAGTCTAATTTTTTGACTTATACATTTCTTTAAATGTTTAGTCTTGTTTATGAATGTTTTTAGTATATATTTATCCTTAATGATCATCTAAGCTCACCACATTCTTTGTATAATTTTTCACATGATTTGATAAAGTATATTATGGTTTACCTATTAATATAGGCTAAGTATATAAGTGTGTTTAAAAATAGGACAAAATGTTGTTGATGTTTTTATTTGATGAAGTAATGTAAAACTTATGTGTGTATCTTGTGCTTCCAAGGCTACTAAACTGATAGATCTGTCTGGACATGATTCCTTATATCATGCCAATGTTATGTAATAATGCATCGACTCATGGTAACTATGGTCTGGGTGTTATTGTTGGAGTTATAAGAAGTTTAGTACAAACCATGGAAGCTATATTTAGAAAAACTTTGATCATATAACATTACCCTAAGATATAAGTTGATTATTAGTATAGAAGAAATTATTATAATATTCATACTATATAGATTTGTGAGTTGTCCAAAAATAAATCCATGTTGGGATATGAGCAGGTAGAGGTGGCTCTGGCGCAGATGCCCCTAGGGGTAAAACATTAAAACACCACTTTGAGCTAGTATCGAACAAGAAACTGGTGCACGACCATGGGCTTTGCTGCAGTCTTGGTTATGACACTCCCGAAGGAAATTCTTAGGATAATTCACATTTTTGTTACCAACCGATTTAAAGGATTTTCATATAATATGAGAATAAATAACCATGGTTAATCTGAAGGTATTTTAGATTAAAAATAAGGTGTTATGATATTTTTTAAATTATTTTATTACTCACACTATGCATTCTTGTGTTAGTAAATAGCTAGATTCCATGGAAGTCATAATATCATTGAATATGATTTTCGAGGTGAGAACATTGGTGGAAATGAGAAACAAAATGGAATGTTGGTAGAGGTAAAAGATATTGTGTTCATACTGAATTAGTTTTCCAAAAATATGATCAAAAACATATATATTAAATAATTCTCGGACTCATAAAAGAAAATAAATGTGGTGAATGTTAAGATCTCTAGTAGTAGAGACTATGGAGAAAAGAAAGATAAATTTATATCATTAATGAAATTTGGAAGGAGAAACCCTGAAATGTGTCTCAAAAGAACAATGAAATGATTTATGTGTGGGAAAAAAGTACATAAATTAATGAATTTTTGATGAAAAATGAAAAATACTATGAATGTAAATAAAAATTTTCCTATGAGTACAATTACATTCATTTGAGATAAATTTAAGGTACCTTTTAATTACCTTAGTTAATTTCATATTCTATAAGATAACCTCTATGTCATGGAAGAACATATTTGGAAATAAATGGATGGAGAAATTTTTAAAAGTATGAGATTACTTTGGAATATTATTCTCTTTTATGTGTAATGATGTATTTTCTTATGTGAAAAACTATTCAAGGAAGAATTATTTTTTCTTTTGTTGATATCAATTTAAATAAGAATTTGGGTTTATATGATCCTTGAATTTGAGGTAATTACAGGTTATTAAATTTTAGGATGAAAATGTAATGTACGAGATAACATTTCTGGTTAAAATATGTTAGGGTTATTTTTGAGGAATTTATCTCATTTTTTGGAATATTATAAATATATATAGTTTTTAAAAATGGACAACATGCAGACCATGTGACAACCTATCATGTTGGAAAAAGCTACAGGAATTGAACCAACAACCAATGTGCGACTGGGATTTAACCTTAACACTTGTACTGCGTGAAGTCCCTGGTTAGTATAACTAATTATTATTTTCTAAATGATTTTATGGATCAAGAATATGTTGATTTTGGGATATTATGATTTATCCTTATTATAGGAAAATTATTTTGTGATTAAGTGATAAATGTTATTTTGGGAGATGTTTACTCTTTTGGTAACACTGTAATCCTAAGGAAAATAGAATACAATATAATTTTATTTGAGGAATAATGGGGTTTTTCTATATATGTTTTATTGTGTATTTATAGAGATTTTGATTATTTATGGAAATTATTGACCTATCATAGAGAATATTTTATTAGGTTAATTTCTTTTAAGTGTGTTACTTTAAGAGTAGTCGGTGTTATTTACGGATAAAATTTAAAGTGGAAGACTAAATTAGAAAATTATTCTATGTTTTCTGTTTCAATATTAGATTGGATTATATTGAAATTTTTTATGGGAAATTTTTTATTGAATGGTATTTTTTAAACATTGGGTATTGTTGGTTTTATTTTAGAAATTAATATTAGTATTTCATTATATATATGATTATCCTTTTGGGGGGACTTCAAATCTGTTACTTACCAGTTTCTTTTTGGTTAATCAATAAAAAAAAGTGAAATATATAGTTCATCTTTTATGGATATTGTGATTCTTTATATGATGATTCTAGATCTTCAGGTGTGACCAAGTCATCTTGAATACTCATCGTTTGAAGTGAATAATGAGTTTGTGGTAAGAAATTTATGGAGGATGAAACTCTTCTTGTCAAGTACATATTTTAATTTTATTTTATGAATAAGGTAGTTATTAAACTTTAGGTATGGGATTATAAAACCAAAAATGTGTTATCCTAATTCTATATGTTTTTTTGGACCGATGATATTTTAAATCATAATAGATTGATGGCTTTAAGGCTATCAATATCACACTTGTTTGTGATTGATGACGTAAATAATTCCCTATAAATATTTATATTTTCCCTCTAATTATGATTCTCTAATTTTCACCAATGTTCTCCTAATCGAGATCATAACATGGTGGTGTGTTTTTCATTCCATTTCTCTTTTATTAAGACTAAATTTTATTAACCTGATTTCCAATGTGGGTTTTCCACCAAGGTATTTATTCTATTTCTAACCATTTATTTTTGAAGGAAAATTTAAAATAATGAGGAAAAACTATATTTATGGAGGGGTGAATGTAACACCCCAAGATTTCTTGGTACATTATATCTTCATAGTAATTCAATTACTTTTACTATACACAACACTGAGTTTGAGCGCACCATGACTTTTCAAACTATCCATTCAAAAAAAATTCGAATAGTATTAACTATATTATAGATTTTATATACTCCAAATTATTTTAACTTATATATTTTGTGTTTCAGAGACATATTATAAGGACAAATTCAATTTTTCAGATAAATTTGTATTTATCAAAAAATGAAATTTTTCCACCATTTAAAGGTGACCTCTTTTTGAATACATTATTTGACACTTTTACATATTAAATTTGAGAAAATAAATTTCTTCTTTGAAAATGAGACATCAAAATTTACTTTGGATGAAATTTTGGATTTTTTCTAATAATATTCATTTTATATGAATATTGAGAAATAATGTATTTTAATTCAAAAATGCCTTTTAATATAATTTATATATATGGATCGATTTTCTTTTTAATTGGTTTTTAAGTTTAATTAGATTATATTTTTATCATTTAATCCAATTTTAATTGTTGGAAGTAAATTCACCATAAAATTTAACATAAACAAGTGTCAATCTTTTGACAGTTAATATTTCTTAAAAACACTCTTTTTTTTGTTGACAACTGGAATTAATTATAAATTAATTAATCAAACATCTATGTTTTTATTTTTTTAAAATTGACATAATTTTGGAATTCAGAATATCATATATATCTTAGTCATAATTTTTGAAATTTTACTGAAAAACATCAATTTTAGATGAATAGTAAAACCACTAAGTTGTTGTTAAAAATATGATTTTTTTTCATTTAAATGAAATTTTACCACTTCTGTGAATTGGAATCCTAAAATATGACATGCATGGTTGTTATCAGTATGTAAAATGTGGTTTAATAATATGTAAATAATTTTTCGTGAATAGTAACTTTTGACTTTTATTTTTCGAGGTTAAGATAATAGGGTAAATCAAGGTAAAAAGAATATTTTAAAAATAAAAAATAACTCAAAACAAGTCTTAACCGTATTATATGTTTCATAGAAAACCATGGGCATATTTGGGTTGATTTGGAGACCTCATTGAGCCACTTAATAGTGATTATGATATGTTATATTAATTATTTTTAAGTAAAGACAAAAATCAATTAAACATATATCTTTTAGTAAATAATTTTATACAATGGGTTATATATGTTATCTCTTCAACTATAATTATTAATTACAAACATAATAATATTTCCTACATCATGATATTTTTTTATAATTTTTAGACATCAAATAAATGAAATTATTTATGACACAATAATGATATAGTGATTACCTCATAAATGAATGAATTTAATAAATAAGATTATAAAGATTAAAAAAATTTATAAAACCTATCCAATTCTTATTGGATGATTTTATTTTTACTATGATTCATCTTATCATCGACTATATAATATCCAACAAATGATTCTCATCCCGCTATCCCTGCACACAGAGTCTGAGACGCGATTTGTGATTATACAGTGAGTAGACAAAGTACAAGGCATGTACTTATGAAAAAATATGTCTTCCCGAATTGAAGAACACAATGAATGTATTTAACATTTGATGCCTTGTATTCTAGAATTTTTCAGACAGTAAGCCTTAGACACTACTCGAAAACTGAGAAAACCACTGAACCGAACATTGAAAGTGCCATATTTTGATTACTGAGGGCCCATACACCCCACGAATCAAAGCTCAGCATATTATACATGTCATATTCAAGGAATATATTTTATCATCCCCTAAATTATGATCCATGAGGGCCCATAACAACTCAAAAACAACATTTTGCATCCATTCAAACAAAACGATACACAGAGAAATACCCTATCAAACATCAGGTATTCGGGAAAATCATATATCACAATAGCACGAATATATATCACAACATGTATCACAACAACATGGAATCACTAATTCTCCATAAAAGGCATGTAAGGAATGCATGACATGATATTTCTAGAAAGATCATATATGATGCATGAGATAACATACCCTCTTCTTATAGGGTTGTGAAATAAAATAGAACCTCAATCAAACCAATGATAACAACAAAATTCATGTGAATCACCCAACGATGAAATCAAATCTACTGTAAAATTTAAAAACCAGAAAGATTGCAATAAAAAAGGTAGATTGTATTTTCTCTGTAAAAAGATTTGCTAATTTCAGGAAAAAATTATTACAAATTACCTATTTTGTCATATCCCTGACTATAGGATCCAAACAGTACTTCCAAAAGAAATAATTCATTTGATACCACTTTGTAACATCCCAGTTCTGGAAGCCACCATGGGGAACCCCGTACTGGGTTTGTCTTATGGCCTCTAGTTCATTACCCTGAATGCCAGATGTTTCCGACTAGAATCAAGATCCTTGGGTGTGATAGTAAACAAACTATTCCCTCATTGACAGAGTAACACAGTGGAAGTAAACAAATAGTAATGGTGGAAATAGTATAAATGTCAAAAAACATTAAAAAATGAGAGTCTGATAAGGAAAAACTGGAGAACATATATAATGATTAATGAAACATATTTCTAGGAATGTGTCCAAACAAACCACAATCCTTGAATACAATAGTACTAAACAAGGAATAAAACAAAACAGGTAGACATATCTTCAGCATCGCTAGCCATAGCTGTGTCCCATGTCATCCACCACCATAGCAATCAAGTACCTAAAGTAGAAGGGAGTTTGACCTTATCTATACCTACAGAAATATAATATGCTAGGGATTTAAAGCATTACCCAAAAAGGTGTGAAACTAATCCTAGTAGGCAAAAACCAAAAGATATGTGCCTAAAAATCAATGAATATATATGGAATAAAATAAGTAATAAAGAAGTATACAATGAAGTACCCAGTAGTAAATATTCCTACTATTTAAACATTTAATTACGTATATCATGTAACCATCTAATCATAATAGGTAACTCTCTTTGATGTTCACATAGCCTTTCCCCTCTAGTTCAATTAAAAGGATGTAATAAAGACTCTCTGAGGAAGATCACACAGTTAATTTTTATTATAGTCAAAAGTGGTTAATGACTTGCTGAGGAAGATCACATGGTTAATTCCCCTTATAGTTAAAATTGATTAATGACTTTCTGAGGAAGCTCACATGTCCAATTCCATATATAGTCAAAAGTGATTTAAAGACTCTCTAAGGAAGCTCACATGGTCATATCTCCGTATAGTCTACTACCCCAGGTTCTCATGGACTTTTGTAAGTCAAACAAGCATATAAATGCAATAAGACAAATTTAAACCTTAAGAACTACATGGATAAATAATCTATAGCATATCAGGCATGTTAGACAAAATAATCCCTCCATCTTATAGTACTGGTCATGGGAAAACATCATGGAAGCCAAACATGATAAATAAGACCAAACGGTTGTAATCATAACATGCATAGGAAAACACATCCATAGTATTATAATCAAACTTATGAACATTAAATTAACCTATACACAAACATACAAGAAGGAAGGAAATTAACAGGGTCAAAAGGGTCACCACGCAATGCCTCGTTCAAGGGTATTGGTCAAAATTTCACATATAACTCAAAGACATTAAACGGAAAGGCAGAAACCAAAAACCTTGATGTTATAGGATCATTATACACGAATATCAGGCCCGGAATCGCCTATGAATGTCGTAGATCTACGAAAATGTCTATAACATTCATGTGATGAAATATCTTAAAAGAGGAGAAAAAGAGATGGTGTTCTAGGAGAAGAGAGAACCCACCGATGCGATTACAACGCAACTGTCGGCGTCCAATTCAAATGACGGGAACATTATCAAGGGGGCATCGAATATCTATGGTTGTATGATGCTTCTAGATGATACAAACAAAGAAGGGGGTGTTTCTATTGATTAAATGTGACCACGGTGTGTCTAATGAAATAAAAGTACACATCATGTACTTTTGAACTAAACAATGTGTACTTGACCTTACCGAGCCCTGCTTTAGGTGGCCTCCAGGTCACCACACACGGCCGTGTGCACAACCGTGACATGTCCAGCACAGAGCTACCACTGTTAACCGATTACAGGGCATGTACTTATGGAATTCATGAAACTCCACTTTTTCCTCAAAACAAAAGAAAATGGAAAACATTCCTGAAAATAAAATTTTGGTTCTAAAAAATCTCATAAAATTAATGGTAAAATATTAAATCTATAGATATACACTATATAATATTTTAATTATATTTAGAACAATTTAAGGCCTTAAAACATATAAAACTACATAGAAAATTCTATAAAACATTAAAACCAAAAAAAATCATGGAAAATCCCAAAATCCATTGAAAATAAAAAAAACCCTAAATTTTTTTTGGATAACCTTTGAAAATAGTGAAATCTATTAAAAAAATTATATAACCTACAATCCCATGGAAATAATTAAAATCCCTTAATACTAGAAATGTACATGAAAAGCCTAATTTAACACTACAAATACTACAATTGTAGAAAACCCTACGAAATCATAGAATATATTAAAAAACATTAAACTACATAAAAACCATTAAAATCAGAAAATATATATAAAAATATTAATCCCATTATAAATCACTATACATATATGAAAGTTCATATAATAATATAAAAACTATTAAAATCCCTCAGAAAACCAAAAAAGAAATTAAATACCAGAAAACATAAAATATTTTTAAAAATTATTCAATAATTATATAATTTTCGAAAAACAATTTAAATATCATAAAACATAAAAAATTAATGAAAAATCCTTTAAAATCAATAAAATATAAAAAACCCAATCAATATTTATATAAAAAATAAAAATTTATGAGAACCTATAGAAAACAATTGGAATTTCACAAAAACACAATGAAAGTAAGAATATAATTTGAACCACTACAGATCCTTATAAATGTCTAAAAGAACTATATAACACTACAACCAAATGAATAATCTTGTACCATCATAAAACATGATAAAAATTAATAACTATGTAAAATAGATAAAATATGTATATTACATTACAACCCATAAATGTTCTTAATAAACAATAAATCCCATAGAAAATATTTAAAAAAAATAAAACTGAAAAAATGGTAAATAGAACCTAAAATATCATATAAAATAATGTGACCATATTAAACCACATAAATGTTAGGAGGAAATCTTAAATCTATAATAACCCTAAAAATGTTTGAATTCCTGATAAATCTAATTAAATATCCCAAAAATTACTAAAATGTAGAAAAAAACTGTGAAAATAAAAAAATATTTATAAGACTCTTCTATAACCTATAAAGTCAGGGTTACCTATAGAAAGAACATAAATATATTAATAAAATATAAATACCCTTATTTATGTATGAACACATAGACAACCCATTAAAAATCTATGAAACCCTTGAAAAATAATGAAAAAACATGAAATAAACATGAAATCATTACAATAACATATCCCCCCATAACCTGTAAAATAGTTATTATATTGAATACCATGATAACATATATTATTTCAAAAAATATATAAGAAAACCAAGATACAAAATAAAATCACATATAAACTATGAAAACCTACTAAAATAAATAAGTAGAAATATAATCATATAATAAATTATAAAACCATACATAGATCATCAATAATAATTGTGAAACCCTATATAACCATGAAAATAATTTTATTACAATAAATAATAAAAAAGGCCCAAAAAATAGAAATCACATTAAACCAATAATAATTCCATGATAAAACTTATAAAACCATTTGATGAATAATAATTCATTGAAAACTCATATTAAATGTTGATCATCCGAATAATACTATAAAAAATTACAAGGGTAATATTTTTGATTGAAAAAAATAGTATATTAATGAAAATATTTATAATAACCTAAAAACCACATAAAATAAAAAAACACCTTAAAAATTTTAACTACCACGAAAATCCATGAAAATATTTAAAATCGTTGAAAATACTGGAACATTGGTTCAAACCATAATAAATTCATAAAACCCTTAAAATCAATAAAAATGATAAAATAAAAATAGTATATTTTTTTTGAATAATAGTGGAAACCCAGGAAAAAAAGAATAAGATTTTAAAAAACTCAGTTGAATACCCTAGAAAACATTTTTAAATCCACCCATGATCCCAATAGTAAATTTTCCTTTATATTCTACTACATGTACCCCTCCTCAACAAATAATTACATGAGACCGATAAGGACACCCTTGTGTCCTTTTTCTATTGGGTCACACATTGGTGACTAAGAAATATGTTATTTATAATGTTTAGTATATGAGTGGAATTCGCCTAAATAATAAATTAGGATCGATATATGGGATTCCAAAAAATAATAATATTATTCATATAAAATAAATATAATAGTTAACCATCCTATAATGTATTAAAAACAGAAAATGCATCAATATATAATATCTAATAAATATAAAAAAAATAAAATACCGTGATTAAAACATTATGAGTAATCCAATGCCCTAGTATATAATTTCCAAATCGATCCTCCATGAATCATAAATATATATATATACAAAATTCGGTGAGATTAACATGTATACTCAGTAAGACCGTATCAATGTTGTCTCATGTAAATGGAAAAGGAGAAAACTAACACATAAGTCAATAAACAAAAATAAAAGTACCAAAATAGGTTAATTATCTTATCTTAATAAAACCATAGATCTCTAACAATATAATGAATTAAATTTTAAAAATATCGTATTGAAGTAATATAAGTGATGGAACCCCATCGCCACATCCAATCATTCATCTAACCTCACAACCCAATGTCAAGTGTCTTTTAATCAAATTCCTTCCAAATTAAGTCATGGTATATGCATCCATCCCTACCGTGGGTCAACACATGTCCCTACATACCCTAGCTTCTCTAGGGCTCAATATCAATACAATAAATAATTATTAGTATCCAAATCTAAACCGTATTAGGATAACACAGAAGTAGGGCATTATGAATTTGAACGATGTTAACCTCCTTACATACTCTTACCATGTATTTCCTGTAAAACATGTCATATCCTAATATTGATTCAAAATCTCTAAAACTGGACATCATCATTTCTAGGAATGTTTGAAAATAATAATCATCAGTATAACTATCAAAGTAATATAATTGAATAAGTGTTAGTAGTTCATACCTTCCACCACAATCCAATATATTGGTTAATATTATTTCAAAATAATGAATTTCATCATTGGTATGGTTATCAAAATCTGATAAGTAATATATATATATATATCCTAAAAATTGAAGATATAATGATATAACCTATTACCTGACCAAGGGGTTGACATATAACTCATTAAGATTATCACAGAACACCCCAACCAAGTTCTGACAACTTTTTTCAACTTCTATCACCACAAATGTACCCCAACACACATAGAAGATACATTTTATTATCCAATATCAACAATACAGTTTTTTAAATTTACATGTTACTGAACAACATCATTTTATTATATAACATATCACACATCGATTCCCATATAATAATATTTAACTTATACCCCATTCAATTTCAATTTCATTATTTCATGTTCAATGATAACGATTCATTCCATCACTATAATCCATCTATATAAATTGACCACATAACATCACATCCACCTCTTGCCAAACATCATCATTTCTAATGTCAAGAAATCACAAAAACCCAACCATATCAGAACAATATTTTTAGAACTCATTCATTAAATAAAAGTATAAATGTAACTCATTCCTACTACCCACAACATTGTCCCAAAACACATTCAACATTAAAATCTATTTACAAACATAAATAAAATAATTCCAAAAATATCTCTGCACTAAATCCAGTATAATACATCATCCAAACATTACCTTATAACATAAAATAATTTTTCTCAACATTACAATTTAGTAATCCTGAAAATATTTTTAATTATGTTACATTATTACATTGATGAAAAATATTAGACAAATCTGAAAGGTAACTTAAAACTATTTCATAAGAAAATATATATGTTCTCAACAATTTTCCACAATTTTTTTTCCTGAAATATGAAGGACAATGTTCAGATATCAATTTAGTCACAAAAATGTATCATAATGTCTATGATTTTATAATATTGAAATGATCAGGTATAATCTAATATGAAATATCATAAAAAAATTAACTGAAAATGAAAATCAGATCCCATTTAATTTCATTTAAGTCAATTTATTTATTTATTTTAATCCATAATATCTACCCTTTAGAAGAGAAAACCTCTTAATTAAAATAGATTTTAAAGAATAAAAGAGAGAACGTGGATCCCTTCTCTCAAACAGATGTTAAATATTCTCTGAATATGAATACAAGATCACGAATCATCTATCACTAAAGGAATACACACCATTGTTTAAAAAATCCACCAAAACGAATACAAATGATAAAATCATAATGTATTAATTTATTTCAAAAAAAATGAAATTATTTTGGAAATAGAACACTTGATATAATGAATTAAATGATAGAAAATAATAATAGAAGAAGATAGAGTACCTCAAATCATAAGACATACATATGTAGAATGCATGGTTTACAAACATCCATGACATGTGTAAATAATTTGATGATATAAAAATTTGTCAACTATAGAACATGATATGATGAGAAACTAATGTACTGATGTGGGGATTCTTCGTTTTAAATATAAATATTCACATTCCTTCACCACAACATGAGGATTATAAAAACACTTATGTAGAGACCCATCATATCCCTAATGTGTAATAAATATTTCACCAACCATTATTTTCGTGTGTTTTTTATTGAAACTGAATTCAACTACATACTTGAAAAATATATAATCTATGATATTTCAGTTACCAAAGACCCAAAATTAAAACCTATTTTATAATAGAACCAATAAATTGTTCATTTTTACTATATCTTTCCCACTATAATGGAATCATGGCATTTAGGTTTCCCATGATCCATATGGTGACCACCCACGTTACACTTTGAATGAGTTGCACAACCATACAAATCTTGTCACCATGGTGTATTAATGTACAAAATATAAAACTAAGAGGATAACATCATTGAAAAATCCAAACAAATATGTCACCAAAAACACCACTATGTTTTTTTGAACATTTAAATGTACATAACACTCCCTTAACAATTGATATTTCCCCATAATCTATATTGGAACCACCCTTGATTTGAAAATTAATAAAACTGGGCATTAACACAAGATTACATCACATTATATACCTATTAAAAAAAATAATATTCAATGTGAATGAGAAAAAAACAATGAATTGATTAGGGAAAGGGGTGGTTTTTAATTACCTTCCAACAAGAAACCTAATAGGGTTATTATTGTAACATAAATAGAAAAAAACCAAAAAAATTAAGATGTTGTACAATGGAAACCATTACAAACTAGTAATCAAATCATATTTTCTATTCTTATGTGAGAATAATAAAATAAAATAAACATGGAGTATAATGAATGAATTTATGTCTCATGTTCCCATGTACTCACATATATGACACAATCCATCCATTACACATAGAAAAAATTGAAAAAATTCTCTTACATCACCTTCTACTAATGGTTGAGGATAATATCTAGTCACACAAAAAAATTGATGAAATATCAATGATTTAAAACTCTCCAAAATAAAAGAAATTGGACACATCATAAATATAATTATGGAGTTCAAATATGTGGATTTATTCATGGATTCTATCAATCTATGGTGAGAGGGATATCTTATATTCTAGCTAAAAAATGCTTTCAAGAACCATGAAATGTAGGTTGAATTTGGAGCATTATTACCCCTGACTAAAATTCTATATTCCCTAACAATTTAAAACTCTCAAGAACATATATTTGTAAACACAAAGTCCATTAACATTAATAGAATATTATCATAGGCCTCTTAATGACCATTTAAAAACATCATCTTCTTTCGATCTATTTGGATCTTCACAATATTTACATACACCATTTTACTTCCATGAATTTTGGACTGCCCAACTATTTTCATTAACAATGGATAATGATAAATAAATTAATACAACACTCATATGGATAAAATACAATGGATTAGTGATATATATTATTAATGGAAAACCAAAAAAAATGATTTGTTCTTCACTGATAACCCCCTGAAATTTATGATGATTTATCAAGACATATCATTTGACATTTTGATTGTTCATTCCATTTACCCTTCTACATGGGGGGTGGATGATAATATTATATATATTATGGGAGGGAAATGAAAATTATTATCCCCTTATGAATAATGGAATAAAATTAGATTCCCAATCTAAAATCACGGTATTCATAACCCTATTATGTGCCTCATGTTTTTTCATATAATACACATTAAGAGAATCAAGGATGATAGACTACCTAATAACCATAAAATGGGATAAAATTATCCAATAGTCAAACATCACTCTATAAATATCTTCAATTCTATTATCCCTTGGTTTCCCCATGAAGAAATTATTCAAAATTTTCTCTGAATTCTAATCAAGGTCATTGACGGTATAAAAATAATCATATAGAAATACTGGTCTAGGAATTATCTTATTGATTAACAAAACAACATGGTATTAAATCCACCAATAAAAATTTAATCTTTTTCCACCAAGGAAATATTCATAATCCATGATAAAAAAATACACACACCAGGTTTTTATATTAAGGATGAGATTTTATAATCAAGTAATATTCATCATAAAATTAGATCATAAAATACCTCTTACATAACAACATTTAAATATAAACATCATCTAAGACCATCTTTGGGGAATCATCATGGCTGATAAAGACTTAAAATACCTACAATTATGTGTCTTCCACCTAAGATTCCAATAAATTCTATATTGGTGAAAATTCCACACAAATACCTTAATGAAAAGTTCTACCACTGACCGTATATGAATATATATTTAGTTTTTTATGTTATTCTCATTGTATCTAACTATCACAAGACTCCAAAATGAATCACCCTCATGAAATCAAACATATAACATCAACCAAAATGATTCATTCATTAACAGTGTAGAATATCTGTAAATCATAAACCTAGAAAAAAGATATCAACATCCACTATCATATATTTGAATCCCAGTGAGGGAATAATTACCTCAATCTACTATGATATGTGAAGATGTTTATTTAAAATCAAATTTTGTAATATTTCTACATGTTTATATATAATACTAATACAAAAAAATATATATCATACATGGAATACTTATTATCAATGTGATATAACTACCATGATATATAATATATCACATCACTATAATTTTTAAATTTAACTTTTATACATACATTAAAAAAACATTTTAAAATTCTATAATCATCGCATATACCTTATGAAAATGACGTTGTTTTTCATAATCAACTTTTCCATCAAATTGTATGTAGTTTCATAAAACAAGTCATTTCTAAAGAAAAAAAATTCATTCCAATCAAAAGAGTTTAATGAGGATATTATTATGATAAATTGGTAAAGGCCATAGGTAATAGGTTTCACATACAATGATTTTACGAACCTATATAATATTATTATGTTCTACCAACTAAATATTAGCATCAAAATTTAGTGGATCTAAAATAATACACTATGGGGACACAATATAACTTTTTTTTAAAATTAATGGGAAAAAATTTGATCTTGGTTAAGTTTGTATCAAAATGATATTTTCGATGAACCTGTATGAAAATGATATGATGCTTGAAATTGACCTCCAATAAGCCATTGTAGATATACTTGATGATGATAAAAACAACCAAAAAGTACTCTTGGAACTCATAAAACACTATGTATATTATCCCCATAAACATAGTAGTTTTATTTGTAACAATAAATATTATGAGAATAATCACTATGTTCCCACAAATGCTCTAAGGGTAGTACTGGAAATATTCTAATATTTCACTATCATTTTATGATACCCAATGTATACTTCAATAATCCAAAACTAGTGCGATACTATCATCATATTGAATATATCATCTATCATCAAAATAGGGTAATAAATCATTACTTTTTTTAAATTACATATATGGGTTTATATGTACTACTTCAAAAAAATATCTACTCCATAAGAAAGAACATTGTGAAACCCTTTGTAGTAACACTAGGTTATATGAAACTCTTTTACATCAGATCATCATCATCGTTCCAAAAATCTTGTAAATACATTAGTGATATTGGATATGGAACCATATTAATTAAATATTCTCTTAGTTGTTTCTATATTCCAAACATGGTGTCATATAAATGGTGTAATATTACATCATTATCCAGGAAGAAATCCATAAAATCTCGAAAAACCATGGGACCCTCCACCACATGGTCATCCATTAATAGCTTGGAGTTTATGGATAAAAGAGACTATAATCAACTCTATCAGGTCGATAGCACTTCTCACCATTGAAAAACTATATTCAACATTCAATATTATATAATATAAATATATGAAAAAAAAATAAAAAAACTACTACATTCACATAATAAATGTATCTGAAAACATGTATAACATTACATGGTTGTGTCTATAATAGGATTTATTCAACAACTGAATTTTATTAACTGATCCTTATTCAAAATTTTATAGAAAATAAAAAAATATACATACATCCAACTGGGGTTTATAATAAAAGGTGTATAAAAATCATATATACATAAAATTATATCTTGTAAAGCATATAATAATTGATGGAGTTTTATTATCCTTAATTAAAATAGTTATAAATTAGGGAAAATGATAAATTTATTATACCATAGACAACCAAGATACCCTCTAGATTTTTCATTCCCATAGCATGAATTCGTCAACAAATATGACCTTGAAATTTATCTTATGTCCAATATATTCATGATCTATTATAGGAATTTATATGTGTAAGAAGTCATGAGTATGGCACTAACTGACTCTATATCATCAATGTGAATAAAAAATAAGATAAACTAGCTTCTGAAGATAAGATGATCACCACATATTCTGATACTACGTCATAGAAAAAATGATGCTTCTTATAAAAATATTAATAACCTACCCTATAATACTTACATTATTTTTTGGCAGGGAACTATGCCTAGAAATTACCTAATCACTTATGAAACTATCATATAAATGATATACCATTGTCAAGAACTTGATAATCATTGTGCCCCAAATATAATTTCTAAAAACACAATTGTCATCTACTAGGATACTAGAACCTAAAAAAATTGAGCTTTTTGATCTATTGCATGAATATGTACTTCTTCTGATATAACATTTCCCTCTCTCATAGGGTTATCCCTCTGAAGAGTGCATCTATATAATCCCCTCTACATTTTTCTACACCACCATGTATATTGGATTCATAGTTATGGTGACCACATATCTAACCGTAGTGTGAAATTACACCTCCAAAAAAATGATATATAATCCTCAACTGTAATGTGTTCAGTTGATAATTTCAAAAGGTCTATAATCTAAATCCTATGCTCTTTACATGCGCATGATCCACTATTCTGTGGAGATAATCTCATGCCTTTTTTTCCATCATCATTGATGACATGAAAATAATAATAGTGTCCCTGTAAAATTCATATCAATAATCATATTACTCCCATAAATTACATTGATACTATTCCTAGCACTGATACATCAATCCAAAAATCTAGATGTCTACTAATAGATCCCAAAAACCATCTCATGCTCAAATTATGTAAAGAGAGATATAATGAAAATCTAGTAAATTATGTATCTCAAGAATAGTTATGATCACCTACAACATCATTTGGAACATCAATTGAAAAGAATGTAATTAACTCCTCTAGGTCAGATCATATTTTAACAGTCCAATACTTTAATGATCATTAGCCTCAACTCGATTGGTGAGGACTCCCTTAAAACATTCATTAGAAACATGATCAAATTTGTGTGGAGGAATACCCTTATAAAAAGATCATAAATATTAATTACCATTGTCAAAAAGTCGATTAATGTTGTGATCAAAATATAATGATAATGAAAACAACGGTGATCTCCTATGCTAATAGAACCTAAACTATATTGACATTTGCGATGTAGTTCATGAAGTTTCACTTATTCTGACACAATGTTTCCCTCTCTCTTATAGGTATCCCTCCCAATAGTTCATCAACTCAATCACCTCTACATTCTTCTACACCACCATGTACATAGGATACACAATTAGGGTAACCACATATCCAGTCGTAGTGTGTAATTCCTTCTCCAAACAACATGAAAAATAATTATCAACTAGAATATGGTCAGTAGATAATTTCAAATGTTCTATAAACTAAATTCCTTGCTCTCCAAATTTGCATGATCCACTATTCATGGTAGAGAATCTCATTCCTTTTTTCCTAACATCATTGGTTAAATAAATATATGAATAATGTTCCTATAAAATTCATCTCATGATTAATATTCGTCTCACAGATCACTATGATAAAATTCCCAACCCTGATACACCAATCCACACATTTAGATGGCTACTAATAAATCCTAAAAATCATCTTATTCTCAAATTAAGAAAAGGGAGATGTAAATAAAATAAAGTTAATTATGTATCTCAAGACTATTTATGTTCACCTAATACATCATTTGATGAATGCATTGAAAATATTGAAATTAACTCTTTTATACCACACCTATTTTATTAGTCCAATCCTCTAATGATCATTAGCCTCAACCCAATTGGTGTGGATTTAATTAGGGTATTCGTAAGGCCCATGATCAAGTCTAGGATGAAAAATATTAATGAGTTTCAATACAAGATTTGTAGAAGCTACTTTATAAGATATTGTACTAGGTGTTATTCGATACTCTAGTATCCATAAGCGTTAACCTTCAGGAAACTAGATTGGTCATGGAGTCCTTAATTCTATTGGGTCACATAGGCCTTCAGGTCCGGAAGGATTTTAATACAACTGAAGGCCTTGGGGCCACCTAGTGGAATTTAGGACTCCCCGAAGCCTTCGGGCCATGACATGCCAAGATGAAAAACAAAACAGATTCTACAAGGAAGAACCTCGAGAGGTGGATTCATAGAAGGTTCATTAACCAAAGTAGAGAAATCAGATTTGTATGAATAAAAGGGCATGGAATCTTTCATTGGTATCAGGCCTATTCATCTCTGCATAAGATAGCTAGTCAAGGGGTAATGAAAATATGAAGAGACGATCACGATGAAGACATTTGTGAGAGGCATTTTCATGTAGTCATAGTCTTGGATGAATTAGTTTAAGACCATAAGGTTTAGTGATGGAATGAAGCCGATAGGAAATATACGGGTTCACTTTAAACCCTTACATGGGAGTTGATCAAAAATAAAAAAATATGGATTCCCTCACAGTCATTAATAAAAAAATCCTCTAATATTAATCTTTTTACACATGTAGATTTTATACTACTAAGGATTGACATATTCAGTGACTATTGTATATTCCATAAATTAAAAATGGAATCCATAATCATGGTTGAATGGAATTTCATAATTCATTAAAGAATAATAAATGTACCTTTCAGAGGCCACTAAACTATAATAAAATACACATAAAATGGTCATTATATATTATCATCATCCATTAAATCCAATTAAGGGGGCCCTAATATATCAAATACAAGACATTCTCTCACATAAATATCAGTAAAAAAACTTTAATAACATTTATTCTCTACAAACTGATGGATTTTTTCAATGTTTGTAACAATATCCTCTATCATATATCTGATCTAAAACCATTGACATCAGTATTTAATGATCCCATTACTCAATATGTACTCCCCCATGGTATGAAATAATGGATGATAGAAAATTTCAATTGATTCCTGCCTCCATTAGCTTCTTGGATTGTGACTCGTAACGAGGTAATAAAGAAACACACACACACACACACATATAACCCATTACCATAAAAAAGATGGATGGGGAGGTTAGATATAAGTAACAGAAGAAACTCAATAATATCAAATATAAATAATAGAACACCACCATAGAATTTATAAACAATTTAAAATGAATAAAAACAAATTATCAATGAAAAATAAGAAAAATATTTTTGTTATATAAACTGAAAGGGTTCTAACACGAATTCTAGTAATATTCAAATATACCCATGATATACTTTTTGAAACATGAAATATACATTAGATATATGTAGGTTAGGAAAAACAAGTATACATAGAAACATCAAACCCATGGTATCACATGATAATGTGGAAATATCATAGTAACAAACTAGTTATTAAACTACATAATTGACAAGCACCAAAATATGTCAACTATCTAGTACAATATCACCATATTACTCTCACCAAGTCATTAATCCGTTTGTATCAAAATTGTATCAATAACATATATAACATTAACTGAAAACCCACTTTTACACTAATTTATTGCTAGCATGCCCTAACATCAAGCATTTTTGTGTTTCATCCCTTCCATTTCACCATATCGCATATACATGCACCATTAATGTGCGTTGGGATGTATATATACACACCCAAATCACCCAAGGGGACTCACATAATGTGTTTTAATCATTGTAACAATACATATCACAACATCAACATGTAATGAATGTTTTATAGAATCATTAATTAAAAGGACATCAACATCTATTCACAATCCTAGCACCCATAAACCCTATGAGAAATAATTTCATCATCATTATTATGAATCCACAACACCAGCATTCATCCTCATAGTGAATCTCCAACACCATTCGAAATCACCACACCTTCTAAAAGAATAGTGGGGAAGATGAAGAATGAAAGAATTTGATTCACTATCAACCCGGATGATTGGGAAAACACGTGAAACCCATTACATTTCTACGTCAGAATGTATATCCAACTATGGAGGGGGAGTCATATATATATATATATATATTGTAATATCGATATAATTCAAATAAAAACTTCATATCAGTTCACATATAATACCACCATTGCATCCCACGCCACAAAAAAACTAACAACATCTTCTATCACCTAATTTAACCAATAATGAAACAATTTAAAAAATAATTCTATATATATTCAACATTTAACTGTTATTTTTCTTGTTATGAGTTCTATATTGATTAGTGACTAAAAAACGTCCATTTATTATATTTTTCATCATTGAATAATTTTACACAACTCGTATATAATTTCATTCCCACACAACTTCAATGTAATTATTTGACATTCATTTTTTAAAAAAAATTCCATCCTAAATTATTATATACAAAAATAGGACAAATAATAGACCATCCAAATCACACGAAACATCCCCAAATCTCATTCCAATACATGATTATTATACAAAATTCTTCAAAAAAACATCCTCATATCACAACCATTCCTTTAAATCCCGCGTCAAATCCTATAAAACCACCAATATCATCACTATCAAAAAATATCTGCATTCGAACCTATTCACCATTATCGTCGAATAATATCCCAAAAGATATCTATAGAAAGGGAGTGATCTTGTTCAAGGACACTAGATCATATGAAACTACCTGCTAATTTAGAAAAATAGAATAGAATTTT
This sequence comes from Viscum album, assembly GCA_963277665.1. Classification (NCBI taxonomy): domain Eukaryota; kingdom Viridiplantae; phylum Streptophyta; class Magnoliopsida; order Santalales; family Viscaceae; genus Viscum; species Viscum album. The sequence continues at coordinate 1,812,084,526 of OY728164.1, read as the reverse complement.
CATAAAATTGGGTTTTATAAATTTACGTCAATACATTCATGATAAATTCAGAACAAAATTAACAATTTCAATATATATTAGAAAATTAAAAATACATAATTTTAATGTTCTTTTATCAGTGAGGATTTCATGAAATAAATATAGAATGGTTTAAAAAAACATCAATAACAACACAAAATAGGCTCAAAAAACCCTATATTATTTAAAATGACAATGACCAAGGATGAACTCATGTGAAATGTAGTAAAAATAATAATCACGTGATTAAAATCATATCAGATTCAACATCATAAAATTTATTATAATTATATAATTAGGCTATCTTATAAGATCAAAATAAATGATGTAAAAAATATGATATTTAAAAATATTCATATTAAGTAATGATATAATGTGATTCCTCTTCCAGAAATAGATTCTCTACAGTCCCTAGGTAATAAAAAATGATCACAAATCGCCGTCCATTAAAGGAAACACAATAAAATGATGATGAAAATCTAACCAATCCTATCCAAAATTTGGATTCTATAATATTTTATAAATTTACAACTATTAATATTTTATATCCACCCAAGGGAACTTCTAGAATGAATAAGAACATAATTAATGAAAAAATTCGATGAATAGTGAGTATTAAGACACACAGACATTGATTTTAATGAATATTGGTGTTTAAAAACCAATGTGGTATGACTAAACGGTTAATAAAGGTATATCGAATGATTAGAGATCTAGAAAATAAGTAGAACCAATCTATTGATTTTATAAATAGCCTAATTATAGTGGAGTTTCTAATACCCCAAAGTACAATAAAGGGCACTCAAATACCCATAGTGATTCTAGCAAAATCCCCCATTTGGGATACATGCTTTGAATCCATCGATTCACACATTTTTTTAAAAAAAATCACCAACACCATTATCTTGTACATGATATGGTATTTAGTATTTAGATGAGTAGATACCTAGTAGAGTTAGACATTATGGAAAAATGCCAAACAAGTGACCATTATCTCTTAATTATTCCCCCCAAAAAAATGTTCCACTATTTATATTTCCGATGTCTCATAATGAGATCATCCAAATTACATGCCTGAAGAAAAAAAAATAGGTTTTTTGTTCATTACGGTGCATCCCAGAACCAAACTACCAACTCCATGGCTAACATCTACGTTGGCACCAAAATGGATAGCACCACAACCACAATAATACCAAGGAGACACTATGAATGACTATAATTACATTTAACCATGTAAACACCATCTATCAACGTATAGAACCACTATAACATTAAAAATGAAAAGGGGAATTTAGGAATCTGTTTCCACATAAAAACTATGGAAATCCTTAGAAAACATGAAAAATATTGAGGAACCATAAGAACTCATTGATTACTATGAAAACCTAGAAAACCCACAATAACAAAAATATATATAATTATTATTCCAATAGATCGTTACAAAACCTAGTAAACCCATTAATTTTTTAAATCATGTGATCATATGTAAAAATGGCCAAAAGTATTAAAAAATCATTAAAAATATAGTGAAACAAGTTTTTTTAGAAAAATATGGGAAAAAAATACTAATAAAATAAAACTATGCAACTCCCTTCAAAACCTTATAAAATAATTGGATATCATATGAAACACTAGAAATATAAAAAAAGTAAATATCCAAAAATATTAAAATTAATAAAAACATTGAGAACCCCTATAGAATCATTTAATAAATAAAAAATCACGATAATCTATGGAAAAACTGAAACTATCCCAAATAACAGTAAAAAACCCGTGAAAACCATTAATAACCTCTAAAAATTCTGGATCACATTTAAAATTCATAAAATTATAAAGAACAATAAAAACCACTTTTTACCATTGAAAATATTCATGTTACTAAACACCATACGGAACTATAAGTGATATTAAAAATCCAAAATGGCCAAAAAACATTACAAAAACATTAAATCTCATGGAAAACTTGGAGAAAATATATAAAATCCCAAAAATTGATAAAATCCATAGAAAAGATTGAAAACCCAATGAAAATAAAAAACTATCAAAATAATACAATCCTATCTAACACTACAATATAGTGAAAAACATTGTAAAATCCTATAAAACCATTTATAAGATATTATAACACCCAAAATATCGCTAAAATCCAAAAAACCATTGAATCATGAAAACATTAAAAATAAACTACCTATACATCATGGAAAAGAGTAAAATTAATATAATTCTTGGAATAAAATAAAAATCCATCAAAATACTAAAAAGAAAAATATTTCATAAAATCCTCTAATAAATCATTTAAATAATGAATAAAATTAATATATCATAAAATATAACAATAATTTCAAAAATGAAAAATGTAACAAAAAAGAGTTAACCAATAAAACTAATAAAAATTCATAAAAATAGGAAAAATATGTGGGAGTCATAATTAATCACTAATAGACATAATAATATATAAAACCCTTTAAAATAACACAAAACAATTTAAAACATTAAAATAAACATGAAATCTCTTAAATGGATGGATGATTATAGAAGGGAAACCTTACAAAACCATGGAAAACATCAAATATTATGAATAAGCATGAAAAATATATAAAATACAGAATTTTCCAAAAAAACCCATGAAAATATTTGATGATACATGGAATAAACATGTGAAATTATAAATATTTTTAGAAAACATAAACCACATACAAAAAATAAGAAATGAAAAAAACCATAAAAAATTGTAGGTAACCATAAAAATTCCAAATAAACCTTGGAGGGTCTTTAATATAATTTATATCTTCCAATAAATAATAAATATATCGAAATCATAATAACCCTATATAATATGAAAATTACTAAATATATATAAAAAATATTGACTATTTATAAAAACCCCAAAATTTTGGGAAACTGTTGAATAACCTAATAACACATAACACTATTGAAAATAAATAAATAATAAAAAAAGTATAGCTAATGAAAATCCCGGAACACTAGTGTTACTTGTGAACATTTTAATATACCTGTAAAAATTTGATAACTATTTTAAAAACATTTATTACAGTCAAAATATCATGAAAACTGATTCAGTAAACTAAAATCTTTTGAAACACATGTGATCCAACAAACTATATTAATTGTTAAATAATGAAAACAAGATAAAAACACTCCAAACCTGACAAATTTATATGCTTCATTAAAATAATTAATATAATGAGAAAACATTAATGGGTATAGAGAACTCTATAATGACATTAAAAAAATTAAAAAAAAAAGAAAACCTAGAATCAACCTATTAATACATGAATATACATTGAAATCAATATAACCATAAAAAACTTGAAAATAAATAAAAACTATAAAAAAAATTAAAAATATAAAAAATCAATAAAAATTTTAAACAATAAATTATACTATGAAAATATATCTCTAATTAAATCATAAAACCTTGAAATATCCAAGGGAAACTCTCAAAAACATAAAAATCCCTGAAAATTATAAAATAATCTAAAAATTATGTTTCTATTAAAAACATGATGAACACATGAGAACTGGATGAATACAAGAAAAATTATTATAAATAATAATTAAACCACTGATAACCTAAAAACCATAAAAAATATTGGAATTATAAATTATTAAAAAATAAATATATTCCCATAATAATCTAAAAAAATAGATATAACATGAAAAATTATATAAAAACTTTAAAATAAAAAATACTTAAATTATATTATTTCCTTAAAATCCAAATGAAAAACTTGTAAAAACCATACATAGGCCATGAAATTTTCTAATTAATAGGAATAATATTAAAACTCAGAAAAATATCATAAAATCAAAAAATCTATTAAAAACGTGATATTTTAAGATAACTATTGAAACCCCATGAAACTAATGAAATCTTAAAAAAAATTGATGACCGTGTAAATCCATGTAAAATGATGATATCCTATAAAATTAACTAAATTTCATGAAATTATCGTTAAATCATAATAAACTCTAAAACACCATAAGAAACATAAATAATAAGAAAAACATTAAATCCACTTTTAAGAATCTATACATCCATAGAAAACATTGAAATCTTTGATAATATAGAAATCCATTGGAACCTTAATTTTAATTTGAAACCCCAAAAATTCATGAACAATAATAAAAACTATGAAAATGATTAAATTAATTACAATTTTAGGATGCCAGGAAAAAAATTAAAAACTATGTAGACTCATATAAAACCATGAAAAACCTAAATACTATAAAACTCGAAAAATACATATAAAAAAATAATAATTCTGAGAAACCCTCTAAAATACATTTAACAACATGAATGAATTGTAAATAACTTAAATACCCTGTAATAAATTTAAAATCATTCAAAATATCTAAAACACCTAAAATAATCATAATATTCTACAATGCCATTGAAAACAGTAAGACTTCATAAAAATCAAATAAAACCACAAAGCCTATTAGAACCCCTAAGAATTTGTAAATATATTGAAACCCATTATAAATAATATGACCATAATAACAAATAAAATTAATATACATCCATTGAATCTATTAAAAATATACTATAACCAATGAAAATATTATAATGTTATTGAAATCATTGAAGCAATCATAAATGTCAAAAATATCCATAATAAAACATCAATCCCATGAAAAACATATACAAACCATAAAAATTAATTAAAATAAAAAAAGTTTATAATTTCAGAAAAACTAGGATAAACATGAAAACCAATTATAACTCTAAAATAATAAAATTAATAAAAACATATAATACCACATGAAAGAACAATAATTCATTTGAAAACCATAAAAGAAATAGACCTATGATGAAATTTCATAAAAAGGTGTAAAGATTAATAATTAATGTGATAAAAATTATAACATCATTGAAAATATTAAAGAAAATCATAATTCTATAACCCAATAAAATTCAAATAAAATAATGATAACTCCTTGATAAAATACCAAATATCGTAACAATATTTATGAAACATGAAAATCATTAAACAAATATGGAGAATAATAAATATTTATAAAAAAGAAAACACCACATGAAAAAACAAAAAAACCAAAAAATCCAATAAAAGTAAAGTAAACAAATGTAATTAATATAATATTCTTTAAATACATTGAAAAACAATAAAATACATAAAAATTCCCTGAAAACAAAAGAACCCAAGTGAAATTAAAGGAAAGCGATGTACTCTTGTAAAAAATGCTAAAAACATTAAAACCATAAAAAACAATAAAATTCTAAAAAAGTAAAGAAAATATTGAAAATAATCAAAATCATTAAAATCCTAAAGAACAAAAAAACCCATGTAAATGACTATATATCCATTATAACAACCATAAATCCTAGAAAATCCTATCAATATATTAAAACTAATATATTTTATAGATAACCATAAACCCCGTGAAAAAATTTATATATTCTGTAAACTCATATGTAACCCTTTATAATACTTTAATTTTTAGAAATACTCTAGAAAACACATGATATTTTTCCTAATAATAATAATAATCATATAAATCTATAAAAAAAATTCTTGTTGACACTAAAACATGAAATATAAATAAAAATTGATGAAAATTTATGAAACCTTGAAAATATTTAAAATGTTAAAAAACAAAAAAACCATCAAATAATTAAAAGCTATCAAAATCCATAAAATCATGATCTTATATGAATATCATGTATACTAAAAATCCAAATAAAAACTTAAATATATTTTAAAAATTATAAACCATTTCAAAACTATAAAATCCTTTATAAATTGAAGAAACCCATTAAAACAACCTAATAAAAACTTAAAAACTTAAAAATTATAATGAGCACAAAAAGAATTATGATATGCATAAAAAATTGACTTTATTCCCAATAAAATAATGGATAATCATTCAAAAAAAAATTAATACATAAAGAACATTTTAAAAAATAATTTTATTGAAATTCATTAATAATATAACCATGAAGACACATAAAAAACAAAGGATAACCATTATTAACAAATATTAATTAATTAATAATATAATAAAATAAAATTAAAATTAAAAACAATAATGCCTAGAAATAATAAAATATTTAGCTAAAATATTGAAACACTATAAAACAATGAAAAACTATAAAATGTAATAATAAACATGATAACCCTTAAAATTTTGTGAATATTCAGAAAAAATCATTGAAAACATAAACATTCATACAACCTAATAGAACACTATGATGTCTCTTAAAAATAGAGACCACTATAATAAAATAGAACATAATTATGATTCATAAATATTAATACAAACATTTGATGTGACATGGAAAACTCTATAAAATCCTAGAAACCTATAGGAAACACAAATATTCCCTAAAATCCTCTAAAAATGTAAAAAGAATTGAAAAATATTTAGAAATAATATAAATGATTTAAAATACTAAGAACTATAGGAAGCCCATAAACCCTCTTAAAACCTAGAAATCTTTATATAATGGTGAAACGTAATAGAAACCCTATAATAATAATGGAAAATAATAAAATTTTATTTAATCCCAACTAACACCAGATTATTATGATAATTTATGAGAACCAGTTGAAAATATTGTATAACCCTTGAAAACCATAATGATCCACAGAAAACCAATAAATACATTGAAAATACAAAATTTCATGAAAAATCTTATTCATCAATGAAAAAATATAAAACCATTAATACCCTTGATTAAAAAATGAAAAACATATCTTACCATGGAAATAGTGGATGCCCTGGTAAAATTACAAAATATTAAAATGAGTAAAATTAAATAGTTGAACACCACTAAATTATGAAAACAATGAAAAATCATGAAATTTATTAATTAATAGAAATACATATAAAATATATTGAAAAAAATTGAAAATTTATGAAAAGTATTTTTATAAATTTTTTTTTCAAAATACCTTGATAGACTATAGAATGAAATAAAAACACTAGAAACACAAAAAAAATTACCCGAGAAAAAATGCCTGACCATATTTTACAATTAAATGTGAATAAAACATCAGGAAACCCTTGTATGCTTGAAAAAACAATGTAATCCTGTAAAACAATTCAAAAACATTGTAAATAATTTACATCCCAAAAAACGAACAATATCCATATAAATCACTAAATACATTTCAATTTATTGTAAAACATTTAATACAATTCAAATCAAAATAACCACAATATTTTTGGTAAAAATGAAAACATTGATAAAAAATGAAGAAATTTGAAAAATAATTTAGCAAAATAAAAAATCACTACAAATACATAAAAAAACTAAATCTAGTAACCCATTTAATATAATGTAAAACATTGAAACCCCATCTAAACCATGAAAACATAATAAAAAACATGGGAATAAAATTAAAAATAATAAAAACATAAAAAACCAAATAATACCATTGAAAATGAATGAAATAGAAATATATTTCTCAATTAAGATAGATATAACATTAAATGATAATAAATCTAGGTTATAACTTAAAAGTAATTATAAATAATTTACGAAACCTCTATGGCCATGGAATCCCCTAAAAAGTCTTTGGAACCATACTAATTAATTTTAATTTAAAAAACCAAAATTAACCAAAGAAAACCATGAAAAATAAATATATCACAAAGACATGTAAACCACTAGAAACACAAATAGAACTTGAGAAAAACAATAACAACGATTGAAAACCACACAAACCATTTTAAACTATAAAAAAATAAAAAATGTAGAAAACTAATGAAAACCATTGAACCCCAATAATAATTCTAAAATATCTTACACACTATTGAACCACCATTAAACCAAAAAAACTTGTGAAATTACACTGAATATTGAACCTTTCATGAAATATTAAAGGACATGTAAAAACATTTAAAATCAGAAAAAATTCTAGAATTCTCAACAATAACTTATAAATATTTAATCCCTTGGAAATTTTTGAAAACAATGAAAAATAAAATATATATGAAATCACAAAAAACAAATGCAAATAAATAAAAAATCAAAAAAACATTGAATGATAATGAATATCCTAAGGTACTCTATTAAAATATTATAATTCCTTGAAAAAAACCTCATCGATTTAAATTTAATGCACAAAAACTACCTAAAAACAATAAATACCTCATAATCATGAAAACCATTAAAATTATGTATAATATTATGAAAATACAAAAAAATCATGAAAAAAAATTAAAAAAAAACACCTATAAATATAGTTGATAAGACCAAGAATCCTAATAAATTTATATAAAACCCATTAAAATATTGAAAAGGTAGAAAACATTGGAAAATCCTGAAATAGCCTTTGTAAACTTATAAAATTTATTAAAATAACTAAAAACAATAGAAGCACTTGAAACTAAAAATACTGGTGAAACACTGAAAGGCCTAGAATAATGTTGAACTGGTGAAAAACATTAAAAAATTTGGAGGAAAATATGAAAACATGTATAATCTGAAAAACAAATAAAAATAAGAATAATATTTAAAAATCCCTAAATACTAATGGAAAACCATGATAGAGTTGAAAATTGGTAAGGCCTATTAAAACTAAATAAATATATTAAATATACATTAAAACAATGAAAATATATTTAAATTTCATGAAAACAATATAAACAATGATATACCCTTGAAAAAAATGAAAAATAACAAAAACCCATGAGAACCTTACAAAAACATTGGAAAACATAATTTTTTTTTCAAATTAATGGATACCCCAAAAAACCATATTACCATGTAAATGGATTAAAAATATTAACAACCGCTATAAAAATAAATTAATTCATTTTAATAAGTAAAAAATTAGAAATTATAATAAAACTATATAAATTTTTTTGGCCACTTTAATAACTTATAAAAAATAGAAATTCATGAAAACTATGAAAATTCAAGAATACCACAAAAAAATCATTAAAATTGTGAAAAATCATAAAACATTATAAAAACCATGGAATCCCATTAATCCCTTGGACGATGTTTGAATATAATTTAAAATTACAAGAAACCATATAATACCTTGAAGAAAACTATAAAATGTAGAAACCCTTAAAATGCATAAAACCCATTAAATCACTATAAAAATGAAAATATTTAAAAACTAAAAAAAATAAAAATACCAGCACAAACCTAGATAACCTAAAAACTCATTAATACATTGTAAAACTCAATTATACATTTTAAACGTCATTTAATACAAAAAATTCATGGATGAACCTAAAAACATAACACACTTGATATCCATAAAAAAGCATAAACCACAAGAAAATAAGAAAATACTGGAAAGTAATCAGAAGAAAAGATAAATCTATATATATTTATTAAAAAATATGTAACAATGGGTAACCATTCAAAACCTCATAAACCCATGGAATCCATAGATTATATTAGAAACTATAAAATCACAATTAAACCTCTAAAATATATAAAACCAGTTTAGAGAGATAAAAATCATGGAAAACTATAATAAGAAGTAATAAATATCAAATCCATAAATCCTATATAAAACTAATAAAACAACAAAAAACCATACAATCATATATACCTCTTAAAACATTTTAGAATAGATGAAAAATCCTTAAAATAATTAAAACCCATAAATCAAATATTACATAGTTAAAAATATTTATGATAACGGAAAACAATTTTGAATAATGATTTACCCAATAAAACCTAGTAAGAAAATATATTAATCACTTTGATTAAAATAATACCATATAGTGTAAATACCCCTTATTTCAGTAAATAAATATTTAAAAATAATAAAATTAATAAAATATCGAAAAAATTAAAAAAATTAATTCAACCCCAAATGTAACATCCCAGGTAAATAAAGAATAATACATTTTCATATTTATTAATTTTTGAGAATTGAATATTAATTTTACTTTAAATGGGTTGCTATGTTCGATAGCGTACCTGATACGCAACAAAGAGTTTGATTGAAATCTTACGTTGCACACTAGTAATAAAATAATATTATTTTAAATGGTAGTTAACACGTAGTCGTTGTATTGCTAGGAATGAATAGAAATATCTAAAATATGATTATATATATTTTTTAATTGTTTTTACATTTTTCAAATAAAATATAAAAGCTTAAAATAAGAAATGAATTCAATTTTAGGCATATATACTCTAATTTTCACTAAAGGTCTACTTATCGCATTTTCATGGCGAACCTTCTTTAAATATATATTTGGTCACTCTTATAATTTCTATTGGACCAAATAAAATACTTCGTTATAATCAGGACATCAAAATTTACATTGTGTAAATTTTTGGTGTTTTTCCGATAAAATTCATTTTTTAATAAATAGTGAAAAATGTTGTATTTTAATACAAACCTTCTTTTTAATATAATTTATTTCTACGATTAGATTATATTTTTAATTGGTTTTAATGTGAAATTAGAATATATTATTACCATTAAGACCAATAGTGGTCGTTGGAATTAATTTCACTTTGAAATCGGACTTAAACTACTTTCAATCTTTTGATACTTATTGTTTCATAAAAACACGCTATTTGCTCTGACAGCGGGAATTAATTATTAAATTAATTAATGAAACTTATATGTTTTGAATTTTGTAAAGTAGACTTTATTTTTGAATTCTGATTATCAAATATAGTTTAGGGTGATGTTTTGGTATTTTTCTGAAAAACTTCAATTTTTGATGAATAGTGAAACCACAAAGTGGTACTTAAAAAATTGATTTTTCGTTTAAATGAAATTTTACCACCTCTGGGTTTTGAATTTCAAAAATACGACATACATGGTTGTCATTAAGAAGTAAAATTTGGTTCAATGGGATTAAAATAATTTTTTGGTGAATAATAACTTTTAAGTTTTTAATCGCGATTAGAGGTAATTAGTGTAGTATAAGGTAAAAATAATGTTTTAATATTATAAAGTGACCTAGACACGTGTCATAACCTCATTGGATGTGTCATGGACGACCATGAAAATCCATGGGTCATCTTGGGAACCCCATGGAGCCACTTTGGTAGTAAATTGACATTAAAAACTTTTTATTTAATGTTAAAATTTAAATGTCACAAACATGAGTTGTTTTACTAAAACAATTCTTAAATGGGGTTATACATGTCATATTATTTTACTATAAATATTCATTATAATTATAAAAAGATTTCCTACATCAGAATATTTTTTTATAATTTTTAGACATTAAATAAATTAAATTATTTATGACACCATGATGATGCAACGATTACCTCATTATTGATCGATTTAAATAAAATGAAAATATAATTTAAAATATAAGACCTACACATGTCAAAAACCTATTATATGGGTGTATTTAAAACCCTTCTCACCATATCCTCTAATTATATCAATGTGAGACCTTTAAAATCCTAAAATCATTTATTATAAAGTAAAATTTTATAACATTGCAAGAGTGCCCCTCCTCTCCTCTTATAAAAGGCCCCCACCACTATCACCTTACCCACACCTCTCATGCCTTTGGTTCAGCCAAGATCTTCCCATTTTGTCTCTACACATCCCCATATTACTCCTATAAGCCTCACTTTGGGCAGAAGTCTTCCCAAGGAAGCCATTGTGCTCATATAAAAAAGAGTTACTCGTTTTAATGGTAGTGTTTTCTCTGGTGTTCTTTTGTTTTATTTTTATTCTACCACCCACTAAACACTTTTTATTCCTTTATTTTGTAACAACACATGTATCATAAATATAATATAATTTTTTATAATAAGTATTATAGCTATACCTACACACACCTCCGACTAATAGTTAGAGAACATATTGTTTCTGTGGTTAGCGAATTTCTGCCTCACGAAATGATTATTGTTCAATATTTTTTTAACACCATTAATGGTGGACATAAAGATGTCACTATAATTATATATGATATATATTATATTTATTTTTTCCTTATACTTCTGTATTTTCATTTTCAGTATACCTTTATGGATTCCATTATGGGTATACACGATATCTTCATTTTAGAAGTGCGGACTACCGCCCCCTCAAAGTGATTTGATTCGTTAATGCCATATGTGGGACTTATAAAGGATAGATTTAAAGATATTTTATATGATGTATGTTACATCTAAACGATGAATATAATTCTGGAATTAAAATATACATACCTCCCATTTAATAATAATTCCATTAATATGACATAGAAATGAAAGTAGCGTCCATGCGTACGTACGGTTTACCGTCTCCATGAATGGTCTATTTCATTTCTTACCTCTAAATGATTATGTAATATTATAAATACATGTATATTCTGGATATATATGATATATATGATATCCAAATCATTAATATCATTCTGGATATAAAGAACCTTTGACCACACGAACAACATGTAATTGTAAGAAGTCCACTTTTGACTTAAGAACCAAATAACGACAAAACAAACATTATTAACTTAAATGATTACATAATGTTTACAACATGGTAATAAGTGATATAAAATTAATAATGAACTTTAAGAAGGTTCTTAAGAAAGTAGATATTAACTCATGTTTATTATTCATGAGGTTAAAGAACGATAGAGTCAAGTCAGACCCGAGGTAAGGGACTTCGTCTCAATCTCCTTTAATTGAGGCATATTTTGTTTTATACACAACTTTCGTTTATACGGTGTATAAACCCATTTGACTTTTACTTTTATACAAAAGGAATCTTTTTCTACGAAGCGTTTTACTAAACGACAAAAAGGAATGTTTCTTTTAACGTACGCAGTGACAATGACATTTTCCGCTGCCGCAAGTATTATTTGGTCTTTGGCTTCCTCAACAAGCCGTAATGTTTTTAAAGTGAAATAAATACCATATACTCTTTTATGTATTTTGGTAATGAATATGGTTTTTATAATGGATTTTTTATTTCAATATATTAATCTGATATATTGTGATCAAAGTGTGGAAATGTTTTCTTTCCATTATATTTGTTTTATGTCTTATGATTTTATAATGGTACATGGACATTTGACGGGTGGTTACGTGATAAACCATATGACGGGTGGTGCCGTGAATACTAGGATGGTTGGTTACGTTATAACCTACAATGCATGGGGTATGGAAGTCGCCCGTATGGCTATTCCATTAAGTGATATGTGTGGAAGTTGACTGTATGGTTATTCCATTTAAGTATGTTTACGTCCCAAGTTACCTTTATATGTTATGTGATCTTTATATGGGTTTTATGGTAATATTTGGGTTACAAAAGGGTAAGTAATGATCTTTTATTCATTGAAGAGTTTTATATACTTCATAAAGGTGAAAAGTATTACTTTGATAAAGTATACATGGATTACCTGTTGTTTTGAAAAACTAACAGTTTTCATTCATTGTGTATCCCTTACTGAGCTTTTATTGCTCAGCCCTAGTTTTTTTGAAATTTTTTTCATAGGAATTAAGGTGGAATAGGGTCAAGGATGGGATAAAGGGAACATCATTCTATCTATAACATGGAACTAGACATGTTTCCTTTTAAGAGTTGTTATTTTATGGAAACTTAGTAGAAGTATCTACTTTGTAATATTTTGAGATGTAATAGTTATGTCCTAATTCTATAAAACTCAAAACTGTGAAAATATCATCAATGTGAATTAGTCATTTAATTCAATATTAAGTAAGGTTTAAGGCCAGGTCCTTATACCAAATGTGTATAAAAAATAACCAAATAATATATAAAATCATTAATGCCTTTAAAAATGGGAATACCCATGAAAATCCATAAAAATCATTAATGAAATGGATAACCAAAATAACCACTATAATGTGTGAAAATGATGATTTTATAAAATTTATATAATCAGAAGAAAGACTTAAAATGTTGAAAATCATTGGAAGTCTTTAAAAATACATAATAAACCCCTTAAAACGATACAAAACCAAGAAAAAATCATTGAATGTATGACAACACACATAAAACAATATATAAACATGAAAATATAAAGATAGGATTTACTATAACCTAATTCCAATTGAAGACTCATGGATATTTTAGAATCCCTAAATAACATTGAAAATCCTTTAAAATAATGGAAAAACATGTAAACACATACATGCCATATAAAACCACAGATAATACAAAAAACACATAGATGTTGTTATCACCATTTCAAAACACAAAGAAACATTAAAGCCCTTGAAATCCCAAATGAAAAATGTAGATAAGTAAAAATATAAAAAATAATTAAAAATCTTGGAATTTCATAGAAGCGCTAAAAAATTATGAAATTCTGTAAATAATAGTAAAATTTGATGAAAAATATATAAATTCATATATAATACTATAAAAGGAATGATAACCTTTTGAAAATTATGAATCAACAAAACAGAATAAAAATATTGGACAAATAAAAAAGCCATAATATGCATATAAATGTTTCATATGACTTGTAATACAGTGAACACAATAAACAATTAAATTATTTAAAATATTTTAGTGGTCTTTGAAAAAACCATCAATAGCTTGGAAGCCATTAGTAACCTTCATGAAAATCTATTAAAAGTAGAAAAAAATGAAAGCCAATAAATCATGGAATACTATAAAATAAATAGATAATCATTAGAGAATATTTTAAAACTAAAAAATAATTATAATTTAAAAACCCCAAATATAATAAAAAATAAATAAAATACTTAAATATTCAAAAAATGAACTATGAGAACTTGAAAATAAGGGAAATATTGTAAAATCCCATTAAAACCTTTGAATGACATAAGATACATTCCTAAATTTTATTAATTTATTCTAAATAAATAAATACCCCTATAAAAGATGAAAAATCGTGAAAACGAATGAGCCACCTCAATCAATAAATAAAACTGAAAAAATAGTTAAAAATGTTAAACCATTGAATGATAGTTTTTTTTTGAAATAGACGGATTGCTGGAAAAATACTAGATCAAATGAAATTCCATTAAAACCCATTAAATATATTTGGAAACCATGTAAACCCTATTAAAAACCACGAAAACTATAAAAAAATAGATACAAAGACATCTACATCAGTAAAACACCACTTAACAATGAAGCCTTCAACACCTATAAATTTTGTAAAAAATGGTGGTAACCAAATAAATATATTTAAAATGTAAAAAACATATCAAACTTTAGAAAAACGAAAATAACATAATAAAAAATAAATAAAAACATTAAAACCATTAAATAAACTAGAAAAAAGGAAAAAATAATAAATCAATAAAAACATAGATAAATCAAAAAAATAAATAAAATATACATAAAACCCATGGAAAAAATTACCAAACATAATAAACATTAAAAACCCTAGAAAATCAACAAAATATGTTAACCCCTTCCTAAAATCATTGAAAATGATGAAAATTCATAAAAACCATGATGAATGATGGATATTCACATAACCTCTAAGAACAGAAGAAAACCCCATTAAAAATGATGAAAAAGAAAAAAACAACATAAGAACATATAATACACTATAGCCAATACCAACCCATTGAATTCCATGAAAAATATCAAAAAAGATAACAAAAACTCAAAAAAAATTAACAACAAAAATAACCTTTATATTCATTATAAAAACATATAATGTATTATAAAGAATTAAAAAATAAATTGAACCCATAAAATATGGTAATTAAGGAAAACCTACAAATACTATGAAAAAAATAAAAACCATAATTTTCGGTGAAAATTGTAAATCACCCCTATAAATTATCAAAATCTAAGAAAAATATGCTATAATGAAATTCCATAAAATTATGCAATCTCTAAAAATATACAAACATCCTAGAAAATATTGAAAAAAAAATAAATCTTTAAAAAATATTAAAAATCATTGAAAAACAATGCAGTACATATGTAACTTCTAAAATTGTTTAGAACCTTATAAAAGTTTTAAAAAACATCAAAACACCTAAAAATTATAATAAAATTATAGAAAAACATATGAAACATATAATTCCTAGAAAACCCTAAATAAATATAAATATCTAAAACCCACCCAGTATTGTGAAAAGAAATGAAAACAATTACACATCCTATGAAAAATATAAATACTAGAAAACACCGCTAAAAACCTATAAACCCTTAAAAACATCCAAACCCCTAAAAACCCAATAAATAATTAAAAAACCTGGAAAACCTATTGTACAGTGTAAAATGCACAAAACAAAAAAAGACCAATAATATATCCCCAGAAAAATAATATAAACAAGAAAAAATCCACGACACCCGATTAAATTTAAACACGCCTAATAATGTTATAGAACCATAAATATTTTTCTAAAATCTAGAAAACCATTGAGAATTATTGAAATTCATGAATATTATATAAAAATGATGAAAATATTGACATAAATATGATGTCATTGAAATTTCTTAAAACCCATTTGGAAACTAAGAATTATTTAGTAAACATTAAAATTGAAGAAAATCATTGGATAACCATAGAAAACTAGGATACCCGCTAAAAATATTAAATCCCTTTAAAAACCATTATATTTTATATGATACACTGAAAATTACTTATAAATATGAATACCCTAATCATTCTTAAATCATATTGAAATTAATTTAACCATGGATAATAATAAATATCCCTGCAAGACCTTGAAGATTATAAATACCCTTGTAAATAATAAAACCATAGAAAATGTAAAAAACCCAAATATCACATGAAATTACCTTGAAAAAACCGAATGTGTGGAGTACATCATGAAACCATGGGAAATCTGTAGAAAACCAATCCAAAATAAATATAATTTCAGAAACAATTCAAAAAACCAAGAAAACGCTGTAAAACTTATAAAAACCTAAAAATCCAAAAAATTCCTAAAAATTCATAAAATGATATAAATTACTCATACAATAATAAGAAAAATAAGGGCATGGAGAACCATAAATTAAATGTAACTATGGACACATAAAGCTAACCCTAAAAATAATAGGGAATTGTGTAAGCCTATAAAAATATGGAAAATTGTTTAAAAATAATGAAAATTATGAAAACAAATTAAAATCCATGAGAACCCTAGTAAGTCAATTAAAATCCTATAAACTCTTAAAATCCATGTAAATCCCTAAAAACCATAGAAAGCTGTTATAATCTAATAAAATCATCCATATCATTTGAAAACCATGAAAATCTAAAAAAATCTATAAAAAAGGAAAACACTACATAATTATGAAAGTCCAAGTAATGCCTTAAAAATAATATAAAAAATAAAAAAACCATAAAATACTCAACATCCCCTAAAAACTATGTAATACATAAATATTTATTTGAAATTTTATGAATACTCTATAAACATGGGATAACCCTTAAAACCATGAAAACCTATGAAAACACCTAAAATTTATTAAATCAACATAAAAATTCAAAAATCTAAATAATCATCAAAAATACCATTGAAAATATTTAAGCATGCTGATAAAAATTTATATAATATAAACTCCAATGAAATATATAATCCATGTATAATACATAGAAATGTAATTAGAACCAAATTGAGGCCATAAAAATCATAATTCTTTTTACCAAATACTAAAAATCTAGGAAAAATGATATGAAATCCCGAAATCCCCTATAACCACCTAAAATTCCTCAAAAACATTGCAAACATGTAAAAACAAAAAAAGTTCCTTGAAAATATGGTAAAACTATAAAACCGTTTAAAAAATCATTATATGTCACAAGACCCATAAAAATTAATACAATCCAATGAAATGAATATAACAAACCTATTAAATTGTGAAACCTCTAAAAACATTAAAATCATTAAATCATTCAAAAAAAATAATATCATCCCTAAAAAATTAAAATTTAGAGAAACACTATGGTAATTATGTAGAACAATGTAAATTTATGAAATCATTATAACAATGAAGTATCATGAACATCAATTAAATCCCAAAAAAAATGCTTCCAGTCCCTCAAAAAAATAAAGACTATAGAAACCCTAAAAAACAATATTAATAAAAAAAATAATTAGAAGCCCTTGGAAACCAACATGAAACCTATAAAATGACATGAAAACCCATTTAAATATATCTAAAACACTGAGAATTATTTTTTTAAGAACATTATTTATTAATAAAAAAACATGATAAATATGATATATATATAAAATTTAGAAAATCCAATTAAATCCAAATAACTATAAAACCCTTCAAATATCATTAGAAAAACTAAAAAAAGAAAAACCAAAGGAAAATAGTTATAAATATGTGTCACTTCAATAAAAATTAATAAATAATAAAATAATAAAAAACACTACAAAAAACTAGAATACATATACATAATAGGTAAAACATATAATTATTTATAAAACATTAAAAATCCTAACACTATTAAACCCCATTATAATGACTAAAAACGATTTTATAACACTATTAGTGCATTTAAAATACTGAAAAAATTAAAATTCTATAATAACCATATAAAACTTATAAATCAATTAAAAATTTGGAAAATAGTGGACAACCATTAAAAATCTAGAAAAACTCTAGATATTCCTAGAAAGTATAAACCACTTCAAACCAAAAAAACTTCTATAAAAACCTTAAATGATTAAATAACCCATGAAACCCTTGAAAAATATCAAAACACTAGAAAACCAAGATACTATGAAAAAAATCCTAAAAACCAAAACCTCCTAAAATACCATTAAAAAACTCAAAACCCTATAATCCACATTGAAAACATATTAATTTCCATAAAAATACAATCAAGTATTTGCTAAATCTTTAAAACAACTTAAAACAGAGTAGATCCATTAAAAACCATAGGAATATAATTTCAAACCCTTAATGATAAAACAAACTAAAAACATTTAATCCATAAAAAAACCTCAATTAATGTTCAAAAAATTATAAAAATTCAAAAAAACCCAACTAATTAATATCTATGACGAACCTAAAAATCATGAAAAATGTTTAATATAATGGAAAACTATAGACCATGGTAGAATAATATAAGTTAGAGGTAATAATTGAAAGTAATAAGAAACCCATGAAAACTATTAAAATATTTGAAAGACATTTAAACTCCATGAAAAAACTATAATACATTATAAATAACTTAAATAACATGTAAAATAAATAAAACACTTTAAAAACTATGGTAATTATTGAAAAAATGGATAATAGTGAAAACCAAAAAAACCATTGAAATCCTAAAAAAATAGGGACCATATAATTCATAGAATTCTGTGAAACTCCATGAATAATTATTAAAACCCCTCACACTTTTGAAATTACTAGACACCATATGATAATTGTGTAAACATTTAAATCCCATAAAAAATACTAGAAACCCAGAGAAAACACTAACAACAATCAGAAAACTTGTATAAATCATCCAGAAATTATATGAATCATTTAAAATTTTAGAAGACACAATTAAAACACTAAAAATTATATAAAACATTGATAAAACCATTAAAAATTGGGAAACGTAGTATAATCATTTAAACCCAAAAAATCAAAATCCCAAAAAATATACAGAAGGACCTCTGAAACCATATAAGTCCATATAAACCCCCCCAAAAATATGTTAAATATTCAATCCCTATGAAAAACCATAAAAATATAAAAAAATTATTATAAACAATTGTTATTAATGTAATACAATTAAATTTTAAAATTATTGTGAAAACCATTAATGTCCCATAGTAACAATGAAAATCCTAAAAACCATAAAAATAGTAGAACCCACAGAAAACATTAACACCCCTTAAATAAAAAGGAAAATATAAAAAACACTACTAATATTTGATATTGATGAAAAATAAATAAAAGTCTATAAACCATCTGACGATCATATAAAATACAAACAACCCTATTAAAATTATAATATAGTACAATAAAAAAAATATAATATCCTAAAAACAGTGGGAAACTGTAGAAAAAAATCAAAACTATAAGAAATTTTTTAATAATTGTTTAAATCATTGGAAAATATAAAAATATCTTAAAACGTTGAAAATTTTATGAAAAAACTAGTCATGGTAAAGAAAAGAACATCTAAAAATGATGAATACCTTCAGCAATACTCAGAAATTTCAAAAGCACTAAAATATTTAGTATCCATTAAAATGTAATGAAATTTGGATATAATAATTAATAACCAAGAAAATACATAATATTATAAAATCCCATGAAGTCCTTATAGATGAATTGAGAATCCCGAAAATCATACTAATATTTAAAAAACATAGAAATCCCTATATATTGAAA
This sequence comes from Viscum album, assembly GCA_963277665.1. NCBI lineage: Eukaryota > Viridiplantae > Streptophyta > Magnoliopsida > Santalales > Viscaceae > Viscum > Viscum album. The sequence goes on along the minus strand of OY728164.1, from coordinate 1,812,064,268 downwards.
CAATAGTCAAAACCTATAATAAGATGAATGCCTTTAAGAAGTATTGTAAATTCATTAAGAACCATGATTAACCTAAGATAATTGTGGTATGATGTATCAAAACATTTATGTACTATGAAAATTATGAAAAAAACTCAAAATTATAGAATCTATTAAAAATCACTTCAAAAATAAAATACACTTGAAATTCATAAAATCCCATGAAATGATGTAATACCATAAAAAATAAGAAACTACCAAATATTAAATTTATATAATTAGTTCATAACAAATGAATACCAAACATAATAACTAAAAACCCTAGTTATCCCTCAAAAAATTATAAACCTATAATAGTTTATATATTAATTAATACCCAACAAATATTTTAAAACCCATAAAAATATAAAACTACTAAAACCCCCAAAAATATATATAAATTAGTAAAATAAAAATAATATAAAATCATGAGATTTTTTAAAAACCTACAATAATATGACAATATGTAATCAACTAAAAACACTAGAAAATAATAGAAAATCAGGATAAATAATGAAGATGGTAAAAAATCATGAATACTAGTAGAAATGGATGATAAATAACAAAATCCATGAATACTATTAAATATTTTGAAAAAAACGTAAACAGTATAGCCTCATAAAGTTACATGAAAACTTAATAAGATATTCATAACATGTATACACCCCACTAAACATAAGAAACAACTAGAAATGAATCAGAATTACTGAACATCCCTAAAAATAAATTAATAACACTAAACCCCACCAAAATCAGCTAATATATTATTTACCCCTATACTCATTTTAAACCCCTAAATGTTTTATGAAACCGTGAAAAATTATACGAAAACCATTCAAACTGATAAAAATATTACAGACCCCGATGAAAAAAAAAGAAAATACATTAAAAATAAAGATCTCAAAAAATACCCACAAAAATAATAAAATACATTAAAATATTAAATCCCAAAATACTCACATCAAATTATGAAAATAAAAATATAACTAAAACCAATAAATCCAAAATTATCATAGGGGACCACAGATAAACCTATAAATCCTTGAAATATCATTAAAATACATGATAAAACCTAAACTCCTTGAACAACCTTATAATAAACTATAATACCCTAGAAAACATATAAAACCCCTTGAAATACATTAACACATTGAAATATATAAAAAATATTAAAATCATTATAATCTATATTTATCCATGGATTGACATATAAAATTGTAGAATAATATGATTGTTCGTTAAAAGAATTACGAAACTATAGAAAAGAATTATGAATAATGGAATTCCATGAAATACCCTAGAAAACATTATCCAGCCATATACAATGTTATAAAACCAAAGAAAACCATGAAAACCCAGGAAAACTATTAAAATCATTAAAACATTATAAAATAGTTGAGTTTATTTAAAACCAATGAAAAAAATTTAAACCAACAAAATCTATAGAAATCCCACTGAATCTAAGGAATACTGAAAAACTATACAACATTTGAAGAACATGCAACCCATGTAACATAATGTGATTTTTTATATGATTATTTCTCGGATTAAGACAAAATTTTCAAAAACCAAATTTTAATTTACAAATTCGGTTAATTTTATTTATTAAAACAACCACAAATTTTTTGATTATTTAAATAAATTTATCGATAATACATAAATATATATGGATTAAAATTATTATAATGTTGATTAATAAACAATTTGTTAATTTAATATCAACTTATGATTAAATAATATATTTCATTGAAATCATCTTTACCCACATTTTATGTTTTTATTTTAAAATTAAATTAAACTAATTAAGTGAATTGAATTTTTAAAATTCAATTTAATATTAGCAATAAAAAAATTTAGTATTATTTAATAAGTTCAACATAATTTATTATAATAATGAATGGTAAAAATAGACAAAATAATTATCACGGTTAAGGTAATTATACTATTTTGTGTGTTACATTTCCATTATGGTAAAAATATTTTTTCAAACACTGTTAATTTTTATTTCAAAAAGTAGATTTAATATTATAAACAATTTCTTCAATGTTATATAATAATTATTATATTATGTTAATCTCAAATGATAAATTTCCTTCGTTAAAAAAATTGGTACTGTGGTGAAAACTAAAATTATAAATTTGAGTATCCTTGAGGTTAAAGGGAATAAATAACCATTTTGAAAATTATTTATTTTTTCTAGAAGTTTTGTGGAAATAAAATATATTCTTTTCACCAAATTATTTATCTATTTTGGATGAAAATGGTTACTGAGAGATATCAATTAATAAATAGTATTGGCTATTGAAAAAAAAATTACACTCCATGTCGATTGTAAGAGGGCACACATCCCCTCACATCTATAGAATATGATTCCATTTAGCAAAACATATTCATAAGAAAATACACCCAAAATACCCCTGTACAAATCCTATAGTTTTTTTATTCTATAAATTCCTACCCTATTATCCTTAATAAGATATCAATATGATGTTTTTAATGAAAATGACATATTATTCACAGAGATCATTCAGCTTTTTTTATTCTTCTACCATCTCAAATTATGTTTTCAAAATTATAATATAATAAATCAAATAAATCATATATCCTATGATTTTATTATTCTTATGTCATAATCAATATCCTTCACCCCCTTCATCAAATGGGATACCAACGCATTTTTCTTATGTATAGTGTATTACTTCCATAGGAACCACTATAATTTGTCTACCATCACTAAATCAAATGATTAATTATAATGATATAGATAATTAATATATTGAATAATAAAGAAATGTTATTTATTTCATGAAATTAATAAATAAATCACTTCTGTATCATTTCACTCAGTACAAAATGATAATGCTGCTTGTGTGTATAAACAACATACCATTACCACAAACCCATGTGACTCATTTTCCATGATTAATTTTCATGAATATTTCTAAATTTTTTTATAATTAATAAATATGATGCATATAAAATTACTAAAATTATAAAAAATATGGAACTATATACTTTGATTACGAACTATCACATCCATGAAATACCATTACTAAGAAAACATAGCAGTTAACACTAAAAAAATGTTAATAAAGAAATATTATTAATTAATGGGACATTTGATCTTATAATAACATCATATAAGATTTTATAAGCATTAATACAGTCATTGTATAAAATAATATTGTGTATTTGAAATTATATAATAGTATAAATCATTTTAAACTAATTGGAAACACGAGGAATATGTTTTCTTCTGAAACACATCATTCTTCAAGACACATGTACATTTATAACATGAATTTCATATAAATTGTTTATATATTTATAATAAAAGATTTAACATAATGAATTATTATTTTTCATGGAATTTTAACTTGAAATAAATACCCCTCCCCTTAAAACTTGTTTTAATATGAAGTATCTTTAAATATAAGGGATTTCATATTAATTTCCTTTGATTGATATTTATTTTAATGTCAAACACACGTTTAATTTACATGGGGTATTTAATAATGATATAAATTATATATCATGAACCTTTTGTAATTATGGTATTTTATATTTCAATTCAAATTTCATAAAAAAATTGTATTTGACTCAAAACTTACCAAGTTGCAAGGAGTTTTATAATTCTAATTCATTTCATTGGATCATACTATATATTTAGTGTATTTAATATTCTATTATTTTTTATGTAATTTTGAATGTTTTATTAAATATTTTCACTTTTTTTGTATTTAATGTATATCGCATAATAAAATCATTAATTAAATCACACTTCAATGGTTTGATTTTTATAAGATATTTCATCTATATTTTAACTCTATTGAGTAAGTATATATTTATAAACATTTTTATTATTATAATGGGTATATACTCCAATTTTGATTTGTTATATATTGAATCTATTTTTATTGATGATTTTTAATGTTTAATTTCAATTTAATTATTAAATTTTGGTTATGATTCAAATCATTTCAAAAAGGTAAGGTTTTATTTGTTGATGTATTTTTAATAGGGATTTATATTCTAAAATTTTCATTAACGTGTATTATTTAATCAAATATTATATATCCCTATAATTTTTTTCTCCTATGGTTATTTCTCAGGGACTACATCCACATGGAATAAACCTTTTTATGTTTAGGAAAATCGAATTGCTTGAATGTGGCTAGAATGCTGTTTGGAGAAATCTATTTGACTAAAAAATTTAAGGAGGGAATTAAACATCATGTTACTATATTACATGATGTGAAATATAGTTTCACAGTTGGTTACAAGATATTACTGGTGGATTCAATATGTTTAAGGTTATGGTGTTTAAAAAATAAAATAAACTACTGAATTGATGCTTTCTTCGGTGAAAAATGAAACTAAGAGTTCAACAATATGAATGGGGATTACCGATTTTGTAATCCCCCATGACTATAAATTTTTATTTAATTTCATCCACTATGTCTTTCATAATTGTATTACATTTTATCCCCTCCCTCTCATCCCCGAAACACCGAAACTCCCCTTCATGGTTTTTAAGGATCACATCGACCGAGATCCATCATCGGCATCCATCATTAATCTATCTTCAATATAAGTTGTTATATACCTTTATTCATTAGGTTTATTTGTTATATTTCCATCCATTTCTCTTTTCCATGTGAAAAAGGATGATCCCCTATATCTCTAGAGATGTTTTCTTGGTCGTTGTTTGGTGTGGTTCTACCACGATGTCCTCCCATGGATTTAATTATTACAGGGGAGGTGATCATGATATGTTCCTCTGATTTGTTCTCATGTGATGAATTTCAATGAACTTTTTAGGTAGGTTATTTGATGCTTCCGGATTTTGACAGGTGAAATTTTATTGTTACCGAGATTTCCCCCCTTGGATTTTTATGAAATATACCTAATAATAATTTGAACCAGATTAATGAATTGGTATCTATCTTATATAGTTGATTTATTTTCTGAAAATAGTTTGCCTGCTTATTTTCTAAATAGTGTGTCATCTAAGCCTCTCATGATTTAGAATTTCATTCTTTATGGAAATTACTAAATAATGCAAAACTGAAATTAATTATTTATGTAATTGGATAATATATAATGAGGCATGTTTAGTGAATATAGTAATTGTGAATGTAATTTAATGATTAAAAAATTGATTCGACTAAGAATGTTTAATTTCATTAGTGGATGAACCTAAATTGTGAAAAATATTATTGATAAATTATGTAATATCTTGATAAATTACATGTTTAATTAATTTTATATAGCTTAAAATGCATTTTTTCATAGGTTTCCCATTGTTGGAACCTAAACAATGAATCATTTATTTAAATTTGGAATAATAATAGGTTGTGAGATATAAATAATTCCTTGTAGGAATTTAGTTAACCTATTTCATTTAATTTTTATTTTCATGTGCATTATAGCCATGAAAGCTCTTTGTGTGTGATGGATGAATTAAATGTTAAGGACAAATAACACAACATCTATGTTGATTTATTCCAGATTATTGTGTTGTGTGGGGAGCCTAAGATGGATGATCATGGTGGGATTTTATGTTCTATAGGTGTGGGAGGCCTAATGTTTGTTTTATTAGATGATATATAGAGTTAAAATATACATTGGTTTATGCGTTTTTGTGTCGGGGTGGACATCAGGGATGATAGAGCAGGTTGAATCAGGGAATAACTATTGATTTCAATGTTTTTAATTTGAATTGTTGTTTGTTTATCCACATTAAATTATCCACTTATTATGAAAAATAGTTTTTCATACATTTATTTCCGAAATAAGAAAAGATACATATTCTATGAAACATTATTTCTAGGTTTATATTCACAAGGATGGATTCTTATACGCTCTAACTATAGGTGGAAAATACTCGATGGGTATATCATTTATTTACTATGTTGAGACCCCTGTGTTTTTTGTCTTATAATTCCTTCATAGAGTAACATGAAACATGGAATGATGATAATGATGTTAAATAAATTTATAATTTTTTTAACCCATGGGGTTGGATCATTATGGGATGCAATGCTGATGATAACAATTAAATGAACTATATAACCGGTTTTTTTATTCACGGAGGTCATGGAACATTGTTGTGTTTTTAATGAAATGTATTTTGTAAATGATAATGGTCAATTAATTGTTAATGAATTAATTTACATAAAGTGATACTATTAAAAAGGGATAAAGTAAATTCATGTATCTCTTTAAAGGGTTGTGTTTTAACAAAATATATTCTCATAGCAGCGTCAAATTTGATTCTAAAAGACATTAGAAACAGTAGTATGTGAGACTTGGATATCCTATAGTGTGGTTGTGAGCTATATTATATCGTATAATATTTTTCTTCATATATGCTACCAGATTATGTCGATTAGGAAACCTTACACCATGGGAATTCTAAGACATGGGGTTTGTTTTCACCATCATCGTGGTGTGTGGATGTATAGCTGACTACTCCCATTATCCCCTATTTATTATCATGGTTGTTACTTGTGTTAGTATACATGGGAGTAATTTTCCCCATATAGGTGTCTAGAGGGATGTAATTCCTTGAGGCTATTTCACACACATATATTCTATATATTGTATCCTAATGACTATTATTAGTATAATGTGTAAAGGATAAGATGGCTTAAGGATCCTTACCAGGTGTTTGGGCAGTAATGGATTAAGGTACTCTACCATATTTTTTATACTTGTTATGAGAGTTGTGTGGACCCCATAAAATAAATCAATACATCCGGTTTTGTGGATTGTGTGGTGCATCTCTTAGGTGTATGTGGTCATGTCTTTTTTTAATGAGGTGTAGGATGTGTTGCTACAGCCATGGGTCTTTGGTCTATCCATTTTGGTGAGAGATGCTCAAGACATGTGATTTTGGGGAAAAGAAACACACCATTTGGGTGGTGGTAGTGGGGTTCCCTTGATATTATATATCATATTATATACTATTGTATGTGATACATGTTGATAGTAGCCATGGTGATGTTGGGAACATAGTATACCTTTTTAGGTGAAGAGTTCATTTTTCATGCTATTCACTATACTTTAGATTGTGTTTGTCACATCTATACAAGAATATTTCTTGATAGTCCTATTAAGTATACTATAATACACACCATACATTATATAAACATTTTTTAGCTTATTGGGTTCAAGTTGGAGATCAGGATGGTTACTCGTAGCTTGTGGGTTTCGAAGGAGTTATTCCGGATTTGTGGTCACTAATATTTTACTTTCTTTTGGTAATTTTATTCATCCCTTTGAATTTCAGTAGTTTTTAAATGAAATTACATATTTTTACTTGGGTTTCATTTTATATTTTAGTTCAACAAATTGTTGGTTGGTGTATATCTTATGTATATATTTAGAATGTGTTCTCTTAAAGGGTAATTCCTCCTATCTGTGTGATCATTATACCCACTGTTCGAGTTTCCAACATGGGGCCTATTCGAGATAGTACTAAGGGTTTATTATCTATCATCCCACATTGTCATCCCAAGAGGAGTACACATTTTAGGGATGGGTTATGATAGAGATGATACTATTAAATATACTATTATACCCACTCTATGATAATTAAACTATTTTTAATTTCACTTTGGGAATGTTTGAGATTATACAGGTTATTAGAAGCTGGTTGGGATTTCCAGAGCTATTCGGTCTTTGTGGTCAATACCATTTAACTTAATTTGGTACTTGTATTTTTCCAATTTATTTATATTAGTTTTTTCATGATATTAGGTATTTGTACATGGGATTCTTATTAATATTGTTGTTTGAAGCAGATTTGGTTGGTGTCTATCTTATCTATATCTTCAACTAGTGTCGTCTTATATGGTAATGCCTCTCAAAAGTGTGTTTACTATACCCTCAGAGATAGCATCCACCCAAAGGCCTACTAGAGGAAAGGCTCGAGGGAGATTATCTCTCTTCTGACATTATTGAACCGTGAGTGTTATACATTGTGGGGAGGGGTCATGACCATGTGGTATCATAGGAATGGTTAAGGGATAATATGTAGTTTTCAGTTAGGCACAAGTTATGTTGCATAAGTTGGTATTGAAATACTTTCAGAACTATTTTTAAATTGTTTAAAATGTTAGAGATTTGGTTGTTTCCTTGGTATTTAGGGACCCATGTGATCTGACAGACATACAATTAAGCTTACAGTGTCAATTAACTAAGGTGATTCCAGTTTTAGGGTTGAGACATATGACTGGACCTACATCATTTTTAATATTTCCTGAGGTGGAATGGGAAGAAAAGGGTAGTGTTTAACATAAAATAAATAAAAGAATAAAATTAATTGTTTTTAGTATTATTTATTCTAGGTTTAGGATATCTAATTGATTTTTATTTTGTAGGTATGGCTTCATTTATAAAACCTCGTAAGGTTCAAGAAGATGATGTCCAAAAATATTCACCCGTAGATTTATATATTGTAGAGGTTGATGATGATGGATCATGGAGAGTGAAACACCGAGAATTTTAGTAATAGAATATTCTGATGAACGGGGGATCCATTTATGATATAATCCTAGAAGATGGGTTGGAGGATTTTAAGATAACCTTCAGTAAGATCCATGTTTTGAGGGATAATTGGGTGTCCTAGGTTGTGATGATGTTGCTTGGGGAATTGAGGTAGGGGAGTTTCTTGTTCCCTAGTGATCATGAGGAGCCAAAAATTTCAAGGGAGAAGATCTGAGTGATGTTTAGAGGTGAGTTTGTTCTTCAACCAAGAAGAAAACCAAAAACCTGAAGCTGCTTACACTTAATTAGGGAATCTGTATTGTTTGAGATTTCATGATCTATTATAGCATCATTCTGCAATATGCTTCTGACCTATTACCTGATGAGGATTCCAGGGTGAGTCATTTTGAAGTGGTTTTTCATCTAGATATCCAGCACCGGGTATCCCCATTCATGCTTATGTCATTTAACATGGTGGTAGAGAAGTCATATTTAATTGATATAAATTTAGCCATAATTATATCATCATGAGAGGGGTGTTGACGTGATTCCTCATAAAGTGTATATGTTGTCCACAGTTCCCTGTTTTCTAGGAAGAAGAGTTCCAATAAGTTAGAGGTAGGTCCCATCACTCTGTATCCCATTTATCTGAGGGAGAAAACTCTTAGACCTATTCAAAGGGATCGAACACTTGTTTTTCTTATGGAGGATGAGATATAAGTATAATTATTTCTTGAATATACTGAGCAGTTAGCATTCATTAGGTGTACTACTTTAGGTTCCTTAGTTAACGTAGTTCTATCTGAGGTAGTAGTAACAGATTTCACAATTTTTGTAATAATAGAGAGCCGATGGGGATGTCATATGATAACCTAGGTATGATCCCAATCATAGAATATAATAGTACAACCTTGGGGTTGGTCGCCATTATGGTTAGATATGTCATGGAGTAAGTCATAGTCAACTTCATGCATTAGTGATTCTAATTCCATGCGATATGTATGTCATTTGAGGTACCCTTTTCTAGTTTTATACATTGGTTTTTTCATTGTATGATTCTAGAGAGACACATTCCTTCATATCACCTACCCATTTACATGCCTTGGGACTCGAGGTATATAGGATTTTATTTCCCTTTGCGTTGACTATACTGATTGGAGAGAGATATAATGTGTCTGAATTATATGGAGATTGTGAGCTAGTTCTAGGGAATCTGCACACTTGGGGATAATTTTTATGTATAAGAATTCAACCATATCATTTCATCATCATTATGAATTTTTTGTATTCGTTACAGGATATTGTGGATATCTTTAGGAGGCAGGTGGTGTTTTTTGATTAAATAGAAAGTAAGTAGTGTTCATTGGTGAGTGAGACCCTCATATGAGTTAGAGTCATGTTCCTTATTTTTCATCTATAATGGATGAGCTGATGCTGAATTATTTGGATGTTCTGTTGTTGACATTACCCAGGGTCGTGTAAGGGTACCCTAATGTTTTACTAGAAGATTTGTAGAATTACCTCATTGATGATAGATCAATTTGGAGATTGAGTTATATCCAGGCATTTCTTCTATCATAACGTCTCTATACAAGATATTTCTTTTTGAGTTGTAGGAGCTATGTATATAGCTCAATGATCTATTTTAGTGTTGTTTTTTTGGCTGATATCATCATAGTGGGGTGCACCAGTTAAATTTATGAAGAAGGACGATTTCATTTTGATTTTTACATCAATTATCATCAAATCAACAGAGTAATGGTAAAGAACCATTACCCTAATCGTGGATTGATTTTTTGTTTGATCAACTAAAAGATTCAAGTTGGTTCTCAATGATTGATTTGTGGTTAGGATATCATTGATACATGTGATGTATGACAATATATATACCATTTTTTTCCATTTTTTCATCGTCCTTATGAGTTTACTATGATGCAATTCAGTGCGAATAATTCTCCATCTATGTTATGAGGTTAGTGAACATTGTGTTTTGTGAGTTTCTAGATATGTTCATGGTAGTTTTAATCAATGAAATAAATTTTTTTGTCCACATATATGGAAGAAATTGTATATAATATATAGGTCAAATTGGGTGTTATTTTTCAAAAACATTTTTTTGGGAAGTTGTCGAAATTTGAGTTTTGTACTTGAGAACTACCTTTATTGGGGAATTATATTTTCCAACATAGAGTATATATGGATCTATTAAAGGTGGAATTATTTGTGTCTTTGAAATCCCTCAATATAGAGGCATACATGTGATGATTCATTGGTCTTATAGGCTATTATAAGAAGTTTGTAGCCGATTTCAATTGGGTTGTCACTCCTCTAACAGCGTTGAATAGAACAGATCAATCACTAATTTGGGATGATCAGGGTCTGGAACAATTTGTGTATCTGAAAGTGAAGTTGGATAGTTCTATAGTTCTCAGTATAAAACCATAAGGTGTTTAGTTTGAGGATTTATTTATTATTTGAAATATGGTATTAGGAAGTGTTCTAAGGAAATAGAGATTAGTTGTTTTTAGGAGTCTTGAATGTTACATTCCATAGAGTGTATCTACTCCACCAATGATGTTGACAGGGGGAAGTGGTTTTTTGCCGGATATTTTCCATACATTACCTCATCGGTGAGTATTTTTTTGATCATAGCCAATCATAAAAGCATCAGGAAACGTTTCTCGTTGTGTGACATATCATGAGACATTGTCAGTGGATCGAGTTATTATAGGAATAAAGCTACTTGATTTAAAAAACACATGACATAGTAAATTTTATAGCTGATGCACTGAGAATGAAGTCGTCTAGTGATGTAGTGAATGAATTATGTGATTCCCAAAGATTAATGAGAGAAAATTAACAATTAGATATTTATATGGGATATGTTTGGGGAAATTGTTTTCTTTTTTAGTTGAATATTCCTTCATATCTGGTGACGTAGGTAAAAGAGTCTCAATTATGTGTTATTGGGGTGGAGTTATGGAGAGATATGAGTTTTATTTTGGCTTCACTCATATGGGTTGTATGATGATGAACAACATTGGGTGTTGTTTTAGATAAGGCCTTTTGTTCTATTGGTGATGTGTGAAATGGTTCTCAGAGAGTTCCACAGTTCAATATTATTGGTAAATCTTGGCATGACATAGATGTCCCAAGATTTGAAGATTCGTTTTTGGTGGCCTTGGTTGAAGTATATAGATATAGAGTCTATGTATTTATGTTTGGAAAGACAAAAGGTGAAGGCCATGCACTATCTTTTTAGTGGCATCCTCTTGCATTTATATGTTCCTCAGTGGAAGTGAGATGACATATTGATAGAATTTATTATCGGTTTTCCTTAAACTCAGGGAGGCTATGAATCTATAAAGGTATTAGTTGATCATATGATGAAATAATCAAACTTTAATTGATCAGGGAGTCTATATCAGTTGATTTTCTATCGAGGAAGTATCTGGAGGAGGTAGTGAGTCTCCCAGTGTCCCGTAAATGACCATTTTAGATCGAGGTCTATATTTTACCTTAAACTTGTGGAGAGGCCTCTCTCATACTATTGGATACCAGGTATTCCGTGGTACATATTTTCATCTAGAGATTAATGACGAGACATAGAAGACTATATAGACTCTAGAAGACATGTTGTAATCATATTTCACTAATATTTGAGGTTCAAGGATGTTACACTAACCCAGGTAGATTTATCATACAGTAATAGTTTTCCCTCTACCATCGGTATGACACCATTTGAAGACTTGTTTGGCAGAATTTTATATTCTTCATTGTGAGGGATGTGAGTCTGAGTGTTAGAAAATCTTATTCTGAAATTTCTATAGAACACAATAGAGATGTTTCAGGTTATTTTTGATCAGTTAAAGGAATCAAAATATGTTCATATGTCCTATGTTAATCATATAAGTATATCTCTATAGATTCACATTGATTATCATCTTTTTTTTAAAGTTGACTCCCCATCATCGGAAGTGAATGTTTGGTCAAGGGATTAAGAGTTATCCCACGTTTGTTGAGACTTTGGAGTTGTTAGGAGTTGTATGATCCATGTTGTATTATTTAGAACTTACCCCAAAAATGATTCAGATGCATGATGTTTTTCATGTATCATAGCTCAGTCGTTACATTCATTATGAGTATCACAACATTGAATGGGGAGAGATCCACGTTGACGATGATGTGATTATTGAGGATCATATTTTTGAGTTCTAGGATTTGGAAATGAAGGTGTTTCGTGGATGTTCAATCCCCTTGTTTAGTTTCTTTGGTAGGTATGGTGGCTTGGAAGAGGGTACATGGGATGATTGGTCTTAGAGACATGCTCAGTACCCCCAAGCTATTTGATGTTTATATTTTTATTGTAAATTATTGAGATTGGTGGTTGTAAACCCTTAATGGTTATGAGATGGATTTTTTATATTTCTTTTTGTGGATTTATCTCTTTTATGGGGTTTCTCCTTGCAGAATGTTTAGAATATGATGGTGGTTGTTGTGTGGATTCATGTGGTTTCTTTCTTTATCATTTGAGCTCATGCAGTTGCGATATAGTTGATATGAATCATGTGGGTGGATGTTAGCTTGACACTTTTCTATTCCCCCTTAGTGATGGATTTGGGTTCTTGAAGACAATAATGTTTTTATAGGTATCTAATAGAACATCCCTTAACCATGTGGATCAACCCTTTTCTTGTTTTCATTGATTGAAGTGCATAGAGGTGCCCTGGAGGATGTTTGGAGAAGCTCGATTGAGTAAAAGCTTTGATGAGGGGATTACACATCATGTAACTAAATTAAAAATTGTGGAATCATATTTCACATTCACTTGACTAGGGGATTTATGACGTGTAAGGATTCAGTGTAAAAAACAAATTGAGGTGGATCCTATTTTTTTGTTTAAAACTAAAACTAAATATTACACGACACAAATGGGGATTAAATGTGGTGTAACCCCCAAATATTATGTGTTTTAATACAATTTAATCCACTGAGGTTTTCACAACCCTACTACTACTACACCCCTCCCCCTCATCACAGGTGACCCTACACTCCACTCCTTAGTGTTCTAGAGATACCTTTGATAGGGATTGATCATATGCTTCTATCTACAAAATTTCTTTCTTCTAAAGAATGATTTTCCACTTTTATTGAGATTTAATTGATCTATTTACTTCTTTTAATCCTTTACATGTGATTTCAGATGATATTTTATATTTCAAATATATTTTTCTTGATTTCTGGTTGGTGAGGATATATTATAAAATCCTCAGGTGGATGCAGTTGTTTTGGAGGAGGTGATCATGATCAGTTTCATTGATCCATTCATGTGATAATGATGACAAAAAACTATTGACGCATGAGATTCAATGCTTCAGTATTTATTTATGTGAAATTGTATAGTCATCATGATCTATCCACATGGATCACCATGAAATTGATGGTATAATTAATTGAACCGGATTAATGAATTGGTATCGACCATATGATGTTTCTTTAGAGCATGATAAAAGATTTTATCTTGTTGTTATTGGTAGATTGTTATATCTACCTTCATTAATTTTTCATTTCATTGTCGATGGATATTTGTAATGAACTTAAAGTCAAAAATAATTAGCTATGATATTGGTTAAAATATAAAGATACACGTTTAATGAATTTAGATGTTGCTGTTTTAATTTGATAATAATAATATTGATGCAAGTGAGAATGATTAATTGAATTAGTTGATAAACATGAATCATGTTGATGATTATAATGAAATTATTAATGGAATTTTAAATTGATTATTCAATAAATTTTTGATATATTAATAAGTGTGTTTATTATGTTTCCCATAGTTGTAACTTGAATATTTAATCAGTTAATTCATGTTTGAATAAGAACTATTCATGTGATATTGATAATTCATTATACATCATGAATTTCCCTCTTGATTTTAAAGGTTGAGTTCTTGTGCTTCGGATCCTTGAGATCTCGTTGTGTGTGATGGTTGAATGCCTTTTTTAAAGAAAATATACTAGTGACAATGTTGATTGTTTCCAGCTAGTTATGTTGTTGTGTGATCCTGGGATTGCTGAATATTGATGGATGCTCTGGTATGTCGGGGTACAGAGGCCAAATGGTTGTGTAATATCATGATTCCTATAGTAGTGAGATTCATTTGTTTAAGCATGTGTGTGTTGGTAGGAACAGCAGAGATGGTGGAGCGGGTTAAAGTTGGGATTACCTATTGATGTGAATGTTATTATTATGGAATATTTGTTTTTTTATCATCTTTACATTCTCTATTGCTTTAAGAAAAATGTTTTTATTAATTTTATTCCAAAAGAGGCTATAAAACATGATATATTATTCATTATTTTGGTGTTTATCTTCCCAAAGATGGATGAGTCTATGTTGTTGTTTTATGTGGAAAATTCTTGCTGGGTAGCTCATATTCTCACTGTGATTATCCCATTGTGTTTGGTAGATTAAATATTTTTAATATAATACCTAAATTTTTTGAAAAGTGATAATGTCATTCAATAAATGAGTAAATATTTTTTTTAATTTAAGGGGTTGGAGATTTCTTGGATGCAAATATGAGGCTAAAATTAAATGTTATTGTTGACTCGGTTTTGTTATCACGGGAAGGCATGGAACATTGATGTGTTTCTAAAGAAATTTAATGTTGAATTCATAAAGGTTAGTTAATCATTAAATAATTAAGTAACATAAACTGAAATAGATAGATAGGTCTTATAGAAAATAATGTATCTCTTTAAATGGTTTTGTTCTTATAGTATATCATGTATTATCAACAACCGCTGAGAGTCCGTGAGACAATAGCGGATGTGGTGTCTTTGACTAGGTTTTCCCCATTACGTGATTTTCAGCTATATTATATCATGTATTATATAGGTTTCTATATACTACTATACCATTTTGGTTAGGGAACCTAAAACCCCAAGGATTTCCAGCCCTGGGGGTATTTTCCCCAACATCATAGTGGGAGGATGAATGGATGACTACCCCCTTGGCCCCACTCTCTTCACATGGTAGTTACTGATGCTGCTATGAATGATGGTTAGTTTACCCTATATATTATTGTAGAGGGATATAATGTCTTGTGGATATTATACACACATATGTTCTAGATATAGTTTCTGAAGGATATTATATTCGTATATCATGTAAAGGATATAATTGAAGGAGGATCCTTACTCGGGGTATGGGCACTAACATATTGAGAAATAATACATGATGTATAATAAATGTTATATGAGCTGTGGTGGCTCCCAAAATCTACTTGGATTGTTTTGTTGTATGGATGGAGTGGTTCTTCTCCTTGGTTTATATAGTTAATCATTTTTATTGGATGAGGTCTAGGATGTGGTGATATGCCCAGGTGTCTTCAGGATAGACATTTTGGAGAGAGATTCTCAGGATGTGCAACACTAAGGAAAAGATGAAATCTAATGGGGAAGTGGTATAGGGGTTCCCATGATATTATAAATTATATTATATAAACTTTTATGTGATATATTGTGATATTATCCATGCTGCAGTTGGGAACATAGTATTCCTGTTTAGGTGACAAGCTCATTTCACTTGTTGTTCAATGTTCTTTATCATACATTCTTTATTTTTTCATGAGAGAATTCTGGGAGGATCCTGTTGAGTATAATTTTATACTAATAATACATTTTATAAACTATTTTTCATGTTTCTCAAATAATTATTGAGTTCATTATAGTTGCAACTGGATTTTGAGTATTAATGGAGTTGTTCGAGCATTATGGTCGCTATCGTTTTACATTCTTTAGATACATGAATCTTATCTTTTTTATTATTAGTAGTTTTTTTGTGACATTACATAAGTGTACTTGAGTTTATTTTAATATTATATTCTAATAAGCGGTTTTTTGGTTTCTATATTACCTCTCTATTCTGCATGTGTTCTCTTATATTGTAATACCTATCATATATGTTTTTATTGTACCGTCAGTGATAGTCGCCAACCCGGGGTCTTTTGGAGGAGGGACTCATGGGGGTCATTATCTCTCATCTCACATTTCCAACCGAGGAGAGGTATACGTTGTGGGAAGGGGGTCATGACATTATTCATTAAATTTTCATGTAATACTACTATATTCACTTAATTTTTTTACCAAAGTAGATAGATTTTTTTATTAATAAAATAGAGCATTATTTTTCATTTCTGAAAAACATTATATTTATTCTATATACATATTTTACTCAGAATGATTTAAATATTATTTTAAATACTCAAGAATGACTTATTAAAAAAATTATAATCCATGTTTAACATTTTTTGAATTTTGTTTATTGTAATTTTTCATTTCAATTTTTTTGACTAGTTTCTTTTTGAATTATTATCTATTAATTTAATTGAATAGATGTTTTAGCATACTCGTCATGAATATAATTTTCACAGAATCATGATCACTTAATTTATTGATTTTTTATTTATCGACTTCCATAATAAATTTTATCAAAAATCCTTTTTTTTAAATAATATTGATATGTTTAGTTTTTAAATATGGATTTCAAAATAAAAAATTTATTTTATTCTAATTTATTTTAATTATATTTTTATGGTATATATATTCATCAACAAAAGACATTTATTTTACATATACCCCACTGGGGATATGTCATAATGATACCATCCTTATTCTTTCAATTGATATATTATGATTAGTTTTACATGGAAATGCATTGATATTCACTTTCTAGATAAATAATATATAAATTAACTATATTTAGAAACATTATATTTGTGGTGTTCATTAATAAATAAATTTCTCTTATTTTTTAAATTAATTATATCCTGGAAATTATTATTGGATAAATCATATAAAATTTCTTCATTAAGTGACTTAAATTTAATATTATCTGATTTACAAAAGTTATTATTGATAATTATGTATTCTTGACTCAGTACATATATTTTATTAATAATGTATAATTTTTTAAAATTGAATTTATCATCAATGCCTACGGAATAAGAATTTAATTCCTGTAAAATTTTGATATCTATTTCCATAATATTATTTTATTAGTTTTTATATACATGTATTATGTTTAAGATATTTTACATATTTATATGGAATTCTTTATCATTGTTTATTCACTCAGTATTATTCTCATTTCTATAGGTATTGATTAAAAGTAATTGAAATTAATTTCCATCACATAATGATAATTATTAATTTTTTAATGATATATTCCATTATAAATAGACCTTTAATGAACATCTAATCTCATCCTTTATTTTTTTAACATTAACTATAATATGAAGAATGAATAATTAAATGTTATCATGGATGAATAATACATACATTCACTACATGTTAATTAATGCATTGAAATATAATGAAAGACTCAATTATGTATATAGTTAATGAATACTATTAAAATATTCTGTTGGTTTGGATGTAGTATTTTTTATCATATGCCAATGTAATCATGTAACCCCAAATTTTGGGCTACTAGAGTGCAGGAATTTAAATTTTGTATCAGATTCAAGTTTATAAGAAATAATTGGAACAAGATATAGGAAAACATGTATTAGAAAAAATAACACTTTTAATAACTATGAAGGTATCTCTATGAAAATTATTACATTATAATTATATGGTAATGTAGAGATTAAGTACTCTTTTAAGAAAAACATTTATGTTTTGATACTACCAGTGGACATGGTTTTAGAAAAGATACATCTAGGGTTAATGAGATCCAAATGGATTGGTTGAGTATATCATGGTCTTTATTATGGTGAACGGTGAATGAGAACATACTATACAAATGGTTTGAAACTATAAGGTAAATATTCCTAGGTTATTAAAAATTCTATGAATGAACAATTATTAGGTATTACATCTTAAATCCTGTAGAAACATATAAAATTCCACATTGATAAGGGATAAACCAAATGTGTCTTGGGATTATATATCTATTATTAAATGTATGTTTTTTAACACAAATAAAACATAAAATATATTAAGTGGTGGAGATTTTAATATGAATTTGTGTATTATAAGATATAATTATGGTAAATGAACCATTGAATTCATATATTTTTTTAGTTTAAGGAATGATGATTTAATAGTTTATAGACATATGTTTAATGGAATTGGTAACCCTTAGGGTTAATATGATCATTAATGATAATGTAATAAATGTAAATTAATATAATTTTTTTATTAAAAAATTATTTATGGAAACATAATTGTTAAAATTAATTTGATGGTTGACATAATTTTTAGGATATTATATATAATTTTGAGAATTATATAATAATCATATAAAAAAATTTACAAAAATTTATAACCTTCTATTTTGTGTCAAAACTACTCACATTTAGAAAGGTTTTGGGGATTGAACACATAACATATGTGTTTATTGGGTGAATCTGTAACCATTTGGTGAAGTATATTCAATGTCAATATGATATCATTTTTCCTAAAACTATTTCTTGAATAAATACTCAGTTACACAATTGGAGATGCTAATTTTTTAGAGAATATCTTATTATATGTGATAACTTTTTCTAAAATTTTTGGTTTCGGTAAATATTTATTGACATAAGCAATAAATTAATAGCCATTTTGGGTCTCATGATATAATAATTGTTAATATTAGAGATTCATGCATAAATCATTGATCATTGATATTCATTTAATACAGTATAAAACAATTTGGAAATTGATCGAATACCAAGTAAACATTAAAATTGTTCTTATGAAATAAAAATATATCATGTATATTTAATTTTTTATCTATCTTTATTATAGTATATTTCATTTTCTTTATGACAATTATCATGAAATAAAGAATTTATTGTATTTCCTTAATTTCATATGAATCAACAATATCTTCATTAATCCGAGAATTACAGATTTTTTGTCAATTACATTATCATGTTCATGTTATATATTACTATAAATTAGTTGTTTTATGTTATTTTTCTCCACCATTTCCATATATTCACTTCTAATTAATGTTCTATGACATGAGAACATTGTTTTGTGTTATTCTAGATAACCTTCACATCTCTCTTTCCAACCTTTTTAAAATGATGTCTTAATAGCTATTTTAATATATAAATTTTCAACAACTGAAATATAAAATATATAAACATTGAATTATTCTCACCCATTCATATTAGGAGAATTAAATTTATATAAGAAGGGGAGAATATAATTCCGTAATTTTTTAAATGAAAAACATTTTTTTTGATAGAGTATATGACATGCAACTCTGAGCTTAAACGATAAATGAGATATATTATTTAAAAATGACAGTTATAAAATGTACATAAAAATTCATGATACAAATATGAACAACCACCTTTTGAAATTATGTATAATTATTTTAATTGAATAAAATATATTAGTAAATATGGAGTGAATTTTTAGTAATGTATTTACCTGCATAAAAAATATACATTTTATAAAAAAATTATTATAGTGTGTGAATAATACAACTAATTTTTAAAAATCCTGAAAAATATATTATAATAAAATTTTCATAATTTTTTAAATAATAATTCAAAAAATAATTTTTTTTTATATTTTAAGGTTTTTCTAGAAGTATTGGATTTTAGTGAATAGATGTTTTTCGAACTGTCATTTCCATTCAATAAATTAACTAATATCATAGTAAAATGATTATTATAATAATATCATAATATTAAATAAGTTATCTATAATCATATTTAATATAATTAACTACATTTGAATCATATTTTAGCTTTATTTTGGAATTTTATTATTTTTTGGCTTCATTTTTTTTCTATAAATAATAATTATGTTCATAATGTCTCTCAATTTTATTTAATTAAAATATCCCATATTGAGGAATTATTTATATAAAATTTATAATATATATATATATATATTTACATTAATATAATTTTTATTACATTTCATATATTTAATTTAATTTCATATTATTCATGAAAATAAATTATTATAAAAAATATTTTCAGACACAATTTGTTCGTACATTTTTAAATTAAAAATTTCTACATACATGAATAAATTTGATAAAATTAATTTTATATTGATAATAATAATAATGAATATAGTTAAAAAGGTCAACATAACTTATTTTCATAGTGAATAGTAAAAACATTACAAACTAATTATGAGGATAAGGTTTAAAAGGGTTTTGTGAAATACATGAACTCTTGATAAGATTATTTTTTCAAAAACATGTAATTTTATTTTGTTAAATATGTTTTAATAGTAACAATAATTGGTTAAATATTTTATAATTAGGATAATTATATTTTATTGTTATAGGATATATTACATATGTTGAAAAACAAGTCACCGTTGTGAAATCTAAATTGGTAAATGTGAGTAACCTTGGAGGTAAAAGGGATAACATATTTAAAAAATTTATATTTTTAGTTAATAAGGTTTTTACTCATGTTATGGTTCCTTGAATATAATATTTATTGATATTTAAGGAACAGGGGTTGAGAATGACTTCTCATTATGGAATAGTCTTGGGTATTTACAAAAAACTCCACACCTCCTCGATTATAAAAGGAAACCCCTCCAACCACTTATATACCCCACAAAAGAAATGTAACACAAAAAACAACAAAAATCAATCCAAAAAACCCTTGAACAATTATTAGTGTTCTTTCTTGACATAATACTATCCTTAGGGTACTGAATATGAGATTAAAAATTAGTATTTCTAAAATAAGAAAATATAATTCACCAAACAATATATTAATTCCTTATTATTTTACAACCATCACATATGTATTAAAAATTATAATATAATATTTATGTAATCTAATATTTACCAGAATGTTATTATTTTTATGGAATAATATTAATCCATATAGACCTCCATTAAACGGGAAAAACAATTATCACTTGTTTGAAAAATATCCTACCTCGTTGCGAATCAATTTAATTTTATTCCTTATATTAATATCTTGGATTGTCAAAATGATTATAGTAATTGATGTATATGATAATTATGAAATTAATATTTTATGAAAAATAAATATATCATCAACTTCCTTACCCTTTCACCCATTAAAGAAATTATAACCTTGCTTCTTCATATATATGTTCTAATGTCTCTACGTAGTGATGAGAATCATTTTCCATGTTTAAATTTCAATAATGATTATAAAAATGTATCCAATAAATTAATATTATTTTCATAATAAATATTTAAATTTCATAATGATTTATCTATATATTATATATATTAAAAGAAATATCCATGAAAAAAATAGAGATAAAAAAGAATATGTTAAGACCCGAAATAATTGCAAAACTGAAATACTAAAAATGAAATTATAATAACTGATACGATAAATTTAAATATATTTACATTAAATATTAATTACATGATTAAAAAGTTATATATTATGTTAATGATCATTAAAATATATGGAAGTATAAAGAAAATATTTCACCTCCAAACATCCATCTTTGAGACATATATTATTTTATGCACCAAATTTCTTATATATGGTGTATATATAGAAAAAGTAGTATTTAAAACCATGTATTATTATAATTCATTGTACTTCAAAACATAATTTCATGATCTCCATCTTATTCAATTGTGCTATATAAATTCCATTCTTATATTGTAAGGGACTTCATCTCAATTCCTATTAATTGATTCATATTTTAATAATAAAGACCAATTTATTTTATATAGATTATACAATACCCTTTTACATGTTATATTATGAATCTTTTATATTTTTTTTATTTTATGTTTCAATTCTATATTATTTATCAAGGTATTTGAGTCAAAAGATACCAAATGAAAAGGGGTTTCATAACTCAATTATTTTCATTTGGATATATAAGTTATTTATTTCCTTTTATAAATTAAGATTATGTGGTTAATGAATTATTATAAATTTATCTATTATTTATACTTATTTTTTATGGATTTACATTATATTAATATATTCAATTCATTTATTAATTCTCAAATCAATAATATTCTTTTTATAAGAGATTTTGACTCAATATTTAATATATTAATTCAAAAATAGTATAATACACCTATTAGTTTTTATGAGGATTATATAGAATTTATGTTTTTTGTAACATAATGAATATATTTATATTACTTTTATTATTATTTTTAATTACTAAGCCTTAAAAACTATATATTATTGAGTCTCATGTCTAGAATTTATTCTCTTGAATTTGAGGATCCTTTCAAATTTATATTATTACAAAATCAGTCCAGAAAACATAAATAACTAAAACTATAAATTATAATGTGGAAAGTATAATAATAATGAATTTGTTCCCTTGTATTAATTTTTTAAAATAAGTCCCATTACAATTTATTGAAACTTCACATGACATTAAAAAATACTTTTTCTATTCTATTACACATCCTTATACCCTATTAAAAAATATTAAATGTGGGATGAGAAGAAAAATATTGTATGGGAAAAAAATTAAAACCAATAATTATATTAAAAAACATAAAATTCCATGAAATGATTTACTATTATCTCAATGTTCTTTGAGATAAATAAATAAATCATTTTCACAAGAAAAACAGGACAAAAATCATTCTAAAATAAAATAATTACAAAAATAACAAGTAGATCCATATAATTTTTGGAAATATAGATTATCACATTTGTGAACTATTTTAATATTGTTTCTTCTATAACTCGATCCTAGTAAAATCCATACATGAAACAATTTTCTTACAATTACATTATTATATACTATTATAGATAATGCCAGCTAATGAATTTATGTTATATATGTTCATACCCATCATATAATCAATATTTTTCTCCCCTGGTGCAGTTTGGGTGTTCAATGATTATAAAATTTATTAGGCCCACCTTGGACTATTTGATCCACCATTCATATAAGATGTATCGATCAAAATAGGTGTTATCTATGCAAACCAATATTATAATATGTTTCAGGATCTCCCATTTCAAATATAATTCTAAATTTCCATTTCATGGATAAATTAATTTGTACTAAAACATTTTTCATGAGAAAAAAGTTTAAACACACTTTTTAACTCATATTTAAGTAACATATATATATTAAAATAGACCTATTTTTTTAAATCCCAATTTTAATGAAACAAAACATTTCCATTATGATATATTTTAAAATAATAAAATAAAATGAAAAATTGAATGATATTTTTTGATTGAATAAATTTGAAAGAGTATAAATTAATCTAAACCAGAAATTATTATTACTATGGTGGAAAAATCATTACCACCTTACAAGTTAAAATATTACATTCCATTTATCATTTAGTAAAAATGTGAAATAGTCCACACAAATATTCTTTAATTGAAAAAATGAATAAAAATAAATAAATTTAATTTTTAAAACTCTCATTTAAAAACATTATGTTCAGTATATCATTTCCATAACATGTATATAGATGATAAATATGGGTATAAATAATGATTTGAAATATAATTTTTTGAGAAAAATACATTGGAAACATATAAATCAAAAGCCACATGGAATAATAATATTGAAAGAACCATAAATCTCATCAATATATATAAATTCTTTATATGACATTTTAATTGGGTTTTATATACACCTTGTAAAAAAACATAGGTACATAACATCAAAATATATAATAAATCATGGAAAATGAGTTGAAGTTCCTTATGTTGAGTCGAAATTTTCATCTATAAAATTATATCTGAAAAAAATATATATATGATTATTTTTTAATTACATGACAAAAAAATATTGTTTATGTTTTCTTATATTCTCACTTTCACATTTAAATACACAATGATCTAATCCTTGATGTTTACCTCAGATGTTTTGATAGTATATAGAATATATATTAATAATGACTCTGGTCATTTGAATATGGTCAAGGTGGTAATTATTTCAATATATAAAGAATAATAATAAAGAAATAATTATGATAATTATATATAAATTATACTTTTAAAAAATAATCGTGTAATATTGTAATGAAAAATGATCCATCTTATGATCATGGAGAGTGAATATTGTGTTTACATATGTGCAATGTTTCAATTTTTTAATAATCATTATGGGAATTAGTAATGTTATATGTTTTCATTATAACATTATAATACAATCATAAATACCATATTATTTATTAAAATACACATATATATATCATTCATGTTATTTATTTATGAGAAAATATGGACATCACTTTATAGATGGTGTAGTCCAAACTTCCAATCAATGAAAGTTTCAATTTTTTAGTCTATGGACAGAAATGAAATTTTATCGTTAAATATTGATAAATATTTAGAAAATATGATAATTATTTATTTTATATCACATATATTCATTTTATTTAATCTTATTAAATTAAATGTAAAGAGTTAGTAAAAAATGAATCACATCTCTTTGTGAGGAAGTTGACTTTGTACACACATGAGGCATTATAACATCCCACACAAAATAAAAACTATTAAGGTATATGTCATATCATACATGAAAATTATATATTTTCTAAATATATATTATATTATATTATATTATATTCATAACTCTTACAATCAATGAGAGACGAATATGGAAAAAAACAATAAGATTGGTTCATGATGGGGTAGTCTGTCATACACACAAATGATGATTCTGTTTCCAATGTGATTTAATTGTATATGGATTATAATTATTCAATTAACATAGTAAAATCTCTCTATATGGGAAATATTTTTATTTTTATATAATCCTAAATGAATATTAATTTATGTATGTTTAAGAAGAAATAAAATATAATAATATGTTAAGAACAACACCTCTTAATTAGACAACCTCCTTAGGTTAGCACCGAATGACTTATTTGGATTGGTTTATGATAATAATAAGGGATCAAGGTCATGTTGATGGAATTATGGAATGCATTTTTAAGGTCTTTTCTATGAGAAATTTCATTGAATTTTTTTAGAGGAGATTTGAGGTTTTGACCATCAATTAGTTAGGTGAGTGGCATACTTGTAATTTTTAAAATAAAGAATATATTCCAACATTTTTTCACATGACATAAGGCTGAAATTGGGCCATTAATGAGACATATACGTGATAAGGATGATATATTTTCTTAAAATATTGTTTCTAAAAAAGTATTTCATTTTATGATTTAAAATTTTTGGTTTGACCCCCAAGGAAAATCCACTTTTACAATAGTTATGCAAAATAAGATTACTATATTTATTATTCATTATAGTAAGAAATTAATTTGAACTAATTAGATAATATAATATTTTATGATCCAAAATATGGAATTCATTTAAAAAATCAATTCAATTTTTTTTATAAATTAATTTACAATTAAAAAATTACAAATGGAGAGAAAAAATTGTTTCAAATGAGTTTAATTTTCAAGAAAAAATGAATTTATATTAAGAATAAGAATACTAAAAATAAAGACATGAAATTTGATAAATATTTCATGAAATATAACATATATATATAAATATATATCTGATATCAGTTTTCATTTGTAGTTGTTTTAATAAATTAAAAATGATAAATATTATGCACATCGAAAAAGTTTTAAAAAAAATCCAATTTTTATTCCACAAAAGGAACTAATTTTAAAATTCAAAATAATTTTTATTATATAGAGTTATTTTCATTAAATATAACAATAAAATATTTATATTTCATTAATCAAATTAAAATCAAAATGTTCTATTCAAATTAAATAATTTATTGAATATAATAATCATTTTAAAAAATAACGTATTTTTCGCTATTCATTAGAATATCAATATTTTATGAAATGTACAAAGAAATTACCTTCATTCAATATTTATATTATTAATAGAAAAATTATAATCACTTTATGAAATTAAATTTATAAAATTTAGAATCTAAAATTTTATGTAAAACATTATAATAAATTATTTTAATTGCAACTATTTACTTTTTAAATTAAAAATATTTTTATCAAATATTTTTATATACAAATATACATAAATAAAAAAATAAAATAAAATTAAATAATTTATTAAATCATTTACTTGGTTGTTGCATTATTCCACTGTTTGGAAAATGTGTTCTTAGAATTTTCATCAATTAAAAAACAAGTGAGGATATGTTTCTCTAATGGAATTTTATGATTTCAATGATTCTTTTTAAACCATATGGGTTTTACATAAAACAATGTATAAGAGAATAACATTATTCTACAACTAATAATCTCTAAAGATAAGAATTATATTACTCTATTCCATATGAGATCGGTTCTCTTCTAATTGAACAACTTTTGGTATCAAAACATGACATGATTCAAACACATATTTCAATAACAGCGAATCATAAAATACATTATGTACCAAGAATAAAATAATAGGAAAACATACATGATATGAAATTGATATAACAGTCTATAGGTTTTCATGATATCTATTGATATTTATACTTATCATTCAATTTTTACCAAAATTCATATAAAATATATACAGATATACTTTGATAAATACATTATCAACAATCTCAAAAGAATGATCATTCCTTTGGGTTTCCACGTATCAATTAAGCATGTTCGAAGAAATCCACATCTATTGCTAAACTAAATATACCTTTTCAGCAATTTCATGTTACAAATCCATACCAATTACCATCATTTCATCCAAAAAACATTTTTTCAAACACGACATTCTATATAATTCCTCAAATCGCTCAATTTTTATACTTTAATGAAAACTATTGTTATAAAAAAAACTAATGAAAATAAATATTTTTTTTCAAACATACATTATAATCTAGTTAATGATAATGAATGATATATTCCATAGTCTGAATCATAATCATATAGTTATCATCATATTGATGAATAAAATTTTTAATAAAATTTAATTTCATAACCAAAGATATCTGATGACCTTTAAAAAAAATTATGTGAAGATGTGATCATGGTCAAATATAATAGAGACTTACTATCCTTGTAAACATGCTATCTAATTTATATAAAACCATGAAATATGATTCATAGACATATTATATTGATTTTCATGGAAATGTTCATATCATTTTAATTGATCAATAATAACCTTTATCACATTGGTATCGTTATATTTCATCTAATACATAGGAATACGCTGAAAAAAATCCATTTAGGAATTTATATATTTACTCATATAAATATTCCATATATTTTGTAAAATTTATGCAGTATCTCTTTTTATTACAACTAACCAGCAATACTTTATTCGGTTTTTTATATCTTAGTAATTCAATGGTCAATGGAAAATTGAGAACTATGTAATTCACAAAAAATATCAATTCATAAAATAGTAATCACAAGAAATACATAATCTATTTTCAAACAACAAAAACCTTATTAAATATCATTAAAATTAGAACTATTATACATGTTAATGGATAATAACTATTATTACATGTGTTGTTCCACATTAAGAACATTTATAATTTTTTTTGAAAATGTTTACTTTACTGACACATGGAAAAAATTTAATTTCTATGAATCCACCATATCGTGTCCAAAATTCATCAATTTGTTAGAAAAACTTTCATGTTCTAAACATAACATGATTAATGTAGCATTAATTTTCAAACTCTACGCATCAACCACATTGTTTTCTATTACAATATGGGAATGAATCATAATATCATAATCCAATACCATTTCTATCCATCCTCTCTTCAACATGTTCAATACAATCTCAATAATGATATATTTCATAAATTGTTTTTCAATATATATCTCCCTGTTCAATACCAATATATAGTGTCTCGGAATTTTTAATAAAAAGTAAAAGAATAGATATATATATATCATGTGTAGTTTAATTTTTCTAATGTGTTTTATTGGAATTGATGAATAATAAATTATGTTATCATTCTACTTCAACAAAAAACAATGCCCCTTTATTAAAACATCTCTATAGGTAAATAATACTCCATTTCTAGAAAGTAGGTCCATATATAGATCATTCACCAATTTTTATTTTATTTCTTGAAATTAATCAACATATTTGTTTTTTAAAGATGTAATTAACTTCATTCTATGTTAACTTAGTATATGATATAGACAGATGAGAAAATTTTCAATAATTCATAATTTGTATCCCATTAAACCTATAAGAGTATGAATATACATGATATTGGTTATTCTTATAAAACTTCAAAAACAATAGATTTTAGAGGTTCAATAGTTATTCCATATTTATAAAAAATATTTCCTTGGAATAAAATTTAATTCAACCAAAACTCTGACTTACTAAATTTCACTTGAAGTTTCCATTATTTATTGATTTTTAGAACAATATTTAAGTATTTTTCATATTCTTCTTGAATTTAATAATTTAACATATATAATTTATAATCACATATACAAATTAAATCATGAAATAATTGATAAATATTTTTATAATGGTCATAAATTTATAATTTACATTAGAGTAATTGAATAAAACAATTATAGACAAATACTGGTAATATTAATCTAAATGATACATTCAAAATTCCATCCACCACCAACTTCAGATTATTGAATATAGATCATGGATAAAAATTCAAAAAAAAATACAATGTTCCCTTTTGAAGATAAAAAAATCATCAATATGAGGCAATTGATACATGATATTACATTTCTTGTTATTCAAAGCTATATTGTCAATTTAAATCATCATTGAAAAAGATAAATTTTTTATAAAAAAAACACCTCAGTGAACTACTTTGGAGAATGAAATGTTCATTTAGAAACTTCTGAAATTTATTTTTCAATTAAAAAATTTCTACTTAATATAATTTATAAGTTTTTCTACAAATATCATTTACAACAGTAACATTGTAAATAGTAAAATCAACCCCTCGATCAAGAATAACACCATGAAAATTATCATTAAAAATAACCATTTACTCATTCACTGTAGGCACATCAGCAAATGTAATTATTTCCTCTTTTCCAAAAAATTACCTACGTAACATTCACTAACATATATAATAAATTTATCATTTCATTTTTATGTTATCATGGGATTGAAATAGTTGAAGAAAAATTTATTAGCTATAAAATATATCTTATTATGATAAACCTAAATTTATTCAATAATAAAAAATGATATAAAAATATACATATTTATGTTCAATAATATTTTTAATAATTATTACAACACAAATAACAATAGAGAGATTCCTATAAATAATGGTTTCTTTAAAATTTACACCGAGGGTTTTCATCATTATTTAGACCTTATTATCATGAGTTAATATCACTATCGTACATAAATATTTTACATAAATAATGTAACGTGAAGATCTGAACTAAAATAGTGTTGTGTAGTAATTCTAATAATAAAGTATTATAGCTATTAACCCCTTTATTTGATGGTTCAACATCAATCATTGTAGTAGAAAATAAATTCACTACACTATTTTCCTTCTAATAATGATAATTAAAATACTATGAATATAACATGTTACACCTATTAAAATAATGATCAAACTCAATGTAATAACAACTCCCCACCATTTTATATATATCTTGTAACCCATTCATTGGTTTTGGAATACTCAATTAATTACTTTTATAAGCCCTATTACCAAGATATCCACACCCGAAACACTTTTCGGACACTATAAAAAAGTCATTAATTTTTATACCACACATGGAACATTTTTTAGGATTACCATTATTCTGGTTTGATGGTGTCACATCAATTTCACTTCACCATGTCCTTTCTTCTATTCTCATATCGAGGAATATAAGTGTTTTTAAAATGTTTCTCTACTTTTTCATCATATTGTTCTCTTTCTGATAAATATTAAAATCTCATAAGGATTATTATATTTATAATCCTTATTTTAAACATAAGTAAATACTACTAATATCTTTCACTGTCTTAAATTAAATTCACCATACTCCATGACAATGAATTAATTATTTCTCCATATATGGCTTCAAACTCATCATATTATCACCCAATTTATATTTTCAATCCAGATTCGAACATACTCTAGGTAATATTTCCCAAGGAAAATATCATTAAATGGGTTATATTACATGGAATAGTGATGAATTTTCTTCTTTTAATTTATAACAAAAAACCAACATCAATCATCATTACCATTAAAATGATAAAATAAATGGGATAAAATTTAACATTTTGAACATCCTAAGAAATAAAATATTTTCCTTAGGAAATCAATCTTCCCCTTTGATACCACATGGGTAGATGATTCAATGAGTTAGGGGGTACATTCTTTCATCAAATGTTATACTACTCGAATTCCCCTCCATGCTTGATCAATTTAATCCTTATCATATAAATCAACATAATTTATAAATTGAATTAAATAATACATCACCATAAAAAATATTATATTCCTATTCCAACAATCGTGGGATATTTTATTTAGATTGATATTTTACTCTCTATGATTTTCCACTATAGCTTCCCTAATTCCTATATGGAAGAAAATTTTTAGTAGATAATGTTTTAATGATGAATCATGGTAATATTAAAAATTTTACATAATTTCACCATTACTATAATTTCAAATATTTCAATGTCATAAAATTAACATTATCCAAACATCTAATTTAATCATTAAAATTTTTCTAATATTAAATATAGGTAATATTCCATAAAAATACATAATATTAATATTTAAATAAATTTTTCATTTTCATAATTTTGAATATCATTTTAGGATTACATTTTTAAGGAATTATGTTATAACAAGTACATAAAAAGACATTAAATATAAATTGGATACATCCTAAGAGTATTTATTATCCCAATGATATAATAATTTTAAAATAAATCACTACAACTTATCAATGAAAATCATCGTGACATTCAACATGAATTCATTATTTCCATTACCCACTGTTAATCATTGGGGAAAAAAATCTAAAATGCGTGATGAAAATAAATAAAACATAGTATATGATATAAAAATATGGAAATACATTTTTATATCAACAATCATAGTTAGAAAATAAAAAAACTTTTTGTCCAATAAGAGAATCACATTGAATTTTTTTAAAACCTATGTAAAAAATGAACTTCATAATAGTTAAATCCAACAGATATAGCGTTTGGTAAGTCATTATTTATCACATTAAAAGAAAATTAACAGTACCTAGTTGATTGGATTTTTATTTATTTACACCCGTCATATAATATATATTTCATGGTCATCCAATGATAACTATGAAGAGTAATTGTGTTTGTTTTATGAGGTTCACCTGGATCTAAATCAGCCAATAATTTTAATTCATCATCATTACATATAAACATGGGTAAATTAATTACCTAAAATAACAAGATAATGCTATAATTTAATGGTAATATTGCATCATAAAAATATAAACGTAAGAAAATAGTTTATAAAACATCTTAATTTTCTCAATAATATTCATTCATAACTAGATCACTTTGAGAAATATCATTGTTAATAACATTATTCATATCCTAGGGAAAATAAGAATAATTTAATAGTGAGATCATATTATTTATAAGATTAAAAAAATGAGTTATTGATGCTAATATAATCACAATTTCAAAGTATCATGGGAAAAATTGTTAAAATTATACCCTTCATATTAAAGATCATAATCAAGAGTCATAGATTAAATTAGTGATGTTCAAAATACTTGTATCATAAGAGAACATGATCCATGATATAATAACATTGTCCTAATAATAGATATTTTTAATACACATAAGAATTGAAGTTAATTTCTTTAGTTTTCATAGATATTTTTTATCAATATTATAGTTGAATAGGTTCACTCCCCATACCATCATAGTTCACAAGTTTCACTCCGAAGACAATTGATGCAAAAAAATCCTTTACAATCCCATTTTAACTTATTCTTGTAGTCTTAGCTATCTCATGTGATATAATATCATTACCCAATTAATTAGAGATATATATAGGTTCCAAATACCACATATTAAAAACTACAAATATTTTGAACGTGAACATAAATCATTCATCATATTAGAACAAATGAAATGTAATGGGTTTCATAAAAATTTCATAATAGTATGACACATGGAAAAGATATTGGTTTTTAAAAAATTATGAAATAATATAAATAAATTGGTTATAAAAGGGACAAGAATTTTATCATTAATTATTATATATATTATAAAATACCAAATATCTATGAATTTTTTCATATATTAGAATTAATTTTTAGACATCACATGAAATAATCATTTAGGAAAATATCCTCTATATTTTGAAAATATGTTTTAAATGTTGCACATTTATAAAATAAAGAAATCTATTTGAACATTACTTATATGATTATAATCAATGCTTCATGTAATTAAGGAGGCATGATAGCTGGACAATCCACTCATGACATATCAGTTAAAAAATACATTCTTATGTCATTTTTGTTAGGAATGTTATAAAGATCCTTTTTTTGAAAAGTATAAAATAATTCATTCATATAGTTCAATAAAAAATCAATACATTAATTAAATTCAAATAAAAAAAATGAAAAAAAATTGGAATCAATTTTTGGAAATAAGGAAAAAAATTAAGGGAAATTTGTAAATTATAATTTTCTAAAACAATTCCACTTATAAATAACATATTATTCATATAAGTATTAAAAAAATGTATATAATTTTTTATTAACTATACAACCACAAAATAAAATTGTGATTATACACTTAATCTATTCAAATTTCAACTTATAAATAATATTTGTATGATATAATCAATGGAATAGAAGTTTAACCTAAAGAATTAAAATTAGGTTAAGAGTTCCCATACCACATAGTAAGTAGTCAAATGGTATGACCCCTAAAATTTAATGTTATAAAATGAGAAATTTAATACCATGAATATATTTATACTCATAATATGATATATAAAATTGAATTATATAAAACACAAAAAAGGAATAAGTGGGAAAAAAGACAATATCTCACAAAAGTTAAAGATATATGTGGAACCATTACCTCATCGATCCCTTTAGTTATGTGTACATTGATCAGTCTTATGAAGGAATAAATAAAGTTAATTATTTATTATGGAATCATGATTTTTTATGATACCATATATTATATATTTATTACATTTTACAAACATTCATTAAAAATATCTTATGATTTTAATAGTTTTGGGTGTGTTAATTTCATGGTATCATGGTCGATTTTATTGGAAAAAATTATGGAATTTTATCTCAAATAGAAATAAAACACACTATGTAAAGTGAAATATTATTTATTCCATTAATAATGTTTAAATTGAAAAATATATCCATTATATTTAGTATACGATATTTATTTATTTGATAAAATAATAATAATAAATGGTTACTTTAATTAGGTTGTTTTTCGTCCATCACGATATAGGTTAATATTATTAATTATTATGGATATATAATAATTATATAAAAAAATATAGGTTATAATATACAAATTAAAATATGATGTAACCATAATTATGCTTCATGACCAGAATTTAATACAGTAATGCTAAATGATAAATCGATATTCATGGAGATAATTTACTTCCATAGTTTGGAATTTTTTTATTCATCGAATAAGAGGTAGTAAATAAGTGATATAAATAATATATTCATTTATAAATATAAAAATACACTATATATTTTTTTTTAATTTTTAATTGATGGATTATGAAGGTGTGTATATAGTGAGATAATAAAAGAAAATAAGAGAGGAGGTTGATGAAGATTACCTCTTAATTATAACCTCATTGATGGATCCATTAAGAGACCTTATAATGGGTCTTTATCTAATAACAACAACACGTGAATGTGGGTACTGTGTGGAGGAGGTTTTTTGGATGATATTTGTTAAAATTCATATATTAACAGGAGAAATTGGGTGGTGAGGGGTGGTATATATACTTGTGGAGTGGTGGTTTTAAGTGAATAAATAAAGACTTGTTTATATTTAATGCCAACAACATTTTAGGGGAATTAATTCCAAATAATTTGTATTGTAGTAAATTATATAAATTTTTGGTATGGATTGGAAAAAACTCATATACCATTTTATTTTTTAAATTTTAAGGAATTATAAACTTCTACCATTTATCATTAACCTATTACATTATTTAACCTAAACAATGGTAAATCATTTTTTACCATGGAAATTATTTTATGGCTAAAAATGGAAACTAAATATAATATAATTTTAACCCCCTAATTTAAAAATAGAATTAATTTTTTATGATTCATTATATTAATGTGATAAAAATACAATACAAATATGTTACACGTATAACCCATAAAATAGTTTTTTAATTGTGAAATCTATGATTTCAAAAAACAATGAAGGTGTTTCTAATTGTAACATAGTATGTATTAAGTCATTAAATAAACTTATTTATCAAAAAAAAACTAATAAATTTAAATCATGATCATATAATTATTATTTAATTATATTTATGATATTACAAAGAACATTTTTTCACTTTTTTACAGAAAATTCTATTTTTTTGGAAAATTCATTAAAATTTACAATCAGATAATATTGATGTGATGGGTCAAATATTAATTTTAATTATTTTTTAAAAATATAAATATTCAAAAACTAATTTTATTTATCTATTCATGGAATGTAATAAAAATAAATTTTATTAAGAAAATATATCTTTGTAGTATAAAATGAAATTAAAAATTAGGGGTTCATTTCATAATAATAATTAAATTTTTATTTTATATGAACATAATATATATTTTATAATATTGTTAATCTTATTTATAAATTATGATTTAATTTATTATTTATAATAGTCTTGTTAAAATCATGGGGTGACACTTTTTACCCACCTTAAAATTAATATGTCTCTCAATATTCATCACTACAAAAAAATAGATGAGGATACTTCTTCCACCTCACATCTAATTGTTCCCACATATCTTACACAAAGTAGTTGTTTCAACGTAAGACTATAAATATGTTATTGGTATTTTTAATAGAAATTTTTCTATATAAACCATACTTTATATCAGTTTCTCTTCATATGAACGATATCTTAAGAGTGGTATGGTGTCTGTGTTTAGATCATGAGAATGATCAAGTATGTACTTCTTTAATAGAGATAAATGGAACACATCATGAACATGACAATGATTAAGTAGATATGAACATTGATCATATACAATACTTATATTATGGATGCTTTTAAAATTATTGATATACGTTGGTCTCCACTTTCCCTTCATTCTAAATCTCATCACCTTCATCCATAATGATATTTATTGAAATATCTGGTAACCCACATAAAACTATATATCATTCTGACAGTTTTTAGAATAATGATTTTTTACTCTGATATTCCCTTATGTTTTTTTGAATAGATATAAAATTCATGGACATATTATTATCTTTATCAAGTCCTAAGATCATTATTTCCCGAAATATATACCAACATGTTAGTATTAGGAACTTATTTTTTTATATAGATTCATATGTAGCCATATTAATTCAATAATTAATGCTATTTTTGTTACAGTATTCTACCAATAGAATGTGTTTGTCCCAACCACCAATGAAATCCATAGAAAAATATATCAACATGTAATATAGAGTTTGAATTTCCTTATTAGACGTACCCAATATTTCAGGATGATAAGAAGTCATCAAACATAACTCTATACCTAAATCATGCTGAAACATTTTATGAAATATTTATGTAAACCTCATATCATGATCAGATTTAATGGAAAGTGGTAAATGATGAAATTTTACAATATCATTAATATATATAATGGAAAGATGATAAAGAGATAAAATCAACTGATAGTAATTATGTATGATGAATTTTAATGGTGATTTACTATAACCCATATAATATTATGGACATTATATGTTTTGGGGATTCCTGTGACCGAAGCCTTATTTATTTTTTCATAATTACTTTTAGCTTTTGTTAATGGTTGCAACATACAATAAATATTTTTTCACTTATTAAAAACATTATTTTAATCCATGAAATTTGAAACATAATCTACAATATATCTCTTTATGAAATGTGACCATAAATATTCTTTCAGGTCTCAATTTTTCTTTTTTACATCCTAGGTGAATATATTATGATGATATATAAGCCTTATTAAACACCAACTTCATAAATTCTGTTATGGAAGGAACGTGTAAACTATTACTAAACATTATAATAACTTGAATGTCATGTTTAAATTCAGTAAAATTTCTAATATTCTTTTTTAGTCTGACATTGTCATTTTCTACCTCTTTAATCATCAAATTGATAGGTAGTTGAACAATAAATTCATCTTGATAATAGTTCACCCCATACTTTATGATTTCTATGTCCATCCTTTTTAAATTCATTTATATATGATCATTTTTATCCTCATCATGGATAAGATAGCACTATTATTTCAACTCAATGTATCTTCCACCTTGCATTCATTCCAAGGGTTGTAATGTATTGAATAGTAATAATATTTATACAGATATAACCGTATTATTTGGAAAATTTCCCATATTTTTCAATGAAATTTTTTTATATAAAATCATGATAAGTATGTATGTCACAATACTCTCCATAGATATAATTCCACCGTATATTTAATGAAAAAATAACAATATCATACTCAAAATCATGGGATTTATAATATTTCTTGTGGACCATAAATTGGGGTGAGGAATAAGAAATATTCAAATCATTTTTTATGTGAACTCATAATATCCCCTTATATAATGAATCCTTATAGATAGGAAACCATTATTACATATATATTAATTTGAGCATAGGTACACTGACTAACCTTCATTTCAACTCCTTGAAATTATCTTCCCATTTATTGGACTCTATGAATATAAATCATTTCCATGTCAAAATGAAATGTTGATAATATTATCCTATTAGATATTTCACAAAAAAAATTTAATATTCTCCTCTCCTATAAAAAATATGGATTTTTGTTATTACGGTTATTTTAGGAAATTTTTCAATAGCTTTTGTCTTTTAAGGGCCTACTAATATACCTTCACATTAGATTATATCAACCAAAAAAGAATTATTCTGAATACAAAATTCATAATTGTTAACTTTTTTATAATGATTCTATTTCATCATTTATAGCATTATAATACTTATAAAATCATCATTTTCTTCCTTTTTTATTCAATATAAAATAATATCATCTATATATACTACCAAAAAATAATCAAGAGAATATCCAAATACAATAATCATTAAATCCTTGAAGATAATGCGGTCATTAGTGAGCCTAAAAGGCATCACTATAAATTCATAGTGTATATATCCTATATAGTGTGTCATCTCTAGTGTGTCCTCATTATTAAATATCAATTAATGATATATAAACCAAATATTAATCATTGAAAATTATTGATCTCCATGTAGTTTATCAAAAAAGATATCAAATAAAGGAAGATAATTCTTATAGATGATAGTGATTGATATATGTTCCTTATAATCAATCAAGAGTGACAATGATAAATCATTATTATTATAAAAAAGAACTTGTGTGACTCTTGGTGAGGAAGTTTCATATATTAACCCCTTATGAATATTGTCCATTATTTTTTTCTTTAATTATTGAAACTCATTTGGGTCCATTGAATTAGGAGTCTTGGAAAATTTCACAGCAGGGTGTATGACTCTTATTAAAAACACACATTTTAGATTTAGTGGAATCCTGGAATATTATTTTATAAATACATGAAAAATTTGGTACAATATGTGTAGCTATAATATATAGGTTCTCCCCAACAATTGAGATATAAAAACAATACTTATAGAATTTGTGACCAAAAACATGTTGTTAATTTCAACTGTATGTTCACATTCCTTATTTCATTGATAAATTATATTTGGTTCAATAAAAAATAAAATGTTACATCCCTTCAAAATAATTAATATGAGACTCATACTAGGAAATCCAATCCATGAAAATTATAACATTGAATTCAACTAAAAATATAATCACATGATTTGAAGGAAGAACCTTCCCTCAAATTCAGTCGGCGAAGAACTATAAACTTATGATGTCACTATTTTTTCATTAAAAGATTTCAAATCATTATCAACATATAATGTTTTTTTGTATGATGATTCCATTAGAAATTTATTTAGAATTAAATTTATGGGTCGATCCAGAATAGAAAACTATATAAGTTGTTCTACAGTTTATTATAAGTGTTACATTCACAATTTCATCTCATAACCCACCTCAAAAGTTATGATCAAATTATATTTTTCTTTTTATTTTTTCATAACAAGTTTCTTATAATTATAATCTAAACTTATAAGATTAATTCACTACATCAGATAATTCCCATACTCTATTCATTTATTTCATTGGATCGTGGTAGTTTATAATGTGGATTTTTATTTTTTCACCTTTTTTGCTAACTTTTTTCCATCACATCAACATTAATATTATTTAAGATCATAATTTACACACATTAATCATTTTCTAGTCCAAATTATATATATTCTCCCTTGTTAATATCCATAGTTATAGATAAAATTAAAAAATTTATTATTTTCCCCATGGTTTGTAGTGTTTACATTGACTTATTTAATTCATTTCTTATCAAAACCAAATGATTTATGGGTAACTCTAATTAACATATCAACCTAGAGAGTACATAATATTCTTTAAAATTTTGTGAAGTCTTTGAGAACCTATTCTCTTTGGATACATGATTTTATGAAACAAAATAAAAAAATTCTTACTATACTGATAATTCATATAGAGGCATGACATGATAGCCTTGTTAAATTTACATTATATGGACTAATGGATTATTTATCATTTTTCATTAGCTGATGCAGTTCCTTATCCATTATTATTTTTATTATATGATGTAATTACTTTATGGGGAATATCCCATTAAAAAAACATATCAATGTTTCCA
Source organism: Viscum album (assembly GCA_963277665.1). Classification (NCBI taxonomy): domain Eukaryota; kingdom Viridiplantae; phylum Streptophyta; class Magnoliopsida; order Santalales; family Viscaceae; genus Viscum; species Viscum album. Next base: position 1,812,024,865 of record OY728164.1, on the reverse strand, counting down.
TTTCATTCTTCGTATTCTAAATTTGAATCCACCGTTTTTTTTATTTGCATCCATATGATAAAATTCATGGAATTTTTTCCCTTTATTAATAATTTATTAATATAAATAATTTCACAATTTTTTGATCCATTGGTCAAACGATACATGCTCATAAGACCCATTAAATTTTTTATGATGTTTTTTCATGAAGGACTCAATATCATGGTGTTCCCTACTTCTCTCATTTGGAAGGCTGGTAAGATTCCTAGATTTTTTTACTATATAAATAATATATTATATTCAATATCCCATAACATTCAGTTTATTTTGAGGAGAGTCAATTAATTTCCAATCATATTTAACATTAACATGGTTCATTCAGGTAATAAAATATGAATAATATAAAAATGAATATTTTGAGTAAAACTAATCATATTCAAAAAAACACATCATCAAGAGAATTATTTACGAAATATCCATCTTTGAGACCATAGTTTAAACTTTGGTTTTTCATTATCATTAATTATACTCTAGGATTATAACTGAGATATAAAATTAGGGTTTATAACATGTATTTATCATCCTAGTTTCTATAAGGTAACTAAACTTTTCTATATTACCAAAATTAAATGAAGAATAATTATCTTACATAGATATTACATCTTAATATATTAATATTCAATATGTAACATTAAAAAATATACCATAACCATATATTTTTAGTTTCTTCGGAAACATGGAAACAATTTATAATTTCATCGTAAAAAATATACATCGTCTATCTCGTATTCTTTCATATCGAGAACCCTTTCTGACTTATCCTACTAAGAAAATTTCTTTTTTAACTGTGGAAAAGAAACATAAGAAAAGCTAGATGATGTATGCTTTATAAGGGTAAAAATGAATATATTTATCATTAAGTAAGAATATTTATTTATGAACATGAATGTAAGGGTTCAAAAGTATTCACTTCATATCGATGTCTATAATCATGAGACATGGATTAAATAATAGATGTTTATAATAATAAAATAACATTATAACATGATCCATGAGAGAATAACATTATCATAATACATAGAATGTGGAATACATATAATAATAGAAAATAATATCCTTAGTTGTCAATGATCCTTACCGAGTCTATCATAATGGATTGGGTTTACTCTCCAAACCATCATAGTAGTCAAGGTTTACTCCCAAGACTATCAAGGGGAAAAATTTCTTTACAATACCAATTTCAATTCTTGTTCGAACCATATTTATCTCATGAGATAAAATATCATGATCTAATGCATTGGAGGGAGATATATTTCCCACCAATTCTATAATGAAAACCATTCATATGTGTTCCATAAGAATATAATTCATTCATAATATAACAAACTTTAATATGAAATGTGTTTCATAATAATTTATTCATATCATAAACAACGGAAAAACATTGGATTCATATATAGCATTCCATATTAAAAATAAACTGACCATAAAAAATAATATGTATGTTATCTATGAATAATATCCCTATAAAATCATAAGTAAAATAAAACAATTTCATCTTATATAGAAAATATTTTTGAGAGATCAATTGAAATAATTCTTGTCGAAAATGTCCATTTTATTTAGAATTGTTTTTTAAAATTTTATATATTTTTTAAAGAAAATAGATTTTTTAAAATAAAATTTTAATCATATAAATGATGCATTTAATAATTAAGTAATGAGAATTCTAGAAAAATGTTCTCATTTAATATAAGATAAAAATTTCAATCATTATTATTTTCAGAAAAAATCCCAAAGAACCTCATTTAGGAAAAGAAAAAACAATCCTTCAAAATTTATATGTCAAAATGTTAAAATATATAAATTTTTTAAACTGTCAAAAGTAAATAGTACTTATATTTTTGGAAACAATTTTAGGAAACATGGACTTAGATGAAAAATATTGTTTTATAGGAAATTTTAAATGAACAATTTATGAACCAAAGTATCTTATAAAAACGATATCATTGAATAATGAATTAATAAAATTAATGGAATTTCCAAATTCTCTATAGTCAAAAATAAAAAATTTAAATAATATATTATTTATTCAAAGTTTTTTTCACATATAAGATAAGCATTAAATTATCAATGGATTAAAAGATAACCTAACGAATAGAAATATGGTAATAAATTCTCTTATCACTAAGTAATTATTTGAAACATATTCCACATAAAATAAATACTTTTAAAATTAGACATTAAATAAATTAATTTTAAATATAGTCATTATATTATTTATGATATGGTTATTTGTAAACAACACACATGAAATAAGTTTTGAAAACGAACATGTCTCTTAGAATAATAAGTGAGATAAGAAACCATTTCTTCACAATTTCATTTAGTTTTACATAGATTAACCTCCTATATAAAATTCATTAATTTTAATAACTAATTTTAGAATTATATTAATATTAATAATATATTATATGTTACTTTTAAAAAAAATTACCACATATTCACTAATAATATTTCATGATTTTCATTGTTTTCGGTACATTCGTTTTAGCTTTTCATTATTGGTTCACTTGCCAATAATTATTGATATTCTTAAGAAAAGTAAAGAAATATTAAAAAGTGAAATGAAAGTGTATTAATGCAAAAAAAATTATAAATGTTCTAATATATAATTTTCATTATTACATGAGTATTGATCATTTGATTGAAGATAAAAGATAATTATTTAGTTTAATGTGGATTTTTTTATGACCAAAATTAAGTAATTTTTTTATATTAGTAATGATATATATAATTTATTGAAAAATAAATTGGATATCATATACCTATTAAAATATAATTTATCCTAATTAATAATTTTAGGGAGAGCCATTAATTCAATAATGGAAAATGAAAAATCATTATTTCGGGAGATGGCCACCCTCTATAATTTGGACAATGGTTTCATTTAAAATAATAACTAGATGTGATAAAAGTGATTGATAAAATATACAACATTATAAAAATTAAATAAATTTTTAATGATTCATTAGTTATTATTAATTTATGGATAAAGGATGTGAGGAGAAGATAGTATAAAAAATATATAATAAGTTACAATTATTCATACTATCACCTTTAAAAAAGCACATCCTTGAAGTATCCCTTCAGGAAATTATAGTTGAATATTTCATGAGATCGGATGAACATGGACATAGATGTAATCGGTAGGATATGATTTGAAATATATTTTAATCTATTCAAGGATTTTTAGGATGCATTAGGTGGGTAGGGGTGGTTTTTATACTAGATGAGGGGTGGTATTAATTTATTTGATAATGATTATTTTATATTAAAGGATGTCCACACTTGACTTAAATTAATTCGAACAAATTTAAATTATAGTTAATGTCTATAATAAATTATAAGGTAAATAAATAAATTCACCCATCCATTAAGTCCTTTATTTTTATGTATTTTATGCCTTTAAATTGTAACATTATTTTATTACATTATTTTAACTAAACCACACTAATTCATTTTTACCACAGAAATTATGCATGACTGAAACTGAAAATGACCATAATAACTAATTTGGACCTCATAATTCTATATATATAATCCATTTCCCTTCATTAAATTTATAAAATTGATAAAAAAAATAATTCACAATAATACACACATATAACCCATAAAATTGTTTTTTCAGAAATTGTAAAATCATGGGTTTTTAAAATATAAGGGAAAATTTTCTATTTAGGTGCACCCATTGTAAATGTTGTATGAGGCTCACCCAATGTTTTCAGGGTGCACCCATTGAATATGGTACATCAGGATCAATTTTTTCTTATATAATTCTCTTGTTTCAAATCATGTATAATTTATTTTTATGATTTCACTTTTTTCATTATAAAACATTAGAAAAAAATTAAACTCATTTGAAAATATCATTCAGATATAATAATATAGTTTTTTTTTATAAAAATCCATTTTCAATACCAAAATATAATTTTAATTAAAACAAAATTATCAATACTAAAATAATTATAAAAAGTTATATTGGGTTTCTCATTCAATAAAACATTAACTCTTGTAATTTAAAATATTCTTAAAATAATGTATACTACATAATAAAATTAATTATCTCCTTATATATAAATATAAAACATTCTTTTTTTAATTTAGATTTATTGTCAATAATTATATACAAATATTAATTTAGAAAATAATGAATGAAAATAATTTAAATTATAATATTAATTAACAAATATAATTGAATTAAAAAATTTAAATAAAAAAAGATATAATGGACGAGTAATAGTGTTTGAAGGAAAACATTATAAGAGTATTTTATTAATGAAATAAACCATAAAAAAATTTTGAACAATAATCCACACGGAATAATAAGATATTTATTTAATATCATTGAAATAGATAGAAAAATATATAATGTATCAAAGTGTATACATATAAATCTCATAAAATAGTATATATTCATAACATCAATATATTATTAAATGAAATAATATTGATAATTAGTCCCCTATCTAGAGTCTGACTGTCAAATGTGTCTTCATTTCAAATAGTAATAAAGTTATATAAATTATTTACTTTATTTAAAACAATTTTTTTGGATTATTAATCCTTTTATATACCCTTTTACACTGCTATATCTATGTACATAATGCATTAAGATCACATCATATGTTTTGATGATATTCATCTTATATATAAAATATGAATTTGGTTGGTTGAATATATTCAAAGGGGTTTTTATTTAATCATATATAGAATAATAATTGAGGAATAATTATTATATTTATAAATAAATTATAATTTTTAAAACAAATCAATAAATATTGTTATGAAAACTGAAAAATTTAGGATTATAGATATGTTTAGACATATTTATGAATAAGAAAAATTTCAATGTTGTAATGATCATTATAGAAAAATGGAAAGAATTATATCAACTCTATATATTTAGAATAATATAATAAATAACATATTATTTCATAAAATTAAATTATATAAATCATCTATGTGATTTACTAATTTAAAAATAGATACATCTCTTCATGGATTTTGTTGCCCACATGTACCCATAAATGATTATACAATTTTTATTTTGTAAGAAATAAAATAAAATATTATCATAAATATTGATTCAAATGTCATGAATATGAAAATTATTTAATTTTTATATCATTTATTCATTTAATATATAATTATTTCCTTCCATTTAAAGGCATATTAAAAAATTAATTGATTCACTTCTTGGGGGGTAGTGTACTGTCCACTTGAGAGAAATTATCATATCCACCAAATAATGTAAATAAAGAAGGTATATGTAAAATAATAAATCAATAAGTTTAAATATTTCAAAATATCACAAATTTACATTAAATACATCTTTATAACAATATTTGTGAGTTGATAATAGATAAAAAGTTCATTATTATGTGAGGTGGTAGCATGTTATACACACAAATGATTATTTCATAACCCATTTAATAGAAGAGGAGAAGAAATTAATTTATTATAATACAAAAATAAACAACTAGGTTTATGAATTATACTAGTGTTAATACCTAATCATAATTGAATATGATTTTATTGAGGTGGATCAAATATTAAATTTTAATTCTAGATTAAAAAAACACATCTTTTTCAAAAAACATCCCCTAGTATGCCCAAATACCCATTATAAGATATATTAATGATTAATATAATTATTCTATGTCACTATGAGGGAAATATGTAAGCTATCTTGTTTGATATTGGATGATACACAGAGAATTTTTTGGGGCTGAGAGGAGAGGATATTTGTTGGGTTTTATAACTAAGGTGAGTAGATATATTTGTAATGTTTTAAAAGAAAAAGGTGTACTAAATTTTTCAAAATGGAATGAATGTCAAAAATATTCAATGATCATGAATTATTCATGAAATGGTTTAATTAATTCCATAAAATTTATTTCAAACATGTTTATGTTCATTTAATCCCTTATCATTTTTAATTAAACCCCATAAAAATATAGTTTTACCCTTACTATAGTAAAATATTTTAATGTTTTCAGTATTAATTACTATCAAAAATAAAAGTTTAAATTATTATAAAATATAAAATATTCCAATTGAAAACATTTAATCCATTTTGCAATATCAAATTCACATAATGATAAAATTTTAATTTAAAATTATCCTCGTAGATGTGATGAAAAAATTTAGATTTCAATTATTGTATTTTTTTTGTGAAAAAGATGATTTAATATTAACCTATTAATTATTAATAATAATTAAATTAATTAAAATAAATATTTAAATAAATTTAATTCATATATTTAACTTAATTCTTTCCTCATTGGGGTATTATTTTATTAATAAAAAATATAATCATTATGAACATCAAATATTATTTCAAAAATAAATATTTTTTTACAAAAAAATAATCTTATTCAAAAATTAAATTTAGAGTTGATTAAAAATATTTTAGGTATAGATAATATCAAATAATAATAATTAAAATCAATAACAAATAAAAAATTTATTATATTTTTAAAATATATAATTTATTGAAAATAAATGACATTTTTATAAAAATTCATTACATATCACTATTCACTAAAAATCAAAATTTTCTAAGTCTTACAAAAAATTTACTGACTGTGAATTTTGGTGGGTTATTTTAAAAATGATATTAAATTTTTTTAATTTCATATTCTATAATTTCTAAATTGAAATTTTAAATAAGACATTATAATGAAATATTTTAGTTATAACTATTTCATTTTTTATTTAAAAAATTACATATTTCATTTATAATCAATATTACTATATAATTCATTTAAATAATTCCTAAATTAATTTATTCTACCATGGCCTTTGTTGTTATAGGTTTATTTGAAGTAATTTCATTCATGTGGGTTATTATTCCAATGTTACCAATGAGGTAGGGATTCATGCTTCATTCTCATTTTAATTAGGATATGTATTCTTGAATTCTCAGTGAAAGAAAATTATTTTATTATTATCTAAAAACCAATATGACAATATAATACTATCATAAATCATGATTTTTTTAATAATTTTATCATATTTTGGACATCAGTACTTATAATGATTATGATCTTTTTTTAATAACATATATCATTATTTATATTTTCATTCAAAAATTCATTATCATCCATATACATATAGTAATTGATAATTTATATAGATTATATTAAATATTTTCATATTAGTTATTAAATACATGTCAACCCATGATTTAAATATTTACAATGTATTTTAAATGCAGACTTATTATTATTTTTCAAAATAAGGTACTCGTTATATTTTTAGTAAAAAAATAAATGGAATATTTTATTAACATACTTATCCTGAGAATATATTTTTATATAATCATAAAAACATATTAGTTTTCATATTCCATTTCTATTTTTAATGATTATTTTAAAAATAATAAATTTTTATAAAATTTTGGATGTTTTTTTACAAAAACTAGATTTCAAAATGAATATTTATTTCCCCAAGATTATTTTTAATTATATTTTTATGATATTTATATTCATCAATGAGAGAAAAACATCATTTTACTTAGAATTTACTATTCTTATTTTTGTAATGATTCCAGAAATATTAATTATCATGATGTGTTTTGATCATTTTATCCATAACAAGTATTTACTATCATGTTATTAATTAAGATGGTATTCATTATCATACATCGAAAACATTTAATTTATTTTGATAATTAAACAATTAATTTTACATAAATTTTAATATTCATTGTTCCATGGATATCATTGTTTTTGAAATCTTATATAATTTATATAGATATTGTTTTATGAGGAATGTTTTTTAATTGTCTAGGAATATTTGTAGAGAATAGGTATTCTATAATGAATACATAAATTTATTTATAAGGAATATTTATTATGAATTGAATTGGTCATTGAAAATATAATAATTAAATTGGTCATGATGTTAATAGTGTTGACCTATTTTATATATTCTTTCAATGTATTTATAGGTCTAATGAGAGAATTTTTTAAGCTATCATTAAAATAAGTTTTACTATAAACATACTGATCAATTAAATTATATTGTGGAATATCCTTTATGGTTTATTCATATTGGTGAATAAAATAATCATTTTCGATATTAAACATTTCCTTTAATTATTTTTTATTAATGTTCATTTGTTTGTTTTATTTGTTATGATATCTATGTACTATTATCATACACATATGATTATTTATATAGAATTATTTTATCACCAATTATTGTATTCACATTATTCTTCATACACATGTAATTTATTATATAATGTTTTTTATATTAATTACATTTCTATATTTACTATTCGTTATTGACTCATGAAATCCTTTAATCCACATAACCTTTACTAATATTTTAACGTCACACGTTATATTTTTCCATTTCTATGAATATCAAGATAGAATTTTGTATGAGTTTAAGGATGAAAATGTTCACTTAAACCACGCCATTATTTTTGTTTTCTAATGTAATGATTAACTAATGTATGAATCTATATTACCAATACTACTATACTACTCATTACTCTAGGATGTGATATCTTTTATCATACTCCATCTGAACAATGTAACCACCAATTATAGTCTTTTGGTGTAGGGTTCTTTATAGTCGATATCAAATCTAGTATTACTAAGAATGTTTAGAACTATATTTATGATGTCATGGATTATGTAACATAAAAAATTGAATGAAATAAATGATACATATATTTATAAGAAATAAAAATAATTATTTAGAATGTCAGAGATTGTTTCATTTTCTTAGTAATACATCATATTCTATATATTATAAGTTGATTTTTTTATAATAGATTCATCTTGTATATATAACCCAAAAAAGAGTTATTTTATTGTATAATATCCATCATTTAGGTATATACTGGGTGTTCAATTAGTCCTCTCTGGATTTGATACTACTATGGAATATACTTCTGTTTTATTAAATTTTTTAAATGAACAATTATAATGAATTAGAGAATAAAACATATGTAAATATATAAAATTCTATAGTGATATTGTATAAACTAAAGATTAATGGGTTAATATTTCTATACATAATAAAAATTTTAAAATAAAAAATAATTATTTTGAGATTTTATGTTAAATTATTTTAACATTATTGTAGATATTTTTGTGACACATTTATAGTAAAATGGCCCATAGGTTTATTATATGTTTTACTTTTAGGACCAATGACTTATTATTTTAAGGAAATATGTGTAACACCCCAGGTAAATAAAGAATATGAAATTTTCATATTTATCCATATTCTTCAATAAAATATTAATATGACTTTAAAGGGGACGCTATGCTCGATTGTGTACCCAACACGCAATAACGAGTTTCTTGGGAATCTTATGTTGCACTCTAATAATAAAATAATATTATTTTAAATGGTAGTTAACATGTAGCCGTTGTATTGGCGGGAATGGATAGAAATAACTAAAATATGATTATATATGTTTTTAAATGTTTTTACATTTATCCAATAAAAGATAAAGGCTTAAAATACGGAAAGAATTCAATTTTAGGCGTATAGGCCCTAGTTTTCACTAAAGGTTCACTTATCGCCTTTTGATGGTGAACCGTCATTAAATATAGTTTTTTTCAGACTTATACATTCTATTGGACCAAATAAATCTCTTCTTAAGAATTGGGACATCAAAATTTACATTGTGTTAATTTTTGGTATCTTTCCGATAAAGTTCATTTTTTAATGAATTGTGTAAAATTTTGTATTTTAATTCAAAACCTCTTTTTAATCTAATTTATTTATATGATTAGATTATCTTTTAAATTGGTTTTAAAGATAAATTAGAATATATTTTTACCATTAAATCCAATAGTGGTCGTTGGAATTAATTTCACTTTGAAATCAGACTTAAACTAGTGTCAATCTTTTGATACTTATTGTTTCATAAAAACAAGCTATTTGCTCTAACAGCGGGAATAATTATTAAATTAATTAATGTGACTTATATGTTATGAATTTTTTAAAATAGACTTCATTTTTTAATTCGGAATATCAAATATAGCTTAGGGTGAATTTTTGAGATTTTTCTGAAAAACTTCAATTTTTGATGAACAGTGAAACCACAAAGTGGTACTTATAAAAAAACTGCTTTTTCCGTTTAAATGAAAATTTTCCATCTATGTGTTTTGAATTTAAAAAATTCAACATAAATGGTTTTCAATAATAAGGAAAATGTGGTTCAATGGGATAAAAATAATTTTTTGGTGAATAGTAACTTATTAAGTTTTTAATTGCGATTAGAGGTAATTAGTGTAGTTTATGGTAATAATGATGTTTTAATAAAACGAAATGACCTAGACACATGTCCTACCATCATTGGATGTGTCATGGCCGACCAAGACAATCCATGGGTCAACTTGGGGACCCCATGGATCCACTTTGGTTGGAAAATGACATAAATATCTTTTTATTTAATGTTAAAGTAAAAATGACACAAACATAATATGTGTTACTAAAAGAATTTTTACATTGGGTTATACAAGTCATATGTTTGACTATAAATAGTAATTGGAAATATAAAAAGATTTCCTACGTCATAGTATTTTGTTTTATAAGTTTTAGAAATTAAATAAATTAAATTATTTATGACATCATGATGATGCAGCGATGACCTCATTATTTAACGATTTAAATAAAATGGAAAGATAATGTAATATCTAAGACCTAAACATTTCAAAAACCTATTGTATGAATGGATTTAGAACCCTAACCACCTTATAATTGATATGCATCAATGTGGGACCTTTAAAATCCGAAACTCTTTTGAAAATAAAGTAACATTTTGTAACTTTACAAGAGTGCCCCTCCTCTCCTTTTATAAAAGTCCCCCACCACTACCTCCTTACCCACACTCCCAAATCATTTGGCTCTGCCAACCCCTGCACATTTTGTCTCTACACTTCCCTCTCTAAATCCTTTAATCCTCACTTGGGGCAGAATCCTTCCCAAGGAATTCTTTGAGCTCAAACCAAAGGGAGTTACCCGATTTTAAGGTAATGTCTTCACTTGAGTCCTTTTGTTTTATTTGGCTTCTCCAACCCCCTAAACTATTTTTTTTCATTTCTTTTGTAACAAATACAGTATATTCAATATACTATGAGGTTTTTATAATAAGGATTCCATCTTCACATACACACACCTACATCTAATGGTTAAAGAACATACTGTTTCCGTGGATGGCGAATTTCTGCCTCACGAAACGATGATTGTTCAATATCCTTCTAACACCTTCAAAGGTGTCCATTAAGATGTCACTATATTTATATATGATATATAATATTTTTATTATTTCCTTAAGCTTATGTATTTTTCATTTATGGCATACCTTTATGGCTTCCATTATGGGTATACGCGATATCTTCATTTTAGGAAGTGCGGACTACCGACCCCTCAAAGAGATGTGATTCGTTAATACCATATGTGGTACATATAAAGGATATATTTAATGATATTATATATGATACCATACTGGAATTAAAATACTATTATGTATCATTATGTTTTAATTCCATTAAATATGAAATATAAATGGAAGTAGCGTTCATGCGTACGTACGGCTTACCGTCTCCATGAACGGTACATTTCATTTCTTATCTCAAAATGTTATGTAATATTGTAAGTACATCTATATAATGGATATATATGAATTAAGGATATCAATCTAGAATTATAACATATATATATCTCTCTCATTTTGTTTTAATTCCATTAATATGACAAAAAATGAAAGAAGCGTTCATGCGTACATAAGGCCTACCGTCTCCATTAACGGTGCTTTTCGTATTTTATCTCAAAATGATATGGAATATTATAAAATGAGTATTTACTGGATATATATTATATTTTAATCATTAATACTATTCTAGAAATTATTTACTTATAACTATATGGTCAATCTTTTTTCAAATAAGTTCATTTTTGACTCATGTACCAAACATCGGCAAAAACGTCTAATATGAACTAAGATTATTAAACAATTATTATAACATTATAATATGTGATATGAACTGAATAAAAATATCTAAAGGAGGTAGTTAGGTAATTATTAATTGACCAATGTTTATTATTCAAGAATATAAATAATCGAACAAGGCATGTTGGACTTGAGGTAAGGGATCCTACTCCTCTCTTTCTTTTTAAGTACACGCATTTATGTCATTCCTTTTAAAGATAATCTTTCTTGTTATTGGGATGTTATTTTATATTTTTCTTACTTTAATTTTTATGTTCATATGATGAGATACCCTATTCTCTCTCATCAATCCATTTTGGATGTTTTGAGTGGCGCTGTTAGGCTGCTGAATTTTCATAAGAGATATATCTTCTCTCATTCTTTATAAGTACTCTCCTTTATGTCACATATTTTAATATCCTCTATGTTATGTTGGGGGATGTTATTTTATATTCCTATTTCTGTAAAATTTATGTTAATATGATGAGAGACCCTGTTTGATCTCATCAATCCATTTTTGGATGTTTTAAGTGGCGTCGTTAGGCTGCCGAGTTTTCGTAAGGGATTTTTCATCTCACTTTTATTCTCGTGATATTTATGCTACATTTGCCACAATTTCCTTTGAGTGGTGTATGTACGTTCCATTATATTACTCATTGTGTAATATACTTTCTTTTATGAGTATTTACATCAATGATGTATTGTCTTTCTTTCACGAGGTGTATGTTTCGAAAGATACCCATGTCGGTAAGGGAACCTTTCACCCTCCTCTTTTTAAAAGACTTCTTTTGTTGGGTCTTTTAATTTACATATTGTTATGTTGGGATATGTTCTCATATATCCTTATTGATGTAAATTTTATTTCCAAGTGATGAGATACCCTTTTTTTATCTCTCATCAGCTCTTTTTGATGTGACGTCGTTAGGCTGTCAAGGGAACTTCTTAACCCAATTTCGATTTCTTTGGGTTCAACATGTAGTTTTTGAATATGTCATCCTTTTAATATGTGTGAATGAACTTTGATTACTTTACACTTAATATCTACTTATATTTGGTGTATTCGTTTGTCACACATAATTATGTAATTGATTTATCCTTAAACCAAGGATACCGTCTTTGTATGGGACTTCGTCTCAATCTCCTTTCATTGAGGCATATTTTGTTTTATACAAAACCTTCTTTTATACGGCGTATAAACCCCTTTGACTTTCACGTTTATTGGAAAGGAATCTTTTTTATACGAAGCATTTACTAAATGACAAAAGGGAATGTTTTTGTCGTACGTATGTGGCGACAACGACTTCTCCGCCGCCGTGACCATTATTTGAGTTTTGGCTTCCTCTACAAGCCATTCCTTCTTTTTAAAAGAAAAATAAATACCATGTTTTACTTTTCTTTTATTTTGGTACTGAAAATGGTTTTCATAATGTTTTTATATCAATGTGTTATATTGATATCTTGTTATTGAAAGGTGGAAATGTTATGTTTCATTTATGCATGTTTTATGTGATACGATTATGTTGAGGATCTTGGGAATTATTATGTAGACGGGTGGTTCCGTGATAAACTAAGGGCGGGTGAGCACGATATAGCTCTCCAATGCATTGGGTAAACTGAAGGAGTGAAACGTTAATGTGTCCCCGAAGAGATTTAGGGAATATACTGTGATGGGTATTCCAAACATATCAAGAGGGTTACTCCCTACATAAGAATGTTATGAATGCCTCAAGTTACATTTTATGTCTTATGATTTCAATGATTTATTCATGATTTGATTAGGTATGTTAAAGTGCCTATGTTTTATGGGTAAAGTATGATTTCATTCTTATGTATATATGAACTCGTGTTTCCTTTCCATATTTTTATAACCCTTACTGAGATTTTTATGCTCATACCAAGTTTTTGAAATGTTTTTCACAGGTCAAGGGAAAGGTACATGATGGGATGATAGTGTCATGGATGTGTCAAGATAGAATCCTTGTTTTTATTTTAAATATGTTTCCGTTGATGGGAAGAATAAATACTGTCTTTTATGTAACCACATTTCTTAAATGTGGAATGTAATGCATGTTTCATGATCTAATTCTCTAAAATTCTAAACCTGAAAAGATCCTCAATGTGTAATATTGTAATAACTCAAGATTAAGAAAGGATTATGGCTTAGGCCTTATAGTTGGTATCAGTGGTCAGTTTAGATAACTTTAGAGGTTAGGGTATTCATTAAGCATAAGTGGCATTACCATAATGGTTAGGTTTTCAGAAAGAGTCTTAGTTTTAGATAAAGTGAATGAGTAAGTGTATCTTAGTGTTTACCTTCCTCATTAGTACATGATGGTTTTGTTGAAATAATCACATTGATATTTCTGTTTTTAGTGAATGGATGGATCTAGCAGGCACCAAAGTGACAACAGGTTTGAAGGAAACTGTTGAGGTTCTATGATTAAGATACTAGATAAAATGGGGGATTCAATGAGGAAACTCGTGGTTGTTCTAAACCAACTATCAAGGAGTCATGATCAACCAATTCAACCTTTGTGAGTTCTCTAATGCATCATGTACAAGATGGCCAACTCGATGTGGATGTTCATGTAATAATTATTAAGGTAACCATTAGGGTTTATACGATCCTTACTTTTTAGGTAATTATGGGTTACTCTATGAGATGATGGAAAATGAACGGAATGAGATAAACATGAGGTTAAAATATGTTATGATCATTTTTTATGATTTTATCTCGTTTTGGGAAATGTTGTGAGAATTATATAGTTCTGGAAAAATGACAACACGCAGACCGTGTGACTACCCATCGCGTCAGACAAAGCTGCAGGAATCGAACCCACAACCAAAGTGCGGCTGGTATTTATCACCAACCACTGGACTACGTGATGTCCCTGGTTAGTTTGACTAATTATTTTTAGTTATATGATTTTATGAATTAAGAGTAAGTTGATTTTGGGTTATTTATGAAAATTATTAACCTATCATGGAGGATATGTGATTAGGTTAATTACTTTTAAATACGAGACTTTAGGAGAAACTGATGTTGTTTGGAGATAAATGTTACGATTTAACTTGGAATACTATGTGACTAAATACTTCAAATATATGGGTTTAAATCTTAGATTGGTTTACTTTGAAGAAATTTATGGGAAAACTGTTTATCGAATGGTCCTTGTTGAACTTTGAGTTTTGTTTGAAAAAGTATGGAGATTATGAATAGATTTTCTTTTTATAAAGGGTTATCCTTTTCTGGATTATCTGATCTTGTACTAACCTTTTTGGTTTTGGTTTAGGTTAAGGTCTAAAGACATGGGAACTATATATTTCTCTTTTGTGGATTAGGGGATACTCTTGAAGTTGATTATAGTACTCTTAATGCGAACAAGTCTTCCTAAATACTCGTCTTTTGGAGAAAATATGAGTTTGATTAAGGAATCTAGTAAAAGTTGAAAGTCTACAAGACAAGTAAGTATGTTTCATAATGAATTAGTTAAGCTCAAAAATAAACGCTTCAATGAAAAGTAACTTAAAACAAAATAGTTGTCTGTTAACTTTTCTTACAAGGGAATCTAATACAGTTTAACCCATCATAAGTTTGTGATTTTCTAATTGTTAACTTTCTCCTAGACATGTTTACTATCAATCTCCATCAGAACATGAACCTATGTTTTCTCCTCCATGTCCATGGTTTCCTACATGGGGTCCTAGTATAGGGTAACTCGGGTGACCTCTGTACTTATCTTTATTTATTTTAAAGTGATTGTTTTACCGAATCTTTTTCCATTGTGGGACTTTCAAGGATGTTTCTAAGCTCAATTTTAAAAATTGCGAGGACGCAATTCCCAAAAGGGGGGAAAGATGTAACACCCCAGGTAAATAAATAATATGACATTTTCATATTTATCCATATTTTTTAATAAAATATTAATATTACTTTAAAGGGGACTCTATTCTCGATGGCGTACCCAACACGCAACAACGAGTTTCATGGGAATCTTACGTTGCACTCTAATAATAAAATAATATTATTTTAAATGGTAGTTAACATGTAGTCGTTGTATTGGAGGGAATGGATAGAAATAACTAAAATATGATTATATATGTTTTTAAATGTTTTTACATTTATCCAATAAAAGATAAAGGATTAAAATACGGAAAGAATTCAATTTTATGCGTATATGCCCTAGTTTTCACTAAAGGTTCACTTATCGCCTTTTGATGGAGAATCGTCATTAAATATAGTTTTGTTAACTCTTATAAATTCTATTGGACCAAATAAAACTCTTATTAAGAATTGGGACATCAAAATTTACATTGTGTAAATTTTTGGTATCTTTCTGATAAAGTTCAATTTTTTAATGAATAGTGTAAAATGTTGTATTTTAATTCAAACCCTATTTTTAATCTAATTTATTTATATGATTAGATTATCTTTTGAATTGGTTTTAAAGTGAAATTAGAATATATTTTTACCATTAAATCCAATAGTGGTCGTTGGAATTAATTTCACATTGAAAACAGACTTAAACTAGTGTCAATCTTTTGATACTTATTATTTCATAAAAACACACTATTTGCTCTGACAACGGTAATTAATTATTAAATTAATTAATGTGACTTATATGTTTTGAATTTTTTAAAATAGACTTCATTTTTGAATTCGGAATATCAAAAATCGATTAGGGTGAATTTTTGTGATTTTTCTGAAAAACTTCAATTTTGGATGAATAGTTAAACCACTAAGTGGTTCTTATAAAAAAATGATTTTTCCATTTAAATGAAATTTTTCCATATTTGTGTTTTGAATTTCAAAAATCTGACATACATGGTTGTCATTAAGATTTAAAATGTGGTTCAATGAGATAAAAATAATTTTTTGGTGAATAGTAACATATCAAGTTTTTAATTGCGATTAGAGGTAATTAGTGTAGTTTATGGTAATAATGATGTTTTAATAAAATGAAATGAACCAGACACATGTCCTACCCTAATTGGTTGTGTCATGGCCGACCAAGAAAATCCATGGGTCAACTTGGGGACCCCATGGAGCGACTTTGGTTGGAAAATGATATAAATATCTTTTTATTTAATGTTAAAGTAAAAATGACACAAACATATAATGTTTTACAAAAACAATTTTTACATGGGGTTATCAAGTCATATTTTTTACTATAAATAATCATTGGAACGATAAAACGATTTCCTACATCATAGTATTTTTTGTATAATTTTTAGTCATTAAATAAATTAAATTATTTATGACATCATGATGATGCAGTGATGACCTCATTATTTAACGATATAAATAAAATTGAAAGATAATGTAATATCTAGGACCTAAAAATTTAAAAAACCTATTGGATGAATGGATTTAGAACCCTTATCACCTTATCCTCAAAATACATCAATGTGGGACCTTTAAAATCCGAAACTCTTTTGAAAATAAAGTAACATTTTGTAACTTTACAAGAGTTCCCCTCCTCTCCTCTTATAAAAGGCCCCCACCTCTACCTCCATATGCACACTCCCAAAGTTTTTGGCTCGGCAAACCCCTTCACATTGTGTATATCCACTTCCCTCTCTAAATCCTTGAATACTCACTTTGGGAAGAATCCTTCCCAAGGAAGCCTTTGAGATCAAACCAAAAGGAGTTACCCGATTTTAAGGTAATGTCTTCACTTGAGTCCTTTTGTTTTATTTTGCTTCTCCAACCCCCTAAACTATTTATATTCATTAATTTTGTAACAAATCCGGTATCTTCAATATACTCGGAGGTTGTTATATGTAGGATTCGAGCTACACATACACACACCTACATCTAATGGTTAAAGAACATACTCTTTCTGTGGATGGCGAATTTCTGCCTCACGAAACGATGATTGTTCAATATCCTTCTAACACCTTCAAAGGTGGCCATTAGGATGTCACTATATTTATATATGATATATAATATGTTTATTTTTTCCTTAAGCTTCTGTATTTTTCATTTATGTCATACCATTATGGCTTCCATTATGGGTATACGTGATATCTTCATTTTAGGAAGTGCGGACTACTGCCCCCTCAAAGTGATTTGATTCGTTAATACCATATGTGGTACATATAAAGGATATATTTAATGATATTATATATGATACCATACTGGCATTAAAATACTTTTATGTATCATTATGTTTTAATTCTATTAAATATGAAATAGAAATGGAAGTAGCGTTCATGCGTACGTACGGCTTACCGTCTCCATGAACGGTACATTTCATTTCTTATCTCAAAATCTTATGTAATATGATAAGTACATATATATAATATATATATATATGAATTATGGATATCAATCTGGAATTATAAAATATATATATATCTCTCTCATTTTGTTTTAATTCCATTAATATGACAAAAAAATGAAAGTAGGGTTCATGCGTACGTACGGCCTACCGTCTCCATGAACAGTGCTTTTTGTTTTTTATCTCCAAATGATATCGAATAGTATAAAATTAGTATTTACTGGATATATATGATATTTTAATCATTAATACTATTCTGGAAATTATATACTTATAACTACATGGGAAATATTTTTTCAAACAAGTTCATTTTTGACTCATGTACCAAATATCGGCAAAAACGTCTGATATGAACTAAGATTATTAAACAACTATTATAACATTATAATATGTGATATTAAATGAATAATAATAACTAAAAGAGGTACTTTGGAAATTATTAATTGACCAAAGTTTATTATTCAGGAATATAAAGAAACGAACAAGACAAGTTGGACTTGAGGTAAGGGATCCTACTCCTCTCTTTCTTTTTAAGTACACGCTTTTATGTCATTCATTTTAAAGATCATCTTTCTTGTTATTGGGATGTTCTTTTATATTAATCTTACTGTAATTTTTATGTTCATATGATGAGATACCCTATTCTCTCTCATCAATCCATTTTGGTCGTTTTGAGTGGTGCCGTTAGGCTGCCGAATTTTCGTAAGAGATCTATCCTCTCTCTTTCTTTTTAAGTACTCTCCTTTATGTCACATCATTTAAGATCCTATTTGTTATGTTGGGGGATGTTCTTTTATATTCCTATTTCTGTAAACTTTATGTTAATATGATTAGAGAACTTATTTGATCTCATCAATCCATTTTTGGAAGTTTTAAGTGGCATCGTTAGGCTGCCGAGTTTTCGTAAGGGATTTTTCATCTCACTTTTATTCCCATGAGATTTATGCTACATTTGCCACAATTTCCTTTGAGTGGTGTATGTACTTCCCATTATTTTACTAATTGTGTAATATATTTTCTTTTATGAGTATTTAAATCAATGTTGTATTGTCCTTCTTTCACGAGGTGTATCTTTCGAAAGATACCCATGTCGGCAAGGGAACCTTTCACGCTCCTATTTTTAGAAGACTTATTTTGTTGGGTCTTTTAATTTACATATTGTTATGTTGGGATATGTTCTAATATATCCTTATTGATGTAAATTTTATTTCCAAGTGATGAGATACCCTTTTTTTATCTATCATCAACTCTTTTTGTTGTGACGTCGTTAGGCTGTCAAGGGAACTTCTTAACCCAATTTCGATTTCTTTGGGATCAACATGTAGTTATTGAATATCTCATACTTTGAAGTTGTGTGAATGACCTTTGATTACTTTACACTTAATATCCACTTATATTTGGTGTATTCATTTGTCACACATAATTATATAATTGATTTATCCTTAATCCAAGGATACTGTCTTTGTATGGGACTTCGTCTCAATTTCCTTTCATTGAGGCATATTTTGTTTTATACAAAACCCTCTTTTATAAGGTGTATAAACCCCTTTGAATTTTACTTTTATTCAAATGTAATCTTTTTTATACAAATCGTTTACTAAACGACAAAAGGGAATGTTTTTGTCGTACATATGCGGCGACAATGACTTCTCTGCCGCCGTGACCATTATTTGAGTTTCGGCTTCCTCTACAAGCCATACCTTCTTTTTAAAAGAAAAATAAATACCATGTATTACTTTTATTTTATTTTGGTATTGAAAATGGTTTTCATAATGTTTTTATATCAATGTGTTGTATTGATATCTTTTGATTGAAAGGTGGAAATGTTATGTTTCCTTTATGCATGTTTTATGTGATACGATTATGTTGAGGTTCTTGGGAATTATTATGAAGACAGGTGGTTCCATGATAAACTAAGGGCGGGTGAGCCTGATATATCTCTCCAATGCATTGGGTAACACGAAGGAGTGAAACTTTAAGGTTTCTCCGAGGAGATTTAGGAAATATACTCTGATGGGTATTCCAAATGTAACCAAGAGGGTTACTCCCTACGTAAGAATGTTATGAATGCCTCATGTTACCTTTTATGTCTTATGATTTCTATGATTTATTCATGATTTGATTAGGTATGTTAAAGTGCCTATGTTTTATGGGTAAAGTATGATTTAATTCTTATGTATATATGAAATCGTGTTTCCATTCCATATTTTTATAACCATTACTGAGCTTTTTATAATCATCCCAAGTTTTTGAAATGTTTTTCACAGGTCAAGGGAAAGGTACATGATGGGATGATAGTTTCAAGGATGTGTCAAGATAGAATCCATGTTTTTATTTTAAATATGATTCCGTTGATGGGAAGAATGAATACTGTCTTTTATGTAACCAATTTTCTTAAATGTGGAATGTAATGCAAGTTTCATGATCTAATTTTGTAAAACTCTAAACCTGAAAAGATCCTCAATGTGTAATCTTGTAATAACTCAAGATTAAGTAAGGTTTAAGGTTGGGGCCTTATAATATGTATGATGGATGTGATAAACATTAGGGTAAACTTGATCATTAATGATAATGTATGAATTTTCAATGAAAATTATTTTATTTTATAAATACATAATATATAGAGAACTATAAGGGTTAAAATTGTATTTTATGAACTAGTTTTTATGATATTCATCATTTTTGGGGAATATTATGAGAATTATGTTACATTTTTTAAACATAAAATGATACCATTAATATAGGGTGAAAACATGTCCTATATGATATGGCCATAGGGAATTAACCCAATAAAAATTACATCAAGTTTATATCGCATACCATAGATTATGTGATGTCAAAATGAATAGAAAATTGTTTTTTAGAGATAATTTGATGAATAAATATTAGGATTAACATGTGGTGTCCTTGTAGAGGTTAACAAATTAATGTATAATAATTGATTTCATGTGTTGACCATAATGGATTAATAAAATATAAAAAGAATGATGTAATGAATTCTCACTCTTCAGCCTATTTTTTGATATGTTAATAGTTATTTTTAGTGCTTCATGAATACAAAAATAATGTCGTATTTTCATTTATTAGAGTTAGAAATAATGTGGAAATCGATTGAACACTACCATATGATGATATTGTGTTTAAAAAAAATCAACACTTTATATTTCTCTTTGTTATCTATATTGATAGTAAAATACTTTCATAACATTAGGAAATAGATCTGGAATAAAAAAGGTAAACATTTTCCTTCATTTTTGATTAATTAACGGGTTTTTATCCCATCAATGATGTGTGTCATTGTGGTAAATATATTTACATAGATAATAAATTATTTATATCTCTATATGTCTTTTAATATTTTTTATCCTTTGTGTCCATGTTTTCATTTTACATTATTTTTATTGTATTTGGAATCAAAATCATGTGCTATTATTAGTGACATACAACCTCCCATTTACCATTTTAAGGATATTTTATTAACCCATTTATAATGTGGTTTATCCAAAAATTAATATTCAAATATAAAATTATTGATTTCAGTGTTCATGTTCTATTTTTTAGGATTCAATTTAATGGAGTTACAGATAATGTAATACCTTGAGATTTTAAAAGAATAGTGTGATCAATATAATATAAAAAATTCAACACTAAGATGACACAACGAATAAAATAAATAATTTAAATTTGAATGTTTTAAAAAAACTATTTAATACTGGTAGTATGAGTGTGAATACTATATTTTTAACTTATTCATAAAAAATTATAGAAAATTAAAATATATTGGTAAATAGTGAGTAAATTCCTAATAATTTCATTACCAGAATCAGAAATATAATTTTCCTCTAAACTTTTTTTAATTATTTTCTTAATAGAAAATATAATTTCTGTAACAATTTTAGAAATTAAATTTAAAAAAATTATTATTTTTGAAATCAATATGTCTAAATTTACGTAGGTTTATTTTTTTTCAATTTTATGAAATGATATGTTTATGTTAATAGTGAAAAATAGCATTAAAAACTATTATTTCTATTCAAATAACAATAAGTACATTAAATGTACTGTTATGATTGTATTTTTATTAAAAAATCATATAGGTATGAAAATTTTATATTTTAGGTAATAAATTAAATTGTAATCATAATTATAACATATTTTGATATATGTTTTGTAGGTTTTAAAAAAAATTCAAAAAACTATTTTTATGTTCATAATTATTCTCTTTTTTGACTCATTTTAAAAACCACAATAATGATTTATTTTAATGAAATTTATAGATTATATATAAATATATATGAATTTAAATTCATATAATAGTTACTACTAGTAATAAATTTAATGTAATATAATATTATTCTTGAAACATTTATTTCATAAATGAATAATTCTTAACATGTTTTACAGGTTTATATTTCAATAAAAGAATGAAAATAAGGAAAATTGAATTTGATAAAATAGATTTAATATTATTACTGAATATAATAAATAATAGTTAATAAGGTGAACTTAATTACTTTTATTAATTAATAGCTAAAAATAAAAAAATAATTACTCTGGATAAGGTGAAAATGGGGTTTTTCCATACATGAACTTGTGTTAAAATAATTTTTATAAAAAAAAATATTTAATTTATAAATTGGATTTAAAATTGCTAATAAGTGGTTAAAAATTATCTATTAGATCTCATTTTATTTTAGTCATTTTGTATAAATTTCTTTTGTCGAATAATTTTAAACCATGATAAAAAAATTTCATAATGATTATACTTGGAGTTAAAGATAATAACATGTTTTAAACAAGTATCCTTTGTGAGGTGGTGGTTTGGATTAACCTAATCCTCCATCCACCGCATTATTTATCAATTCTTTAGAAACATGTTTTGAGTGTTGATAACAATTATTAAATAGTTCTACATATTTAAAATTATTATAATCATCCTCATTTATTGAATATACCACCTCTTATCACGTATTCACATAAGTCAACCAAATTATCTTGGAGTAAAGCTGAAAATATCTCACCCCAAAACATTATTCACTTTTTGGACGGATGTTGTTCAAAAAATACCAATCACAGGGTCCTTAATAAGATATATAACAATGGTTATTCTAAGTGATGGTAGTTTTCTTCACCAATCACTTTTTTTAATTCTTTTTTATCACATTATATTATATCATACTAATTATAATATAATAATAAAATTATCACATTTAAACTAATATATTATTATTTTTTGGATTATATTTATCAATCTCCTCTATAATAAAATAGGAAACAATGATATCAATTATTAGTATGAAAGACTACCACCTCTCAAACTGATATAATTTATTATCCACCATTGACACTTACATATTTTAATAAGGTTGTAAATAAAATATATAAATAATAAATATGAAATTATATATTTTTTATATATAATAAATTTATCAAAAATATCCTTACCATTCACCAAATAAAAAAATGATAAAATTTATTATGTATACGTACAACCAACCATCACCACAAAGCCACATTATTCACATTCAATCATTAAATTTAATTAATAGCTTTGAAAATGAATCAAATGAAGAAATTTTACATTTATAAAATTAAAATAATTCTATTTTTGATATATCAATATAAAATTCAAAATAAATAGACAGTCGGTGAGGAAATATGCTTGATAATAAAAAGTAGTTTGAACCTGAATCAATGAAAATAATAAAATATTATTAACAATCCAGTGATAATATGTTATAAGACTAAAATATATGATATTACAAATATGACTATAGTTAGGGGATAAATTAATAATTGGTATTAAAATAATTATTTCAAAGGCCAAAAAATATTCAACCGGTGGGTAATGTGAGGTAAAAGTTTTCTTCTCGAAACATCCCTATATGAGACAAGTGTTCTACTATAAAACTATTTTATTTTAAATTATATATATACATAATATTAAATATTTTTCCACCATTTATTATTCTTATTCACTTTATAATATTCTAAATTCTATCTCTCTCCATTCAAGTGTTTTTTATTTAAGACGTTTCATACATAGTATGTGATTCTGTCTTGATTTCTTTTCATGATTGTATATTTTAGTGTCATAAACCAATTTGATTTATATGTTCTATATATTTAAGTTTTAATTTTTTTAATAAATAGTTAATATATTATGTTATTATAAATATGAATTCCTTTTTTTAATCCAAGGAATTTGAATGAAAAGTTACAAATTGGTATGTGGTTTCGTTACTCAATTCCTTTTTATTAGGTTAAATTACTTCTTCACTATCATTGATGTCATAAGATTTTGTATGTAATGACTTTTTAATATCATATATTGTATTTAAATTTTTTTTGTTGAATTACTTTAGATAGACATAATAATTTCGTTGATTAATTATCACTTCAATGGTATGGAATTTGTAAGATATTTCAACTCAATTTTTACTCTATTGATACATATATAGTATTTTACACATCCTTATTTTTATATGGTGTATATAATAACCGATACATATTTTATATTATTAGTATGATTATGTGAATGGTTTCAAATATTATATTTTAATTTAACTGTTTCCAGGGGTATTTGAATCAATAGTTATGAATGCGTTAACGGTTTCTACCTCAATCTCATTTTAATAAGAATTTTTATTCATAAATTTCTATTGAAGGAATTTTTATGAAAATTTACTAGTATTCAAAATAAAATTTATTATAATCTAATTTTTCAATAAACATTCATTTATTAGTACCATTTCAAACTATTTGGTATTAAAAATGATTGGTAAAATATTTATATAAAATAAAACATTATTTCTCATTTTGGTAATAAAAAAATATTTTAATATCTACATATTTCATTAATGTTTTTAAATAAATATTTTAATATTATCCAATTATTAATTAAATAAGTTTTTTCCGACCTGTGAAATGAAAAAGTAGGTTTAAAAGGAATCTTATTTTCATTTTTCTATCAATGAACTCATTGAAATTTTAACTAAAAATGTTATAATTGTTGTTTTTTCATATATGCGTCGAATGAAATTATCATACAATCATGAACTATAATTTAATTTAATATTCTGCAACATGTTTCCATATTCATTTTGATCATTTTTTTTCTTATATTAATTTTTTTATTAAAAGGTGGATTTTTGAATTAAAAAGTAGTTTTTCATCAAATATGTACTTAATGATCTTATGATTGTATTTTTATTCATCAAAAAATGATATGTTAATTTAATTATACCACCATCGGATTTGTCATAATGATAAAATTTGTATTTCTTATCTAGATGGTTCATGATTAGTTTAAGTAGGGAATGTATTGACATTCATGTTATCAATAATTTTGAATTTATTGATAATATTGGGAAAATTTCTCTATCTTGTGATCATTGAACTCCATATTTTCCTTAAATATTTGTATAAATTTTGTTATTAATGTTAATATTACATAAATAATATTCTATTTCAATATATGGTCTATTACTTTGGATATTATCTGATTTAATGGGGGAAAACATGATAAATAAATATTATTTACTTAATATGGGATTATATTATCATTAATTATTCCTACAATATTTTTTTCATGTGTATGTTATTTATTAGATAAAATGTTTTTTTGATTACTTACATTTCCATATTAATTATTCATTATAGATTGATGATAAATTCTTTTATTTGTACCCCTAATTGAACATCTAATCTCACTACTTATTTTTTCCCATTACATATGACATAATAAGTAAATGTTTCAATAAGTCCAAGGATAAAAAATATTAACATTTAGTAGGATGAAATTTAAATATTCAAATTTTTCAAATAACACATATATTTATGAATATAACCAATAAAATTAAATTAGTCCTCTAGGATGTGGTCACTTTATCATATGGAAACGTAATAAGGTAAATAATACATCTAGAATACTAGAGTTAGGATATTCATAATTGGTATCAGATCAAGGTTTTGTTGAATTATTAAGAAATGGCTTTAGGAAAACAATTATTATGGAACAAGATACTGTGTCTAATAATTAAGATAATTCTATGTATGGAATATCCTATTAATATTTTGGTAAGGATTAGATTATGTGGTTTTCAATATAATACATCCATTCTTTGATATTAGAATTGGATGTTGTTTTGAAACATATGCGTCCATGGATAAATCCTTCAAAAAGTGTTTTTGAAGTATAACTTTAACATTATTCTAGGTCATAATGAGTTTGAAAATAAAATACACATTTTTTGACACTCTCAGGGGATATTATTGGGTTATTTAAAAATTCTATTTACGAATTATTATGATAAATTAATGAATAAAACTTATTGAAACCATTAAATTTACATATTTTAAGTGGGTAAATAAAAATATAATTTCGATGATATTTCTAGTGATAATAATTTCTTTCAATGAATATATGCTCTTATTGAGGGATTATTTGATGGTATTTTAATATAATTAATGGTTTTTAGGGGATATTTATGGTGAAAACCCATTTGGATTATTATGTTTTTTAGTTATGTGAATAATGCATTTAAAATTTATGGAGTAAATTTTAAGGTTATTGATAACCCTTACGGTAGATATAATTATTGATGAGTATGTGATACTAGTAAATTAATATTATTTGATTTGATGAGAAAACAGTATAGGATAAAATTATATATTACAAAAATTAATGGAGAACATTATTTCAATATGGTTCATCCTATCTTTGGAAATGTTATATGAATTATAAAAAATTGTATTAGATGAAGGACAACCAATAGGACGACCGACAACGTGTGACATCTAAATATTACATGGGGCTTAAGCCAACTAATAAAAGGAGACAAAGGTGTATTATCTCACACTAGCCTACCTGAATTAATTTTTAACATAAAATTATTTTTAAATAAAATATTTAATTGATAAATTTTAAGTTATTATTTCAGTATTACTATTTAGTTGTAGATATTAATGTATTATATTTGATTCCTTATGTTATCCATTTCCATTTAGGTAAATATTACAGAAAAAATGGAATGAGTTTTTACTTATTTATGGATCTTATTGTCTATAAAAATAATAGTATTTCATTAAGAATAAAAAAAATCAGCTTGAATATTTTTTTTATTGAATTATGAAATGATGTAGAAATTTATCCATGAAAATTGTAAGGATGATATTGCGATTTTTATATTTTAATAAAAATATCATGTCAGTATATTTAATGTTGTTCCCTATCATGATTGTAAAATAGATGCTATGTATTTGAGAAAAAATTGAAATATAAATGTTATACATTTAACTTCATTTCTAATGAATAAATGTTCATTTAACCCATATCATATTTATGGATTTAAGGGCATTGAAATTATCCTGATCACATTATATATCATTTTTTATTAGTCCTTAGATGTTATTTTTCTTATACCGTCCTATATTTTAATCTCTCATTAATGTAATCTTATATAAAAAAATAGTTTGGTGATGTTGTAGACAACCATCATATTTCCCATTCCCTATTTTAATAGGTTGTTTTATAAAACCATTTACAATGTGGGGTCTTCAATAATGGAATATGAAAAATCAAAAATTTTCATTTATAAAAAAAATTAAATTTTGAGGAAGAAATTTATTGAATGTTTAATTAATGTAGCGCCAAAACAGTTTAAAACAATAACATTATGTATGATATTATATTTAACATGAAACAATGATCACAAACCACCCACTAAATATATTTTTAAAAAATGGCCATTATGAACTAGTTATAAAAATTGTGACATGAAAAGTATAAATACAATTTGAAATTATGTAAAAATATTATATATGGAGAACACATACTGGTAAATAAGGAATAAAATTTTAGTAATGTATTAATAATATTTAAAACTCAATTTTTCAACAACATAATTATTATTAATTATTCTAAGAAAATAATATAATTAATTTCTACCAAAAATAGTTTTTTTAAATATTTGTCATAATTTTTAAATCATCAAGTCATATTTAAAATAGAATGAAACTTGTGATTTTTTTTTAAAAATATGATTTTTTAGTTAACATTGAAAAATAATTTTTTTATAAAGTTTTCATTCAATTTCATTAAATTATGTAATTTAAAATTGGAATTTGGATTTAAATTTGATTACAATGTATCATAACCATTAATATTTATATAAAATATAAATAATTAAATTTGAATCATATTTATACCTTATTCCAATATATTTTTATTTTTA
Source organism: Viscum album (assembly GCA_963277665.1). Classification (NCBI taxonomy): domain Eukaryota; kingdom Viridiplantae; phylum Streptophyta; class Magnoliopsida; order Santalales; family Viscaceae; genus Viscum; species Viscum album. Next base: position 1,811,996,339 of record OY728164.1, on the reverse strand, counting down.
TGATTAGAAACACATTTATCTAAAAATTGATTTTAGGTTAATAATATCTCGAAATTTAATATTATAATATTACACATAATGAAATTTTATTTAAAATAAAACATTATTATTTATATATATATATATATATATAATAATTTAAACTCATATAATTGTGACTTCTATTAATATAGTTAGTGTAAGATAATATTTTTCCCGAAAATTACATTTCAGGATTATTTATTTTTCTACATATATATAGTTCATTTTTAAAATAAATTCTTTCAATTCAATGAATTACATATGATGAATAATATTTCATAATTGGAATAATTATTTTTTATATTATTTATTAGTTTCTACATAATATTTCTAAATTAATAGTAAAAAAAGTAAAAATTAATTTTCACGGGAACAGTTTAAATGAGGGTTTTCACATTATATAAGATTATTAAAAAAATAATTTTCCACATATGTTAATTTTTTTGGTCATAATGGTTTTTATATTAATAACCATTGGTTCCAAATTATCTAATAAGGCATAATTTTTACAGTCATTTGATATATTACATATGTTTTAAAACTAGTTTACATGGTGAAAACTAAAAGTGTAATAGTAACTAACATTGTATGTAAAGGAAATATAATGTTTAAAATAATATCAGTTTATTAGTGGATATTTGGGTAAACCATTTCATCCATTCCCCACACCTTTTATCAATTTTCCAAGCACTTTTATAAATATTTACATCCAATTATTGAATTTTTTATGTATATAAATTCAAATCATTACGATTTATAAAACGAATGTCCCACCTCTAATTTTTTCACACCAATCATGCCATTTTTTCCAAAAAGCCAAACAATAGTCTCTCCATTATATCTATATACACATATAGAGTTATTTTATTTTGAAAAAACAAAACCCTTTTTTCAAATAATTGATCAAAAGGTATTTTTTTAGGAATGTTAATCAATAAGAAGATATTTCTTTATTAAAATCTTATTTTACTACCTTAAATTGTGTCTTAACAATTTCTATACATTAAAAAATTATAGAATATATAATGTTATGTTATTATTTTTTTAAAGAACATTTATCCATGTCATACGCTATCAAATGAGTGAAAAACCCATCTATTGTGTTTACAAAAAACAACATCCTCATGAACTAATGTAATTCTTTTCCATCACAAAATAACATTGATATTCATAATAATGGAAATAAAAAATTATATGAAACTAATGAAATAAAATTTATTATTTTAATTTAATATATTTACCCCTTCAAAACTCTTTCACAAATTCTTTAAAGGATAATATTCCTCTTGCATACGTATAGCCCATAATTCTCAAAGTACGATGTGAATAATTATACATGTTTATATTTAAATAATTATTATAAACAAATATACAATGAATATATATTAAATTTATTATATTAATATTATATTTTATATTATTCATATATATATTATAAAAAATTAATAGAACAACTATGACAAAAGCATGCCTGACAAAACAATGAATTCAAGACATTAAAAAATGGTTGTAATTAAATATTCTAATTTAATGGGTTATATACCATTATAATAAGATCATATATGATTATTTAAATATTAATATGGTTATGTTATACATTAATAACATATATAAAATAGTTTTTTTTTGGATTTTCAATTACATTCACCTAAATGGAAACCCATGGAATGTGTTTTTTTCTCAAAACATCCTTCTTTAAGACACATAATCGTTTATCAACATAATTTCTATTAAAATGGTGTATATACTTCCTATAAAATATTTATCAATATTAATTATTATCATTCCTATTATTTTTATACCAATTTATTTTTATCCCTATTTCAAGTTGTTTTCATTGTGATTATTATTAAACTATATGGGATTTTTTCTTAATTTCAACTCCTTGAGGAATTTAGTAATGTTATTCAAAAACTTATTTCGTGTGTGGTATATACTAATACTTAAAATGTAACATAATTAATACTTTATAATTCATTGTATTTTAACCATGAGCTAAATTGTTTATTAAATGAAATTTGAATCCAATTTTACAAAGTGGTATGGGGTTCTACTACTGAAATTCATTTTATATGGATATTTTTCTTCTTGACTCTCTTTGATATTCTAAAATTATATGTATAGTTCATTAATATAATTTTATATTATATTAAATTTTTTATTCAAATTAGATAAATATTTTCTATTCATTGAATAATTATAACTTCAACAACATTGTCTTTATTAGTGCTTTTTCTCAATTTCCACTCCATTGAGACATATTCAGTTTTACATTACTATTTATATTTTTAGTTGTTTAAACATCCCCATTGATATCTTATATCATGCATTTATTTATGTTAACTAGATTTTATAATCCATATTATTTTATTTTATTCTTTTTTTAATAATTAAATTGTAAGTAATGTAGTAGGAGTTTATGCATCAATATAATTTTAATTGGCATTTTAATGCCCGAGTTTCCATTGAATAAAACTAGATGATAATATAATTTTAAAAGGATTCAATTATATTCTACCATAAATATTCATAAATGTTTCATGTAAAAGTGGTATTTTACACTATTTTGTACTTATCATAATTGAGTATTTTTTTAAAAATCCATCATTATTTGCATTATTGGTAAAATATTAGTTTCCTTCTATAAAAATATTTTCCTCAAAATGTTTCCAAAGTTATTTTTAATCTTATTCAATTATTTAATAAATAAATTTTTTCAAATTTCGGACATGTTTACATAATGATTTTATTGAAATACTCATTCTTTTCCTAATAAGGTACATTTTATATTCTTAGTAAAACATTGATAAGAATATTTTTATTAATATACTCTACATGAACATAACATTCACAGTAACAATAAATCATATTTAATTTAATATTACATTACATGTTTCCTATAATATTTTTATAAAAAAATCCCTAGTATTTTTAAATTTTATCATTTCTATTATATGATTTCAAGAAGAAATAAATATTTTTATATTTAATGCATTGAAAAATAATTTTTTGGTATATGAACTCATAAATGAAAAAACCATTTATTTATATATTCCCCACAATAGTTCCACTATAATGAGGCCATCCTTATTTATTAATTGGGGGTTTAATATAATTTTAAACATGGATAGGATTGAAAATCATTTTCTTGATTAATTTTAATATTTAATACCAATCACTATAATCAATTAATTTATCATTATCCTTGCAAATTTCATTTCTATTTTATATTCATATTATTTTTATCATTTCTATGATTATTTCAAGAAATAGTATACCATTTCTAAATTTGTTATCTTACTACTATTATTATTCGTTCGACTGGGAAAAATCTCGATAATGTTTTACTCAATAAAAATAGATTTTGATAAGTAATTTTGTTTATCAATTTGGTTGACAATTTATTACTAGAGGAGTTCATTGGTCTTATAGTGATCAGTGGAGAAAATTATAAATATAAACTCGACAAAATAATTTGTGTCATGAGTAAAATCATAATGACATAATTAAATATTTTCTTGCTGTATACCTACCTATCAATTACATTCTCATTAAAAATGTCAACAAAATATATATATCATTATGTATGAAGTTATGAAGTTCAATTTTTAGAATTTACATCATTGAAAATCCATTTATTAAAATTCATATGATTATTTTATTAGTTTTTATAACCATGGATTATCATGAAGATCATTTGAATATTTACATAGATCTATTTGATCGTTATTTAATCCGTCATTATTAATTATTGTGGTCAGATTATTTATGAAATGGTATTTTTTAAAATAATTTTACATATTTATTATGACTTATTGATTCATTATATATTCCATTGTACATAACCCTTAATGAGTGCCAGAAATAACCCTTTAGTTTACTTCCTTTCCCTAACATATGAATAATGTATTGTTAAATGAGTTCATGGATGCATAATATTTACATTCTCTATGATGAAATTTATTTTGTAAAATGTTAGGAAAGTATCATGTATGAATATATATTACCCATATTTCTATGAGATTCTGTTTTTTGTGATAAAATATCTTTTATCATATTCCATTGAAATATAGTAACTACATATTTAGATCTACTGGATTCGTGGTCATTACAATCATCCACTTGATCATACTTCATATATGTTGGTCACATTCATCCCATTGATTTTATCATATGGAATAATATCAAATATTACAATTTTACTATATAAACCAATTATAAAATGGTTCATGCTTCATAGAGTATGATTCCAATAATGGATGATTATTACTCAAGTCTCCTTTCCGTAAATTATAATACTTTATCGTGAAATTATTCATTCTATACTTTGGTCCATCCACCCTAATTTTTTATTATATGATATTTTAAAATACTATAATGTAAAATTTGATTATAATTGAAATGAATATTAGTTTACTCTCTTTATAATGTGAATCTTAATCCAACATATTTTGGAATTAATACAAATATCGATTCCTTTAACTTTTATAATATTTTTTCCTCTCCTCATATGTACATGGTAATCATTATATCATTTCTGGGGTCTATTATTTTACATTATATTTAAATATAATTATTTCCAAAGGATATCTTGTCACTTTTTCAGAATATTATTTTTAATGTTACATGTAATGTAGTATTATACATCAATAATAAAAAATTAAAAAATATATATTTTTAGACATTACATTAATTTATCATAAAAGATTCAAATAGATTTGCCATAATTGGATTTTTTTTCATGATATATATGTTATGATTTTGGGGATTAATGTTATGGTAAAAAGAAATTTGATTCTTATTATTTAATTTGATGCATTACATTAAAATGGTAACATTCTATTATGTAAAAATGATTTTATGAAATTATATTACACTAGGATTATCATATTCTGAAATGACCAAAAAAAATTATCTGGATGTATTATGATCATGTTATTCATGAAATTAATTATATTTATTCTTATTTCACTATAATTTTTTAACATGACATTCCAAAAAAATAATATTAGATTATGTTCACCAACAATGATTTTGTTTCCACAATCATGGGAAGAACTATATATTATACTTCTATATGAACTAGAAAATGAATGTAATGAAAAGAAATAATGAGAACATTTATAGAACAATAAAATTTCATATTTCATTATGAAAATTAAAAATGTAATGATGTGAGACAATTTCCAAGTGCTAGAAACAACATTGATAAAGGCCACATTAATCAAAACTTATGTATGTGTTGATAAAGGAAAAACTCAATAAATTCATGTATTTAACACTGATCATGGGTTCTTTTTTCATATGGAAATATAGAGATAATAATTGGTATCATTTATTGGTTTTATTTTAGAATTGATAAATAATCTATTTATCATATATATTTTCTATTACTGATAAATTATCCACTTATTGTTGAATTTTATTACACCCATAAAGGTTCCCTTTATCAATAATTGTGACTAGTACAATTAAAGGGTCCTACAATTGTAGTGTGCTGTAAAAATTATTGCCACAATAATAGGTTGTTGAAATTTGGAGTTGAAATAAGTAGTTGAATTTAAATAAAATATATGACACAAATATAAAAAACATTGAATTAAAAAAAATTAAAAAATTTGTTTGATCAATTAAATGACTAAGTAATATTTATCACAGACATTGAAAAAAATCAATGTTTTGTTATATTTGGACCAAACCCATACTCAAGCTATTAGTAGATGAACAAAAAACCACTTTTTAGATAAAGAAATGAATTTTATCAGTGAAAATTCTATATTAGTTATGATATAATGACATAAATTTATTATAGTGTCACTTTTAAACTAATATATATATATTTTTAGTCATACCGGGCTTACCATATATCAAATTGGGTTGCAGTTTACTCTTAAACATCACATGATTTCATTTGATCAAAAAAATAATCGATAATGAATTGGAACAAATTAATAGTGATACACTAATCTACATGGATGTGTTCTAATTAAATAGAACATACATTTTGATAACAAACCATAAAATGTCACATGATATATTGTTCGTTTTTAAATGTTATCTCAATAAAAATTCACTAAATAATTATCAGGTAAAAATAATAATGATATTAAATACGTAATAGTAGATAAAAATATAAGGAAAATAATTTGAACTTTTTATGATATTTTTCTGTGGTGTGTTTTAATCTAAAATGACAACTAATTTATGAAAACACACAATTTAACTCATAACACACACATCATGTGTCAGATTGATGGGCAGTCAATTTTTATACATCATAATAAATTATGTATAATTTTTAAAATGGTATAATATAATCTTAGTTTCTTTTTCTTATTTTTCTATTGATGTCAGTTTTAAAATAAAAAGTCACCATTATAATGTTTATACACAGCGTTAGTTATATTGAAAACATCATGTGTTATGATTTTATTTAATTTTATAAATTAATATGACAAAATAAATAACAACAATTTTAATAATTATTTAAAATAATCCCCACTAGTTTTCATTAAATTGTTTCATTCAAGATTATTTAAACTAAAACGAAAAATTTGTATTAAAAACCCATAATTCGAGTCATATAAACCATATTAAATTTATTAAAGTTGTGTGTTTATTTATTACATGTAAAAAACTAATTATGGATTGTTTTCATAACATTTATGAAAATAATATATTGTTTTCTTGGTTTTGGTTATGTGTAATACAATATAAACTAATATAACCATTATCTACTTAAAATAAACACATTGTGTCATCCCAAACTAATCTGGTGTTGGGTTGATTTATGGATGATTCCTACATGTAAAAAATTAATAATCGACCATTTTTTCGAAAAAAATATCAATCCATGTATTTTATGGGTTCTAGATATTTTAGTCATATAATAAACTAAAATAACTCATTAGTACTGAAAATATATAGTTTGAGTTAAATGACCACATGAGGTGTCAGATTATTGTGTGGTCAATTCGTACATATCACAAATAAATTAGGGATAATTTTCATAATAATTAAAATAAATACTAAATTTTCTTCTTATTTTTTACAATTTGACACATTTTTCTTCTAAAATGGAACTTTAATATTGATAATGTGCACTTCAAGACATACTAACCACATTACGTGTGAGATTAATATTTATTCAACTCATAAAAATCATAAAGGATTTTTTAGAATATTTATACAAATTGAAAACCATATGAGATTATTATTGTGATTTTGGATATTAGACACATGTTTTATACTGAAATTGAATATTAATTTTGAATACACAGTCTTTGAGTCATACCAATAACATCAAAAGTTAGAATGATGTGAATTTTTATTTTACACAAAAATGTGTTGATGTTTATTATAATTTGTTTTAAAAACAATCCATGATTGATTTTCATCATTTTGGATGCTTCAAGCGTGTTTTAATAAGAATTATTTTTGAAAACATGCACTTTGAGTCAAACTGGCCACATCGGGTGTCATATTAACATTAGTTAATTCTAACATGTCAAAATGTATTTATGATTCATTTTATTAATGTTTCTATATAATAATATCTTTTATGCTTTTTTTTATACATGTATCATATTTTAAGTTATAATGCTAATTTTATATTAAAACTCTATACATTGATCCATATAGACTTAATAGTTTGTTGAATTGACATATATTAAATTCTTAAATGTTAAAAATGAATTATGGAAAGTTTTCCTATATATTAAAATAAATATGTGTTCCTTTTACTGATTTTTATGATGTTGAATGTGTCTAAAACTTAAATAACAACTTAACATTGAAAAAACACTTCATGTAATATCAACAAAATTATCTATTTGATTGACTTATAGTCAATTCCTACAAGGAAAAATGAATTATAGATCAATTTTTTGTTTTAAAATAATCCAGACTCATTTAATCAATTTTGGATATGTCATAATCATTTTAAACTTAAATATCACATTTTATTCAATCCACAAACATAGAGTCATACCAAAAACAATGTATTAAGTAAATGAACTGTAAATTCCAACACATAATAAATGATTTATGAATAATTTTAATAATGTTTTAAAATTTTATGGTCCCATTTTCTTTATTTCCTCTATTTAATGATTGTTTTATACTAAAATGGAAATCTTTTATTGAAAATATTCACATGAGGTTATACCGAACACATAAATTGTAAAATTAGTGTTTATTCAATTCTTATATTCTATAAATGAATTGTAGAACATAGTTAGAAATTTTGAAATCAACTCAAACTTATTTTCTCAGTTTTGGAATTATTCCACTTGTTTTAATATAATATGGTACTTTTAAATTGAAAACATGAACTCTGAGTCATACTAACCACATCAGTTTTCATATTGATGTGTTGTAATTCCCTATATGTTAAAACTAAATTATAGATCAATGTCATAACACATTCAAACAATATATTTTATAATGGGTTTCATCGTATCATGTTTTTTTAACAAATTTGTGAATTTAATTTACTATGTATCAGCTAAAAATGAAATATAAAAAAACTAAAATATCATATTAAATGATCTGAATATTATCCAAATAATTTTTAAGATGTAACATATTCATGATGTATATATATATTATTTACCCATGTATTATTCAAATTCATTTTGTAATAAATAAATACCATTTATTATACATCACCTTGATAAAACAATTAATAATAATATATAATTCTTATTATAATAACAATTTACATAAAATGATCATATTTGTGGTCATAAATCATTCAAGATCACTAAAATAATATAAAATTAACAAAATTTCATGTTAGAAAATATTTCTACTCCATGTACTCTTCTCACTATTCTCAAAACCAATATACATATTATTTTGAGTGTGTATATTTTCATGAATTTTTTATTTACTAATAAAATATAAAAAAATATAATATTAAGAAATATTTTTAAGAAAATTGTAAATATATTTGTAAAATTATATTTTGTGGATGTTTCTATTTTGATGTCAAATGATATAGTTCATAATCAATCAAATTTAATATCCATAAGAGAGGATGTTATATTAATAAACACTACATAATAATTTAACAAAATGATTTAATTGACGTGAAATATATTTTGATAGGAAAGTATTTCTATAAATACCATAATTTTGTATCATTTTAAGAAATCATTATTTTTGATATATTCAGTATCTAACCTTGTAAAAAGATTTTCCCTATATTTATAGGTCCTTATATTATAAAAAATATCTTATCATAACCAAAATAGAAACATAAAATTATATATTTATATATAAACTGTTTCTTTCAATGCATTACAAATTCACAATCCAGATCATGTTTAGTCAGTTTTATGGAAATAAGTGAAATGGATCCAATAAATAAAAATATGAGATATCAAGATTTATTTCAAATAGAATCTATTACTTTTTTAAAAAAAATTAAAAAATAAATAATGAAAATTGAAACAAATATTTTATATGAATATTTTGGAGTTTTTTACCATAAAGTTGTAGAAATAACCTGCTGTATGTTGTCTATTATTTTCTTCTCAAACACCATTGTTAGATAATATTTTTTCTGATAAAATTATTCCATCCCCAATAGAAAATATTATTTAAATACAAAAAAATGTATTAATGAATCTAAATCTCGCTTTGTGGGGTTTCAAATTTATATAGTTTCAATAAAAATACATATGGAAAATATGAATAGTTGTTAAAATTAATGAAAAGATTATTTTTTTATAGATGGTTTCTGAATATGTTTTTTCAGATATATATTCACAACTCATAATCACCTCCCTTCAAACATGAGAATATATTTTAAACTCTTGATAACTACCATCACTAAAACAACATTTACCAATATTTCTTATTCATTTTGAATGTACGAAAAATATCCATCTTTGAATTTCGTGTCTACATGAACATGTAATGTTTTTATATACTACAATGGAACTGTAGGCGAGAAGGAAGTCATAGATGATCCTTTTTCTATTGGAAAGTTCATTTAAATTTAATGGTCTAACTCTCCTATTTTCGATCATTCTATCAATCTATAATACCCAAACTCAATTCAATCATATTTTTCATCGAATTTTTTATGTTATTAATATTAAAAGACTTCTTAGTTAAATATCCCATGTATCATTATAATATTATATGACCACTATATGAATGTTCTAATAACATCTCTGGAGATTTTAATATCTGAATCATTACATGGGACAGGAACCTCAGTTATTAGATCTTGATCTATATCAATGAAAACTCTTATGTGATCTTTTTGGAGTTATTTTTTATAATCAGATCACCCCAAATATTATACACTAACCCTTTACAGCATGTATTTGTGATAGTTTTATTATATATAAAATACATATAACATTATCCAAAATACGTTTAATAATATAATGATATTTGAAGTTGTTTAATGATGATTTTGGAGAAAGAGTGATCAAAAAATTTATTATCTTATTTGGGGTATTATATTTAGTAGAATTACTAGCCTCAAATCTAGTTGGGTCTTTTGGATCTTAATATACTAATTTTTATTTCACTACCAATTGACATTGATACATTATCATATATCTATCATCCAAAGAATAAAAGACAATAATGTCATCCAAATCATCAATTTATACCTACAAAACATTCAATATATGATTTGAAACATCTTGATTCTTTGTCATCTAAAAATATGTTTGAGGTTACACTCAAAAATTTATACCTATAAATTGACTAAATTGTTATTTCCACATAAAAACTACTAAAATAGTTTTTCATTAGGTATTGTCACACCATATCCTTATGTTTAAACATTATAAAAACATATAAACATTAATAGTTTACCCATATTATTTTTTAAATCCTCTTTACATTACACATGATGTGGGATGGATGTTTTTTTATATTTTGATTCATCATTATGCATATATAAAAAGGAATATATTTTTTTCAAATCACATAACACTTTTTTATAGATTTAAAATACATACCATTTTCTTTCGTAGTGAGTCACACCCAAACCATAATTTTTTATAGTGGTACATAGTTATTTTTGAATGATGCTTATTTTCCTCACACATTTTCTATTTCATAAAATATCAACTTTTAATAAAATGTGATATACTAAAAGAATGAAAATATTATGTTTTTGAATATATTTTACATAGAATAAATTCTCATCACAATGACTGTTGAAATCATTCCATGATTCGTCATTGTTCACATTCTAACACAAAACTTGTGTGTGCGGTTTTATATTCCCCGCAACATTCTTATATAAATCATGATAGTAATATTTTGATAACCTCTATGGGGTTCTTCTATAGGCATTATTACATATTTCATATGGAAACAATTTCAAATAAATGATATATACAAGGGATAATGAGAATTAAATCAACGTTTCAGTATATATATATATATATATATTTAATTAGTTAAATTATAACATAACATCCTTGTAATATCTTCCTAATGAGGTTCAATTGTTACATGTTGTACATGGTTCCATGAATCTATATTAATTGTAGATATCAGTCTAATTATGAACCCAAAATACCTAATGACAATTGATTTTTTGCATTCAACAGGGTGACCACATTTATTCTAACCTACCTCAAATTTTACACACATTCATCTTACATTGATAATATTATTCATCATAATGATTTTATAAACAGAATTTATATACACATTTAAGAAACAATTAATTAATGATTAATCATTTATTATTACATAGTTCTTATGGATTTGTTTTTCTTGAATGAACTAGTAATTTAAGAATCAATGAATAATTGATGAAAAATGAAAAAAAAAATCATAAATCATTAATAAAGTTTGCAATGTGTATTCCTCTCAAACAAATTCTGTTGATACCAATGACTAGCCTGTAAATTATTACATGGCGTTAATCTGTTACACAATGTTCAAGTAGATTTCATGTTTGGATTTTTTCAGAAAACAAATCATGTTGAATTTCCAAAATGTAATTTTTAAACAATATTTGAATCACATTCATGAAATACAATATTTACAGGAGGTGTGACCTTTTATAGCTCACCTCATCAAATATAAAACTCTTGTATTTCACAATATCAATGATTTTCTATAAGATAATGTGTATCAAACGTACAAAACATGAATCCTATATAATCATTATGAGAAATTCAAGATAGAATTCACTAAAACCCACTACATGATGTGAAGACATGACACATCATGTACTTTTTGATCTTATAAGTGTTTTAGTGGCCCTATTGTGCATTGAATCCCAAAAAAATATTATTTAATTATTTTTTCCTTATGTTAATATTGTTTTTATTTTAGGTCTCTCTTCTAAATAATATAAATTTCATCATATCACATTTTTTGTGCAATTATGTTCATTCATGTCCATTACACTTATGTTCTTTTCCCATTTTGTTTCTTCCTTCTAATTCAACAATCATTTAGATACTCATACCTATTTGGAATCATGTCTTGTGTTTTTTCAATATTTTTTCTTCACTAAAAGTTTGGTTTTTATTGGTAGTGTTTTTAAGTGTATATTTCATACTTCAAAATGTTTATTTATTTTTATTTTAATATTTTCCCCAAATTATCATTTTTTTAACATCATGAAGAAAAAATAATCATACTAGTATTAGGGGCCGAGAGTAGCGGTGGTTTGATCTAAATGAATTTATAAAATTTATCATGGGAACCCTATGGATATTTAGATGGTTTAAAACAATTTTCATTCCAATTAAATTTCATGTTCCCTGGCCAAAATAGGTTTAATAAAACTACCATAACATAGTTGGAGTTGATAATAATCGTACTATTTGCCTATAATTCATTCTTCTAAGATTCTAGGATTCCATATCTTAGGTTGTGAGTTACTTTTGATGAATTATTAGTTCTTAGTATAGGATGATAAAATTGGTTTGAACAATATCAATTTGTGTCTCCTAAATAACATTTCATATTTGATATGTGTCTATACAATGATAAATAGAGGATTTTATTTTTCCTATAAATTGAAATTGACCACGAACACAAATAAATTAATATGAATTAAATCCCAAGATTCTTAGTTTATTATATTAAAACCAATGTGAGCCATAGTGAGTAATAATACACAATTTTTCCTATATTTGTGTTTCTTTTATAAAAATGTTTCTCTATGGGTTGGACCATGTACATCCACTTACTAAAAATTAGTAGTTGATTTTAGTTTGGGATATAAATTTATACTAAGATTAATTTTGGATGTAGTAAATAATCAATTTTGGGAGAATCAAATCTTGGAACTATTTCCATGAATGGCAGTGTTGTGGCACACTGACCATGGATTGAATTGTGAATTACCTGATCCCATTTACAATTATTATTTTTTATTGAATTTCTAAATTACAATTTTTAACTTATAGAAAAAAACCATCACCACTTCTTCTCAACTTGTTTATGTTCCAGGGACCTCTGACTGGTAAATTTATCCTTCATCATAATGATTCTTTTCATTTCAATTTCAAGAATGTTCAATTTTTAGATTCATTCTACCTATTTACAATATATGATTGCAATGTCTTTATAATATAACACTTAATTAATCCTCAATATGTTCCACTTTCCAATCAAGGAGATAGACTATCTATGTATGAGAATAATATAATGAATTATATATCTCCATCTATTAGTAGTAGTTCACCTAGAATTGTGTGTCATCATATTCATGAAATATTTCTAAAAACTGGACTCATTCTATAAGGCCCCAGCCTTAAACCTTACTTAATCTTGAGTTATTACAAGATTACACATTGAGGATCATTTCGGGTTTAGTGTTTTAGAGAATTAGATCATAAAACTTTCATTACATTCCACATATAAACAAAGTGGTTACATAAAGATAGTATTATTCATTCCCATCAATGGAAACATATTTATAATAAAACACGGATTCTTTCTTGACACTTCCTTGACACTATCATCTTATCATGTACCTTTCTCTTGACCTCTGAAAAAAATTTCAAAAAAACTTGGGATGAGCACATAAAGCTCAGCATGGGTTATAAAAAACATGGAAAAGAAACATGAATTCATATATACATAAGAATGAAATAATACTTTACCCATAAAATAGAATCACATTAACATAACTCAGAAAATCATGAATAAATCATAGAAATCATAAGACATAAAGGTAACTTGAGGCATTCATAACATTCTTACGTATGGAGTAACCCTCTTGGTTACGTTTGGAATACCCATCACAGTATATTCCCTAAATCGCTTCTGAGAAACCTTAAGGTTTCACTCCTTCACGTTACCCAATGCATTGGAGATCTATATCGGGCTCACCCGCCCTTAGTTTATCATGGAACCACCTGTCTTCATAATAATGCCCAAGAACCTCAACATAATCGTATCACATAAAACATGCATAAAGGAAACATAACATTCCCAACTTTCAATCACAAGATATCAATACAACACATTGATATGAAAACATTATGAATACCATTTTCAATACCAAAATAAAAGAAAAGTAAAACATGGTAATTATTTTTCTTTTAAAAAGAAGGTATGGCTTGTAGAGGAAGCTGAAACTCAAATAATGGTCACAGCGGCAGAGAAGTCGTTGTCGCCGCATACGTACACCAAAAGCATTCCCTTTTGTCGTTTAGTAATCTCTTCATATAAAAAATATTCTTTCGGATAAATGTAAAAGTCATAGGGGTTTATACATCGTATAAAAGAAGATTGTGTATAAAATAAAATATGCCTCAATGAATGGAGATTGAGACGAAGTCCCATACCTTAGGTCCAACTTGACTCAATCGTTCTTTAATGTCCTGAATAATAAACTTGAGTTAATTTCTACTTTCTTAAGAACCTTCTTCATGTTCTTTATTCCTTTTATATCATTTACTTCCATGTCATGAACACTACGTAATTATTTTAGTTAATAACGGTCGTTTTAACGATCATTGTTACTTGAATAAAAATATGCTCTTTATAATTATAAGTTGTTCATGTATCCATTATATGGAAAATGGTATTCATGATGTAGATATCATATATGTCATATATATCCAGTACATTCATGCATTTATAATATTACATAATAATTTAGAGGTAAGAAATGAAATGCACCGTTCATGGAGACGGTAAGCCGTACGTACGCATGAGCGCTAATTTCATTTCTCTTTCATATTTTATAGAATGGAATCATAATGATATAATGGTATATTATAATTCCAGTATAATATAATATATAATATAATAGTTTCATCCTTTATACGTCCCACATATCGTATTTAACGAATCAAATCACTTTGAGGGGGCGGTAGTCCGCACTTCCTTAAATGAAGATATCGCGTTTAACCGTAATGGGAACCATAAAGGTATGCCCATAATAAAAAATACATAAGATTAAGTAAAACATAAACATGTTATATATCATATATAAATATAGTGACATCTTAATGGCCACCTTTGAAGGTGTTAAAGGAATGTTGAACAATCATCGTTTCGGGAGGCATAAATTCACCATCCACGGAAACAGTATGTTCGTTAACCATTAGATGTAGGTGTGTGTATGTGTATCTCTAATACATCTTATAAAAACATCCTATTATATTGAAGATACTGGAGTTGTTACAAAAATAAATGAATAAAAAGAGTTTATGGGGTTGGAGAAGAAAAATAAAACAGAAGGACTCAAGTGAAGACATTACCTTAAAATCGGGAAACTCCTTTTGGTTTGAGCTCAAAGGCTTCCTTGGGAAGACTTATTCCCAATGTGAGTCTTTAAGGAGTAATAGAGGGAAGTGGAGAGACAAAATGAGCAGGGTTTGGCCGAGCCAAAGGCTTTGGGTGTGTGGGTAAGGTGGTAGAGGTGGGGGCCTTTTATTAGAGGAGAGGAGGGGCACTCTTGTGAATTAAAGATAAGTTACTTTATTTTAAAGAGAGCTTCGGATTCAAAAGGTCCCACATTGATATAATGAAAGTATAAGGTGATAAGGGTTGAAAATATAGCCACCCAATAGGTTTTGGCCATTTGTAGGTCTTAGATTGTACCTTATCATTCCATTTTATTTAAATCGTCAAATAATGAGGTCATCGCTGCATCATTATGATGTCATAAATAATTTAATATATTTAATGTCTAAAAATTATAATAAAAAATACTATGATGTATAAAATCTTTTTATCTTTCCAATGACAATTTATAATAAAAAATCTAACTTTTATAACTCTATGTAAAAATTGTTTTAGTAAAACATATCATGTTTGTGTCATTTTTACTTTATCGTTAAATAAAAAGTTATTTATGTCATTTCTCAACCAAAGTGGCTCCATGGGGTCCCAAAGATGACCCATGGATTGTCTTGGTCGGACATGACACATCCAATGAGGGTAGGACATGGGTAAATCTCATCTCATTTTATTAAAGCATCATTTTTACCTTAAACTACACTAATTACCTCTAATCGCGATTAAGAACATAAGAGTTACTATTCACCAAAAAATTATTTTAATCTCATTGAACCACATTTTACTTCTTAATGAAAACCATGTATGTCTGATTTTTTAAAATCAAATCATAGAGGTGGAAAAATTTCATTTAAACGGAAAATCAGTTTTTATAAGTACCACTTAGTGGTTTCACTATTCATCAAAAAATTGAAGTTTTTCAGAAAATTACCAAAAATTCACACTAAGCTATATTTGATATTTTGAAATCAAAAATGAAGTCTATTTTACAAAATATAAAACATATAAGTCACATTAATTAATTTAATAATTAATTCCCACTGTCATGACAAATAATGTGTTTTTATGAACCAATAAGTATCAAAAGATTGACACTCGTTTAAGTCCGATTTCAAAGTGAAATTAATTCCAACAACCAATATTGGATTTAATGGTAAAAATATTTTCAAATTTCACTTTAAAACAAATTCAATAGATAATCTAATCATATAAATAAATTAGATAAAAAAAGATTTGATGTAAAATGTAGTATTTTCACTATTCATTTAAAAAAAGAACATTGTTAGAAAAATACCAAAAATTAACACTAAGTAAATTTTGATGTCCCAATCATAAAGAATAAGTTTATATTGACAAAGATAGCTTATAAAATTGTCAAAAGATAGATTAAAAAATGGTTTTCCATTAAAAGGCAGTAAAACAATCTTTTAAAAATATTAGTGTATTCCACGCTTAAGATTGGATTTATTTTCATTTTAAGCCTCTAAAACACTATATAATTCATTAATAGACATAGATAAAAATATATATTATTCATTACTTAATTGGGATGTTACATCCTTCCCCCCTTTAGAAAATTGCGTCCCCGAATTTTATTTACTTATCGAATAAATGGGGGTACTTATCCCTCATTTCATTTTCAAATTCCCATGTTGCCTCTTCCATCATGTGGTTTTTCCACAAAACCATTACCTGATTAATCACCTTATTCCGTAACACTTGATCCCTGGGTTCAAGAATCTGGACCGGTTGTTCCTCATAAGATAGTTTCTCTTCCAGCTGAACTACCTCTGGACTCAAAACATGAGATGGATCTTGCATATACTTTCTCAACATCGAAACGTGAAAAACATTGTGTACCTGAGATAAAATCTGTGGTAAAGCCACTCGGTACACAAATGATCCAACTCTCTCCAGAATTTCATATGGTCCAATGAACCTTGGACTCAGCTTTCCTTTCTTACCAAATCGCATCACACACTTCCATGGTGAAACATTGAGAAAAACATGATCACCTACCTCAAAAGAGAGATCCTTCCTCTTGATGTCCGCATAACTCTTTTGCCTGCTCTGAGCTGTTCACATGTGTTTCTATATTAGCTGAACTTTTTCTGCCAACTCTTCTACCAATTCTGGTCCCATCAACTTCCTTTCACCCACTTCATCCCAGAAATCTGGAGTTCGACAACACTTCCCATATAACGCCTCAAATGGTGCCATCTGTATACTGGAAGGAAAACTGTTATTATAAGAAAATTCAACCAAAGAAAGATGTTGGTCCCAACTTCCCTGATAATCCATCGAACAAGCTCGTAGAATATCCTCCAAGGTCTGAATTGTTTATTCTGACTGCCCATCTGATTGAGGATGAAAAGCTATACTAAAATTTAATTCAGTACCCAACGACTTCTGAAGGACTTTTCAAAATTTAGAAGTGAACCTGGGATCATGATCAGATACAGTGGAGAGAAGAACTCCATGTAACATGACTATCTCTTTAAGATAAAAATGGGAAAGTTGATCTAGGGAAAAAGTATCTCGTATAGCAAGGAAATGAGCATATTTGGTCAAGAGATCAACAATATCCCATATTACATTATTACCTCGAGGGGTCTTCGGCAATCCCACAACAAAGTCCATGGATATATTCTCCCATTTCCACTCTGGCAGTGGTAAAAGATGAAGCATCCCTTTCGGTAACTGCCGCTCTGCTTTAACCTGTTGAAAAGTCAAACACTTCACAGTAAAATCAGCAATATCTTTTTTCCTTCCATCCCACCAGTAATACTCCTCAAGATCTCTATACATCCTAGTACTACCAGGATGAACTGAAAACGGAGAACTATGAGCTTCACATAATAACTCTCTCTTCAACTGTGAATCACAAGGCACACACAATCTTTTCCCAAATCTCAAAACGCAATCATTATCAATGTTGAATTCAAGCAACATGCATTTCTGAACCAGCTCTACCCTTTTCTGCAACTCACTGTCTTGCTTCTGTGCTTGCTTGATTCTGACTGATAGAGAATATTTCACTGATACCTGAAACAAAATAGAAGGACATCCTGCACCAACAACTTCTATGCCAAAGTTCATCAAATCCATAACCAAAGGATCACGTTCCAAACTCAACACTATTAATGAAGCATTATTTTTTTGACTCAAAGCATCAGAAACGTTATTTGCTTTTCCCAGATGGTAGTGAATCGTACAATCATAATCCTTGATTAATTATAGCCATCTCCTCTGTCTCATGTTCAACTCTTTCTGAGTGAATATATACTTTAAACTTTTGTGATCAGTATATATTTCACACTTTACTCCATACCAATGATGCCTTCAAATTTTTAAAGCAAAAACAACAGTAGCTAATTCCAAATCATGTGTAGGATAATTTACCTCATGAGTTTTCAACTGTCGTAAAGCATATACAATTACCTTATCATTCTACATTAGGAAGCAACCAAGTCCTTTCAATGAAGCATCACTGTATATAACAAACTCACCATTCCTGGAAGGTAGTGCCAAAACTGAAGAATTCACCAATCTTCATTTCAATTGCTGAAAACAATCATCACATTCTTTTTTCCAGACAAAATTAACACCCTTCCGAGTTAGCTTAGTCATTGGACTACATAATCGTGAAAAATTTCTAACAAACCTTTGGTAATATCCTACCAAACCAAGGAAACTACGAATCTCTGTTACATTTGTGGGTTTTGGCCATTCTTCAACAACTTTTGTTTTTGCAGGATCTATGGTCATTCCATCTTTAGAAACAATGTGACCAAGGAAAGAAATTTGTTTTAACCAAAACTCACACTTGTTGAATTTCCTATACAATTTCTTTTCATTCAAGGTTTGCAAAATGACCCTTGAATGTCTTTCATGCTCATCTTTACATTTAGAAAACACCAAAATATCATCAATGAAAACCACCATAAACTTATCCAAGAACTCATGGAAAATTCTATTAATTAAGTCCATGAATACAGCGGGTGCATTGGTTATCCCAAAAGGCATTACTACAAATTCATAATAGCCATATCTTGTACGAAACGCGGTCTTTGGAACATCTGCTTCCTTTACCTTCAGCTGATGGTACCCCAATCTCATGTCAATCTTTGAAAAATAATGAGCTCCCTGGAGCTGATCAAACAAATCCTTGATATGAGGCAAAGGATATTTGTTCTTAACAGTGATGTTATTCAAGGCTCTATAATCAATTCAAAGTCTCATTGAACCATCTTTCTTTTTAACAAATAAAAAAGGAGCACCCCATGGTGATGTGCTAGGTCGAATGAAACCTTTCTCTAATAAATCTTGCAATTTCTCCTTCAACTCTAAAAGTTCAATTTGAGCCATTCGATAAAGGGGTTTTGAAATTGGCTTAGCATTAGGAACTAAGTCAATAGTAAACTCAACTTCCCGATCTAGTATTATTCCAGCCAACTCATCAAGAAAAACATCAGGATACTCATTTACCACTGGCAAATCATTAATTTGAAAAGTTCCTTTATTTTCAACGTTGTGTGCAAGGTAACATTCATTTCCATATTTTACAAGTTTCTTGGCCTCTTGATAAGTTATAAACAGTAAGGGTTCATTCTTGTACACAAACTGAAATTATTTCTGAAAAGAAACTTATTTAGCTCTACATTCAATCATAGCATGGTAAATAGAGAGCCAATCCATACCCAGGATAACATCAAACTCTACTAGAGGTAGAACAATAAGGTTTTCAAGTAGGTTCTTTCCAAAGATAAGGATAGGAAGATTCTTATAAATTATTTTTGCCTCAACATTTCCCCCTGGTGTTTTTACCACAAGTTTAGGAGTCATTTCTTGATATGGTATTCCCATTTTACTAGAAAAGGTTTCAGAGATGATAGAATATGTAGACCCCGAATCAAACAACACACTGGCATAATCTGAAAAAACAAACAAAGTACCTGATACAACTTCATTTGATGGCCCGACATCTGCTAAAGTAGTTGCAAAGGATTTCACCACCCCTTTATGCTTGTATTCTAACTGCTTCCCATCACTCAAGCTCCTTGTCAGACACTCGCTTGCATAGTGACCCATCTCATTGCACTTATAACATTTCACTAACTGTAAATCAAATTTGGTGTTACCTTCACCTTGATCTTTTTCAGTGCCATCACGAGCCTCATGTCCCATATTACCACATCGGTAGAACATTCTAGAATTCAGAATACATTCCCCAGCATCCCTTTTCCCACATTTATCACAAACTGGAAACTTAGATTTCTTACCATCAGACTTTTTTGAAGAATTTTTCCCTTTCTCCTGCCACCTTGGTCTCTTCTTCTACTGGTTGTTATAGAACACTTGATCATCCGAAAACTCCCTTTCCACCTTCTAATCACATCAAACAAGCTTTTCATAACTTTTAAACTCACGAGAAGATAATTCCCTTCGATACTTTGTCTTTAATCCTGAGTAAAAACGATTGATTTTACTATCAAGGTCTCGGATAAAATTTGGAGCATACCTTGCCAATCGAGTGAACCTTTCTTCATAGGCAGCCACTGAGTCTTCCTCTTGCCTCAATTCCAAGAATTGTTTCTCCATACTAAGTCGAACAACCTTAGGAAAATAATTCTCAAGAAACATACCATTGAATTCATCCCAGTCGAGAGCATCAATCTCATCAGCGTCCCTAATATTTTTAATCATAGACCACCACTGATATGCCTCACCCTCCAAATGGTAAATAGCAAGACTAACCTTTTGATTGTCTGGACACCCCATGACATCAAAAATCTTCTCCAGTGCTTTAATCCAACCTTCAGCTAGCACAGGGTCCGATGATCCTCTGAATGATGGGGGATGTTGCCTCATGAAATGTTCCACCACTGACATGTTCCTCTGCGGTTGATCTGGCTGATGTCGTGCATGGATACCACCACCATTTATCGCTTCAGTCAACTGCGTCATTACTACAACAAACTGTTTAGTTCTAATTCTGACCATCTCAAGATGCTGATTCGGAAGGTTATTTCCTTCTGTATGTCTTCCTAGCACTGCTTCCCTGTTTCATCTGCGGAAAACCATTCTGAACAAACATGTCTTAGATGAAACAACATGGTAATCGTCAAATGCTATATCATTTCAATTTGACCAAAATAAAAACAAATATTTTTGGATAATCATTTAATAGAATTATAACTCCTAAAGTTATCTAAACCGACCTTTGATACCAACTATAGGGCCCCAGCCTTAAACCTTACTTAATCTTGAGTTATTACAAGATTACACATTGAGGATCTTTTCGGGTTTAGAGTTTTAGAGAATTAGATCATAAAACCTGAATTACATTCCACATATAAACAAAGTGGTTACATAAAGATAGTATTTTTCATTCCCATCAATGGAAACATATTTATAATAAAACATGGATTCTTTCTTGACACTTCCTTCACACTGTCATGTTATTATGTACCTTTCCCTTGACCTGTGAAAAACATTTCAAAAAAACATGGGATGAGCACATAAAGATCAGTATGGGTTATAAAAAACATGGAAAAGAAACATGACTTCATATATACATAATAATGAAATCATACTATACCCATAAAACATAAGCACATTAACAGAACTCATAAAATCATTAATAAATCATAGAAATCATAAGACATAAAGGTAACTTGAGGAATTCATAACATTCATACGTAGGGAGTCACCTTCTTGGTTACGTTTGGAATACCCCTCACAGTATATTCCCTAAATCTATTCGGAGAAACCTTACCGTTTCACTCCTTCACGTTACCCAATGCATTGGAGAACTATATCGGGCTCACCCACCCTTAGTTTATCACGGAACCACCCGTCTTCATAATAATGCCCAAGAACCTCATCATAATCATATTACATAAAACATGCATAAAGGAAACATAACATTCCCACCTTTCAATCACAAGATATCAATACAACACATTGATATAAAAACATTATGAAAACCATTTTAAATACCAAAATAAAATAAAAGTAAAACATGGTATTTATTTTTCTTTTAAAAAGATGTTATGGCTTGTAGAGGAAGCCGAAACTCAAATAATGGTCATGGCGTTGGAGAAGTCGTTGTTGCTGCATACGTACGACAAAAACATTCCCTTTTGTTGTTAAGTAAACTCTTCGTATAAAAAAGATTCATTTTGGATAAACGTAAAAGTCAAAGGGGTTTATACACCGTATAAAAGAAGGTTGTGTATAAAATAAAATATGCGTCAATGAAAGGAGATTGAGATGAAGTCCCATACCTCAGGTCCGACATGACTCTATCGTTCTTTAATGTCCTGAATAATAAACTTGAGTTAATTTATACTTTCTTAAGAACCTTATTCAAATTCATTATTCCTTTTATATCACTTACTTCCATGTCATGAACACTATGTAATTATTTTAGTTAATAATGGTCGTTTTAACGATCATTGGTACTTGAGTCAAAATATGCTATTTATAATTACAAGTTGTTCATGTATCCATTATATCCAGAATGGTATTCATGATGTAGATATCATATATGTCATATATATCTAGTACATTCTTGAATTTATAATATTACATAATCATTTAAAGGTAAGAAATGAAATGCACCGTTCATGGAGACGGTAAGCCGTACGTACGCATGAACGCTACTTTCATTTCTATTTCATATTTTATAGAATGGAATCATAATTATATAAAGGTATATTATAATTCCAGTATAATATATTATAGAATATCATAGTTCTATCCTTTATACGTCCCACATATGTTATTTAACGAATCAAATCACTTTGAGGGGGCGGTAGACCACACTTCCTTAAATGAAGATATCGCGTTTACCCATAATGGGAACCATAAAGGTATGCTCAAAATGAAAAATACATAAGGTTAAGGAAAACATAAACATATTATATATCATATATAAATATAGTGACATCTTAATGGCCACCTTTGAAGGTGTTAAAGGAATGTTGAACAATCATCGATTCGGGAGGCATAAATTCACCATCCACGGAAACAGTATGTTTTTTAACCATTAGATGTAGGTTTGTGTAAGTGTAGCTCGAATACTTATTATAAAAACATCCTAGTATATTGAAGATACTTTAGTTGTTACAAAATAAATGAATAAAAATAGTTTAGGGTTGGAGAAGAAAAATAAAACAAAAGGACTCAAGTGAAGACATTACCTTAAAATCGGGTAACTCCCATTGGTTTCAGCTCAAAGGCTTCCATGGGAATACTTCTGCCCAAAGTGAGGCTTCAAGGAGTAAGAGAAGGAAGTGGAGGGACAAAATTATCAGGGGTTGGCTGAGCCAAAGGCTTTGGGAGTGTCAGTAAGGTGGTAGAGTTGGGGGCCTTTTATAAGAGGAGAGGAGGGGCACTCTTGTAAAGTAA
Source organism: Viscum album (assembly GCA_963277665.1). Taxonomy (NCBI): domain Eukaryota; kingdom Viridiplantae; phylum Streptophyta; class Magnoliopsida; order Santalales; family Viscaceae; genus Viscum; species Viscum album. The sequence continues at coordinate 1,811,972,147 of OY728164.1, read as the reverse complement.
AGATAAGTTACTTTATTTTAAAGAGAGTTTCGGATTCAAAAGGTCCCAAATTGATATTATTCAAGTATAAGGTGATAAGGGCTCGAAATATACCCACCCAATAGGTTTTGGACATGTGTAGTTCTTAGATTTCACCTTATCGTTCCATTTTATTTAAATCGTCAAATAATGAGGTCATCGCTGCATCATTATGATGTCATAAATAATTTAATTTATTTAATGTCTAAAAATTATAAAAAAAACACTATGATGTAGAAAATATTTTTAGATTTATAATGACTATTTATAATCAAAATTCTGACTTGTATAAACCCATGTAAAATTTGTTTTAGTAAAACATATCATGTTTGAGTCATATTTACTTTATCATTAAATAAAAAGTTATTTATGTCATTTCTCAACCAAAGTGGCTCCATGGGGTCCCCAAGTTGACCCATGGATATTAGTGGTCGGACATGACACATCCAATGAGGTTAGGACATGTTTCAATCTCGTCTCATTCTATTAAAGCATTATTTTTACCTTAAACTACACTAATTACCTCTAATCGCGATTAAGAACTTAAGAGTTACTATTCACCAAAAATTTATTTTAATCTCCTTGAACCACATTTTACTTCTTAATGACAACCATTTTTGTCAGATTTTTGAAAATAAAATCACACAGGTTGCAAAATTTCATTTAAACGGAAAATCAGTTTTTATAAGTACCACTAAGTGGTTTCACTATTCATCAAAAAAAATTGATGTTTTTCAGAAAATTACCAAATATTCACCCTAAGATATATTTGATATTCCGAATTCAAAAATGAAGTCTATTTTAAAAAATTCAAAACATATAAGTCACATTAATTAATTTAATAATTGATTCCCGATGTCATGACAAATATCGTGTTTTTATGAAACAATAAGTATCAAAAGATTGACACTAGTTTAAGTCCGATTTCAAAGTAAAATTAATTCCAACAACCACTATTGGATTTAATGGTAAAAATATTTTCTAATTCCACTTTAAAACCAATTCAAAAGATAATCTAATCATATAAATAAATTAGATAAAAAAACAGTTTTGATGTAAAATGCCGTATTTTTCACTATTCATTAAAAAAAGAACATTGTCAGAAAAGTACCAAAAATTCACACAAAGTAAATTTTGATGTCCCAATCATAAATAATAAGTTTATTTTGACAAAAATAGATTATAAAATTGTCAAAAGATAGATTCGAAAATGGTTTTCTATCAAAAGTCAGTAAAACAATCTTTTAAAAATATTTTTGTATTCCACGCCTAAGATTGGATTTATTTTCATTTTAAGCCTCTAAAACACTATCTAATTCATTAATAAACATAGATAAAAATATCTATTATTCATTACATACTTGGGATGTTACAGATTCATATGTTACAAGACATGCGTAAATTTGGAGGTCTTGAAATAGATGACCCCATGATGATATTTCATAAATATTAAGGAATAGTATACCTTTATCAACCATGAAATTTTATCTGGTTCAATTAAACTATGTGTTTTCTATTTCAAATTTTATTAAAGAGACATGATGTTTGTCTATATTCAATCTCTTGAGTATATCAAGACTTGTGAAAATCAATCTGTGAAATTCATTGAAAAATAATTTACACCCTGCCAGAGCTATATGTTAAGAAATAAAATTCATATTTTTAATTAGGTGGATGTGTAATCAACCTCATAAGAAAGGGAAAACTGAACGAAGTTGACCCTCAAGTTCCCACAACATTGAAAATATGTATTATAAGACCCCATCCTAAAAAATTACTAAATATTGAGAGACGTAAAAAAATTTACATTCATTCACACAAAGGATATATTTAGCATTAGTTTTTTTTAAAAATAGTCTATAACACAAACATAACAATAAATTATGAATACAATGTGGAAACATAAAAAAGTATAAATTTCATCCAATAAACAAATAATTATAAAATGAAATGTGGTTTATTTTCGTGTTTAATCATAACATTTCATTCATACCATACATGATTCTATTCTTTATTAAATCATGTTAAAATCATTTCAAAAAAATTATATGAGAATAAAAATAGATCACTAAAGGATACATACAGAATGAAAACTATGATAGTTTATAAAATATGTAAACCATAAATACGTTATCATAATGTAATACCTTTCATTGTTAAGAACTATTAAATTCACCTCAACAAATACAAGATCTTTGTTCACCATTTTTTAACAAAAATATAACCATAAAATCAATATAAATAAACATATATCACATAATAGTATCTTGTGACTTAATCGAACATAAATGGAAAAAATATATGTTAGAATTCCATGGATATCATTAAATTGAATATCTATATAGATGACATCCATACCCAATGCATTGGAGTTTAAAATGTAACAAACCATCCATTTTTTTCTAAGAACCACCCATAATTGGTTAATAACATAACCACATGTCATTGGTTTATCACATATCCACCTATCAAATGTCCAATTACATTATATAATTTATAACACATAAAATATTTCAATTTTCAAAATTGTTCTCATAATATTTGAAATCACAATGAATCATTAAAAAACATTCTTAAAACCATTTTCAATAATAAAATACCAAGAATGGTAGTAGGGTATATATCTTTATTTTAAAAACATTTTAACCTATAGAGGAATCTAAATACCAAAATGGTCATGGAGGTGGAAATGTATGTGTCGCCGCATATGTGAAAAATATATTTTCTATCGCTTTATAAAGAATTTGAAATGATATATATAATGATATTCTTTTTAAATCAATTGAAATAAGATAAAATTCAAAGGGATTGATTATATACCGTATTAAAAAGTAAGTGTGTATTATAAAAATATGCCTCAAGGAAAATAGATTGAGATGAAGTCTCATACAAGTATCATATAATTAGATTAAGTATAAATCAATAAAATATTTATGTGTGAAAAATATAAATACACCAAATATACATAGATATTCTTTGTAAAACAATCATAGTTCATTCATACATATTCTTGGAAAAACAAAAACAATGTGATTGATATTTAACTTAATGAATTGAAATTGAGTTAAGATTTCCCTTACCTTGAGTTCGATTCATCACATATAATCCATGATATTCATGAATAATAAACATATGTTAATTTATACATTATTGGGAAGATATATCAGTTTTATTGATTCTATTATATTACATTATATCATGTTACTGATAAATTCCTTAAGTTCATATCGAACATTTTTTAAATGTTTGGTACTTGATTTGAAAATGAAAATGGTTTGATGTCACTATTCCATGTGCTCATAAGTCAGTCATCTCTATAATAAAAATTCCTGAAATAATAATCATTCTTATACATTATTTATACTTTTAAAATCAAAATATTCATTTATGGTATCAAAAATGAACAATGTTATAATCATAGAGCCGGTAGGTCATACATAAGCATTACTAACGTTTCTATTATTCATTGATTATTATGGAAATGTGTTAATTATTAGTATTTCGTTTCAGAATGATAAAATCAAATTACAATAATAATAATCATTTAGATATTTTTTATAATTCATACAAGTGTTGTGGTGAATAAAAACGTTTCATATCGCTTCGTGAACTGATAATTCACACGTAGGAATGATCAATAGTGTCATTTTAATGTTAATGAATAGTATATCATAATTGAAAGATAAAGTTTTTGAAATGGAAAATATACAATGACTTTCATGTGTAAACATTTATTCAATTATTATAACCCATATTCAAAGACGGTAATGAAAAATGAACTATATCAGTTCACGAGGTTTTAATCCACTCGTACACATGAATGAAATGTTCATTTCCCATTTGATGAAATTGAAAAAAGATTTATATGTTAATTTTTTAATAAAAACATGTATTTATATATATTATACTTGAATTTTTAGTTTATCTTGGATGATGGAGATTCAATGTATGTGGAAGAAGAAATAAAATAGAGACACTTAAAATACAATACCTCTTATTCGGTTGATCTCCATTAAAGAACAGCTTAAAACCCTTAATGAGGGTGTTCTGTTGAAAATAATTCCACAATAATGTTGGGAGGTATTTTGGGAAGTTTTAGGGTATAATATTTTCAATATTAAATTATTTGGAAGTTTTATTATTAGATAAATGTGATTACGTATTTATAGGATAATGGAGAGGCACACATTGAATCTCTTAAAATATTAAATTTATATAAATTAAATCTCTATACCAAATGTTCCAAAACTCATTTATTTCAACAATAAGATTATTTTGTCTAAATATACCATCATCCTATTTAAATTATACATGTTTTTAATATTTTTAATCCTTATCATTTTAGTTTAAGCCTTATTTTATCATTTTTAATCTTACCATGAAATTAGGTTATTCACACTTTGAGGCTTAATCTTTTAACCATAACATGTTAACAGATAAAAAAATTAAATCATCAAATATTAGCAAATATCATAAAAAATTTTATAAATAATATATTTTTGGGACTTTTATGACACTTAATAAACTATTTTATATTTCAAAATACAAATAGTGACAAATATAACACTATTTCTTAGTTGATTATTAAAAGATTTCATAATAGCATGATAATTATGATACGATTCCATTAAATCATAAAAAATAACAGAAATATATCCTTAAAATTATTTTATGTCATAAATTATGTCACATATTATTTATTTTAATATTTATAAAATCATTTATTTGATTTCTTCCTTATATAGTAAATTACTACTTCATTATTGTGTCAAAATTAAATATAATTATTTAATTCCTAAAAATTATAAATAAATTATCATGATTTAGAAAATATTTATATATTTAAAATATATATTTACAGTAAATGATATCCCTTACATGAATATATATTAAAATAAATTAGTTTTTAAAAACAAAAGTTTAAAAATTGATTATTCATTTATTATAGTAGTTGAAAAGCATTAAAGAGAACGAAGTTGGTCATAGTGGTCCCAAAGTCTTCCAAATAATTTTCATGGTCATTATATATTCATCTATTTAAATTATGACATATTTTAGGGTAGTTATATATTATTATAAAATTATTTTTACCTTTAATTACCTGATTTACCTTTCACCATGGTAATACAATTTATTACCAAAGTAACTATTCATTTAGTCTAAAAATAAAAAGGAAATATTTATAAAATTTTGGTGTTATGATTCCAAAAATGGAATCCATTTTTCAAAATTGAATACATATAATTGGATGAAATTACATAAAAATTTATCCCGATTTTCAAAAGAAAATGTTTTTTATAAGTGAAACCATCAAATGATTGGAATGAGTTAATATCTAATATCAATTTAAAATTAGTTACAATGACCAAAATAAGATTAAATGATAATGAAATTAATATAATTCTACTTTAAATACAATTAAAATTAAAATCTAATAATATAAATATGTTAGAAAATAAATAGTTTTGAATTAAACTAAAGTGTCATTCACTATTCGTTAACATATGAATTTAATGTAGAAAAATACTAAAAATTAATCCAATGTAGATTTTTATGTACCAAGTCAAATTAAACTGATTATTTAGTTAAATAAATCATCTAAAATTATCAAAAATAATATATTTAAAATTTCTTATCCATCAAAAGGTGGTAAAAATGGATTTTTTTAAAAACACTCATTATATCGGTCAAACTGTATATGTTCTTATATAATGTCTAGAAAAAATTGAAAATTAATTTTAAACATCATATTAAATTTATATTTAATTAATATATTCTTTTAAGAGTTATTTAATAGTTCATAAATATAATTATTCATACATAAAGAGTTTTTCGTGAAAACACATCTGTTATTATCTATTGTTTATTATTTTCTAAATAATGAATCACTATATAAAAATTTATCAAAACTATTTTCATAATTTAATTAATATAATTATTACCTTAAATTTTAACAAATATATAATAACAACAACATTACTAATAAAATAAATAATCTTTTATTTTTTTGTATAAATAAATCTTGTGTACAACGTAATATTTTGGAAAAACACATTGTTGAATATCGGGTATGCTATGAGATATAACATCCCCATTAATGTAAAATTTATATCTAAGGCATAAATATTAATTGATATAATATTTTATTATTCTATAATTACATGAGATGTTACATCATTCCCCCCTTTTAAAAATTGTGTCATTGAAATTTTAAATTTGGTCTCGATAACTAAGGTTTTACTTTTCAAAATACATTTATTGAAATCCCACATTAGAAAAAAGATTAAAAAAATCTACATTAAAAGATTGAAATTGAAGTACAAATATCTACTGAGATAATACATTATAAAATTCTATGTAAGAAATGATTGGGATGTAATAAAAATTAACCATCATGTAAAACATGATCAGAAATAAGGTAACAATCAAAAACCACAAACTAAGGATGAGTTAAATTGTCATTCATTTTGTGGCAGGAAAATTAAACATAAAATGATATTGTTTTTAGATTATTTACACAAGTTTTTCAAATATTATTACTATATAGAGTAATAATATAAGAAAATATACTTACATGACAATTAGAGTATCATCAATTAATCTAATTCCACCACAAAATCATCATTAATCTAAATGATTAGTATCTAATATGTATTTTTCATGCCTAAAGCACTATAACCATATTCAAGAAACCTAGAGGATCCACAAAAGGTTAACTATCCAATTCTTCTACATTTAAACATTATCCAAAACTATAATGGTAAAAACATGATCATGTTATTTCCCAAAAAAATAATAAACCATTATTAAGATAAGGCATACTTTTAAACCCCAAAATTCAATAGTAATATCCAAAGTTCAACAAAGACCATTACATTAATTACATTTCTTAAAATTCATAGAAACAAAAAAACTAAGATTGAAACCAAATATTTATATGAATTTGATTACCTATTCGTTGATGAATTTTTTTGGTATTTATTTCAAAATAACATCTTCTACTCATAATGTCTTATTCCAAAACATAGTTAACATAATCACATATTCTATTATTTAGTATAATCATTTCCATAAATAACCCAAATCATTATAGGTCAACAATAAAAACCTATATTCTTCAAAAATAAAATTCATCCATTTATCCTCCAATAAAATTCCATATTATTCTATTTTCCTTATGTAAATAGGGTTCCCAAAATATTTGAATGTCTTCATAAATAATATTTTTTCACAAAATCCCTAATGTATTTTCCTATAATAAGGATATATATTTGATAAAGCCATAGTTCCGAAAATCAAAATATTATTATTCCATTGATGTGTTTAACTGAAAATAAAATGGCATACTAACCATATACTACACATAAGCCAATGGTATGTGATAAAGAAATATCACACATCTACTGTGGGATTGATTTCTGTGGTCTTATCTGATGTGATGGGTTGTCACATGATTTTTATAATATATTTTTTCAAAATCAATATAATTTCATAACATTCCAAATATGTAATAACCCATAACTACCTATAAAATAAATTTCTAAAAAAAATATTGTTTATCACCATAAAACTTTGTAACAAAAAGCCTCAAAAGGGATTTCATTGACATTAAAATTCAATTCAACCTTAAAATTATAAACTGATGATGAGATCCCTGAATATTTAGAAAACATCCTAATATCCAAGGTTGTCTAAATCATACTCTAATACTAAGAATACGAGTATAGCCATAATCATTTCTTGATCATGAGATGAGTCATTAATTGGAATTTGATTCACCTTGAAGATCATTTTAGGTATAGTTTTTTTAGTTTAATGGGTATTAAATTATACCAAAAAACAATATAAATATAATTTGGGAAATTAAAAAAATATACATTTCTTCTATAAAACAAATACATTTATTAAGATATGTAGTTTAATTTAAAGGTTAATCATAACATTTACTTGATCCCATAAATGATTGTATTCTTATTTAAATTATATTATAAACATTTAAAAACATTTGATGAGAAAAAATATAATTCATTGGGATACATGTAACATCCCCAAATGATAAAAGGATATATGACTAAAAGATATAAATCATGTCAACAAGGTGCACCATCCTTTTCAGAAGCCTGTCTTATTAGAACTCCATAGTTAAGCATGCTTGGATTGGAGAAGTGATTAGGATGGGTGACCTTCCGGAAAGTTTCCCAGGGTGTGTGTGAGTGAGGACAAGTCATACTGGAAAGGACATGTGTTGGCCTGTGGGGACTATCATTGGTCAGATAACCCGTTGGGGCATGTGGGTGGACCCTGGGGTGGGACCCACGTATCTGCGGGGCAACTGGTGGTACCTGGTAGTCCAGAGCCTGATGGCCATGTTAAGGGCAGGGTGGCTGTGCTGTCACTGGGACCCAGTTGTCACATTGGGTATCAGAGGTGGTACCCAGCCTTAAGTGCGGTGCACTGCCTGGGTTGAGATGTATGGCCCACAACGGGGACGTTGTGCTCTAATGGGGGGGTGATTGTAACATCCCCAAATGATAAAGCGTTAAATGACTAAATGATATGACACATGTCAAGAAGGTGCATATTCATTTTCGACAGCCTGCCTGATTAGAACTCCATAGTTAAGCATGCTTGACTTGGAGTAGTGATTAGGATGGGTGACCTTATGGAATGTTTCTCAGGGTGTGTGTAAGTGAGGGAAAAGCACACTGGAAATGACATGTGTTGGCATGTGTGGACTATCAATAGTCAGATGACCTGTTCGGGCATGTGGGTGGGCCCTAGGGTGGGCCCCACATGTCTGCGAGGCAACTGGTGGTACCTGGTCGGCCAGGACCTGACGACCATGTTAAGGCGGGGTGACTGTGCAGTGACCAGGACCCAGTTGTCACATTTTATCAATACAAGAGACGATTACTACACCTGAGAAGCACTACAAAGAGAAAAGTAACACTGCAAAACACTCCACGATTCTGCCATGGAGTTTTCAAGAAGCGCGCTAAAGCTAGACTTGGCTCGTCGAAGGTCACCTCAGCCCGTCAGCAGGAGTAGGGCGATGTTTGGGGTCGGTTTGAGGTTTTCACTTTGTAGTGCTTCTCGGGTGTAGTAATCGTCTCTTATAGTGTTTTCAAGTGTTCCTTTTCTTTGAGTTGTATGAATAGTTGTGGTTGAACCACTTTGGGACCATTATTTTTATTAGAAGTGTGTTTGGTAAAATTCTGGATTGTGCGTTGTGTTTGGGAATTTCTGAAGCCTGACTGCGAGGCAGAAGTTGCTTCAATCATCGGTGCTCCAGCCATAGGGTGTGTGTAAGTGAGGGAAAAGCACACTGGAAATGACATGTGTTGGCATGTGTGGACTATCAACAGTCAGATGACCCGTTCGGGCATGTGGGTGGGCCCTGGGGTGGGCCCCACATGTCTGCGAGGCTACTGGTGGTACCTGGTCGGCCAGGACCTGACGACCATGTTAAGGCGGGGTGGCTGTGCAGTGACCAGGACCCAGTTGTCACATTTTAACACTACAAGAGACGATTACTACACCTGAGAAGCACTACAAAGAGAAAAGGAACACTGCAAAACACTCCACGATTCTGCCATGGAGTTTCCAAGAAGCGCGCTAAAGCTAGACTTGGCTCGTCGAAGGTCACCTCAGCCCGTCAGCAGGAGTAGGGCGATGTTTGGGGTCGGTTTGAGGATTTCACTTTGTAGTGCTTCTCGGGTGTAGTAATCGTCTCTTATAGTGTTTTCCAGTGTTCCTTTTCTTTGAGTTGTATGAATAGTTGTGGTTGAACCACTTTGGGACCATTATTTTTATTAGAAGTGTGTTTGGTAAAATTATGGATTGTGCGTTGTGTTTGGGAATTTCTGAAGCCTGACTGCGAGGCAGAAGTTGGTTCAATCATCGGTGCTCCAGCCATAGGCCTCGGAGTGAAGCTGGCGTGTAGTCAGGAGATTCCCAATGTTGAAAAAATGCCTCGGTTTAACCTTTGTCCTTAATATGTTTTGGTTTGTTTTATTCTGGGGGTGTGATGTCGTTCATACAGTAAAGTTAAATGTTTTGGATGCTCTACCAGTTAGGCCCTTCCTTTCACTCCACTACGGTTATGGCGGGGTTTTTGGTCAGTGCAGAAAGACTTCAAGTTAGGTTAATCTCGTCAGTCCTTATGGTGGGGAGACCCACAATAGGTCTCACAAAGTTATACCTAATGTAATTTGTAGTTAGCCCAATCCTTATGGTGGGGAGATCGTTCGGGCCTCCTCGTGTCAGTATCAGGGATTCTTTTCATGTATCTTTTGGTGGTAAGTGGTCTCGTGCGGAACCACCCAACCTTGAGTTCATCCTCTCAGGTGAACATTGAGATTGGCGTACACCCAACAGTTTTGTTGGATAATGTTTATAGGGATATGTCTTAGAGGTGATTTAAGTTCGTCCGTCCCTTGGTTGAAATAGATGGTTCGAGTTCAGCTTGGTGACAATTAAGGTGATCTTGTTTTCAGGGTAAGTTGCATGTTATGACGGTTCAGTGTTTGTTTGAATCGATCAACTGGAGGCACTTAAACTTTTGGGGTGTGTGACGCTTAAGGATTTACATCTTTGGGTCTTGATCTTGTTTTGGCTTTCCGAGGGCGGAAAGCGTTATGGTGGGGAGAATTGTCGTACCCCGCTCTATCTTTTCTTTTATTTTATAATTTCCTTTGACTTTTTAACATTTTGTTGGGGTTCGGGTTGAGTGCTGGACGAAAAAAACATTTGAGTCATGTTAAAAAGTGTGCGTTTTTCAGGTGACGTCGCCGAGCACCCGAACAGAGTGTGTTTTAGATACCTCGCGTGGCGCTGCTTAGACATCTGCACGATTCGCCTGCCTTCGGAAAATTAAGATGGGTAAAGTTGTGATTTATTGCGTTATTTAAAATATTTATCGTTGTTAATAATTTTGTCATTATTAATAAAATGAAATTGATTATTTTAAAATTATTATTTTTATCATCATCATATTTTTATGATTATTATTATTATTATTATTTTTCTTATTACTTTTTATGTGAAGTAGTATTACTATGGGTCAATATTCCCCTTGTTATATTTATGTTCTTTATTTCATTTTTATTTTTATTTTATGTTATTTTATTATCATTATCATTATTTCTTTTATTTTTATTATTTATTTAATTTTTTCCCCTCTAACCCTGGCGGCCCTCCCATTCCCCTCTTTTTTTTCTCTCCCTCTCCCACTCGTCGCCGCCTCTACTTTCCTCTCTTATTCTCCCCACGCCCCTTCCCTGATTGCCCCGCCGCAACACCCTTCTCCCTCAGCTCTCCCTCCTCTACGGGTGGCCCCCCCTGATCTCCCTCAACCCGCACCCATCTCTTTCCCACTGGGCTGCAGCAGCTTCCCCAGCTCCCCTGTCCTAGCGCCCTTCCAGCAGGTGACCGCTCTCTGCCTCCCTACCTCCCTGGCTATCGTTGTCATGCTCCAGCAAACACCCGGCGGTCCTCCCCTTTTCCTGAAGTTCTAAACTCAGACACCTCCACCCGCCTGGCGCGTCATTTCCTCACCGCACCTCCACCTGCATGGCGACCTCCCCCTCTTTCCCTCTCCAGCCAGCAGCTGTTCTCTACCTTTCTTCCAGCCGACCCTACTAACGGTGAAATCCTCGACCGATGTGACCTCATCCAACCTTGTGCCCCTCTAGATCTCCTTATTCCTTGCCTTGATCGACTTCCGTCATCATGCACCTCCGCCGACACACCCTTTTTCCAGCCACATCAAACCATTCAACAGGCGCAACAATCTCCCCTTCTTGATGTCCAGCTTGCGCGACCCCAACTCCCGGTGCACCTCCTGCCCTTTGCAGCGCCCTCTTGTTGTGCACCGCCCCCTTTTTATTGTCGCGTGACTCCGTTGTTTGAGCGCACCCCTCACCGACCTCTGCACCATTAAATTTAGAGTTTGGTTCACTTTTCGGTAGCCGCTGCATGCCTCTTGTTAAGTCACCGACGTCGTTCCCCTTCGCTACTTCATCCAACCCCATTTTTCATCTTCCAGTCATTCCGGAACACATTGCAGCCACCACCACTACTCCAACCAACTCCGTCATCAACCGCACCGATCTTCGTGTCGCCGTTGACAGTATTGGTGGTTTTCCCCGCGCACCAAAGCATCATGCCGACCGTTTCCCTTTTTGCGCGACCGCTCTGTTCAAGCGAACCTGCACACTAGGGTGAGGTTAGTGTTATTTCTTCACATGGATAATTATTCTGGCATGTCTTGTGACTAATTAAATGGTGCAAAAAAATTCCTTTTCTTTTTAAAATATTTTAGTGTGTTTAATTCTGTGGTCTGAGTTCTATTTTAGAAGTACATCGAGGTGGGTTTTTTGTGTTGTTTGGTTGTTTAAATTACATTAAGATGGGCTGAGATGTTGTTATCTATTTATGTGATGTTTAAATGTTTGAGATTTTTTTTGGCTAGGGTTCTCTATTTTAAATTGTTCCACTCTGTCCCAACGCATTAGTGAGGTTTCTTCGTGATATTGCGGTCTTCAAGAAGTTGTGTGTTCTTGTGCGCCTTTGCGAGGCGTTCCGCATCGTCGTGTTCGAGCTACATGACGAGGTAGGTCCCCTATAGCACTCACCTTTAAATATAGAATTTACTAATTTCTTGATGTGTTGTTAATTTTAAAGAATTATATATAAAATTTGATAATAAAATTTTAAATGATTATTTAGTGTCAAAAGAGCCATTTAATTTATACCGAACACATGGAACATATTCTTGAAGGGTGGAAACCCAATTTTTAATGAATGCCCATTTGGCCTTTAAACATAATTCACTGAATTTCAAACGTACTTCTAGTTTTAAGGATATGTGATTTTTTCTGAACAAGTGTTATGGGTTTTCTTGAGAAATGTGGTTTTGTTTTAAAATATGTGAAGGCCCGTTTGGAACATTAATAGAATAAATTATTTTGGAAAACCCATTCAGGGGTGATCTTTTGTGTGCGATGATTGCATGAGCCATATCTGATATTTGTGCATCATGACTGACTGGTTTACATTGCGGATGCACCCCTTTTTATTGTATGTGTTGACATGGGAACCTGGAATAATGAGTGAATCTTCTAAGAACGATTCTTGCACGATGTTAAATTATGCATTGGCTAGTGGCCCCATAGTAGGGGAATATTGAGTTATTACTGCTATGGGGATTGGGCCCCTCGGTTAGGCCATGCAGGGCTATGTCGAGCGTTAGGGGGTTATGACGTCATCGAGTTAGAGCATGCCTTCAGGATGAGTCATATGTATAGTATGTTCCGGATTGTTCACGATCTCCTAGGTACGACCAATGTTTCATTTAGAGTATATTTGTATGTGGCAGATGATTGAGAGGTCGAGTTCGGTGGCTGAACCCGGTGTGCCACTTTTTCCACTGCCCTTAGTGTGTGTCGTGTGTTGTGTGTGGTTTTTCATTTGACCAACAACTAAAATTTGGATTTCTAAATTGTTCGTAAAATGTTTTAAAATGAAGTGCACCTTTTTTCAACATTGAACTTGTTCTAAATTAAAAAGGGAAATGGTCTGTTACTTGTTTTAGAAATTAATGTGTGTAAAAACCCATATTTTTTACAATGTAGTTCAAACATTAAATTAATTATTTCTTCATTTAAAGGTAGTGCATTGGGAATAGTTTTTTGGGCATGCCTACTGAGTTTTAATACTGACGCCTATAGTGTTTTCCTGTTTTTAGTTTCTGTTGAAGGTTTACTTGAGATCTCTCATTGTGGACGAGATTTGGTTGTGGACTGGTGAGTGGCTCTTGGAGTCGTGAGGAGTTTTGTTTGTGGTCAGGTTAGTTGATGTTGTTGGTTGTTCATTACTTTCGTGTTGTCTATTTGCTTTGTGATGATCTATTTTATTTCCACTGCTTTATTTATTTTCATTGGGAGAAATCGTTCCCTCTTGCTCTCTGTGATTCCCTGGTTCTTGTCGCCAGCCCGGGAGGATCGGGAACACCTCTCGGGCCTTGTCATGTGCCAGCTTGGGTGTCTTGTTTAGGGTCTACCCAGGTTGGTTCGTGACAATACAGATATAATAAAAACTATTATTCCTGAGAAAACGTGTAAACCAGGAATACTTTATCATAATTAATATTTTTCACCTTTAAGAAGTCTTAAATAATATTCACTAAATTTAAGCTCATTGCTTTCCCTTTTTCAATCAAAATATTACCATAAAATCTATAGAATGAATCATATACCATATAAAGGAAATTTAGGAAATAATCATAATTTAATGTAATAACCACACGGTCAACTTCCACACATATAACTAAATGGAATACATGTACGATCATCTTCCATACCCAACACATAGGAGGTTATAAGATAACCTCCCATACATGGTTTATCATGGAACCACCATTATTTGGATTATCACATAACCACTTGTCTTGGTTTTATTAAGTTACCATCAGTCAAATGTCCAAATACAATTATATAATGTTATCACATAAATTATTGCAATTATATACATTTTACTAGTAAAATTTTCATTCAAAAAGAACATTTAAAGATATTGATATAATCAAACCCTGATTACAACCATTTTAAATAACCAAAATAACAGGAAAAGGAATTTGGTATTAATTTATCTTTTAAAAACATTTTTTCTATTAGAGTAATCCAAATAACAAAATGGTCATAGATGTCGAAAATTCCTAGTCATCGCATACGTAAAAAACATTCCTTTTGTTATATTATAAAGAAAGTAAAAAGGTTCTCATAAAAATATACCATTTTGATATCATTTTAATAAATTTAAATGTCAATGTTATTGATTATACACCGTATAAAAGAAAATGGTTCATAGTATCAAAATAGGCCTCACTAAAAGGAGAATGTGTTGAAGTCCCTTATAGAGACAGTATGATGATATTATGGATAAATAAATGACATTATTATATGTGAAATATATAAAGAAACCCAATAAAAGTGGATATTCAGTGTAAAAAAATCAATGGTTATTCAAACACATTTGTGAAAAAAACAAGTCATGTGGCATAGTTATTTAACTCAATAAATGTAAGTGAGGTAATATTTCCTTTACCTTTATTTTGATTCATCAATAATGATACTTAATATTACTGATTTATAATATGGGGAAAATTTATTCTTTCTGGAGATACTTTTTATGTTTTATTATCTATTTTATATTACTTATTATCATGTTACTACATAAATTATTACGTTCATATTAGATGTTTTGTCAATATTCAGTACATGAATTTAAAATTGACATGGGTTGATGCCACTACTCCATGTGGTCATATGTGAATCCTCTATAGAATAAAATTGGTTACATATGAAATCATTTTTATACATCAATTATACTTTTTAAATCAACCAATTCTTTTATGGTATGAATAATGACCAATATTATAATCATAGAGATAGTCGGTTGTGCATACAAATGTGTCACCTTTCAATTTTTCGTTGATAATTATGAAAATATGGTAATATTTATTTTATCATTCGATATCAAAAATAATATAACTAAAATTATAATAATAATTTAAATATACTTATATAGATAATACAAGTGATGCGAAGAATAAAAACTTTTCATATCAATTCGTTAAGGTGATAATTCACATAAACAATGGAACGATGTTATTATTTTTATGTTCATGAAAATTAAGAACATTATTAAAATATTGTTCTTTTATAATGATACATTTGTCATTAATGGAATATATAAACATTTATGACACCATTATAACATGTTTTCATAGACGATAATGAAAATTGCAATGTATCATTTTGTGAGGCTATAGTCCACTGTACACACGAATGAAATAATAATTTCACATTTTATTAAAATGGATATGGACATAGGTGATGATATTAAAATAATTAAATTTTAGTATAATGTGTATATTTAAGTAATTAGTTCACCTTGGTTGAAGGATATTTAAATGTAGTTGAAGATGAAATAAAATAAAAACAGTTAAAAAATGATACATCTTCTTCGATTGATCTCCTTTTATGAAAATCATAAAATCTATAAAAACGTTTTTATACCAAAAATGAGGCCTCAATAATGTGGGTATAGATTAAGTAAAGGTTTTGGGTACACATTTTCAGAACCAAAAGTCTTTGGATATGTCAGTATTAGATAATAGTGGGTACATTTTCATACGAGTAGGGAGGGGCACAATTGGAAACTCTAGAAATATTAAATTAATATAAATCCAATTACTACTAAAAATGGTCCAAAAATCATTTATTTAAAATATTATAATTCTTGGGTCGAAGAACTATAATATAATTATTATTTTTAAGGTTTTTAATTTTTTTTAATCCTTATCTTTTTTAGCGATTATTTTATGATTTTAATTTTACAGTGATATTAGGTTATTTACACATTGTGGGTAAATATAATTACCATAACATGTAAAATGAAAAAACAAAAGTTGCACTTATAAAATATGATGTCATATAATAAAAATTACACCAAATATTATATTTTTTGGAATTTTAAAACATTTACTAGAATATTTTTTTTCTAAAATACCAATAGTGTTAATTCTGACACTATTTAGTAGCTAACATTTAAAAATTATCATAACAACAAGATAAGTTTCAAAAAAATACCTTTAAATCATCACCAAAACGTAAAATATATCCATACTAATATTTTATTACATAGATTATGTCATATAATATTTATTATAATATTTATAATATAATTTGTTTGAATTCGTCAATAATTAATAAATTACTACCTCATATTTCTACCACAGTTAAAATTTATTATATAACATAAAAAATTTATAAATAAATTATTTTAATGTGTGTAATAATTTTATATATTAAATTAATACATATAGTTTAAGATATCCATTGAATAAAGTCATATTATCATATATTACTTTTCAAAAAAAGGTGTAATAAAATTGATTATTCATTGAATATTATATTATAAAGGCATTTATGTCTTCCAAGTGTCTCCAGGTTGTCCTAAAATAGATGAAAATATGATCATTGTTGTAATAATTTCATCAAAATAAATTAAAACACGTTTTTGGGGAAGTTTATATTATCATAATATTATTTTTACCTTTAATTACATGATTTATATTAAACCGTTCGAATAAATATATTAATAAAGATGGTTTTTATAATGTCCAAAAATAAATAGGGAACTATTTTAATAATATTTCACTTCTGATTACAAGTATGGAATACATTTCTCCAATTTCAAAACATATAATTAAAATAAAATATTTAAAAATTAATCCCCATTATAAAAAATAGAGAACTGGTTTTTTAAAAGAAAAATCCATCGAATGGTTGAAATGCGTTTATATATAATATCTATAGGAAATAAATTAAAATTAGGAAATTGGATTAAATTATAAAAACATAATTTATTTATTCTATAAAATATATTAAAAGTACAATCTATCTTTATAAATTAATCAGCTGAAAAAAATATTTTTTAATTAATGAAAAGTATTTATCACCATTCATTAAAATGTGAATTTAATCAAAGAAAATAAAAAATAAAATTTATGTATTAATTCTAATGTATATGTTTATTTTTTCAATTGGAACTTATATAATTTTCAAAACCCATTTTTAAAATGGGTTCGCCAGAAAAAGGCAGTAGACGTTATTTATTAGAAAAATGGTCAAATTATCTGAAAAAATTGTATGTGATGTTTTATAATAAATATAAAACATATAAAATGAATTTCAATAATCATATATAATTTAAAATTAATTAAAATAATCCAATATGAATTAATTTATTAATTTATAAACATAATTATTCTCCTTGAAATATTATTTCATAAAAAGACATCCTTTATATTCAGTTGGTTTTAATTTTCTAACCAATGAAAAACTATATAAACATGTGTAAACCCTATTTTAATAATTTATTTAATATCAATAATTTCTTCCATTCAATCATATATGATATTATTAATAATTTAAATAATAAAAAAAATATTAATTTTCTATATATCTCAATCTAGTGGTAAACATATGATTTCAGAGAAACCTATTTTTGCTTGTAGGGTACCATATCAGACATTAAATCAACTTTAAAGTATAATTAATATATAATTAAAAAATATTAATAGATATCTAAATTTTTTATGCTATAATTACCTGGGATGATTCATTTAGGGACACAATTCAAAATTCTTTTCAGGGACCCTAGAAAATGACACAAACTATTAGGGACACTATTGTTGAAGGTGAGTTTATGCTAAAGAAACCTGGATTCAGTATATTTTTCGTAAATGATATTTCAAATAATTATAGATTACTGTAAAAAGATAGAGGAGGTCATCTATGTAGAATCCATTAGGTGGGGGATAATACCTTCATAGAATCCCTTTTAAACGTTTGTACTATGAAGCTATAATCATTCAATCTTTCAGCTTATCCAGCACTCAACCAGCTCCATTTATAGAGATTCAATATTGTGGTATGTGTGTAGTCCTATACCGTTACCAATACTATAGGGAATGTATATAGTTTCCTTAATTACAACATTGTAATTATGTTAATTAAAATCAATACAATATCAAGTACCGACATACTTAGTACACCAAACAAAAATCATATCATAAAAAAACATCTCAGTAGCCACAATAGCGTAATCAAGAATTCCTTAAATAAAGTAGTTGACAAGAAACACTAAGTAATTATGAAACACCAAGGTATGCTCCACTATGTCCTATTCCCTGACAATAGTAAAAATTATAAAAACCTTTACAAAGATCTCAAAAATTCCCACCATCTCAATAGAATAAATATCAACAAGATCCAGAAATAAAACAAAAAAATTTAAACCACATTAGTCTAATCATGAAAAAATTATAACTGCCATTTTTCAAAAATAAAATCCATTGATGAAAACCCATGATACTATGTCTAAAAATCAAATCGTAACCCTCAGAAATATTAAAACCCATCTATATAGTTTTTCTAGGAACTTATCATTTTAATTAATGGGCATGCTTCCGAAAAGTAATAAACCTCCTATAATAGCGGAAAATAAAGATATCGGTCATTAGGCTGTAAATATTATAAACTTTTAGTTTCCTTGTTTACATGATAAAATGAAGGGAAATGAATTTTATAACGATAGTAAGAAGTGATATCATGAAGAAAAATCAATTAATAATATCAATTTAAGGAGAGGCTTACATAGGATAATGTATAGGTGGAACTTCCTCTAAAAACCCACCAATAACCATTCCTAAATGGTTTAAATAAACTATATAAGATGGAAAATCTATAAAGAATCAAATTATATTTAATAAAATTAAGAAACATTGAATTTTATAAATCAATTTATTGTGTTCTTACATATGATTGATTCATTAATTAAATAAATTATAGTAAAATTATAAAAGATTACATAAGTGTTTTATCAATAAATGATAATTTTTAAAACCTTTTCGTCAAAACACTATACCAAAATGCAGAAAATAGAATGACTTTCAATTCTTTTCACTATAGTAATTTGAAATTTTGAAAGAGAAACAAATAAAAAATTGAACAAATATCAATATAATGTCTATGATTGTTCCTAAAAAGATGGGTCTTGGTGAATTAAAACCAATATGATTTTCACTCCAACATGATAATCACTATTTCAAGAACCATCAAAGACCCCTTGATGAAATATTATTAAATATTTGAAAAATTATTTTCCCTACAGATTTCCTCATCCTTGATATAGAAGAAGAAGTAGGTTTCCACTTAATTATATCAAGTCAATTTCACTCCATTGGAAAAAATATTTTTGATGATAACAATGAGAAATTAATTTTTTGATTTAGTAGAGAGGAATTTGTATTCTATTTGGTAATGGTTTATACAAATTAAAATATGTTATTGGATTTTAAAAAAATATATCATACTGATAGGATTGATGATCATATGTCTTGTATGAAAGGAAAAAATAAATAACCACTATTAAAAAATGGATAAATGCCTTAGAAGAATGTCAATAACAATTCACAACATATTATGAATCTCAAACCACTTTTTATAACCATTAATTTTTATGAACCATTATACAAGATGTGTTTCCTCGCATTTAAATTCATTAGAATGGAAGTGTTTATAACTCATGAAAATAATAAAATATCTGACATGTTGGGAATCTAAGACAAGTTATATATTAGGGATGTTCAATAACACAAGATTTTTTTTAGAAACAAATAATTAATTAAAAAAATTAATTTGTTATAATAAAATACACCAATCAAATATATTGGGCCCCAAAAAATACTAAACCAATATATTATCATGTCATTTAATAAGTTTATGGATTTAATGAATCAATGCGAATTTAAAAAGACATAAACACTAGGATCAGAAAATTCAAACCCACCATCCCTCAACTTCAACTCTCTCATATGAAACCCATCCCTGTGACGTTAGCATCCACATCAACAAACCTTCGAAAAATTCCCAATATTCTCCCATATTCATCATCTTTCACCTATTTTCTTCTCCTGAAATTGTTTCTCACCTATATCTACAATGGAAAACACTCAATTGGCATCACATGGAGATGATTATCCACCACCTAAGTGGAAGGAGTTTCTCATCCTTCTCCACCTATTGATCTAACCAATTTGCCTTCATCTTTTTTTTCTACCACCACTACAACATTTTAGGTGACCCTATAAACATTCATACCATATTATGTATTTTACAAATGATGGTACCATCACATTTGACTTATTTTTTCCACTTCCATAGATTATTTTTAGATGGACAATATTCAAGACATGATAAGGAGGTTTGACAAGACCATGGAACTAGATGTGATTGAGAACATCACATCAATTATGAGTTTCTTGAGAAATTATAGAAGATGATACTCTCAAACATTATCATGTTTCATATGGGTAACATCATGTTTTTTTTTTCATTAAATGTTTCTCCATTATGTTTCTCGAAATGACCCACAAGAACTGTACCATCCCACGTAAAAACAATATGACAATTTCATATTTATTAAAATCTGTGAATTAAATATTAATATTACCTTAAAGGGGATAATATTTTTGATGGAATACCTATTACACAACAACATGTTTCTCTAAAATCTTATGTTGCAAAAACTGTTGAGTTATACTGAAAAATAATAATATAATATTCTTATTTTAAATGTTAGTTAATACATAGTCATTATTTTAGCATGAATGAATAGATCTAACTAAATTATTTGAATTTTTTTTTAAATTTATTTACATTTATCTAATAAAATTTTGCGGCTTAAAATGTTGATAAATGCAATTTTATTCATAAATACTCTAAAATTATTTAAAAGGATGACTCACTTACTTCCGATGGAGAAAATATTTACAATCCAGTTTTTGAAACTTTTATATTTTCAATTTGACAAAATAATATTATTATTTATAATCTAGATATCAAAATTTACATTAGATAAAAAAAAAAATTTCTGATAAAGACCATTTTATTGAATAGTGAAAATATTTCCTTTTAATTCAAAACTACATTTTAATCAAATTTATTTGTATGGTTGCATTAAACATTAAATTGATTTTAATGTTTAATTTGTTATATTTTTACCATTTATTCCAATTTCTGTCACCAGAAGTAAATTTTCTTTGAAATTGGACATCAACACATGTTAATCTTTTTATTGTTATTATTTCATAAAAACATGCTTTTGGGTTTAACAACGGGAAATAATTTGAAAATAAATTCTACCACTTGTATATTTTGAATAGGGAATTTAGATTTAATATTTGGAACTTATAGGTTCAAATTTTGTATATATGTAACTTTTATTTTTAGACATTATAAAAATATACATCACTAAATATTTGTTTTACCATGGCTAAATGGAAATTTTGTTAATTATATTGGTAAAAAATAATAGTTTAATAATATTAAATTACCCTTAAACATGTCCTCGCCCAATTTAATGAGATGTTTCTAACCAATGGCATCCTTAGGTCAATTTTGGGACCCCATGGAGCCACTTGGGAGTGATAACGACACTTTATATTAATTATTTTATAGTGACACAAAAATAACATAAACATATATCTTTTAGTAAAAAATATTTTATATGAGGTTATATATTTTATCCATTAGACTATAAATATTTATATGAAAAATAAAAATATTTCCTACATAATGGTATTTTATTTATAATTTTGATATATTAAATAAATAAACATAATTATTACATGAGGGTGATATAGTAACTACTTCATTAACAAAGGATTCAAATAAATGAAATTATTAATATTAAAATAAAATTTTTCGAACCTTTTATTCCATACACAAAATATAGGGATAATAATAACATTTTATATTTGAGCTAATGAAGGTTTTTTTAAATAAAAAATTTTTTAATGATTTTTTAAAAGTTATGATATGAATATTTTAGAAATTGAAACAAATGAGTTTTTAAATAAATTAATATTTTATTAAATCATAATATAATCATAAAAATCTAGGATTATTTCATATTACTTAAATAATGTTAAAAATTCCATTAATTATGCATCTTGGGTATCTTGAAATTTTATATTAAATATATTAACCATATTGTATCAATATATAAGAGGACATGTTAAAAGACAAATAAGTTAACAAAGGATTAAATAAATAAGATAAGGATTTTAAAATAATTAAAACCTGTCAAATTATTACTAAATGATTTAATTTCGACTTATATGAACCTTAAAATCTAATTAAATAGTATATGGCCCTTTTAAAACTGAAAATTATTATATAATAAAATAATACATTCAAATATTCCTAAAGAGCCCCTCCTCCCTCTTATAAAAGACCACCACCTCTAACTCGTGACTCACATCTCTCAAGACACTTGGTTCATTCAAAAAATGTTCAATGAGGTCATAACATACATCTATTCCTCGTTGAATCCTTAACATAGGTAGAAGGCAATTAAAGAATCACTTTTGGTACAAACCCAAGAGAGTTTCCCAATTTAAAGGTTACATCTTCTCTCAAATTATATTATTTTATATTCATTATCTAAACACCTAAAATATATTTATTCCATTATTTTATAACCAAAACAAAATCAAAAATATAATATTACATTTTATGAGGAGGATTTGAACTAAAATTACACAAAACTCCATTTAATGGATATGAACATATTGTTTCTGTGGACGGTGAACAACTGTCTCAGGAAATAATGATAGTTCAATTATCGTCAACCGCATCTCATGGTGGCTGTTATGGTGGAAAAGTATATATATTTTATATATATTATATTTATATAGTCTACATGCTTCTGTATTTTTCATTTATATTATACCAGTATAGGTTTTATAATGGGTAAATACAATAATTTCATTTGAGGATGTGCAGACTATCGCCCCCTCAAAGTGACATGACTTGTTCATTCGATATATGGAATGTATAAAGAATGGATTTAATTAAATTATATATTATATTATATTGTAATCATAATATACCTATATATCATTATTTTTACATTCGATTAAATATTAAATAAAAATGAATGTATTATTCATGTGTACGCAAGGCTTACCATCTCTATGATCATTGCATTTCATTTCTTATTACCAAATGTTATGTAATATATTAAATACATATATACTAGATATATATGATATATATGATATATAAATCATTAATATCATTCTAGAGATAATGTAAATTTGACCACATAGACAATTTGTAATTATAACATGTTTATTTTTTACTCAAGTTACGAACATCAACAAAATTCCTGATATGAACTCAAATAATAGACTAATTGTTATAAAAAAGTAATATTTGATAAAATACAAACAATAAAATTGAATTAAATTTCTTAGTAAATTATAAGTTAACTTATGTTTATTATTCAGGATGAACAAATAATATAAACGACAAGTCGGACTTGAGGTTAGTGTTTTTCTTCTCACTTTTTTTCTAGTGAGATTCATGTTATATTTTCCACTGTTTCCATTTGTGTGGTCCATGTAATACCAATTATTCTATTAGTTGTGTAATATACATTAATTTATGGGTATTTACATCATAATTGTATGAACCTTCATTCATGGGGCGTATGTTTCCTAATTTACCATATTGGTACGGGAATCTATCATCGTACTATATTAGTCAATGACGTCATTTATATCATTTATTTTCATTTTCATTTTATTATATTTGTTTATGTTATTATATATAATTATATTTTTATATTTTCATTCATTGTGATTTGAGACCCTTTTCACTATCATCAACTCATCTTTTGGATGTTAAGCGGATGTTGTTAGGCTATCAAATTTATGTAAGGGAACTTCTTAACCCAATTTCCTTTCTTTGGGTTAATATTCTACTTATAATTCTGTCATGATATGAATATGTTTGAATTTTTTTTGATGTCCTATATTTTACTTTTTCATTACTTATTTTTTCCTATAGTGAATATACACAATCGATCAGTTTTATTAACAAAATAACCATTTTACAGCACATTATCTCAATCTCCTTTCAATAAAGCACATTTTTATTTATATATAACATTATTATAATCTTTTTATAAACCTATATGAATATTAGTTTCTTTGAATTGGGATATTTTTCTACTTATTGTTTTACTAAATGATAAAGGGAATGTTTCTTTCTAATGTACATGGTGAAAATGACCATTCTTCCGTAGAAAAAGTTATTTGATATTTTTCATCATTAACAAGGTATAATGTTTTCAAAATGAAAATAAATACCATATACTCTTTTTACATATATGGGTATTGAAAATGGTTTTATGAATTCATTTTTTATGTCAATATATTTAAATGTTATATTGTGATTGAAATGTGGTAATATTATCATTCCTTTATGTTTGTTTTATGTGTTATTAATATGTTATGGTTCATGGGAATTGTTTATGTTTACGGGTGATTCCCTAATAAACCTATAGAATGTTAGCCCTGGATAGCTCTCTAAGGCATTGGATAATGCGATGAAGTAAAACGTTAATATTTCTCCTATGACATTTAGAGAATATTTTGTGATGGGTATTACAAATCTAACTCCCTACATAGCTGTGAAAACTATAACAAAAGTATGTTATGGATTTAGTATGTTACCTTTATGATTTCTGATTTCCATGTGTTATTCATAAATTTCATGATCTTGTGTGGATTGATAAATATTGATAAGTATGATTTCATTTAATTGCATGTATTTATATACTAGTGTTTTAAATACTTGTTTTATAACCCTTACTTAGATTTTTTATTTTTTTCAGATGTTTTTGAAAATTTTGTTATAGAGTATAAAGAAGGGTAAGAGAATGGAATAATTCATAAAGATTTATATCATGAAAATAACTTTTGTATTTTTAAGGAGATTTGTTTTTTTGAAAAAATTTGGATAGATTTGAAGTATCTATATTGTTATTTTGGAATTTTAATGTAATATTTACGGCCTTATTATCTATAAATCTATATATGAAATGACCCTCAATGTGAATTATTAACTTAATTCACGATTATGTAATGTCTAAGGATGGGGCCTTATAGTTGGTATGAGAGGAATGGTTTATAACACCTTAGGTATTATGAGTTTTTTTAGACACATGGTTAGTCTCTATGTCTACTCCTTATGTTAAATCCATATTATTTGATCTTTTTCAGAACAAGGAATGAATGTTACAAATTAAAGGGAGAGGATCCCAAACTACATTAATATATATTCTTGATGAATTTCTTGCAATAAATATTGAAATTTTTTGGTCCAGACGATTCTGAAACAATTTTTAATATTCAACTCACTTGGAGAAATTGTTTGAGAGATCATACATCTCTAATATACCTCGATACCATCATTGATCATGGGTTTTATTTAATCAAATAATATTTTCTCATTATTCTAATATTTTCAAGAAAGGTAAATATTATCAAGGAATTTACTTTATCATAAGGTTTTGAAGCATATTATAATTTTGGATAAGGTGCGAATGAAGGAGTCCCTTGTGAAACCTAATTATATTCTCTTTAATGATATATTCTTTCCGCACATACTTATTGTGTTTTAAAAGGACCATTGAATGTTTTTTTAACTCAAAATTGATATAAAAATTTTATAAAAAGAATGTTTTGATAGATTTTTTGAAATTATATGTCATACATGATTATTTTCCAAAATTATTTTTCTCTAAGCACACATATGACCCATGTTATACGATGTGTTTTTGGAAAAAGGAAGCAGATGATATTGAAGGATCTCTAAATCATTGCTATAATTGATGGACCATATATCAATGTGAACAAGATGACAATGAAACCAGTTTGACACCATGATCAAGGTACACTGTTCTTTCTTTGGTAATAGTGTTATTTTATAGAGGTAAAAAAATTTATATATATATAAGACTCCATAAATTCTGATATTGTGGTCATTATGATATGGGATAAAAATGAGAGATATAAGACAACCATGGAGGTTAAATCATGTTAGGGTTATTTATTAGTCATATAAAAAGGTAAAACACACTGACCGTGTAAAAACCCATCCTGTCGGACAAATCTAAGGGAATTAAACCCACAACCAAAGTGAGATTAGGATTTATCACCTACCACTGGACTACATGGATTCCTTTGTTATTATGACTAATTATTTTCAGTTAAATGATTTTATGGATATAGAATAAGTATATTTTTAGAACTTATGTTTTCTGAAATGGATATCCTTATTATAGAAAAATTATTTAGTGATTAACTGATAATGTCATTTTGGAAGACGTTTTCTTTTTTGTGGAAAAACTATATTACTAATGAAAAAAACTATGGGATTTAATTTGTGGGGTAATGGTTGAAATTATATTTTTGAAAATATACATTTTCATTGTGAAAATAAAATGATTTGGGTTATTTATGGAAATGATTAACCTTATCATATGAAATATGTGAATGGGTTATTTACTTTTTACTATGAGGCTTTAAGTATAGAAAATGTTATTTGGAGATAAATGTTATGATTTTTGTGGAAGTCTATGTAATCAAATCCTTTATATTTTCGGCTATAAATATTAGTTTTGATTATATTGTAGTATTTTAAGGACAATTGTTTATTGAATGTTTTGTTTTGAACATTGGTTACTATTTTACCAATATTGGAGAATAGGGGTCGTATTTATTTCTATATAAGATTAAACGTTTTGGGGATTATCTAATCTTGTAATGACCATTTTGGTTAAGTTTAATCTCTAAAGACATGGAAAATATATAGATCATCTATATTAAATTATTTGATTCTATGTAAATTCATTCTAGCACTTCATGTGTGTCCATTTTAACTTGAATACTCTTAATTTGGAGAAAATATGAGGTTTTTATAGAATAGTATTAAATGTGAAACTCTAATTGAATGTTAAGTATATTTTCTTATGTATTTATTCAATATCAGACATAAATTCTCAAAAATAATAGAGAAAACCCTAAAACAAAAAATTTTTCCATTTACTTTTAATATAGGGGAATTAAATACAATTTGTCCTATAACTTGTTTGTGGTTTTCTTGTGGTTAACATTCACCTGATCTTGTTTTCTATCAACCTCCATCAGAACATGAAACTTATTTTCTCCTCCATATCCATGTTTTAATGAAATCTATGTATGTTTTTTCTCAGGTGAACTTTTTAACTTCTCTTTATTTAATTTAATTTTATTATTTTTTTGACTCTTTTTCCAATGTTTGAATTTTAATGAAGTTTCCAAGACCAATTTAAAAATTGTGAGGACGAAATTCCAAAAATGGGGGAAGGTGTAACATCCCAAGTAAATAGAGAATATGACATATTCATATTAGTTAATAATTGCAAATTAAATATAAATTTTTCATTAAAAATGATTTTATGTTTGATGATGTACCCAATACACAACAACAAGTTTCTTTTAAATCGTACATTGCACACAACGATGAGTTACACTTAATAGTAATAATATAATATTATTATTTTAAATGTCAGTTAACGCATAGCTATTGTATTGGAGGTAATGAAAATATGTAACTATAATGTGATTAAACATGTTTTTTAAATGTTTAAACATTTATCCCATAAATGTTAGAGGCTTAAAATGTGACTGAATAAAATTTTAACCATAAATACTCTAATATTCTTTAAATGGATTATATACCAGCTTTTAATGTAGAATTCGGTTAAATCTAGTTTTTTTCACTTTTATATGTCCTATTTGATAAAATAATATTATTCATTATCACTTGGACATCAGACTTTACATTGGATGAAATTATTTTCTTTTTCTAATCCAATTCATTTTTTAATGATTAGTGAAAAATACTACATTTTAATTGAAAACTAGCTTTAAATACAATTAATTTAAATGGGTACGTTATCATTTTAATATGTATTAATGTGTAATTGGAATATATTTTTATTATTTAAAAGAATGATGTTCATTTCAAGTAATTCCACTTTGAATTTTGATTTAAACAAAGGTCAATCTATTGATAGTTTTTATTTCTCAAAAATAAACTTTTTGGTTTAACAATGAGAAAAATTTTAAATTAAACATTGCCACTTATGTGTTTTGAATTTTTAATAATGGATTACATATTTGTAATCATGAGATACAAATTGTTTAAATATATAACTTTTATTATTAGACATTATGAATAATTACTTTAGTAAATATCTGGTAAATATGGGGGAAAATGATATTATAATAATATTAAATATCCATTAAACTTATCTTAACCCTATTGGATGAGAAATTACCCGGGAAGGGCATCCATGGGTAAATGTTTGGTCCCTACGGAGCCACATGGTAGTGATAATGAAAATTTTTATTAATTAATTTAATATAAAGACTAAAATATCATAAACATATATCTTTTAGTAAAAAAACTTTTATAATGGGTTATATAAGTGATATATTCTACTATAAATATTTATTTGAATGTTAAAACGATTTACTAAATAATGGTATTTTATTTATAATTTAAATACATGAAATAAATAATCTATATTATGATAGAGTGGTGATGAAATAATTGCTTCATTAATAAAGGATTCAAATAAATGATATTATAAATATTAAAATAAATTTATTTTGAAACATTTATTCCACAGAAGAATTTTAGGGATAATAATGACTTTTTATATTTTAATTAATGATTGTTTTTAGAAATAATAAAGTTAATATTTATTTTTTAAAAGACTTGAATTTATTAATTTCGAAATTCACAGAAATAGAATTTTAAAACAATTAATATTTTGTTAAATGATAAAATAACCCTAAAAATGTAAGACTCATCCAAATGACATAAATAATGTTTAAAATGAAATTAATGATATATTTTGGGTCTCTTCGAATTTTATAGTAAAAATATTAACCATATATCATTAATATATATGTGGACATGGTAAAAGTTAAATATGATAAAAAATAGTTAAATAAATTAGATAAAGATTAAAATTATCCAAAAGCTATCCAATTCTTATTGGATGAATTTATTCTAACATATATGTACTTTATAATCAGGTAAATTTTTTTTTGGTCATTTTGAAACAGAAAATCATTTTATAATAAAATAATAAATTCAAACATTCATAAAGATCCCATTCTCCCTCTTATAAAAGGCCACCATATCTAACCCATTACTCACACCTCTCATTCATGTTGGAACATTTAAAATCTGCTAAAAGAAGATCACAAAATAACTATATTCCACCTATAATCCTTAAATTAAGAAGATGGATCTTTCATAAAGACTTTTGGTTCAAACCCAAGGGTGTTACCCAATTTAAAGGTAATGACTTCTCTCAAGTTCTATTATTTTATTTTTCCTCTCTAAACAACTAATCTCAATTTATTAAATTTTTTATAAAAAAATGTATCTCTAATATACTAAGATGTTGTTATGTTAAATATTATATCTAAACAATCACAATCGTACATCTAATGTATAGGAATATACTGTTTTTATGGACAGTGAACTTGTTCCTCACGAAATGAGGATTGTTGAAACATCTTCTACCACTTCTCATGGTGTCCATTATGAGGTCACTAAATCAAAATTTGATATATATTTTATTTATATTGTCTAAATTATTTTGAATTTTCCATTTATATCATACCTTTATGGTTTCATAATGGGTAAATACGATAATTTCATTTGAGGAATTGTGGACTACTTCTCCCTCAAAGTGATATAACTCGTTCATGTCATACCTGGAATGTATAAAGGGTAGAGTTAATTAAATTATATATGATATTATATTGTAGTAATAATATACTTATGTATCATTAAGTTTTAATTCCATTAAATATAAAATATAAATTAATTTAGCGTTCATGTGTATGTACGCCTTATCGTCTCTATGAAAGGTACATTAGATTTCTTATATCCCATTTTTATGTACTATTATAGATACATATATACTTATATATATGATATATACGATATCTATATCATTAATATCATTCTAGAGATAATGGATGTTTTACCACATGGATAATTTGTATTTATAACATGTTCATTTTTTAATGAAGTTTCTAATATCAACAGAATGTTCGAATGAACTCAAATAATTACATAATTGTTATAGCAAGGTAATAAGTTATATAAAAGGAATTATAAACATGAAAAAGTTTCTTAATAAAGTATAGTGTAACATATTTTTATTATTTTCGAATAACAATGAACATACAAGGAATGTTGGAATTGAGGTAAGGGGTTTTCATATCACTTTTTTTCTGTTGAGATTCATGCTATATTTTACACACTTTAATTTAGTGTGGTTCATGTACTTACCATAGTTGTATTATTTTTATAACATCTAAAGTTCAAAAAAACCATTACATAAATAACATTCCTTAAAATTCATTGAAATAATAAAAACTATGATTGAAACACAAAATTTATATGAATTTGGTTACCTAATCTTTGATGATTTTTTTGGATTTGTCTCCAAATAACATCAACCACTAATAATTTCTTATTCCAACAAGTAATTAATATAATCACATGTTCTATAATATAGTATAATCATTTCCATAAATAACCCAAATCATTATAGGCCTACAGTATAAACCAGTATTCATTAAAAATAAAATTCAACCATTAATCCTCAAATAAAATTCCATATTATTCTATTTTCCATAGGCGAATAGCCTTCCCAGAATTTTGAATGTCTTCCAAAATAACATTTTTCATAAAATCCCCAATGTATTTTTCTATACTAAGGATATCTATTTGATATTGAAATACATTCCAAAATCAACATCTTATTATTACATATATGTGTTATACCAAAAATAAAATGTCATATTAACCATGGATATCACATAGGCCAATGGTATTTGATAAAGTCATATCATAGTTCTATTGTGGGTTTTATTCCCACAGCCTTATCCAACGTGATGGATTGTCACATAATTTGTGTGTTATAGTTTTTCAAAAACAATATAATTTAATAACATTCTAAAAAACTAATAAACCATAACTTCCTAAAAATAATATTTGTCATAAAAATAATGTTAATCACTATAAAATTTATTAACATAGAGACTTAAAACAGATTTCATTGTCTTTAAAAATCAATTCAACCCTAAAATTATAAACTATTGATAATATCCATAACTATTTAGAAAACATCATAATATCCATGGTTGTCTAAACCATACTCTAATAACCACTACAAGAGCATATCCTTAAACATTACTTAATCTTGAGATGAGTCAATAATTTGAATTTCATTCACATTGAGGATCATTTAAGGTTAATAGTTTTAGATATATGGGTCATAAATCGTACATAATTACAATATAAATATAATTTGTACAATTCAGGAAATATCCTTTTCTTCCATTAAACAAATACATTTAATATGAGATTTAGTTTAATTTAATGGTTAATCATAACATTTCATTGATCCCATAAATGATTGTACTATTATTTAAATTCCGTGATAAACATTTCAAAACATTGGATGAGAAAAAAATGAATAGATTGGGATTCATATATAAGGAAATCTGTTAGTCATGAGAAAACATGTAAACCATGAATACTTTATCATCATTAATTCTTTTCACCTTTAAGAAGATGTAAATAATATTCACTAAATTTATGCTCATTACTTACAATTTTATTAATCAAAATATTACCATAAAACCAATATAAATAATCATATTCTGTATAAGTGCAATTTGGGAAATAATCATTCTTTAATGTAATACCCATACGGTTGACTTTCACACATATAATTAAATGGAATAGCAATATGATCATCTTTAATACCCAACACATCATATGTCAAAAGGTAACCACCCATCCTTGGTTTAGCATGGAACCATATTTCTTTGGATTATCACATAACCAGCCGTCTTGGTTTTATGATATTAACATCTGTCAAATGTCAAACTACCATTATATAATTTTATCGCATAAATCATTACAATTATCAACATTTTACTAATAAAATTTTCAATAAAAAGGAATAATTCTAAGATATTAATATTATATTATTTCAACCATTTTAAATACCAAAATACCTAGTAGGGGAATATGGTATTTATTTTTCTTTTAAAAACATTTTGTCTTGCAAATGAAGACAAATTACAAAATAGGCATAGATTTCAAAAATTAGTTTTCCTTATATACATTAAAAACATTCCATTTTAAATTATGCAATTAATGTAAATTGTTTCTCATAAAAAGAATCCATTTGAAATATTTTTAAAAATGTTAAAAGTCAAAGGGATTGATTATACACCGTATAATAGAAAGAAGTGCATAGTATCAAAATAGGCCTCAATAAAATAAGAATGGGATGAAGTCCCTTACATAGATCGTATCATTATATTATAGATAAATAAATGACATAATTATATGTGAAAAATATAAATACATCAAATATAAATGGATATTAAGTGTAAAATAATCAATAGTCATTCTCACACTTTCTTGGAAAGACAAATCTAGTGGCACAAATATTTAACTCTATGAATGTAAAGTGTGGTAATATTTCCTTTACCATTATTTTGATTCATCAAAAATGTTATTTATTATTCATCAATAATAAAATGAGGATGATTTAGTCTTTCTTGATAACATTTTTCAGGTTTCTTATTTATTTTTTATTACTTAATATCATGTTTCTACATAATTTTTTATGTTCATATCAGATGTTTTCTCAATATTTGGTACATGAATTAAAAATTAACGTGGGTTGATTTCAAAAGTCCATGTGGTCATATGTAAATAATCTATAGAATAAAATTGATGACATATGGAATCATTTTTATACATAAATTATACATTTTAAATCAACCAATTCATTTATGGTATGAATAATGCACAATATTATAATCATGGAGACAGTAAGTCGTATATACACATGAGTAACCTTTCAATTTTTCATTGATCAGTATGAAAATATGGTAAATTTTATATTATCTTTAAATAAAAATTATAATATAACTTAAATCAAAATAATAATTTAAATAAACATATATAGGAAATACAAGTGATGTGTGGAGTAATAACTATTCACATCGCTACTTGAAGGTGAAAATTCACATAAACACTCGAACAATGTTATAATTTTTATGTTCTGGAAAAGTAAGAAAATAATTTAAATATTGTTCTTTTATAATGACAAATATGTAATTAATATCATATATAATCATTTATCACAGCATTATAACAAGTTTTGATAGATGATAATGAAAAACGAATTTTATCGTATTGTGAGGTGGTAATCCACTGTACACACGAACAAAATAATTATTTCCCATTTTTTTAATTTGGATATGGATTTAGGTGATGAAATTAAGATAATAACATCTTATTATAATGATTATATTGGATTAATTAGTTCACCTTGTATGGAGGGTATTTAAAGGTATTTGAAGATGAAATAAAATAACAATAGTTAAAAAAATGTTACATCTTCTTCGATTGAACTCCTTTGATAAACATCATAAAATCTATAAAGATGAATTTATAGAAAACATATGGACACATTAATTTAGGTATTGATTTAGTAAAGGGTTTGGGTAGACATTTTCAATTCCAAGTGTCTTTGGTTGTTTGAGTATTAGATAATAGTTTCTACCTTTTTATATGAGTGTGGAGAGTTAACATTGGAATCTCTAAAAATATTAAATTAATATAAAGCCAATTTCTTTTACAAATGGTTCCAAAAAAAATATTTTGAATATATGAATTTTTTATTCGAATATCCATAAAATAAATATATTTATACTTCTTTTGAATAATTTTTTATCCTTATCTTTTTTGTTTATCCCTTATTTTACCATTTTTAATCTTTCTGTGATATTAGGTTATTTACAATTTGCCGGTTAATATAATTACCCGAACATGTAAAACAATAAAAAATGGTTCATTTAAAAAAATATGATGTCTTATAAAAGAATAGATCAAATATTATATTTTTAGGAATTTTAAAACATTCAATAAACTATTTTATTTTTTAAAATACCAATAGTGTCAATTCTAACACTATTTAGTAGATGACTTTAAAATAATATCATAACAGCATGATAAGCTTGAATAAATAACTCTAAATCATCACAATAATGTAATATATTTCCATAATAATCCTATATGAAATATATTATGTCAAATAATATTTATTATAATATTTACAATATCATTTATTTGATTCTGTCATTAATTAATAAATTACAACCTCATATTTGTATCATAATTAAATTTTATTATATAACATCTAAAATTTATAAATAAATTATTGACATGTGTGTAATAATACTATATATCATAATAATATTTATAGTTTAAGATATCCCTTGTATAATGTCATATTAACATACATTACATTTCAAAAAAATGGTGTACCAAAATTTATTATTCATTGAATATAATATTATAAAATTATTAAAGTATTCTATGTGTCCCCAGGTTTTCCTAAAATAGATCCAGCAATGGTCATGGTTGGAATAATCTCTTCCATATACATTAGGACAATTTATTGGGTAATTTTATATTATTATAATATTATTTTTACCTTCAATTACCTGATTTACATTTAACCATGCTAAATTTTTTTTACTGAAGATAGTTTTCATACTTTCCAAAAATAAAATGGGACCCATTTAAATAATATTTAACTTATAATTCCAAATATTGAATACATTTTTCAAATTTTGAAACAAATAACTAGATGAAAATATTTAAATATTAATTCCCATTTTCAAAAATAGTGAACTGGTTTTTTAAGAGTAAACACCATCAAATGATTGAAACGCGTTTATATCTATTATCAATACGAAATAAATTAAAATAACCAAATTGGATTAAATTATAAAAACATAATATATTTATACTATAAAATAAATTAAAAGTACAATCAATATATATAAATTAGTTAGTCGAAAAAATAATTTTTGAATTAATGTACAATATTTATCACCATTCATTAAAATATGAATTTAATCAAACAATTTACAAAAAATAAAAAAAAAATTAAGTACTAATTCAAATGAATTATTTTTTTGTCAAATGAAACTTATATACTTTTTTAAACCCGTTTTTAAAATGGGTTCACCATCAAAAGGAGGTAAAAGTGAATTTTTAGAAACACTCATATTATCTGGAAAATAGTTTTTTTTGTAATATAATGAATTGAAAACGAATAAGATAAATTTTAAATATCATATAAAATTTAATATTAATTAAAATAATCATTTATGATTTATTTTATTAATTTATAAACATAATTATTCTCCATTAAATAGTTTTTCATAAAAATACAACATTTATAATCAATTGGATTATATTTTATAAC
Source organism: Viscum album (assembly GCA_963277665.1). NCBI lineage: Eukaryota > Viridiplantae > Streptophyta > Magnoliopsida > Santalales > Viscaceae > Viscum > Viscum album. The sequence goes on along the minus strand of OY728164.1, from coordinate 1,811,936,267 downwards.
AAATTAATCAATATATAAACATGTGTAAACCCTATTTCAATAATTTATTTAATAGCAATAATTTCTTCCATTATATAATCTATGGTATGACTATAACTTCAAAAAATAATATTAATAATATATTACTTTTTGGTATATCTCAATCTAGTGGGCAACGTAAGATTTTAGAGAAACATATTGTTGCTTTTAGGATTCCATATCAGACATAACATCCCCTTTAAAGTAAAATTAATATATAGTTCAAAAATATTAATAGATATCAAAATGTTTAATTCTATAATTACCTGTAATTATTCATTTATGTAAAAAATTTCAAACTTCATTTTTGGGACACCAGCAAACTGCACACACTACTAGGGACACTATTACTGAATGTGGGATTATTCTAAAGAAACTCGAATTCATTATATTTCTCGTAAATGATATTTCAAATAATTATAACTTTTTTTAAAGGTTGATTTGACTATATCTGTGCATAATCCATTAAGTGGGGGATAATACCTTCTTAGAAGCTCATATAGATGTTTGTACTAAGAAGATAGAATCATTCAAACTTTTTGCATTCCCACCACCCAACCCACCTTATTTATAGAGATTAAATATTTTTTGATGTGTGTAGTCCTCTACTGATACCAAGACTATAGGATATGTATAGATTCTTTTTAATTAAAACATTTTATTTATGTTAATTACAATAAATACAATATTCATTACCAACATAATTAGTACACCAAATGAAAATTATATCTGAAAAAACCATCTTAGTAGCCATAATAGCGTAATAAAGGATACCTTAAATAGTGGAGTGGGCAAGATCCACTAAGGAAATAGAAGACACCTGGGTATGCACCACAAGGTCCAGTTCCATGACCATAGTAAAAATTCCAAAAAAATTTACATAGATCTCAAAAATTACCACCACTTCAATAGAATAAATACCAACAAGTTCCAGAAATACAACCAAAATATTTAAACCACATTAGTCTAATCTTGATAACTTTATAACTTATATTGTTCAAAAATAAAATCCATTGATGATAACCAAATATACTATGTTTAAATATCAAATTTTAACCCTAAGAAACCTTAAAAACCATCTATGATATTTTTATAGTAACTTATCATTGCAATTAATGGGGATGCTTCCCAAAAATAATAATCCTCCCCTAAAATAGGAGAATAGAGATATAGGTCATTATAATGTAAATATGATGAACATTTAGTATCCTTGTGTACATGATAAAATGAAGATTAATGAATTTTATAATGATTGTAAGAAGAGATATAATGAAGTAAAATCAATTGAAAGTCTCCTAGTAAGAAGAGGAATACATTAAACAATTTATAGGTGTAACTTCCACGAAAACCCACCAATAACCTTTCAAAAATGGTTTCAATAAGCTAAAAAAAATGGAAATATAAGATATTTCAATTTATTTTTAATAAAATTAAAAAATCATTCAATTTTATAAATAAATGATTATGTTATCACATATGAATGTTTCGTGAATAGAATTAGTTTTAGTAAAAATATAAAGGATAACATAAGAGTTTTATCAATAAATTATAATGTTCTAAACATTTTCGCGTAAATACTATACCAAAATGCAGGAAACAGAATTATTCTTAATTCATTTCAATATAGGGATATGAAATTTTGAAAGAGAAACCTATAAAACATTGAACAAATATCAATATCATGTTAATGATTGTTATTAAAATGATGGGTCGTTGTAAATTAAACCCAAAAAGAGATTCACTCCAACATGATAATCATTATTTCAATACCCCTCAAGGACCCCTTGATGAAATATTATTAAATATTTGAAAAATTATTTTCCATAATGATTTCCACATCCTCGATATAAAAGAAGAATGTGGTTTCCACTTAATTATAACATGTCCATTTATCTCCATTGGAAAAGAGTTTATTGATGATAACTAAGGGATATTAATTTGTTGATTTAGTGGAGAGAAAGTTGTATTCAATTTAGAAAAGTTATATACCAAATTAAATAAGTTATTTTATTTTCAATCTATCTATAATACTGATGGTAATAGTAATCATATGACTAATAGGAATAGAAAAAATAAAAAACCACCTTCAGTAAATGGATAAATGCCTCATAAGAATTGTGAATAACACTTGACAACTTATGAGGAATGTCAAACCACCACTTATACCCTTTATGTTTTTGAACCATTATTCAGGAGGTGTTTCCTCGCATTTAAATTAATTAGATTAGAACTATTTCTAACTCTAAGAAATAATTAAATAACTGAAAAGTTTGGAATCTATGAAATGTAATGGATTAAGGAAGTTCAATTACACAAGATCTATTTTATAAACAAATAATTAATTAAAATATAACTTTTTGTAATAAAATACACAAAAAAGAATATGTTGGGGCTCAAAAAGTACTAAAACAAAATATTTTATATTCGTTTAATATGTTCAAGGATTGGATGAATCAATGCGGATTTGAAATGACATAAACACTAGGATCACACCATTGAAAACCCGAAACCCTCAACAACAACTCTCTCACAAGAAACCCATCACTGTGAGATAGAATCCACAACACCAAACCTAACAAAAATTCCAAATCTTCTCCCATATTCATCATATTTCACCTATAGTATTCTCCTGGTCATTTATCCCACCTACATCTATAATGGAATACACTAAATAGGAATCACATTGAGATGGTCATCCACCAACTAAGCGGTAAGAGTTTCTCATCCTTCTCCACATATTGATCTAACAAATTTACCTTTATATTTTTTTTTCTACCACCACTACAGAATTTTAGGAGTCCATGTACACTTTCATCCCAACTTATAGAATTTCCAAATGATGATACTGTCACATTTGAATTATTTTTTCTTCTACCATGGATAATTTTCAGTTGGAAAACATTTATGAATTGATAATGACGTTTGAAAAGACCATGGAACTAGCTGTGCTTGAGCACATCACATCCAAGATGAGTTTCTTGAGAAATGTGACAGTATGAACCTCTAGAACATTATCATGTTTCATATGGATATCTTCATGGTTGTTTTCATTAAATTTTTGGCCATTTTGTTTCTCGAAATGAACCACAAGGACTGTAACATCCCTGGTAAATAAAAAATATGACAATTGAATATTTATTAATATATATGAATTAAATATTAACTTTACCTTTAAAGGGGATGCGATTTTTTATGGCATACCCAATACACAACAAGAGGATTCTCTAAAATTTTACGTTTCACACAACATTGATTTATACTGAAAAATAAAAATATATTATTATAATTTTAAAAGTTTTTTAACACATCGTATTTGTATTGGATGGAATGAACATATCTAATAAAAATATTATTGAACATGTTTATTAATTTTTTTTACTTTTATCCATTAAAATTTTGAGGCTTAAAATGTGAATGATTCCAATTTTATGTATAAATACTATAATATTCATTAAATGGTTGATTTATTATCTTTAGATAGAGAACCCTTTTTAAATCTAGTTTCTTTCACTTCTTTATGTTATATTTTACAAAATATTATTATTATTTAGAATCAGGACATCAATATTTACAATGGATAATATTTTGTTATTTTTTTGATAAAGATCTTTTTAATGAATAGTAAAAAAATACATCATTAAAATTCAAAACTACATTTTAATCTACTTTATTTATATGGTTACATTAAAATTTTAATTGATTTTAAAGTTTAATTGGATTATATTTTTACTATTTAATACAATTCTAGTCATTATAAGTAAATTAACTTTGAAATTGTACATCAAGAGCTGTCAATCTTTTGAATGTTATTATTTCTTAAAAAAATGGTTTTTAGTTTAACAACAGGAAGTAATTTCAAATTAACTTATTCCACTTCAATGTTTTGAGTTGAGAAAATGGATTTATTATTTTGAATCTAGAGGTCAAAATTGTGTTACAATGTATCTTTTTTTAGACATTTTAAAATTTTACTTTAGTATTTTTTTTACCACGGCTAAAGGGTAAATCTGTTAATTATATGGGTGAAAAATTATAGTATAATAATATAAATTTACCCTTAAACATTACTTCACCATATTGGATTAGATATTTCTAACCAAGGGTATCGTTATGTAGATTTTGGGACCCCATGGAGTCACTTGAGAGTTATAAGGACACTTTATATTAACTAATTTTAAGTATGACATTTATAACATAAACATATATATTTTAGTAAAACAATTTTTATATAGAGATATATACGTTATCTATTTGATTATAAATATTTATATGAAAAATATGTAAAATAACTACATCATGTTATTTTATTTATTATTTTGAGACATTAAATAAATAAACATAATTTTGACATGATGGTTATGTAGTAATTTATTCATTAATAAACGTTTCAAATAAATGATATTATTAATATTAAAATATATTTATTTTGAACCTTTTAATCCATACAAGAATTTTAGGGATAATATTGACCAGTTATATTTGAACTAATGATGGTTTTCCAAAATTAGTAATTTTTTATAGATTTTTTAAAATTCATGATATGAATAATTTAGAAATATACATAAATTAGTATTTAAGAAATATTAATATATTATTAAATGGTAAAATAATCATAAAAATATAAGATTATTTATAATTACAGAAATAATGTTAAAAATGTCATTAACGATCCATTTTGTGTATCTTGACATTTTATAGTAAATATATTAACCATATTTTATGAATATATATGAGGTCCGGGTAAAAGATAAATAAGTTTAAAAAATGATTGAATAGATAAGATAAGGAATAAAAAATATTGAAAACCTTTACAATTATTATTATATAATTTTATTTAGACTTATATATACCTTATTATATAATTAAATAATACTTGGGCCTTTTAAAAATGAAAATAATTTTATAATAAAATTATACTTTCAATCTTTCCTGAAGAGCCCCTCGTCCCTCTTATAAAAGGCCACCACCTCTTACCCATTACTCACACTTATCAATCCTCTTGAATCATCAACGAAAATGCTCAATGAGGTAATAAAATACTTTTATTCCTCCAATAATCCTTATCTTACACAGAAGGAAATTCAAGAGAGCCTTTTGGTATAAACCAAAGAGAGTTAACCAATATAAATTAACGTCTTCTCTCAAGTTCTTTTTTTTATTTTCCTTCTCAAAACACCTAGACTCTATTTATTTATTTATTTTATAAAAAACAATATCCAAAATATACTAGGTGTTTTTATGTGAAGGATTCAAACTACACTTCCACACACCTCCATCTAATGGATAGGAACATATTGTTTCTATGGATGGTGAACTATTGTCTCACAAAACGATGATTGTTCAATTATCTCATAAAACCTCTCATGGTGGCCATTATGATGGAAATGTATTTATATTTTATATAAAATATATTTATATAGTATATATTATTTTGTATTTTGTATTTTTCGTTTATATCATACCATTATAGTTTCCATAATGTTCAAATATAATAATTTCCTTTGAGGAAGTGTAGACTATCGCCCCCAGAAAGTTATATGACATGTTCATGCCAAACAAAGAACGTATAAAGAATGGATTTAGTCAAATTATATATGGTATTATACTTTAATCATAATATTTCTATGTATTATTATCTTTCCATTCAATTAAATATTAAATAGAAATGTCATTATTTTTCCTGCGTATGCACATCTTACCATCTCCATGAACATTGAATTTAAGGGTTGTTCCATGATAAACCTAGTGAATTTTAGCACAAGATATCTCTATAATGCATTGGGTAACATGATGAAGGAAAAAATTAATGTTTCTCCTAAGATATTTAAATAATATATTGTGATGTGTATTCTAAAACTAACTCTCGTCATAGTTGTGAAAGCTACAACGTAAGTATGTTACGGATGTCATAAGTTACTTTTATGATTTATGATTTCCATGTGTTATTCATAAATCTTAGGATCATGTGTGTTATGTTAATGATTGAAATGTAGGATTTCATTGAATTGTATGTATTTATGTACTTTTTTTAATCCTTGTTTTATAACCCTTACTGATCTTTTTATACGTGTCACATGTTTTTTTCATGTTTTTCATAGAGTATTCGGAAGGGTAAGAGAATGTAAGAATTCAAGATGATTTCTATCCAGAAAATAACTCGTGTTTTATTTAAGGAGTTTTTTCATTGTGAAATAATTCATATAGAGTAGAAGTGTCTACATTTTAATTTTTTTAATATTAATGTAATATTTATGGCCTAATTATCTAAAACTATAAACCTGAAAATATTTTCAATGTGAATGACTCACATAATTCTAGATTATGAAATGTTTAAGGATGATTCCTTATAGATGGTATGTGAGGAAAATTTTAGGAAACATTAGGTATAATGAGTTTATTTAGACACATGGTCAGTCTCTATGTCCACTCCTTCTATTAAATCATTATTTTTGGTATTTTTATAAAAAGGAAGGACTATTTCAAAATGAAGGAGGAGGATCTCAAATGACATTCTTGTCACTTCCTGATGACATGCTTAAAATAATTATTGCAAAGTTTTTTCTAGACGATTATGAAACATTTTCTACTATACAACTCTCTTGAATGAAATTTTTTGAGATACCAAACACCTCCATTATACATCGATCCCATCATGGATCATGTTTTATTTTAATCAAATAATATTTTCTCAATATTCTCATATTTTCATGAAAGGTAAATAATATCATGGAATTTTCAAATATTTTATGTTTTCATTAGATTTTTAAGCATATTATGATTTTGAAAATGTTGAGTAAGAATGAGACACTTATGAAACATATTTATATTCTATTTTAAATTATACTATTTCTACACATACTTAGGGAATTTTTAAAGGACCATTGATTGAATGTTTCAACTCAAACTCAATATGATGGTTTTATAAAAAGATTTTTTTATGAGATATTGTGATATTATATGTCATACATGATTATTTTCCAAAACTATTTTTCTATGAACACCCATATGACCCATGTTATATGAGGTGTATTTGTATAAAGGAAGATGATTATTTTAAAGGATATCTAAATCATTGAAACAATGGAACGACCATATATCTACATGAATAGGATGCAATAAAACAAATTAGACCCCATGATCAAGGTAAAATGTTATTTATTTGGGAATAGTGTTCATTTTTGGAGGTAATAAAATAAAAATATATATAAGACTTTATGAATTCTAATATTGAGGTATTTATGAGATGGGATGAAAATGGGAGATATAAGGCAGCCATCGTGGTTAAATAAATTTAGGGTTTTTGTAGTCTTATTAAAATGGAAAATACTTCGTCCGTTTAAAAACCTTTCATTTTAGAAAAAGCTACGGGAATCGAACGCACAACCAAAGTGTGATTGGGATTTATCGCCCAACACAGGACTACGTGAAGTCCCATGTTATTTTGACTATTTCTTTTTGGTTAAATGGTTTTATGGATAAAAAATGAATATATTTTGAGAAATTTTGTTTTATGAAATGGATATCCTTAGTATAGGAAAATTATTTGGAGATTAAGTGATAAAGGTTATTTTTTGGAAGATGTTTTCTCTTTTGGTGAAACAGTATATGCCTATGGAAAATATAATTCTATGGGATTTAATTTGTGCAGTAATGGTAGAAATTATATTTTGGAATAATATACATTTTTATTATGAAATCATGAATATTTGGTTTATTTATAGAAATTATTAACCTATCATAGGGAATATGTTATTAGGTTGTTTACGTTTTACTATGAGACATTACGAATAACCAATGTTCGTTGGAGATAAATGTTAATTTTTTTGGAAGAATATGTGATAAAATAATTCTATGTTTCGATTATCAATCCTAGTTTGGATTATATTGAAAGATTTTAATGACAATTGTATATTTAATTGTCTTTGATGAACTTTGGTTAATGTTTGGTCAGTTTTGGAGATTAAGGGTAGTATTTATTTCTATAAAAGATTAAACTTTTGAGGGATTATCTAATCTTGTATTAAAAATTATGGTTTTTATTAATCTCTAAATTCATGGGAAATATATAGTTTATATATTGTGAATTATGTGATTCTTTAGAATTTTATTCTAGAACATCATGTGTGTCTATATTATCTTGAATACTCGTAGTTTGGAGAATATATGTGTTTTTTATGGAAACTTAATAAAGGATGAAACTCTACTTGAAATTTAAGTATATTTCCTTATGTCCTTAGTCAATATCATAAATAAATTCTCCAAATTTATGAAAGGAAACCTAAACCAAAAAAATATGTCCTTTTACTTTTCATATAGGGGAATCCAAGACCATTTAACTTATCAAAAGATTGTTCTTTTCTAGTGGTTAATATTCTCTTGATCATATTTTCTCTCAATCTCCATCAGAACATGATACCTATTTTCTCCTCCATATCAATGTTTTAATGTATTCCTAGTATGTGTTTTCCCGGGATAACTTTTTACTTCTCTTTATTTATTTTAAAGTGATTGTTTTATTTACTATTTTTTTATTGTGTGAATTTTAATGAACTGCACGAGCACAATTTAAAAATTGTATGGACGCATTTCCCAAAATAGGGGAAGGATGTATCATCCCATGTATATAAAGAATATGAAATAATTATATTTATTAATATTTGTGAATTAAATAGTAATTTTATATTATGTGGGATTTTATGTTCGATGGTGTACCCAATACGCATCAATGGGTTTATTTAAAATATTACGTTGCACACAACATTGAGTTATACTGAAAAGTAATAGTAAAATATTATTATTTTAATTTTTGGATAATTAATAGGTGTTATATTGGCGGTAATGAAAAGAACTAATGAAAATATGATTACACATGTTTTCTAAATGTTTATATATTTATTCAACAAATGTTAGAGCCTTAAAATTTGAATGAATCAAATTTTAAGCATAAATACTCTAATAAACTTTAAATGAAATATTTACATATTTTTATGGGATAAAACGTTTTAAATGTTGTTTTTGTCACTTTTAAATGTTCTATTTGAAATTATAATATTATTCATTATAATTGGGACATCAAAATTTACATTGAATGAATTTTTTTTATTTTCTGATACAATTAATTTATTAATTAATAGTGAAAAATACTGTATTTTAATTCAAAACCACCTTTTAATATAATAATTTTATATGGTTACATTAACCATTTAATTGCTTTTAAATTATAATTGAATTATATTTTTCTATTTAATCCAATGATGGTCATGAGATGTAATTTCACTTTGAATTTGGATATAAAAATGTGTCAATCTTTTGATGGTTATTATTTCTTAAAAATATGTTTTTTGTTTTAACAGTAGAAATTAATTTTATATTAACCTATGACACTTCGTTGTTTCAAATTTAGAAAAAATGGATTACATATTTGTAATCAAGAGATATAAATTGTTTAAATATATAATTTCTAGACATTATGAATATTTACTTTTGTAAATATTTTAATTACCAAGGTTAAAGGGTAAATCTGGTAAATAGGGGAGAGAAATGATATTATAATAATAATAAATTTCCCTTGAACATATCCTAAGCCTATAAGATGAGATATTTCCAACCAAGGGCATATTGTGGTCTATTTTTGGAACCCATGGAGCCACTTGGGACTGATAATGACACTTTATATTAATTAATTTAATGTAATGACAAAAATATCATAAACATATATATTTTAGTTGAAAAAAATTATATGGGGTTATATTAGTGATATATTCTACTATAAATATTAATTTTAAAGTTATAATTACTTTCTAAATAATCGTATTTTATTTATAATACATAGACATTAAATAAATAATATTAATTATGACAGAATAGTGGTGGAATAATTGCTTCATTAATAAAGTATACATATAAATGATATTATAAATATTAAAATGAATTTACGTGGAAACATTTATTCCATACACGAATTTTAGGGATAGTAATAAATTTTTTGTATTTAAATTAATGTTTCTTTATAAATAATAAAGTTGTTATTGATTTCTTATAAGTCTTGATATGAATTATTTTAAAATCGACATAAATGAATTTTTAAAATAGTTAATATTTTGTTAAATGATAAAATAACCCTAAAAAAGACTCTTTCAAATGACATAAATAATGTTTCAAATGAAATAAATGATTCATTTTGGGTATATTGTAATTTTATAGTAAAAATATTAACCATATAGCATGAATATTTAAGTGGACTTGGTTAAAGTTAAATATGCTAACAAAGGGATAAATTAGAAAGATAAAGATTAAATAATTTCCAAAACCTATCCAATTATAATTGGATAATTTAATTCTGACTTATATGTAAATTATAATGATGTAAATTATGTTTTGTATATTTTAAAACTGAAAGTCATTTTATGATAAAATAACAATTTCAAACAATGTTTAAGAGCCCCTCCTCCCTCTTATAAAAGGCCATTATATCTAACCCATTACTCACACGTCTCATGCATGTTGGATAATTCAAACTCTGATAAAAGAAGATCACAACATACCACTATTCAACCTATAATCCTTAAAATAGGAATATGGAACTTCAAGATATCCTTTTGGTTCAAACCAAAGGGAGTTACCCAATAAAAAGGTAACGACTTCTCTCAAGTTCTTTTATTTTATTTTTCCTCTATAAACACATAATATCTCTATCTTCCATTTTTTTTATAACCAAAATAGTATCCTAAATATACTAGGATGTTTTTATAGTAAATATTATAATTAAACTTTCACAAACCTCCTTCAAATGTATACCAACATACTATTTTTATAGATGGCGAACTATTGCCTCATGAAACGATGGTTGTTCAAATATCTTTTACCACCACTCATGGTGGTAATTATGACGGAATTTTATTTATATTTTATATATTTTTTATTTATATTATCTCCATGAATCTGTATTTTTAATTTATATAATACTGTTATGGTTCCATAATGGGTAAATATGATAATTTCATGAGAAAGTCCAGACTACCACCCCCTCAAAGTGATATGACGAGTTCATTATAAACATGGAACATATGAAGGATAGAGTTAATTAAATTATATATGATATTAAAATAGATATATAATATACTTATGTATCATTATGTTTTCATTCCATTAATAAGAAATAGAAATGAATGTAGCCTTCATGTGTACGTATGGCTTACCGTCTCAATGAACGGTGTATTACATTTATTATATCCCAATGTTATGTACTATAATAAATTCATATAAACTTATATATATGATATATATGATATCTAAATAATTAATATCATTCTAGATATAATGTAAGTTTGACCACATGGATAATGTTTTATTATAACATGTTCATTTTTTACTGAAGTTCTGAATATCAAAAAAATGTTTGATATGAACTCAAATAATTATATAATTGTTATATAAATGTAATAAGTTATATTAAAGGATTTTTAGACATGAAAAATGATCTTAATAAAGTATAATATATATTATTTTTATTACTGTGGAAGAATAATGAACATACAAGGCAAGTCGGACTTGAGGTAAGGGATTTTCACCTAATTTTTTTCGATGAGATCAATGCTATATTTGCCACTATTTTTTGTGGTTCAAGTACATACCGTGATTGTATTATTTTTGTGATATTATTTTATTTATTTTTATTTAATTATTCATTTTATGATCTTTATTTTATGTGGTGTATGTTTTGTTTGTTACCAAATAGGTAAGGGAACATTTCACCGTACTCTTTTAGTCAAAGACTTATTTTATGTCATGTCTTTTATATTCCATTTTATTATTTTGAGATAAGTTTATAAATATTATTATTTCTATAAATTTATATCCATGTGATGAGATACCATTTTCTATCTCATTAAATCATATTCTAAATTTTAATGTGACGTTGTTGGGCTATATAATTTTTGTAAGGGAGCTTTTTATCCCAATTTAAATTCTTTGGGTTAATCTTATACTTATAAATATATCGTGCTATAATTATGTAATAAAATTTATTTGGTGCCCTATCTTGTATTTTTACATTAGTTATGTGTACCTATAGTGAATACACAAAATCAATCTATTTTAAGTCAATATATTTAAATGAAACAATGTGACTGAAATGTGGAAATGTTAGGTTTTCTTTATGTTTGTTTTATGTGTAATGAATATATTATGGTTCTTGGGAATTATTAAGCACACAAGTGGTTTTTTGAGATTCCTAGGTAGTGTGAGACCAAGATATCTCTCTAATGCATTGGGTAATGAGATGTAGTTAAACGTTATTGTTTCTCATAATATATTTAGGAAATATATAATGATGGGTATTCCATTCTTAAATCCTTATACAGCTGTGAATGATACAATGTAAGAATGTAATGTATTCCACAATTTACCTATATTATTTATCATCTTCATGTGTTATTCATTAATATTATGATCTCGAGTGGTATATTAAATAATGATTAGTAAGATTTCATCGATATGTATTTATTGATGTACTAATTTTTTCTTTCTTTGATTTATAAAGCTTACTGAGATTTTTATGCTAATACCATGTTTTTGGAAAATTTTCATAGGGTACAAGTAAGGGTAAGAGAAATGAATGTTTTAATAATACTTATATCAAGAATAAAACCTTGTTTTCCTAAAGGAGATTTATTATTGTAAAAATATGTGGATAGAGTTGAACAGTCTAAATTGTAATTTTTGAAGTGTAATGTAATACTAATTGCCTAATTCTCTAGAACTCTAACCCTAAAAAGATACTCCATGTTAATTATTAACATAATTCAAGATTATGAAAATTTTAAGGTTGTGGCCTTATAAGAACATCAACATTTCCTATAGTCTTAGCGAGATGATTTTTTTCACTTCAATATATGAATCACTATCATTATAGAAGAATTTTTTTACACTCCACAACTCATCAATGAGGTATTTATTATCCCAATATTTTCTGGGTAATAATTTTAAATTGATATTATGAGATCTATAGTGATTTCATAACCCTTTCACGGGGAAGAGAACCCAGCTACAAGATGTCGCCTTAATAATTTTTCAGTTGTCTCTACATTAAGAATGGATTTTTATATGTTATTCTCGTGGAGGCATCATCCAAATTGAAGTTGTTATCCTATTATAAACCATGGGTGTACCTGCCTCGAATATGGACTGTTAATATGATTTATATTCTGGGACTGAGGATTTCTTGGCCAATGGTAATCTCATGGGGGGGCAGTTTCATCCAAAATCATGTTTTCCGTCTCGGTGAATTTGATACATCTCAACTTCTTCCTTCCCATGAGAAGATGGATCCCATTGATATCCTTATTCTTCAAATGATGGGGCTCAAGAGTAATGAATATTGGAATTATATGTGATCCCCATGTACATGAATGGCCTATCCCATGGCCTACCACCAGATCCCCTCACCCCTTACTCCATGAAACTCCATGCTTCCACTTTAACTCTAGTTGCACCATAATATATCACTATTTCTTTATCCTTAAACATCACAACATCCCTAAATACCTCTACTTCTCTCAACCAACCAGTTCTCTCAACCATTTTCCATTAATTAATAATTCATCAGTAAAATAAACACCAAATTTTTGCCTATCTCCACATTCCCTTCAACACACCATATTCTCTCACTGACTCATCATACCACCAGCCACTATGTATCTCAATCGATAACCTATAACATCCCTCACTTCATCATTCATTCCCATTAAATATTACAACATTAGATTCCACCATCTATATCTCATAATCCCTTCCATCTATTAGGTTTTTTATGAGATGAATGCATTATAGGTAATGTGCACCACCATCCCTTCGTCCCCTAAGTTTCCCAACATCAATACCATTCTAAATGCATGAATTAATGATTTATTACCACCTCTCCATCCATAATAACTCTTGATTTCATATCCTTCACCATAGAATCTTTTATGACGAGTAATGACTTATCCCTCACAACCATCAATGATATTAATTTGGTAGAGCTACTAAAGACCCCCACTATTCAATAGGAGAATACTGATGAATATATTAGAGATCATTGTATAGTCTTTTAGTTTTTTCCATGTATCTTCAGATGATTTATACACTATTAGTATCAATTTTATGACTCTTTAAGTATTTACAGTAGATAATATTCATTTATATATCAATTCTTTTGTATATTTATATATGAGATAGAGTTTTCAGATTGACTACTTACTAGATTATTTTTGTTTCATATTTGAATTACTTTTTCCATATCTAGCACTTATTCATCCATTACGGTTACCTATGAGCCTATCAGACCATCATATGTCATCCAACATGATATATATCGATTTTGGCATAAACTATAGATATAGGATAAGGATCTCTAACTACATATCAATGCTAATTTAGGACCCCACACACGGTCATCCAAGTATTTATTCCTACCACATGAGCATCGTGGCTGATACATTCTAGTGCTAGTTATTCTTACAAGGAACCCACAAATGATTGTGGATATCACTAATAGTTTCTATAGAAGATGGTTTACTTATAAGCTAGTCTATGAAACAAACTACTCATTCTTCAATCATTTTGGATGAAGACATTATTTTCAAGTGCATTATGGGTGGAAACCTATAGAAAACTAGGATTAATATAGACCAATATAATATGTTTTTTAATGAATGTTACTTACATCACACAAAAACACTCCAAAAACTGTATAAGTATTGTGAATTTAAAATGTGTAACTAAAGAATCTAATTAGGGGATATATCATTAATGTGTTTCACAACAATAATCACATTTAGTACTCTTCATAGTCATACCTAACATAAGTCCATTATTCATGTCGTGGGAATGTATACACAAGAAAATTTCATATCTGGTGCTCAGTATGGGTGGACACGGGAGATAAATTAGTATAACATGAATTTAAGGGAATGAGAACATAATAATTACATTTTAAACCCATAACATTTATATCCAAGATCATAATCATGATTAATGGAAAAAATATTGTTAGTTGATAAGGATTGAATCATATGAAAATAAAATAAAATGATCCTTGATATCATATCATTAGAATATGAAATAGATTTTTTCTGTACATATATTTATTGAAAATCTTATATCAAGGTTACACACTAAAAAATCAAGACATTTTAGTCTTGGGATGATCAATATATATAGATAGAGTGTTTTTGGGATGAACTCTTATGTTCCCTCTATCAGGATTAGGATAATCACACATGTACCATCTTTTTTGGTCTTGGTTTAACCACCTAAATACCTTAAAATATCAATGAAAATTAATTTTTACAAAATCAATTGTATTGAGATATTGATACCACCTTTCACATATTTAAAACCATATTTACGTGTACCAAAATCATATAATACTTCAAAATGAAATAGTTATCATAATAATTTCATCATATCATAACCCATGGAATATTTATTTGTATCAAAATAATTACATCATCGAATAACATGTGAATTGGAGTGGGTTTTGTATGAAATCCCTAATGGAATAACCCTGAGATGAGAAATATGTTTAATAGACATCATTCCATCTATACATATACTACTCAATGAATTAATATAAATTCTATCATTGGATTATATCACTAGTAATGAATTATTAAAATGAACAAATGTCTTCTTATATGGAATTTTTTTTCATTTTAATCATTTTCTGAGATAAATATCCATTTCTATTTAAATTATTATTTTATAACATTAAAAACTTAGAATATAATTTCATTGAAAATAACATTTGGATCTTATAACAGATGGTTTGAAAATCATTTAAAAACATATTGAATATTTATAAAAAAAATTAATATTCTAATCATTGAAAATTATATTAAAATATAATTAATTAATATTTTTCAAATCGTATTTAGAAAATATTTTTTTGGTAGAAAATATATTTCTTAAAGAAGAGATAAATAAAGTCTTATTTTCATAGAAACAATTTTGAAATTAATATAAGTAATTTTTTTTTGATAAATTGTAACATTATATAATGTTATGAAGAATAACCTATGGATAAGAAATCTCCTTATAAATATTTTTAGGTAGACCATGATATTTCATCATTGGATAATTATTCATAAATAATCATGATAAATGATAAAATATAACAAAAATTCTTTACCACATTGATAATTTGTAATCATAAGACCCACAATGTACACAAATATAATGGAACTAGAAATATCATGAGGATACATAAATTCTTTCTATTTCATGTCAAATGGATTTTATATACACATCATGGATATATATATATACATACCATAATGAACGCCTAAAATATGGAAAATTTAGATGAAAACCATACTGATTTGGAATTTTTGTAATCATAAAACCATAAATTAAAATTGATCAAAAAATGGATGTGTAAATAAAAATAATTTTATGTATTAGAATAAAAAAATACATTCATGGAATTTATATACTACTCATGCCAAAAAATATGTTCCAAATATGGAATGTATCTCATGGTAGTGAAAAGTGAGATAGAATTCCATTACATCATAAGTTACTTTTGAATAATTTTCCTTGTGAAAGAATAAAATAATATCAATATTTAATAATCATTTGATGAGTTATATAAATGATATATTATGTAATAGTTCAATATATACAACGAAAAAATAACAATTTTTGAATATATCAAATGTCTCATTTAAATAAAATTGAGACTAGAATCCTCTTACCTCATGACTTTAATACTTTCATACTCATTCGACCAACAATTAAAATAATAATATGTTTATAATACATCTATTATATAATAATACATATCTATATCATACCATATATGATTTTCATTAGACCTTTTATTTCTAACTTATTAATGATTTAATGGTAATGTTACATGTCAAGGAATAACCTCTTTTTCAACTAAATTTTGATTTTTTTGTCCTCTTACATTTATCAAGATTTAATAATATATTGAGTTGAAAATAATATATAAATAATATATATTATTAATATATGAATTTAGCTTAATCATTCATATTTTTTTATTAGAAAAGATATACATCATTTATAGAGATGGTAGACCGTACATAAACAAGAACGTTGTCTCCATTATCATATCATATTGAACAAATAAAAATTAATTGATATGTATATATTTTAAAAATCTTACAATTTTAATCCATATACATCACATATTTTTCTTATTCAATGTAAATCGTGAATAAAGAGCATCGCTTTATGAGGTAGTTTTTTTCCATAAACATGAAAAACATTAATATATTCCCATAAAATATAAATTAATAAGTTATGTTTGATAAAATAATTATAGAAGAATAACAAAATTATATATAAAATATATACAACATATAAAATATGAATCCATCATTATTCCCAACATTGAATGGTGTTAAGAGAAAAACAAATGATATAGGTTTGAAAAGAGATAGTCTTTTGAACACCTCAATAATAATTTAGTAACATATTTGATTGAAGTGTTTATGGTTGTAGGTCATGAAACTAAATTAAAAATACCTTATTATATTTGTGATACTTCTGTTGTTATATAATAGTGGTATAATAGTAATTTATGGTCTTTAAAAAGAAATAAAATGTAATCATTTTTTATGAACATTACATCTTCTTCAGTTATCCTATTTAGATTAAAAGTAACTAATTTATTGGTTATATTTTTCACAAAATAAGGCTTCTATTATTATGGGGGTGATGTATATATGTAATTTTATTAGATATTGGTCGATAAAACTATTAAGACTTTTTATATATGGGGAATTTTAGTGGTCATTTATAGTTTTGGCAGAGTGCAATTCTTGTAAATACTAAAAATTATACACTGTTGGGAGGTAAATATAACCTCTGGTGGTTCCAAATATGATAATTTAATTTATATTAGTTTTTATATTATCGAGACACATCTCCAAAAACAATAAAAAATAGGTTTTAATCATTGAAATCTTTATCTTCTATGTATCCCTATTAGTACCATTTTGGGTCTCTCAATGGACATTTGTTTTATAGCCTTGATAATTAATCTATTAAGACTAAATTAGAGTGATAATTAATTGATAATTCTATACACTAATACGAAATATGATTCCAAATTTATAAAATATAAATCATGTCTGTTAGAATATAATTTTAACCAAACCGCATGTAAAATGCATGAACACAACTTTTACAATATCAACAGTAACATTATTTTTACTATTAAATTGTCAATATAGTAATTATTATATAAATTTAGATCCATGAAGGTACCACAGATTGTATTTTTCATTATTTAATAATCATTGGGATGAAGTTAATTTTTTCAGTAATTTTAAATCTTTTAAAAAATATTATTTATAGTTAAATAACATAAATTATAATTTTTCAATTATTTCTTTTTTTTTAAATTTAGCAAATTTCATGACAGTAATGGATTTATAATATATTTTTTCCATACATGTGTTTCATGATATATTTTTGTACCAAAATAATGTAACACAATAATTAACTCAACATACTTCACTTTTAATATTTTTTATATTTTTTATTTTATTTTATCATTAATGAAATATTTATTATGTTGGAATTAATAATTTTAAGTAATTATATCATATAAAAAACTAAAATAAATAATAAAGATAAAAATTATTTTATATTTAAATATATATATATATATATAACCTAACATATTTTGTCTTTTGTATAGCCTAATGTATCCGATATATTGCTAATTAACTAAGTACTTTTTCAATATTTTTCATTAAATAACAAAATATATATGCCATGTGGAATAGAAATTGAAAATAAACTTCCATGAATTAAATGAATGACACCTTAGGTGTATCCTATGTCATTCATTAGTCATCATCTATTTATGATATTCATAATGATTTGAAAAGAGTTTGTGAATTTCCAAAGCATGTCCCCTTGAGTGTTATAAAAGGTTTGTAGCATTGCCCATTTTCTTGCACCAGTTTTCAATCGAGTCTATCTCAATATGGTGTTATAGAGGTTGTTGACAATAAGTATATCAATACACCTTCCTTTTACAAATTTCTTTACAGATTTTATGTATAATTATCTATTAATAAAGAACTAAGTAACACCAAGTATAATCCATTTGGAAGAAAAGTACCGTGATTAGAAATAATAAATAATGTATAAAATGTCTTTATATTTATATACATAATGAAATCATAAATAAATATGATCTCCCAAAACTATATTGGATAACCTAGTAAATAAAAAAAATATGGTATGAGCTACAAGCATTGTAAATGAATAATAATGAGAATAAAAAATATCACTTTAGTTAAAAGGAATAACATGATAAGAAAGAAAAGGGTATGGGATAAAAATAAAGAATAATACCATATATAAAATTTATTCTTATGATCATGTAAACCAAGTAATGTTTTAGCAACACAAATCATGACATAAAATTGGATCAAGGATAATTAAATAGACTATATCTAATGCTGGATAGATTCCTATAATTGTTTCTGAATACTAGATGTTCCCATACATGGAATCAATTGAAATATAAAATTTTTCCAATTAGCTGGATAACTATATAGTCACTCCCATAATAACTTGTTCATCCATAATTTTTCCTCACAAATAATCAAACATAAATATTACACATAAGGGTTAACCATTCAATGAAATGGGTATTATAATCATCTAATAAGGCATATTAATGTGTTGCATTACAATGTTATCCATTATATAATTGATTTAAAACATTAATTTTCATTAATAATGTAAATAATAATAGTATTTAATAAATAATGTTTTTCAATTGTATTTTAAACACTGAATATTGTGGTTTGGTAAAACTGGAAATGTCATACTTTAGTATGGTTTTAGGGAAAAGAAAAAAGAGACATTAAATTGAATAAATGAATAATTATTTTATGAATACATAAATTAAAAATCATTATTTTCATGATTAAAATTATTATTATAGACAAATAATGGTGGAATAAATCATTTTATTGACTATATTTGGAAAAGGGTATAAAATTGAGAATCTCCCTTTAATCGGTAATTCTATAAGAATGAACTAAGAATATAGAATCCTGAAAAGAATATTTCCCCATGAAATAAAGATTAATTTAGATATATATACATGTTTTGAAAATATAAATAAAATTTATGATAATTATATAATAACAGTGAAAAATAAATTTGGTTAAATATAGAGTAATTTTAACCGAAATAAAATATTGTACGTTTGGAGAGATACCTAAACTTATGTTACAATACATTTTGTGATTTAACTAAATATCCTTAATAATATTTATGAATTCATAAATTAACTAAATAATAATTTCTTACAAATGTACATGGTTAGTTTTAATTTTATTAAATATATTTCAATTCATTTTGAAGAGTTATGATAATTTATTTATACATTCTTAAAGCATTGTTTCATGGTTTTGTGATTGCTTTATGTGGGTAAAATTTTGTAATTTATCGTTAAATAGGTATAAAAATTCACATGTGATATAAAATAGTAAATAGAAAATTATATGTGTTTAAATATTCTGATTTTTCATTTTTTTCTGATATGAGGATGATTCAATTGATAACAATCTATAATTATCATTTTGTTTATTTTGCAGGTTTTCTCATTCATCTCGAACTAGTTTTATTTTCCTTAAATAAATTTCATTATAATAATTCTAAAACAACAAATAAGGTATAATAAACTTACTGAAAACTTTTTTAACCATAATAATAGTTCTATTTCCTTCCATGATTAAAGTAATAGAAAATGAAATCCCATTATCCATGTAGACGGTTAATCGCCAAAATTGGACAGTGGATTCCATTATAAAAAAATTGGATATAACATAAATGAATGGATAAAAAATGTTCCACTAGAAATATATAATTAATGTATATATATTATACTAGATTTATTATTACATTATTGATTAATTATATAAATCGAAGGTAAAAGAATATTGGAAACTAAGAGAGGTGGTCTAAAAAATGTACCACTTCATTATCACCACTTGAAGGATTACTCAAGGAACATGGAATTTTTATATTAGTGAGACAATAATTTCTATAATTATATTAAGGATTAAAATAATACATATTTTTTATGTATGGTCAAGCGATAAAGCTAATGATGGTGTGATTATGTGATGGAAGAGGTTCCCCTTTATAATTGATGTTAGGGGATGATTTAAAATTACATAAAATATTAAAATATCATAATACTATTAAAGATACAATCACTACTGGAAAAATAACCTATAACAATGGTTTGGAACTGTTGGTATAGGCCTCCAAACCATTGGTATAGCCTATACCAACGGTTTGGAGAACCGTTTCCATGTAAGCCATTGGGATAGGTCTATAGCAACAGTTTTCCCAAAACCGTTGGTATAGTCATATCCCAACGGTTTTGGAAACCATTGGTATAATTAATATGAAAATTTATACCAACCGTTATGGAACAGTTGGTATATGTATTACAAAAAAAACTTTCGCTGGGATTTGATCCAAGGACCCATAGTTTATTATTCAATGACTTAACAACTAACCTAAAATGTTTTTTGTGAATATAATTACATAAATATATATATGTATTCTCATAATTATTTAAAATTTTGATTTCTATAATGTTCTGTGTAAGAAAAAATGATAAAAAATCAAAGGATCTATTCCAAAGGTTGTCGAAGCCATTAGTATAGGCCTATACCAACGGTTTTGAAAACCATTGGTATAGATTTTTATTCTGGATTCTGATTCTGGGGAAAGGCTGATTTGTGGGGGACCTTTCCGAATGGTTTTGGAAAACTGTAGGGATAGTTATACCCTTTCCCAACAGTTTTTCCAAACAATTGGGAATGACGTATACAAAGTAGAATTTTCCCAACAGTTTGGTGAAACCTGAAATGCCTGGATCGGTTGTGATCACTGAGAGGGGAGGGGTGAATCAGTGATAACTTTTTCTTTTTATGAATTGTTCCCTTTTGATTTATCAATTCAACCTCTGCAGCTGGTTAAAGCCTAGATCTACTCCTTTAGTGGTGCAGTAATAATGAGAGCACAGAACACAGAGATTTACAAGGTTCGGTACAAAGACCTACTCCTTGCCGTGTTGGTTACACCCCCCAACACGGATTCTTCACTATGCCAAAAGATGATTACACAGTAATTGGTTATACCCCCCAATTACAAGTTGGTTAAACCCCCCCAACTCTACAACATCATCTTCATCATGGCTCCACTTCACTTCTTCAAAGGTGTTGATCAAAACTTCAAGTAGCTTCAACAGTCTTCAAAAGATCTCGTTGGTCTTGCTCACTAAAAACCAATCACTTAGAATGATCAGTTCTTTTGCATTCACACACTTAGGTGTGTACTCCTCTTCTTCTTATGTGTTGTCACTCTTTTTCACTTGTGCACACATGCACAACTTATTTTGAATGTACTCAAATGGGTACAAGCCGAACCTCGGCCTCTTCCTTTCTTTGCACAGTCACAAGCCTCGGGCTCTTCACTTCACACACACTCAAGGTGTGTTCTTCTTTGTCTATGGCCTACTCTTCACTTCTTGCGCACATACACAAGGTGTGCTCTTCCTCTTCACTTGGCACACACACAACTTGGTGTAGTTCTCGGCCTCTCCTTCTTGCACACACCCAAGGCTACGGCCTTCACTTGTTTAGCACACACTTGAGTTCAGGTTCTTCAATTGCACACACACAAGATGTGGTGGCCTTCACTGCCTTTAGACACTTAACTCGTAGGTATAGTTATACTACTCCCGAACTCAAAGGAAGCACGCAAGGATGCGGCTTCTCCACTTCTTCTCCTACTGCCGCGTAGGTGTTTAGTGCAAGAGTCGCGCAAGTTCTTCCTACCGCGGGGCGCGCAAGTGCAACACCCGCGGGGACTTCCTCCTGCCACACAAGGGTGCGGGCAGAGAAGGAACAATCCTCGGGCGCGCAAGGTGCTGCGGCCACAAGGTCTTCCTGCCGCGCAAGAGGTGCGCACAGGGGACTCCTTCGGGCCTCGGGTGGCACCGAGATCTTCAGCCGCGCAAGTGTGTTGCGCGGTGGCTTCAAATCTTCGTGAGGCAGAGAAGGGCTCTCACGAGACTTCAAATATTCAAAGGATCAGCAGCAAATCCAGAGGTCTCGGCCTCTCTTTATATAGGCAGAGGAATCCTCAAAACATCCGCGGGATATAAAAATCGATCCACCGAGATTTCCGGTTCTTTGAAAACTTCAAAACGCGGGCCGAGAATCTCGTTCTTTCTCTCAGTACAACGCGGACTTCTTCTCCTTCTCCTTTATCCACGTGCATGCATTTTAAAACGCATGCAAGCCTCTGTTTAATCCAAACACATGCAAAGCATAATCCTCATGGCCTCGGCAACGTTGTTTGCCTCGGCCGAATCTCCAATTCTTCTTCTCATCGCATGCATGGTCATTTTTAGGCATGAATGTGTTCAGAAGGTCCAGACGATTCCAATGGACGTCTCGGTTTCGAAAATGGTGGCCGAGAGCTCAAGATAGGTCGTCGGGAAGGCGCCTGGTTCAGCGGGCCTCGCGGGTGGCTTCGGCTCGAGCTCGAGGTGGAAGACGAAGCCGGGGCCGTCGGATCAGTCGTTTGAGATACATCGGGTGGCCTGGATTAGATCGCGGCGCCGCGGATCAGATGTGCGGCGCAGATCAAGCGCGCGATGAGACGGACGGCGGAGATTTGCTCCCGGGATTTTTTGCGCGTCCCACATCGAAACTTTCCGCGGATTTTCCGCGGTTTATTACCCTGGCACTCACCGCTACTCGCCAGTTGAATCCTCTCCCCTCCCGGTGCCGCCCCGCACCGGGTTCTCTCTGCGGGCGCGCTCTGCGCCCACTCTTGCTCCTGCGGGCGCGTTCTAGCGCCCACCATGCACACACACGGGCGCGCTCTAGCGCCCACTATGCGCTCCTCCGGGCGTGCCCCTGGTGCCCTTGCGGTGTCCTTGGGTGCGCCCTGCCGCCCTGGCTCGCCCCACGGGGTTCCCCCGGGCGTGGTGCCTTAGCACCCATGCCTTGGGGTTGAACCCCCCAAGGTGCCTTGGCTGGCCTAAATTTTTGGCAAAGGCAAGTACAAATACTTTGTCAAAAACAAAGTAACCCATGAGTATAAGCCAAATGCCACTTCTCCCTTAAGCCATTTCTTTCCTTCTCTACTTCTTAAGAATTCTTTAATCCTCCTCCCATGATCTTCACTTAGGATACGGAATTCAAAAGGTTCCTTCATAATCTTCAACCGAACTCCTGAATCAAAGAATTCTTCAATGTTCTTCATTGATCCAATTACAGATCAAGTTGGATCACTTCCAATTCACATGCACTAAGAGTTAGTACATGGATTTCATTAGTGCACATCATCCACTTAGTAGTTGTGGATGGAACATCTTGATTCTTCAACTCCTCATGCATTGTGAAGACAATGCATGGTCTTCAATCAATGTTGTGACATTGTATCATCAGGATACAAGTTCTTTGAACTTAAAAATCAGTTCAGCAATCGTCAGATTTTATGCTTCTGTAATCATCAATCTTCAAGATGTACTTCATCAGATGGCACACCATGACAAGTTATTGACAACAAATGCAATTACTTCACTTGGGCACAACAATCTCCCCCTTTGTATTTGGTTGTCAATACTCCGAAGCACACTGATAGAATGTCGTGTGCCTGATGATTTCTCCCCCTTATTGGCCAACAAATGCAAAGGGATGAATGAAAGCCATACTCATAGTATAGAGCTTCTGGAACCTGCACATCTTCAACTACCAATGCTCCCCCTCAGGGGATGCACTCATCTCCTTCAATTCCCTGCATGTAAGTACAAGAATAAAAAAATTTAGGGAATAAGGAGGGACCTTCTTCTTCCTTAAGTGAGAGTAGAAGGCTGAACATGAAGTTTCAGCCTCAATTCAACAAATCTTTCCGTAGGCATAGCTTTGGTGAAAATGTCTGCCACCTGATCTTGAGTAGGAATGTAGTCTAGCTTGATGTCTCCATTGGCGACCCTTTCTTTGATGAAATGATATTTGATATCAATGTGCTTGGATCTGGAGTGTTGGATAGGATTCTTAGACAACCCAATTGCACTTTGATTATCACATAAGATCCTCAATGGTTTTTCAGCTTTAATCCTCAAATCTGATAGCTGCACCTGCATCCAAATCATTTGAGTACATGCATGTGTAGCAGCCACATACTCTGCTTCAGCTGTGCTCAATGTTACAGAATTTTGTTTCTTGCTGTACCAGCTAACACATCCTTCTCCCAGAAAGAAGGTTCCACCAGATGTGGATCTTCTATCAGTGCAATCACCAGCCCAATCAGCATCTGTGAATCCCAACAACTGTATGTTTGCACTGTGTTTGTATAAGAGTCCATAGTTGAGGGTTCCTTTAACATATCTCAGGATTCTTTTGGCTGCAGTTAAATGAGATTCTTTTGGGTCACTTTGGAATCTGGCACACAAAGTCACTGCATATGCTATATCTGGCCTTGAAGCCGTGAGATAAAGTAGACTGCCAATAATTCTTCTGAACTCTTTCTGATCAACATTGTTGCCTTCTTCATCCTTACATAGCTTGGTTCCGACAGAAATGGGTGTGGAGACTTCCTTTGAACTTTCCATTCCAAACCTTTTCACTAAGTCCCTTGCGTACTTTTCTTGTGAAAGAAATATGGAGTTTTGTCTTTGTTCCACCTGAAATCCTAGAAAATATGTCATTTGACCAAGCATCGACATTTCAAAAGTTCTTTTCATCTGCTCAGCAAATTCTTCACATAGTCCTTCCTTGTTACCAGCAAAAATGATATCATCCACATAGATAATGACTATGAGGGTACCATTGGCCATTTCTCTGACATAGAGGTTACTGTCAACTGTTCCTTTGACAAATTTCATGTCTTTAAGACAACCATCCAATTTTGAGTACCAGGCTCTAGGGGCCTGCTTCAATCCATACAAGGCTTTTCTCAATCTGCACACCATACTGCCATCTTTGTCTAGCAAGAATCCCTCTGGTTGTTCAATATACACCTCTTCTTCAAGATCTCCATTTAGAAATGCAGATTTCACATCCATCTGATAGACCTTGTACTGCTTGTGTGCTGCAACTGCTAAGAACATTCTGATAGTTTCCAGTCTTGCAACTGGTGCAAAGGTTTCCTCAAAGTCGATTCCTTCCATTTGTGAATATCCTTTGCATACAAGTCTGGCCTTGTTTCTAGAAACTTCTCCCTTTTCATTGAGTTTGTTTCTAAACACCCACTTTGTCCCAATAACATTTTTATTTTTAGGCCTTGGCACAAGATCCCAGGTGGAATTCTTTTCAATTTGATTGAGTTCCTCATGCATAGCTTGTATCCATTCCTCATGTACAACTGCTTCAGCCACCGTGTGAGGTTCAACTTGAGAAACCAGTGCAGTCTGATCTTCCAATCTCAATCTTCTTCTAGTTCTTACTGAGGACTGTAGATCTCCAAGGACATTTTCTGTGTCAACATGCTTCTTCAATTTGTTGTATCTTCTTCTTCCATTTTCATTACCTTCATCTTCATCACTGGTATATTCAGAGTTGATCTCACCAGCAGTTGGTGTTGGCTCAGGTAATTCTGCATTCTTCTGTTCCAAGGTTGTGTCATTCTTTGAGTCATCATCATCCACAGTGTATGGTTTGGTGTTGTTTTCAATTATTATGACATCGCTGCAGTCAATCATTTTATTCAACCTCTTATTCCAGCATCTGTAGCCTTTTCCATTAGGTAGGTAACCCATAAAGATTCCTTCCTCAGCTTTTTCGTCAAACTTTCCCAGATTGATGTTTTTAATCTTGATGATGCAGGGACTGCCAAAGACTTTGAAATATTTCACAGTTGGTTTTCTGTTAAACCACATTTCATAGGCTGTCGTTTGTGTTTCTGGTCTCAGGAGACATCTGTTCTGTATGTGTATAGCAGTGCATACTGCTTCTCTCCAGAAAAACTTAGAGATATCATGCTCAGCTAACATAGTCCTCCCCATTTCAACTATGCTTCGATTCTTTCGTTCAGCCACTCCATTCTGTTGTGGAGTATATGGTGTACTATATTGATGTTTGATTCCATGCTTGACCAGATAGCTTTCAAAGACATCACCGGTATATTCTTTTCCGTTGTCTGATCTTACTTTCTTGATGCAGAGCTCTAGTTCCTTCTCAGCCTGCCTTCTGAAAGTCTTGAACATCGTGATTGCCTCTGACTTGTGTTTCATGAACATGACATTGGTCATCCGAGTGTAATCATCAATGAAGGTTATAAAATAGAAATCTCCTCTTGTAGACTTCTGTCTCATCGGTCCACATATGTCTGTATGGATGAGTTCAAGAGGCCTAGTAGTCATGATATCAACTCCTTTGTGTGACCTATGGGTCAGTTTTCCCATCTGACATGTGTCGCAGACTTCATCTCTTTCTCTCTTTAATTTGGGTAGATCTCGTACAACATTGTACTTCAGAAGTTTACTCATACTCCTTTGGCCAAGATGGCCAAGTCTTCTATGCCAGAGGTTGTTTTCATCTTTAGAGCTAAGAAAACAAGAATTGATGGGATCACCAATTTGAAATAGATTTCCAGTGGTTCTTCTTCCTTGAGTGATGATTTTTCCATCCTTTGAGCTCTTGATGATGCATGAGTCCTTCTGGAACAACACCTCATGTCCATCATCACATAATTGACTTACACTGAGTAGGTTGTGCTTTAATCCTTCAACAAACAACACATCATTGGATTTAAGATTTGTTGTTGCAATCATAGCCTTTCCAACTCCCTTGATTTTCAGAGAACGATCATTTCCAAACACCACAGTTCCTCCCTCATGACTTTCAATGTTGCTTAGAATTTTTGTATCACCAGTCATGTGGGATGAGCATCCACTATCAAGAATCCATGACTTGGTTTTACTGCTGGCTTTTAGAGCCACTTCAGCAAAGCATGTGATTTCATCATTGGTTTCTTGAATGCCTTTCCCTTTCATGTCTTTGATTTTTTGTTTAGGAAGAGTTGTCAGACATTTATCAGCTCTATGACCTTGTTGGTCACATCTTCCACAAGCTTCACTCAGGCAGTCAAATGTGTTCTGAGTTGGTGGTTTTGATGCTTTCTGCAAAACACTCTGGGTTTCAGGATGTCTCCCTCTTGACTCATGCCTCATGTTTGGACGAGACATGTTATACCAGCATGCATAGGCCTTATGTCCAAACACACCACAACACCAGCAGTAGCCTCTGAACCTTGACCTTCTTTGTTGATAAGAGTCATGTTGTAATTTTCTGTCCAAGATTTGAGTAGTCCTTCCTGAGGATTTCCTTTCTTCCATTGAAGATGATTTTACATAGGTTGGTTCATGCCATGTTTGTCTCAATTTTGTCTTTGAGCCTGCATTGTTAGAAATAACAGATGTATTTAGAGATTTACTTGGCGGTAAATTGACCTGCCTCTGAGCACCAGCATGAGATGATTCTGCCTTGACCTCAACAGCCTTGTTGAAGTCTTCTCTCATCTTTGTCAAGCTATTCTGTGCTTCAATCCACTTGGAATGTGTCAGTGATTGCTCTTCTTCTTTGAGGTGAAGTTTCTCCTCAAGATCTTTTGCTATCTTGTCAAGCTCAGCTACCTTCAGTTTGTGTCTCTTGATTTCATCAATGTACATTGTCTCTTTCTTCATACATTCTTCCAACTCCTCAGTCATCCTTTTGGTTTCCTTTTGTAACAATCTCTTCTCTTTCTTGAGTCCAGTGTTCTGTTCAAGGCAAGCCACTAATTCATCTTTCAATCTGTATTCAAGCTCTGTTCGTTCACCTTCATCATCTTCACTGCTGCAGGTATCAAACCCTTTTTCTACATGAGCCATAAAATTCGTTTCTTCTTCTGATTGACTGGCTGAAGTAGAGTCTGATTCTTCCTCTTTGCTTACATAGCTTCTTCTTTCACCTGGAACGAACCTTTTCTTTCTTACACCTGATTTGTTTCCTTCTCTTGGGTATCTACTCCATTTCTTCTTTTGTGACTTCTCATCTTCAACTTCTGGAGCACTATATCTCTTCTTGGGGCAGTTTACAGCAAAGTGTCCGATGTTATTGCAATTGAAACATCTCGATGGTGATTTCCCTTTTCCCTTGAATTTAGCTTTTCCAAACCTTTTAGAAAAAAGAGAAATAATCGTGTTGAGATCTTCATCCTTTTCTTCATTGTCAGTATCACTTGATTCTAGGACTTCGTCATCTTTTATCTTGAGTTGTCTCATGGCCTCAAAAGCCATCTCATCCTTGATCTTCTTCTTGAATACTGGGATCTTCCTCATTTCATATGCAATGAGAATGTTGTGTAGTTCATCAAGAGAGAGATCATCTCTGTCTTCTAATGCTGAGACTTTGGGATCAAACCTGTCAGGAAAATTTCTCATAAGCTTTTTAACAATAGTGGAGTCCTCCAACTTTTCTCCAAAGCCCCGAATGTTACTGACAATTTCATTGACTCTTGTGAAATAATCATCAATATTTTCTTCTTCTCCCATCTTGACATCTTCAAACTTGCTTCTCCAAATCTGTAATTTGGCTTCCTTGACTTTCATGTTGCCTTCATAACTACTTTCCAATTTGTCCCAAATTTCTTTAGCATTCTTGAGTCCCATGACTTTTGTGTATACCTTTTCTGAGAGTGACATAAGAATGGCATTTTGAGCTTTACCATCAACTTCCATATTTCTTTTCTCTTCGAGTGTCATAGCAGCTTCATTAGCAAGAGGAGGGAATCCAAATAAGGCTGCATTTCTAACTTCAAGGCCGAGAGATAGAAGGTAGGGTAACATCCGATTCTTCCAGCTGTGGTAATTCTTTCCATCGAATGTAGGAACACCCCTACTATTAACAGAATTCAGATTGTCCATCTTCTCAGAAGTAGATCCTTACAGAGGCAACCTGCCTCTGATACCACTTGAAATGCCTGGATCGGTTGTGATCACTGAGAGGGGAGGGGTGAATCAGTGATAACTTTTTCTTTTTATGAATTGTTCCCTTTTGATTTATCAATTCAACCTCTGCAGCTGGTTAAAGCCTAGATCTACTCCTTTAGTGGTGCAGTAATAATGAGAGCACAGAACACAGAGATTTACAAGGTTCGGTACAAAGACCTACTCCTTGCCGTGTTGGTTACACCCCCCAACACGGATTCTTCACTATGCCAAAAGATGATTACACAGTAATTGGTTATACCCCCCAATTACAAGTTGGTTAAACCCCCCCAACTCTACAACATCATCTTCATCATGGCTCCACTTCACTTCTTCAAAGGTGTTGATCAAAACTTCAAGTAGCTTCAACAGTCTTCAAAAGATCTCGTTGGTCTTGCTCACTAAAAACCAATCACTTAGAATGATCAGTTCTTTTGCATTCACACACTTAGGTGTGTACTCCTCTTCTTCTTATGTGTTGTCACTCTTTTTCACTTGTGCACACATGCACAACTTATTTTGAATGTACTCAAATGGGTACAAGCCGAACCTCGGCCTCTTCCTTTCTTTGCACAGTCACAAGCCTCGGGCTCTTCACTTCACACACACTCAAGGTGTGTTCTTCTTTGTCTATGGCCTACTCTTCACTTCTTGCGCACATACACAAGGTGTGCTCTTCCTCTTCACTTGGCACACACACAACTTGGTGTAGTTCTCGGCCTCTCCTTCTTGCACACACCCAAGGCTACGGCCTTCACTTGTTTAGCACACACTTGAGTTCAGGTTCTTCAATTGCACACACACAAGATGTGGTGGCCTTCACTGCCTTTAGACACTTAACTCGTAGGTATAGTTATACTACTCCCGAACTCAAAGGAAGCACGCAAGGATGCGGCTTCTCCACTTCTTCTCCTACTGCCGCGTAGGTGTTTAGTGCAAGAGTCGCGCAAGTTCTTCCTACCGCGGGGCGCGCAAGTGCAACACCCGCGGGGACTTCCTCCTGCCACACAAGGGTGCGGGCAGAGAAGGAACAATCCTCGGGCGCGCAAGGTGCTGCGGCCACAAGGTCTTCCTGCCGCGCAAGAGGTGCGCACAGGGGACTCCTTCGGGCCTCGGGTGGCACCGAGATCTTCAGCCGCGCAAGTGTGTTGCGCGGTGGCTTCAAATCTTCGTGAGGCAGAGAAGGGCTCTCACGAGACTTCAAATATTCAAAGGATCAGCAGCAAATCCAGAGGTCTCGGCCTCTCTTTATATAGGCAGAGGAATCCTCAAAACATCCGCGGGATATAAAAATCGATCCACCGAGATTTCCGGTTCTTTGAAAACTTCAAAACGCGGGCCGAGAATCTCGTTCTTTCTCTCAGTACAACGCGGACTTCTTCTCCTTCTCCTTTATCCACGTGCATGCATTTTAAAACGCATGCAAGCCTCTGTTTAATCCAAACACATGCAAAGCATAATCCTCATGGCCTCGGCAACGTTGTTTGCCTCGGCCGAATCTCCAATTCTTCTTCTCATCGCATGCATGGTCATTTTTAGGCATGAATGTGTTCAGAAGGTCCAGACGATTCCAATGGACGTCTCGGTTTCGAAAATGGTGGCCGGGAGCTCAAGATAGGTCGTCGGGAAGGCGCCTGGTTCAGCGGGCCTCGCGGGTGGCTTCGGCTCGAGCTCGAGGTGGAAGACGAAGCCGGGGCCGTCGGATCAGTCGTTTGAGATACATCGGGTGGCCTGGATTAGATCGCGGCGCCGCGGATCAGATGTGCGGCGCAGATCAAGCGCGCGATGAGACGGACGGCGGAGATTTGCTCCCGGGATTTTTTGCGCGTCCCACATCGAAACTTTCCGCGGATTTTCCGCGGTTTATTACCCTGGCACTCACCGCTACTCGCCAGTTGAATCCTCTCCCCTCCCGGTGCCGCCCCGCACCGGGTTCTCTCTGCGGGCGCGCTCTGCGCCCACTCTTGCTCCTGCGGGCGCGTTCTAGCGCCCACCATGCACACACACGGGCGCGCTCTAGCGCCCACTATGCGCTCCTCCGGGCGTGCCCCTGGTGCCCTTGCGGTGTCCTTGGGTGCGCCCTGCCGCCCTGGCTCGCCCCACGGGGTTCCCCCGGGCGTGGTGCCTTAGCGCCCATGCCTTGGGGTTGAACCCCCCAAGGTGCCTTGGCTGGCCTAAATTTTTGGCAAAGGCAAGTACAAATACTTTGTCAAAAACAAAGTAACCCATGAGTATAAGCCAAATGCCACTTCTCCCTTAAGCCATTTCTTTCCTTCTCTACTTCTTAAGAATTCTTTAATCCTCCTCCCATGATCTTCACTTAGGATACGGAATTCAAAAGGTTCCTTCATAATCTTCAACCGAACTCCTGAATCAAAGAATTCTTCAATGTTCTTCATTGATCCAATTACAGATCAAGTTGGATCACTTCCAATTCACATGCACTAAGAGTTAGTACATGGATTTCATTAGTGCACATCATCCACTTAGTAGTTGTGGATGGAACATCTTGATTCTTCAACTCCTCATGCATTGTGAAGACAATGCATGGTCTTCAATCAATGTTGTGACATTGTATCATCAGGATACAAGTTCTTTGAACTTAAAAATCAGTTCAGCAATCGTCAGATTTTATGCTTCTGTAATCATCAATCTTCAAGATGTACTTCATCAGATGGCACACCATGACAAGTTATTGACAACAAATGCAATTACTTCACTTGGGCACAACAAAACCATTGGGAAAGGGTATTCATATCCCAATGGTTTACCAAAACCATTGGTAAAGGTGGCCACAATGTGGTCTTTCCCAATGGTTTGGCCAAACCATTAGGAAAGGTGGCCACAAAGTGGGATTTTTCAACGGTTTGGCCAAACCGTTGGGAAAGAGAACCTATACCAACGGTTTTTACGAACTGTTGGTATAAAAGCGTTGGGAAAGGTTAGATTTCCAGAAGTGAATAGAATCCAAATAAATTTGAAATGTATATGCTATTTTATTTTAAAAAAATTTATTACCTACTTTAGGCTTAGTTAAATTTTTTTTGATTTTTATATAATTTAAAAAAATCTCATATTCAAGATGAATAGTTATGGAAAAATTGGATTTTATACATTAAAATGACTTTCAAAACATAAATAAGAGTAAACATAAAAACAATTATATACATTAAAGGCCATATTCCCATTGTTAAATCCTGGATCATCATTATTACCTGAAATTTTATTTATTTTAATATTTTTAATATCATTTATTTCAGTTTTCCATTAATTTAATAATTAGTATATAATCATTTTATAAGAAATTATGGTATTAATTTTGTCTGAAAAAATTAAAAATAAATGTCCACGAAGAATATAAATCTATTAGGTTTTGTAAGACTATTTTTTATCTAAAATATCTTACAAGAAACCATATACTAAGAATTTTAGACTTATATATTACAAACCATAGTGTGGACAGTTGTAATTTTTATTAATTAAATTACTAGAAGGGACTTAATGCCAACAATATAGCTCAAATGAGAAATAAATATTACCCCAAGATGATATTGTTCAAATACAAGTCATTCAATAATTTAGAACTGCTTATAGTCAAATTTTATTATCATTATAATTTTATTTTTACCCTTAATTATCTTAATTAGTCATAGTTGTGTTTATATTAATTACCAATGATTATATTCATATTTGAAAAAAAATAATAGAAATCTATTTAATAAAATTAAAAACCCAAATTCAAAACATTGAATAAATTTTTCTACATTTAGAACACATAATTATATACTTTAAATTAAATTTAATCCCGAAATTCATAATAATTTTTATTAAACAAATTCTCTTTTTAGTTTTAGTATTTTTTTATTAGAATTTCATGTATAAAATAAATTTCAACGATAAAAAATATATAATATAAAATAAATAAACTAATATTGGATTAAATATACTGTAAAATATAATTTCAAATTATTAAATTATTATAGTAAATCACATTTTCAATGTAAATCAGTGTTATTCACTATTCATTAAAATTCAAAATTTTTAGATAATTCAAAAAAATTAAACCAAATATACACTAGAAATTAAAATTTAAAAAATTAATATTATTTTGCAAATAAAATTTATAGAAGTGTAAAAAATTAATTATACTTATTTTCAGAATGAAAGTAATACAAACTTATGTTTATTAAAATTTATTATTAATGAATGAAAACATTACTTTAATAAAAATTAGATGTTTATTTCTTAAGAATTAATGAATATATATTATAATATGGTTATTCATTTTCATACCCTCCAATTCATCTTCTATATCATAATATTTTTATTAATATTTTAATATTATATCATATTTTTCATAGACTCAATTTTGCGTGCAATAAATGCTATTTATGAAAACCAATTATTTAAAGGGATATATTTTATAAAAATTTGTGGGTATTACATTCTTTCTATCTTATGGAATTACTAACATGAATTGTTTTTACATACAATGTTGGAAACACGTGATTGTACATTTCCTTCATCACTTCCTCATGTTTTGATGGCACCAAATAATATTTGTGTTTTTCCCATTATACATTTTCCAAGTGAGTGGTCTTATTATGTAGAACATTTTATTTATATCCCAATATTTTCACCTGTTTCCCCTCATAAGAGAGATCATTTTCCATATGTACCACCTATAAATTCAGTATATATCAATGATATAGTTTTACTTTCTTATGAGGGATATGTGTAATACATCATGTATATGGTTGGTGGAAGTTAACATCTATATGTCATTTTTCTAATAAAATCAATAATATAAAAGGTGTAAATATACCTAGGAATTAGATTTCCCTTCTTTTAAAATATCACGACTCTCTTCTATAATGAAATGAATAATAATTACATACCACCAACCTCAATCTCTAGGTACCATTAATGATAATATGTATTGATATTGAGTTTACATTGGGAATACATGGTGTTCTGTTGAATATACATAACCATTTCTACAATTTACCATTAAATTTTAGGTCCAAAAATCATACATTATGTACCAAATTCCTAGTATACAGGGTTCATTATATCTTACCTAACGGGCTTTATATGGATCCATTTGTATTCACGAATATAAATTAGTATTGAAGAGAATTTGACTAGTGGATGATGATAATCGCATATTCCTTTAAATTCTGTTGTGAATGCTGTTAAAAAGACTTCCTGTGTATAAATGGTCTTCTCAACATGCTATATTTTTAAGGTATATAATTCTACAAACGTTATGTTCAATTTTAATAGAATCTGGTGACTTTTTCAATACATAGATATAAATTTTAGATCATGATCAGAAATAATCGATAATAATATACCATTAATCCTTACCAATTATCATATGTATATATTTTGATATTGGTTACATGAAAAGTATTATAAAATGTAAATTAACTGTTAATTATATATAATATGACCTAGAGTGACCAATATACAAATTATTTCATATGGATTTCATTATAGTTCCTATGATAATGTCTATATTTATAGTATCCCATTTCCATGTGGGTTATTGGTATTCTTTTATTGAGCATTTAGAATTTTTTCCTTTCAACCGTCACGATCCACCATACTAAGCACATTTATGCATATTTAGTAATTTTATTCTTCATATTTTCCGATCAATAGTTTTTGGGTGATCACAATACCTTATTATGCTCCTAAGGTAGATGGTCATTTTAAATCTATTCAACTCATTCAAAATCTCCCACATTATCTTAGGATCTAATGGCATACATAGTCGTGACCCAAAACAAAAAATTCATTCCTCAACAATTTTCAACATCGATTAATTCTCATTACATATACCTTCCACTTTCTTCTAAATTCCTAGTTAAATTATTTGATCATACACTGTCATCTTGAGAAGATATGTTGAGAAATAATTTGACACAAAAATTATTATTTTCCTTCCCTTCATATCTTCATGTCTTTCCATTGCAACTCTATGTTGATTTGAATCTTCTAAATTCTGATTATTGAGAGTCCAGTTGTATCCTTTATATATAAAGAATAATACACTTTATTTTTATTACATGATGTTGGTGGATTCAGAAATTGCAATCATTTATGAGGACAATCCATCTTACATGGAGCATATTAATCTCCTTCTGTGTGAATAAATATGTCAGCCTCTTTTGATGGTCATATATCCCACACATGACCCACTAAATATTATGTCTCTAGATTTATAATTCAAAGATCACATATTCCAATTCTAAATCATGTGGGGGGTGTATTCTACTTCATATATAAACATACTTATAGTTTAGGATATTAATTTTTCATTTTTAATTATTATGCAACTATATCCATTATCAGATGCATTGATGAATACCTCAATGAGTTCTCAACTTGTAGGTATTTTAAAAACAATTTATTGTGATAAGACTCTTATTAAACATTATTAATAAGTTTTCATATTCACTAATCTTGATAATAATTACCCCCTTTCGAGTCTTTTTGGTTAGTGGGATTGAAAATAATATGTTCTCAAAAAATATTCAATAACAAACATATAGGAAAAAAGAAATTATGGATTTGATTAATAGATGATACTTTGAGACATTCACAAATTTCATTATTTTATATGGTTTAAAATGTGTTCCTTTACTGATTAAAACATTCCCCATGAATGATATTTCCTCCATATAGATCCCATGGTTATTTTTATTTCCATATAATCTCTACATATATAATTTCATTAAAATAGTATTTAAATTATCATCATTCACCTTATTTTTCTTTGAGTATATCAAAATATCATCTATAAAGACTACCACAAACTTAATAACATAAAATCTAAATCCTCTATTCATTATCTCAATGAATATTGATGGATCATTAGTGAGTCAGAATGAAACCACTATCAATTCATCATGTTCATACCTCATTTGAAAGGTAGTATTGTGAATATCTTCTTGTCTTCACCTTTACATTTTGATATCTCAACCAGAGGTCCAGATTATAGGATACTTGCACCACATAATTCAAATAAATGTTATCAATTAATGGTGGCAGAAAATTAGTCATTATCTTTATTTTTGAGGTCATTAAAATTAATGTATATGTGAATTGATCCATCCTTCTTCATGATAAAGATGACTGGTTCGACCCATGGTGAGGAACTCAAGAAAATGAAACCCATGTTCAAATTTTGTTTTAAATTCATCTTTGGTCATTAAAAATTGATGGTGGTGATATTATTAGGATTAATTAATATAGGAATAGATCTATGTAAATGATAAATTTAGAATGAAACCTCTCAGTCAAGAGGAAGACTAGTAATTTATCCATGGAACACAACAGTGTAGTCCCTCACAATTAGAAAGTGTTCAAGCATGATCATATCTATTTTCTCAATATTTTTATTTAGAAATTATTAATCATAAGTAAATAGTATCCCATGATTATTTTATTATTCATAAGGACATTCATCCTCCAACTGACAATTATATCGAATTTGAGGATTCTACATAATGATAAAAGGGATGTCCCTCTCAAGATAGTTGATCATGGATATGTATAGAGATAGACATAAAATTACCAATATAGCATCTATCTCCACAAATGGAATTATGATGATCTTTCCTTGGAGTATTATTCGAAAAAAATTGACTAGGAAGGTGTCATATAGATTTTATTGAACAATTTCACCAATTTTTTTTTCAAATATAACTCAGAATCCATATTGTGAGGCGGTGTTTATATAGTTTTTCTAAACATTCATTATATGATAAAATTAAAATAACCATAATAAAATATAACTTTCTATTTTATTGAATAATTAATTTTTTTACCTATCAATGAATCAATTTCAGGATCCACCTCATTATTAGTTATGCCATATGCCCATCTATAATTCTTTAGATGGGTTTTACTAATATTTCCACATGAAAGCTTTGGAATCGATCATTTTCAATCATAGTTCCTATATTCCTTGCATTTAGTGTAATACAGAATATTGATATGGTTCATTGAAACAATAATTTAAACATACACATTACAAGGATTCTAAATTTCACTTTTAAATTGATTGGATTTGTTCCCCTCTCTTCTTAACATGAGATGACTTTTGGATCCTCATAGGTAGTTTAAAGGACACTAAATCCATTTATTTTTAATAGTGGTATACTATGATTTCATTCCTCCATGATATATTTATGATTAAATTCATAATGATAATTTCCACTTATATATATTTCATTTTTTCCAACAATACATCTAATAATATCCATTATCTATATCAATATGAATGTTACATCAAAAAATATCATTATGAAAATCAAATATATGGATTATTAATTCTTTTCAAAGAATTAGTTTCATACCACTAAAGAAATGATCCACCTTAATTTCAGTGAATATGACAATGTTAGAGGAATACAATTCACGTCATCTGATGTTTTCTTCATATCCTTTGATACGCTCATATTCCTTTTTCATCGGACAATGGAAATCTCTCTCTGAAAAAAAATTAGTGCATGGGAAAATATTTATTGAATAATATTTTATATAATGATTTTTTCCCATGGAATCATTTTATTGTAGACATTATGTTTTTTATTAGTGTCACTACAGATAATATTACCTAGTAAATCAACAGACCACACACACAACATTCTCTTCACTTATGAATTATAGGATAAATAATATTTTTCAATGGTTTTAATAAATTTTTACCTTAGAGGGGAACCTAATGTCCATGAAATATGGGAGGGCATTGTCACATAAACGATTTTATAGAAACTTGACCAGTTTAATGAGATAGAGGGAATTCCACTTAATTCATGTTAATATTCATAACGTAATATTTTTGAGCCAATACATTTCTGATGTTTTATGTTATCATTCCCATCATGTTTGTCATATAAATAGGTAAAGCACTACATTCTCTATCAAATTGGGTTTTATCACATGTTATCTTATTTCCATCATTATCTAGAAAATAAAAATTAAACTATTGGCCTTATAAACCTAGGAAATGGTCTAATAAAAGGAAATTATTAACATATAAATAAAAAAATAAAAATGAAAACAATATCATAACATGTGATTCTATATGTTTTAATATAGGTTACCCATTGTCAAAAAATTATCCACAGGGTTCATAAAAATATTTTCCAGTAATAATACAAAAAATAAAATAGACCATAATCTGATGCCAACTATAAACACCCAATCATACAACACATAATAGTATATATTATAACCATAATTACCCATTATATTTAAACTATGGATAATAAATTAAATATTCTTTAAAAGAATAGGTACATAAATATAAAACATGCAACCAGCATAATTTTTTTCAGTATTCTCTATAATGCTATTAAAACTACCTTTTAGCTCTTATATCATCATATGATAACATGGGTAATACATAAACATAAGGTATGATATAAAAATCATCACAAGGAAATAAACATGGGAATAAATAATATCACATGATCTAGAAGGAATAAAATGATAATAGAAATGATATGAATCGTGAATAAACATAAGGATTCATATCATATAGAACATGGGATATTATTATTATAGAAACATAGGAAGGTGGAATAAAAATTCAATTTGACCTTAAAATGATTCATGGATATCTTCTAGAATTATATCACATGGTAGATAGAGTCCCATAATGGATTATGATTACTACATAATCTCATAAATGATGTATCATGTGACAAAAACACTACCCAATTAGGGAAACATAATTATATATTTATTTATTTAAATAAATAATATATTTTTATAAATAATAAAAATGAATAAATTTATTAAATACGTAATATGATAATTAAAAAATTAATATATTATTTAATATTATATATATATATTCTTTTCAATAAATTCATCTATTTTTTTAATTTTTTAAATTATGTTTATAAATTATTTAATTATATATATAGGAAAAAATATTTATAAATATAAATATGTATATATTAAATTTTTTTAGATTAAATTCGGCATTGGCCATTTCCAACCTATGAATCGACTTGAATATATATTTTAAAATATGAAATTAAATTATGTATATAAAGTAAAATTGAATTTATAAAACTGAATGTCAATAAAATTTATTAAAAATATCATTAATGAAATGTTAATTAATAAAAATGAATAAATTTACTATATATATAAAATATTAATTTAATTATTAAATATATCTAATATATATTTAATGAATTTACAGATTTTAATAAATTATAAATAGTGTACAAATTGTCTATATATATATAAATAATATAATACTTATTACATTATATACATTGACATATATATATATATATAATTTAATAAATTTAATAATAAATGTTATATTAATTATGTAATCACACACACACATATATATAAAATTATTATTTAAATTAGTATATAAATATATAGAACCAATTAGCATATTAAATTTTTAACAAAAAATTATTAAATTAAAAATATATTAAATATTGTATTTATGAAATATCTATTTATATAAAATAAAACAATTAATATATTTACAAAGAATTAAATAACTAATATGATGTTTATAATTTAATAATATATATAATATTAAAAATCATATTAAATATATATAAGATCATTTATTTAATATAAAAACTTTTATGTGGGCTTTAATTAAAGAAATTATCCAACTACTAAGAGAATGAATGTATTTCATGCAGGCCTCTACATAGGTCGATAAAAAGGACAACCTCTACTAGATTTCGCCGTGATGAGATATGAAGAAGTAACCCAGGTGAAAATCCTAGGGTTGGGGTAGCGTGGGTAGGTGGGTCCCATGTGGTATGGAATTCTTATGGTGCCCTATAATACAGTCGACTCGAATAAACAACGATTTTGAGATTTCATACAAAGAGCATCCAAGATTCATGGTATTTCCAATGGAGGATGGACACCATGATACAAAACCAATTATCATTGCTAAATAAAGGCAATGGTAAAGGGATCTATTTACCAGTTCTTAAAAAACAATGATAAAGTGATCAATTTATCAGTTCATAAAAAAGCACAAATAATGGTGTATCATTATCATCTCTTTTATTGTGCGCTAATAAAGACCCACCATTTTTCATCGATTTTACTCATCTGCAATAATAACCACCCAATATCAATGCCTGTTTAGCATTGATATTTGTTTCATTTATCATTATATTTATTTAACCCTGAAAAAGACTCCAAATTCCTAACACACATTCTATAGTAGTGGGGAGTAGTATTGCTATTATAATAAGGATGACTATTAGCATGTTCAATATATAATGTTTGATCATATACCTTCTTTATATGGACATTTCAGGACAATGTTATCCCTCTTATTTACTAGGGATCAATATTATTGTTATTATTTATAAATTATAAGTGATAAAAAATATTATGTGTTGAAAGTATGTATCTTTTTTTATCAATAACATTGATTTATTCAGAAAGGTGATTCTTAGGTAATGGTTAAAAATATCAAATATACTCTAATGGTGAATTAATTTGAATTAATCAGGTAGTAAGTGGGGACAAAAATATATATTCCCTTGATGTGCCCACATGAATACTATGAGAAAATGGTTATGGTTGGGGTGTTTGTCGATTCCCATAATAGGATAGTGTCTTCGAACATGTCCTTGAGAAATAATTTTTGAGGTCTGAAATTATGCATTCCATTTGATTGACATCATTATTATCGATATACTTTTTTTATTTGTTGTGAGGGATATAGTATACTTTTAGTATAATTTTTATTACTACTTCATCTTGTTTACCTATTCATTCAAAAATATTTATTACATGTATATTCCATGATTTCTTCTGTTTTATGTTTTCCGTTATCAAGAATTTGTGATCACCCCATATTATATTTATTTTTCACCAGGTTTTGATGAAAATTAGTACATTATGTTTGTTTATAAATATAACACATGTTAGATAATAATTGAGTGATCATTAAGATTTATCATTGATTAACTAGTTTTGTATGTAGTGAATGAAAAAAAATATGATAGATATAAAGATCAAGTGTCCTGTTATATTATGTATTATCCTAATTTTTTAATTCCCTAAACCTAAATAGATCCAAAAAATTTATGGGACCTAAAAATTATTTTTTATTTCATAATTTAGCATTGTTATATCTAGAATTTGATATATGGTATCAAAGTGATTATGAAATTTAAATGTTTTTGGATACAGGTTCGTGAGTGCAGGTCTATGAATCACATTATCTATAATTAAAATATGATATTTTTTACACAAAATTAGTAGTTTCATAGTAATTTACTAAAATTAATCATTGTATAGATATGGATTTGGTTAATATTTTCTTCCAAAATAGCAATTCATTGATAAAATGTCACAACAAATATATTATCATTGAGGTATAAGACATTTCTAGATACTTGATGGATGGGTATGTGGATTATACATCACAACTATATCCTAGAGTAATATTTTGAGACAAAATACAATAATATATTATTTTCCTATGAATTTATACTCATTTATGTATATAGTTTTAATGGATATGAAATACATTAACCATAACCATAAAATAAGGTTGGTCTATTAGATATGAATTATGGCTTTCTCCTAAACTATTACTCTTAAACAGATATAGGTAAGATAGATATATGCTAAATTTTTCATCACCATAAGATAACATT
The DNA here is from genome assembly GCA_963277665.1 of Viscum album. NCBI lineage: Eukaryota > Viridiplantae > Streptophyta > Magnoliopsida > Santalales > Viscaceae > Viscum > Viscum album. The sequence continues at coordinate 1,811,893,520 of OY728164.1, read as the reverse complement.
AGTCCAATTCTATAAGAATAAATGAATTAATTAATTTAATATAAATCATATCTTTTGTTTTCATTATTATTTAAAAGCTAAAATGTTTTCAATTAACCAAACATTACATTATTTTATATTTTACACAAATCATATGAGATACTGTATATTTTTTGAACAGAAGGATTTTATTTATTTTACATAATCAAAGGGACCTATAATTCATAACTTGACAATTTAATGGGAAATAATGGTCTTCATTATCTCTATTTCATTTAATTCCATCCATAATATCATCACACATCATGATGTGTTTAGTCGTACCGGTCAGAAACAAGAATTATTCGTAGTTCAGATTTTGTTCCTTTTAACCATAAAAGTTTTCCAACATTTCAATTCATTAAAATGACCCAAATTTTTCTAAGGGAATGAATGTATTAGTGTAAGATATGAGATAGTCATATTGTTTCAATTATGGAATTTATTGCTTTTCATACCTTGGCAGTAACATGTATTTTATATTTTATAGTTTAGTGTCATATAGACCAGACCAATAAATCATATATCTAGGTTGAAATAATTATGAATAGATGATAATGAGGTTTTATGTCATATATGTTTTTGAAAAAAATGAGACAATAACTACAAATAAATGTCATGGGAAACCCTATGGGAATAAATAGATGATGGATAATTTAGAAAATTTTAATGACAGATGAAAATATTTTATGTACATTATTCTAAGAACCATAAATAATTGGATGCTTATTTAATGATAAATTCTAGGTGATAACATGATGTGAATGATGAAAGATTATATATTGATATATATGATCCTATGGAGAAGATCATACTATTTTTTTCTTCAGTATATAGACCCAGAGGGATGATGTGGAAAATATTTAAAAATGGGAAATATAAACCTGACATGAATTAAGATCACAATGCAATTATAGATAACATCGAGAACATGTGTATAATATTTACTGTCATAATGGTCAGTCCTATGACCGGAGGGCTGCGATAACACATAAGGGGATTTTGATCGATGAGTGATTCAAAAAAATTGAACTTGTATTAAAATGATTTAAATGAAAACATCCCTTGTATTCATAATAAAATAACAAAATGGGATAAAAAGTTATGAATTATTAGTTCACAAATCCAAATGGTAAAATCCATAACATTAAGTGATCATTGTTTCAGATGATCTTATCGTGAATATAAAAAATAAATCTATTTAGCATATCATATATGAGACAAAAATTCACTACAACAAAATGTGATCTTTATTAATAATAAAAACTAATTAAAAATATATATATATATATAATATTTTGATAATTCATATTATTCTGTTACATTGTAGTTTATATGGGAATAGTGTATTTAGAAGGTGGTTGAAATAGTCTAGTCAGAAACTACCAATGTTGGAATATTCTAGAGGATTTAGTGGAATTAGAATTTCATATTGATTCATAGTTGGTCATAAAATATTTTATAGATATAAATATATATATTAAAAAATGGCAGTATTCATGACACATGATTTTTTAAGAATACAAAATATTTTATAGGTGTGGAGTCAGATATGAAATGACATTATTTGAATGTAGGTACTGCATGTTGAGAGGGGTTTAATAGTCATGAAGACTACTATGAGGAATTAGGATGGTGACTTAATAATCACTATGTATCATGAAATGACATGAAATTATTAATATGTAGTTATATGAAATAGTCAGTACATATATTTGGATCATGAACAGTAGGATAACTTATGGGTTATTCAAAATAAATTTCATCATGGAGCAATTTGTGAATCAATGGGAATAGTATATAGGATGTATAATGGGACTAAAACTGATGGGATATGTGACTAGACTGAGATTGATACCTATAGGTTGTATTATATATTCTATTATAATAGTAATGAATCCATACATAGTTTTAAGTAATGTGATTTTCATTATAATTTTGGATTAGAACTAAATCAATATCTATGGTTATACATAAGAAACAAGACTCTGGGATCAATATATAGTGTCCTAGGTGGTGTACAATATAAAAATCATAACATGAAGGTTGAAAAAGTGAACTGAAAGACATTAGATGAATGATAAACTCATGTATGTCAATATTATTAGATATCTAAACAAAGATATATAAAATATAATTCTATAAATTGGAACACATGTTACTATTTTAAGGTGCATTTACAAATTTAGTTCATCTACATAAAGATTTTATGGTATATCAATACCACTACTTAGTTGATCTAATATACATAATGTTAAATGGTAAGATCATGTGTTCTATTATTAAATATTATAGAAACAATGAAAGGACATGAAATAGGAAATATATGAATCACTATGTATTAAATTAAAAATGAATCATGAATTATAAATTTAGTATATGTTCTATACACAAATATAGATAAATTGTATTCTCATAGTGTAAACATATGGATTTGAAATCCTAATGTAAATTAAGGAAGCTTAAAAATTAGACATAATTATTTAAATAAAGATTTTTTTGTAGAATATTTCAGTAAATAGTGAACAATACATCAAGGATCCTAACATGGATATTCCATTCACTATACACGGTTGGGTGATAAACAACAGATTTTTTCAAAAAATTTAATTGTCATTTATGGTGGACCATATATCTTTTAGTATAATATTATTCAATAAGTACATTGGTTTGATGAATTTTAGTTTCATATGACTTTGTCCTACATATGGATAGAATTATATAAATCATGATCAGACACTATGTATGGTGAATCAGTTTTATCTTAGTGACATGTCAGTCGAAAACCTAATATTTATTGATGAAATATCAAAATTGAGGATAATGTCAATTATTTATATGATTGATTTTTTTAACTTGGACTAAGATTAATTACATGTAAATTAATTTTTATGATAATATAATAAGAATTAATATATACACAATTCATTACAAATGATGGGTTTATCTTAGTATATCACCTTCTAGAGAAACCTATAATAATTTTTAAAATTATACCCTTATATTGTGAAGAGTATTAGATTTTAAGAACAATCTTACATGTGTTAAGGAAATTAGATATGGTTTTCACTAGGTATCACATGATAATAGGAATCACCCCACTAGTATTTCATAAAAGAGATTCATCTATCATATATAAAGGTGACTTTTTATTGGTATAGTTGAAAATCATAGTATGAGAAGGGATGAAATCAAACATGATTTAATTATCAACATGATGTTACATTGAAAATTTTCTATTCTAATTCTCTGACATGGTATGATATTTTATGATTTTTTAAATCTATCATCCTCTAGAAAAATAATGCAGGGTAATGAGATATGTGACTAGGACTGGGATGCCATATATGAACATCACTATATATCATATGGTAATAATAATGAAGCCATAATTGGTTTTTTAATAGTGTTTTTCTTCTATAGGACAGGTAAACCATGACATTAGGGTAGGGATATATACCACTAAATAAAAAATACTACTTATTATGGGAACTCTAAGATAGATCGAGATATTATGTAATGATGGTTTAACAATTTAAGGCCACATGTGATAAAAAACTACATGTAGTTCCAAGTATTCAATTATTGATGGTATTTTATATTTATCAAAATCATGTATTAAAATCATGGGTGACATATAGTATAAGTATATAATACTAAGACCAATATTTCAAGATTTTTATGATAATATAATTACGACCATCTCATTTCTGTTTAGAATGATTAGTTATGGGATTATATGGTCCCACACTAATGTTAATCAAAGTATTAATGTATAAAACCTATTATGGAGTATCCATGATAATCAATACATCTATTATAGTTATGAAATATCTATATTTTATTGTTGCTTGTGTATTTCTTAAGGTTAATCATTTTTCTTTTTCAGGATTTGGTATTTTTTCTATGGTATCATTGCATTTCTCAGTGGGAATAATAGTCCCTTGATAAAGAATTTGATGAGGAATATATTATTATTAAACACTTATGATAAAGGGATTCAATGGATATCAACGTTTTGTGAAATGCATAGCCAGTTTTCAGGATGTCCATAGAATATATAATGTTTTATCTAAGAGTTCTCATCATTAAATTTCGAATTAAAAATATAAATCAGAAGTGAATGTAACTAAACCATGATTTGATGGACTACCACTATCCCATATACTATCAATTATGATTTTTCCTATATGGATGTATAGGTTATGAGGTGATTATCCCAATAAGAGTACAATATTTTTACATTTCATGTATTTTTTTACATTCACCAATATCCTATTAAGGATATTAACAATGTTTTTATATGATTTTTTCTATTGTTTTTGTACAACATGAATGGGGGGTTAATAGTTGGGTTATATACTTTACTCATAATATATGCTCTTCATATCTGATGAATTTTGTTCATTTAATATTGAGTGAGGGATTCAGAATATGGTACCAATATTATAATTTAATAAATTAATGAAAAATAATTTCTTACTCCCATAAAGGGATAGATATGACACAAATATATAAAAATACGATATAGAATCAATAACCCCAATCCATCAATGTATGGATATATGGTATAGAAAAATGAAAACTATTCCACGTGAAAAAATTGTCATGAGTCTTCGGTGGTGTTCAAAAAATCTGGGGATTGATGAATGAAATTTACATGGATCTGAAACAGCTTTTACTTGTTCATTAATTCTATATAGTCTTATATCATCAGTGGCAATAAGTATCTAAAGATATTGATCTACTAGAAAATAATATTTAATTATGAGTGAGTCTTGTATAGTTCTTGAGGGTCTATATTACCACTTACATTACAATGTATTTTTTTATTTAATTAAATAATATCTATAATATCATATTTCACACATAAAATGAAACATTAACAAATGAAGATAAAATTCATTGAAATTAACATTAAAATACAATATAAGAAATAATACACTTCATGAAAAAATAAAGAACATAATTTATAATGTTACTTATGGAAATATCAACATTAAAATAAAATTACCATGAGAATAAAATATATAGCCTTGTCATTTTCTATAAAAATTGTCACCTTATTTCAACAGTGTAAATATTAAAACACCACAAGTTTTTGGAATATTTTTTTCACTAATGTAATAAAAAAATTTCTACCTTCCCCCATATGAATTACCAAAATAAAATGACCCATGGCATATTATTAAAATATTCATATTAAAATTAATGAATTAAATAATTAGTAAATAAATCATTATTAATGCGTCATAAAGTTATAAAAAATAAGATAAAAACACACAGTGTTTTAGGAAGGAATTTTTCAGTAAAATATATGTTTAATTATATGTTTTATTTTCAATTTAAAAATTAAATTTATAATTTTTTCTATTTTAATTACATTACAAGAATTCTATTTTTGAGTAAAATGTGAAAAAATTATCTCATGTAAATTTTTTGGATGTTTTTATAATGTAATTTATTTTTTGGTCAGTAGTAAAGAATATCGATTTCATTAATACAATGATTATTATTACATTAGTATGAATTAGATTTTAATAATAAATTATAATCATTTTATAAAAAACAATGATTTTTAGTTAAATATAATTTATTAAATAATCTATGTAGAATTTATAAACCCATGGAAAGAATTTTTGACTCATGTGTGATACTTTTCCCTATTCTTATTTTAAATTGTGTCTTATAGAAAATAAATTATAAATGAATAATGAAATTAATATAAGAAAATGGATTTCAAAATTTAGATAATTTTTTTTGGATTATAGAATAATGTTCATATCATTATTATGCATTCAAATATGATTTCTAATATTAATGTTGGCGTCTATAGTAATGATGAAGGTGTAATTTTCAATGAATTTTTTTATTAGTGATATGTAATTTTTATATAACAAACTAAATTGTTCAATTTTATATAATTACATTGATATTATTTTTTTCATGTATATAAATATATATAATCACTCAATTAACTTGTAATTATTGTCATATATTATTAAGAACACATAATGTCTAAAACCAAATTGTCCGAAAAAATTATTATATATATTTTATGATTAAATATAAAAGATTGTTTCACTATATTTTAATTTTTAATTAGATTAAATTGATCTATCGTTGAGGATTGTAAATTATTACATTAGTAATAAGGATTACATTATATTCTTAATAAAATATAAATTACATTGGAAAAAAATATTTCCCAAATTTATAACAGTGGTGGTAAAAAGTAAAAACATTTAACATAAATTACATGAACCATTTTCAAAGTATTTCAGAAAAGATATTGTAGTGGATTTATAAAATATATATCACCGCAAAATTCATTAAATTGCATTTATGATCAATTATATATATAATAGTTTTATGTAGTCCCTGACAAAGTAATGGTTATATATAAAAATATCATTTTCATAAAATTAAAAAAGAGATAAATTCATCTACTTCAATAAATTTTTTCCCTAACTAAAATATTCCAAAATCCATTATAAACTCTCATCCCACATTCTAGACTAATTTTTCATTAAAAATATAAATCTAGGAAGCCTTCAGGTGTCACCTAGGGTAGAACATTCAAAGGAAGTGGTAATGTTTTCCAATAATATATCTTCTATCATCAATTATTCTATTTACATTATTATAATATATCTATATAATAAAGAATTTAACAATAGTAATAATATTTTAAAATTTTATAATACTAATGTAATATCAATTTCTACCCTCCCCCCAATCATCAAAAATAAGGAAATATCACTTGTTTTATTTGTAGACTACTTCTCCAAAACAAACACAATCCATTTTTCATAACCTCTATATGAAAGAAGTTAAAATATAAAATTTACTTAATAAATATGATTTTCAAGAAATTATTAATATTTAATAAAACCAATCATTCCATTGAATTTTTTATATGTCAAGAAAAATGTAACCTATGTGTACATGCGAAATAAAAACCTCCATGAAGGTTAATTATTTAATTTTTTAGTCCATTCGTTTATTATTTATAAAATTATATTCTTGTGAGAATTTCCTAACTAAAAATATAAATTATTTCATTAATAATGTTGAATTAAAATTTTATTCCAAATGTATCACATTCATAAGCATATTGTCCGCTAGATTTTGTATATTACTATTTCATGCTTGTTTAACCATCAAGTTGGAGAAGATATAATATTATATGATTGGTGACTATCAAAACTAAAATAAATGTTTTATGACTAATTAATTATAATATAGTTTTTGGTTTATTATTTATAAATCTTATACTATTATCAATTGAATTATAACAATAAAATCATTTTTTATTTAAATTATTGTACAAAGCTTATCACTGAACTTTTCATCACAAATGCAAACCAAAATACATAATAAATCAAATTTTAAAATTATAAATATTTAAATAAAATCAATTTTAGGAACTATAATTTTATCATAATGATTATCTTTTCAATTTTATTTATTAATTAACACCCCCATTAAAAAACTAGTCCTAATCAAATAGAAAAATATAATAACATCTGATTATAGAAATATTAAAAAATTAACTAATTTCTTTATATTAAATTACTATAAAGGTAGTTTATAAAAGGATATAGGTATGAATGTGGTTATAAAATAAGTTATTAATACAATTATTTATTCATATATAATATTAGATTTATCGTGGTTATGAATGAATAATGGAAAGGGTTATTTGTCTCTATTTTGAATTCCATGATACATGTTTGATATTAAATAACATAATTTCTTTTAAAAAGTGTATTCAATACACTAATTTCACCATCAATAATAAATATAACTTATGTAATGATATTTGTTAATTCATTTCATGGAATTCCTTTTTCTATTTGATTCATCCATTATCACGACCCATCCCCCAAGGCTTGTATCGTGACTAATCCAAACTCGCCTTACATAGGTCAGGGGCTGGTGACTAGAACCGAAGGCATATTCCCTAAAACATGGAAGGCATTTCCTTTATAACATGTAACACACACAACAAATCACACAAAAAGCTATGAACTCAAGTAAACAGAATAGTAATCAATGTAATTACAGTATGTAAAAAGGGGCCAGAATAAAATCCCAACTGAAAGTACAAGGAAAAATGAGAATTACAAGACAGCCAAAAGTACATGTAAACTGAAAAAGATCATGTGATCTCCTAGTAAGGATCCTACCTGAGGGGTAGGTACAGATATCGGATGGTCATCTCTTTAGTACGCCTCATCTAGGTCCACCTCTGAGATACCTCTAGTCTCGGTACCCTTGTCCTCAATCAGAACTATTCATTGTCTCCACCAAACACAACTAGGTAGGGGAATAGTCTGTCCATTGGTGAATATAACGATACTCAGCAGGGACCCTGATACCTTGAAGGTCTCACAAAATCCACCAAGGATAACCACACAACATGAAATCAACTGAAAACCTGACTTAGCTATATGCCAATACATATAACTAAGTTATCAAGTAATCCAATCTCAATAACGAGGAAAACACATATTCCAAATCAAAGAAAAAAACTCAATTGTTCCCCAAATGAAGTAAAATCTCGAAGGCAAGTACCACACAGGTACGCCACATAGAAGAATACTACCAAGGTATTACGATAATGAAAAGTACCACATGGTACAGACTCATCTCACAGAAGTAATAACTTATGTACAATAGTAGAGATGATTAGATGTAACAAATGAATAATCTTACTCTACTATGAAGCTCTACTGCTGACCTACATAGAATCTCTATGAGATTACCCACACAAGATCGTTAGGAGCTGACCCACACATGATCGATTGGATATGACCCACACAGGATTACTAGGAGCTGACCCACACAGGATCGCTAGAAGCAGACCCACATAGAATCGCTATGAGCTGATCCACAAATTATCGCTAGGAGATGACACACACAGGATCGCTAGGAGCTGAACCACATAGTATCACTAGAAGCTGACCCACACAGAATAGCTAGAGGCTGACCCACACATGATCAGTAAGAGATGGCCCACACATGGTTTCTAGGAGATAACCCACACAGGATCATTAGGACCTGACCTAGACATGATCACTAGGAGTTGACCCACATAGGATCTCTAGTATCTATTCTCATCACTGATAGCTACTGGGTTCCCGTACTAGGATTACCCATCTTCGAGTGGGTCTACTCCCCAAGTCACTGGTTGATACTCTAACTTCCATGATTTCCCACAAAGAATGATCCCAAAGGACCCCTACATTATAGGGGTCTCAATGCAATAGATGGTCCGTCATTCGTACCCCCGGTCTGTGAGTTATTATCCTTTTAGTCTTGTGGGCCCGGTTGGATTCGTGCTCGATCCAACTTGACCATACCCCATCTTAATCAAAATATCCTATGGGGTATACTCAAAAGGACTTTCTCGCTCCATGGTTTCTAGTGCCGCAGATATTTTGTCAAATGCACGTCGGGTGCCAATGTTTTGGCCAAAAGTTAGTAAATGGGTCGAACTGAGTCATGGTCTGGTCCGACCCAGTCGGACTGACCCGGCCCGACCCACTATATCAGGCCCAGCCCAATGTGCGGTCCAGCCCATTGTGTGGCCAGTCTTGAACTCGGAGGCCGGCAGGCCATGAGGTCCACTAGGAGTTGCAGGGGGTCATGGGGTGGCTCATCCGCGGAGTGGCTTGGCCGCGAGGGGTGGCGGTTCTGCCACAGAAGGTTAGGCTGCGGACGGTGGCCCGGACGTGGACAGCGGCCCAGATGTAGGGCAGTGGCTCAGCAGTAGAGGTTCAACCATGGAGTAGCAACCTGCCGGCATGACGGTGGCTACCCACAGGGGTTTGGTAGTGGATGGCGTCTCGTCCATAAAGTAGCGGCCAGACCTCGGAAGGGTTCGGCCGCAGTGCGGCGGCCCGACCATGGGGCGGTTCGTCCGCTGAGTGGCGGCCCAACTGCAGGGTAGTGCGGTAGTGGAGCAGTGGCCCACCCGTGGGGTGGTCGGCCATGGACAACACAGAATCCTTGAGCGGCTGGGTTGCGGGGCGCGGAGGCAGTAGGGAGGCGGTGGCCATGGGGGCGGTGTCTTTGTGCCCTCACCTTCGTCGTGGCCAGTGGTGGTGTCTGCCGCCATTCTCGTGTTCCTAATCTGTTCTAGAAACACTCTCTAGTTTCAGTCTTCCTCTTTCGCAATGACCACCACAAATCATCAAAAAAATTACATAAGGGATAGCCCACATTTTTTCAGACCGCACTCTCCACATTAGAGAGGTGGCAAGTGGTTCAAAAAATGATGATTCAATGTGTGAGTGAAAAAAAACATTGATCAAATTTAAACACACCCCTAAATTTCCCTACAATGATAATTCTCATCTCGCAGAAAAAGAATGTATCTAATCATCGTTTTTTATGGAGGAATATGGGAAAATAATCATAAACAATTAAAATCCTTACCTCGTTTGATTCATAGACGGAGGTCGCGAGGAAGGAGAAGAAGTCGTTGGGGATAGAAGGATTTCTCTGACGTCAGCATTCCCTCAATTGTCAGTTCATTGACATTTAAGATGTTCCTCTTCAACGATTGTCTGAGGATGAAGTTAAACTCAAAGTCGACATTCATCTTGGGAATTATTCATTGGCATTATTCATTGGAGAGCTTTCTCATAATTCTCCATGTTTCTCCCTTTTGCCAATAGTTTCCCCCCAATCCCACCAATATGAGGAATAACCAACTTAATAGATTATGTTGGCATAATTTCAAATTGGTTTAATTTATTAATTGATGGGTAGGCTTAATTAATTAAATTGGAGAGTTGGAATAATTATGTGGGGGAGATCAAGGGTTTATCTATCATTAAAAGAGAAGTTCAAGAGGTTCAATTATTGGGTGGTCCCCACTACCATAAACACTCATGGGAGGATAGGCTCCGTGGTCCCCACCTCCATAACCTCTCAGTGGAGGTTTTAGTTCTAGTGGTCCCCAACTATGAAATATCCACATGGGTGGTTTCAATATAAAATATAAATATAATGTTTCACCATTTTAATTTATTTTATTCTTTCACAAAGAACCAATATTTTGTCTTTCACTCTCAACCCATTGTGGTCGAGGTAATGGTCTCCTTGATAGAATACCGGCACTAGGAGTTCAATAGTGCCCTCAGATTTCAATTTTGAGCACTGGTTAAAAAGTTATAAAACCCACTCCCATTTTACTAAACGTACCCGAACAAAAGTTAAGAGGTTCATTCTGGGCAATACGGGCCTCGAAATAACATGCCATAAATTGTCTCGGAGTCGTAAAATTACCATATATTTAAAAAAAATACATGGAAATTCTGGGTCATTAAATTATCCCCACCTCAGGGCCTTGCATCCCTGTAATCCACAACTCCAACTAGGTAAACAAGTGTGGGTAATGAGCATTCATCTAAGCCTCCCACTATTATCCACCTTCTTGGCGAACAAAATCGTGTCTGGCTAAGTAGAAATAGTAGTCCGAATGAATCCCTCCCCCTGCATGTCCTCTAGCTATACCAGTAGATTAAAAAGCTCCACGAGAGCATTCCGTTATGCTGGGGTTGATATCGATGTCATTCCGGGGTACCAGTCAATGTAAAATTCCACCTCTCTGTGAGGAGGTAGACCCAAAACATCATCATGGAAACATTCGGGTACTGGTCCACCACTAATGTATAGCTGAATCTCTCTACACCCACTTTCTGAGGGTAAGGTTAACCATCCAATTAGTGATTGGATGTACTCTCCTCCATGTAAGTCTGTCTTGTGCTTTAAAGGATCCCTTCTCGCCGGTGAAGGTAAACCTGGTCCCATTCGTGTAGACACACCACACTTTGCACCTAATATAATTACTCTGAGAATGGAATGTAGATAACAATTTCATACCCACAATGACGTATTAAGGCCTTGATGCCTCTAGTAAGAGATCTCAGCGGAAGATGTCACATCCTAGAGTAATCTCGCACTTCCAGAAATAGTGTGTAATCATCAAATCGGCTCACATATGAGTCTCAATAGGTAAGGATCGAGCCAATGACTCCGTCATATACTCCAATCTCCGAACAAGGGCAATGGAAATAAAAGAATGACTTACACCTGTGTCTATATGTACTGTAGCTAAGGTGGGGTAGACCCAAATTGTACCTCGTATCATCTTCGGAGAACCGTGATCATAGGCCTCAGTTTCCTTGAGTTGAACTCGCCCTTTTCCAATTGTTCCCTACCATTAGGATGGACCTCGTGGTGGTGGCCGCGGTAACATCTTGAATCATCGCCCACCACCAACTGCACAATCATCTCCTCTGCCACGTCTGCCTACTCTCGGTGGACCTCCTCGGATGATCCTCTATCTCTGCATGGGTGTTCCCACAAAATTCTACTAATCATCTGTATGGAAGGTCGGATAGTCACGAGCCATATGACCCTGCACACCAGATACATAAATCTGCCCACTCCTGGTATGACTGGCTATGCCTCGGGTTCCCCACACAGCTGATCCTAAATCTTGCAATCGTCCACATGTAGGTCGAGTCTTCTTGGACCTCTGTGACATCTATCTACTACTAGCTGATGAAGTCTCCACTACATGATGACTGGTAGTGGGTCTCGCTTCTGGTAACTACTCAGCAAGGAAACACTACACTAAGAGGGATCACTCTAACACCCCCGCATGTGTCTGGATGTTTATTGAGATCATAGAAGCCATGATTTCTTGCCTAAGTCCCTACATGATGGTCCAAGCCTGGAAGAATGTGTCCCACACCATATCTATGGAGTAGAGTGAGAGGTCAGTGAACCTCACTGAGTACTGATCTATAGACATTCTTCCCTACTGTATATGAAGAAGCTCGTGTATGTTCATTGCATGAAGAGTTTCTGGGAAAATATCTGACCGAAACGAGCTCTCAAAGTCTTCCAAGTGAAGCATCACCTCGTCGCGACCCTGGAGTATCATGCTCCACCATATTCATAAGGAAGGATGGTGGCACGAATTATCATGAGATCGGATGGTGTCCCTACCTATCGAAAGACTCTCACTACAACCTCCATCCAATCCTAATCTGCATGAGGGTCCGTCTCTTCCCTGAACCAGACTGGCCTCTGGCACTGGAACTCGTGCAATGCGCTCAAGTGGCACACACAGTCAGCTTTTGGGGCTGGTGTAATCAGTGTCTCAATGATTAATGGTATCGCTGGTGCCTCTGCCGTTGAATCTACTCATAAAGGGACCTACATAGAGGCCTCATTACTCGGTGGGCTATCAGTGTGTACTACTCTTGGAAACCTAGATGTTGTCTTCGTGGAGGAACCTGGAAAAAAAACTGGTTTTCCATAGTCAATAAATTATACCTGGTGAGCTGTCTCAAGAGATCACAAAGAAAACTCTTCAAAACACACACACAATAAGTTTTATCATGTACTGAGTCATAAATTAGAAGTTAGGGTCCTGTTTTTTTGGATACATCAGCTACCACACCAAAAATGGGTTTCGTAAACTGATAACCTCATTCACTACACTTAACAATATTATCGTGAAAATATCAAAGTCATGTGTTCTATGGTAGAACCGACAACCTTTGATTCCAATTTTACATGACTCGTCCCCCAGGGCCCCTATCGTGACTACTCCAACCCGCCTTCTATAGGAAAGGGGCTGTCGACTAGCACCGAAGGCATATTCCCTAAAACTGAGAATGCATTCCCTTTATAACCTATGACATAAACAACTATGATCACTACAAGAGACAAACTCAAGTAAACAAAAAATTAAACATAGTGAGTATACTAAGTAAAAAGGGGCCATAATACCAGCCCAACTAGAAAGTAAAAGGAAAACAAGGGAAGTACAAAACAACTGAAAGTACAAGCAAACTAGGACATATCATGTGATCACCCGCCAAGGATCCTACTTGAAGGGTAGTTACAGCTCTCGAATGGTCGTCCCTATGGTACTCCTCATCTAGGTCCACCTCTGAGCTACCTACCATCCTAGTACCCTCATCCTCAGTTAGTGATTTTCATCATCTTCACCAATACACAATGAGGTGTGACCATATCTCATGCAGGGGTGAGTATAACGATACTCTGTAGGGACCCCGAGACCCTCATGGTCTCACAAAATCAACCAAGGATAACCCCACATCATGAAATCAACTGACAACCCTACTTAGGTATATTCACATACATATACGTAAGTTATCAATTAATTCCATATCAATCATAAGGAAAACATAGTGTCTAACTCAAAATCCCAAATATCAATTGTTCTATAATGAATGTAAAATCATGATGGAAATTACTACAAATGTACGACACACAAAATAATACAACTGAGGTATCACCACGAAAGAAAGTACCACAAGGTACAAACACAGCTCACAGTAGGTATAACTTATGTACAGTATTATATATGATTATATGTAACAACTGAATCATATTACTCAGTTAAAATGCTCTGCTGCTGACCTACAGAGAACTTGAAAGAGCTGACCCACACATGATATCTATGAGATGACCCACACCGGATCTCTAGGAGAATTCCCACACATGATCGTTAGGATCATACCCACACAAGATCACTAAGAGCTGACCCACATAGGATCTCTAGAAGCTGACCCACACAGGATCGCTAGGAGCTGAACCACACATGATCGCTAGTCAGTCCTCTCATCACAGCCAGCTATTGTGTTCCCGCACTGGGTGTGCTCGCCTCAGGGAGGGTCCACTCCTAAAGCCACCAGTCGATACACCAACTCCCACAATGTCCCACTGAGATGTATCTTAATTGACATCCATGTTGTAGGGGTCTCATCGCAATAGAAGGTGCATCAATCAGATGCCTAGTCTGTGAGTCATTAGCATTTTAGTCCCGGGGTCCAAGTTGGATTAATGCTCGATCCAATCTGCCCATACCACATAATAATCCAAATCTGTAGTGTGGTATATTCAAAGTAACCTCCTCACTCCAATTTTTCCAGTGCCACTGACTGTTCTTCAAACATACGTTTGGTGCCAAGGCTATGGCCAAAGGAGCGTAAATGGGTCGAAGTCAGTCCGGGTCCGGTCTGACCCGATCGGGCCAACCCAGCCCAACCAGTCTTGGGCTCACCCAGTCTATGTCGACCCGGCCCGAACCACTAGGTCTAGTATGTCCCGCATTATGGTGCATCTCACTGGTCGATCCAATAGGTTACAAGGGCCGAAATGATACACGGGGGGTCGAGGGGCGTCTCGACCACAGAGGGTGTCGTGAGGGGAGATTGTATGTGGGGCGGCTCGACCGTAGAGGGGCTCGACCAAGGGATGCGGCTCGCATGCCGAGGGGCTCGGCCGCGGGAGGCGGCTCGGCCACGTGGGTTCAGCCGCAAGGTGGCGGCTCGACCATAGTGGTTTGGTCGTGGACTGCGGGTCATCCACAGGGCGGCGGCGCAGCCGCGGGGTGTTTCGGCCCGGGGGTGGTGGCCTCTTCGCGGGGAGGTTTGGCCACAAAGGGGTGGCCCGACCGCGGGGTGGTTCAGTTGTAAATGGCGTGGAGGCATGGGGTGGTGGTTCTGCGGGGTGTAGTGGTCGTGGGGCGGCGGAGGTCGTCGGGTGGCCCGTCGCCTTCATCGTGCCCGGCGGTGGTGTTGTACACCTTTCTCGTGTTCCTAATCTATGACAAAATACCACTCTTTTTTCTTTCTTCCTCTGTAATAATGACCACCAAAAATCATCAGATGAATTTTGGAAAGGATGGGCCATGTTTGTGTGTCCTTCACTCTCCGCATTAGAGCGGTAGCAGGTGGTTCACAAATAGATTATTAAATGTGTGATATAAAAATACCATTGATAAAATGTAAACACACCCCTACAATTCCCCAACAATGATAATTCTAATCCCACAGAAAAAGAAAATATCTGTTATTCGTTTATATAGGATGAACATGGGAAAATAATCATACACAATTAAAATAGCTACCTCGTTTGGTTATTCGACGGATGTCGTGAGGAAAGAGATGACATCGTTGGGGATATATAGATGTCGGTGATGTCGGTGTTCCCTCGATCGTCTATTCATTTACATTGAAGATGTTCCTCATCAATGATTATCTGAGGAAGAAGTTGAAGTCGAAATCGGCGTTCTTGGTTGGCGTTCCACTCTCGAGATCTTTCTCCCAATTATCCATGTTTCTCCCTTTTTCCAAGAGTTTCCCCCCAATCCCACCACAATGAAGAAGAACCAACATAATAGATTATGATGGAATAATTTCAAATTGTTTTAATTAATTAATTCATGGGTTGGCTTGATTAATTAAAGGGGATAGTTGGCATAATTATGTATTGGAGCTCAAGGGGTTATCTCTCATTAAGAGGGATGTCCAAGATGTTTATGTATCGAGTGGTCCCCACCCCCATAACCTCTCATTGAAGGTTAGGAACGATGGTCCCCACCTCCATAACCTGTCATTGGAGGATTTAGTTTAGGTAGTCCCCATCTGTGAAATATCTATATGGGTAGTTTCAAAATAAAATAAAAATAAAATGTTACACCATTTTAATTTCTTTTATGCTTTCATGAAAAAAACCAAATTCAATCATTCACTCTTGACCCACTACAGTCGAGATGAAAGTCTCCTTAAGCGAATACTAGTGCTCCATGTTCAACGGTGCCCAAAGATTTCAATTCCAAATAGCGGATAAAATTATAGAAAAACTATCTCGCACATTTACTGAACGTACCCGAACAAATGTGCAGAAATTCATTCAACGAAATTCATGCCTCAGAAGAACGTGACATCAATTTTCATGGACTAGTAAAATTTCCATATTTTGAAAAAAATAAATGGAAATTATAGGTCTTTACATACATTTTTTTACTGTAATGGTATTTGTATCTCAATTTTTTTATCATATTGATATGCTTCATATTCATCGTAGATTTCAATTTTGTCATGTATATTTTAGACATGGGTCTCATTTATTAATATTTGAATGAAATTTAATGGAATTATAAATCTATATCACATTAAATGTTATAATTATTTTGATTTAAAAGATACCAATGGATTGTGGTTTTTTAACTCAAATCCCTTCAATGATATATAATAGATGTTGTGAAAATTATTTCATCCATGAATGGTTTATTCAAATCAACTAATTTTTTTAACTTTACAGAATTTTCCAATATGGGGGAAAAATATTTTATAATACATATCATTTAACATGTTGTACATCATTCTCATAAAAAATATAACATTATTGAGAATAAATATTGTTTTCAGAAACGGTGGTTTCCCCTCCATTCCAATATTTTGTTTTTAAAAAAAATTCTCTATTATATTTGGATATATATTAACTATTTCCTTATGAAAAACATTATATCTTTTTCATTGATTCGATATTAAGGGTTCATTTTAAATTTATTATTTTTCAAAAGTGCTCAAATCACCATTTTTAGGAAAATGGCTTTTGATAGTGTGATATATATTCTTATTTTATGGAAATGTTAAAAACATTTATTAAAATATATAATAATATTTCATCTATTTTACAAATTATAAAAAAATAATTTAATTACAACTAAAAGGACATTTTAATAATTACACTTTTTATTCACTTATAATATTTTGGTAGATTATAGTCATCAAAATACCTTATAAAATTTATCCTTACAAATCATCAACTATATATACATATGATAATTATTATAATGAATTTAAATTATGGAAACTCTATATATATTTACATTGATTCATGTGTGTTAACCTAAATTTCCCATGACATTTGATTCATAAATATATTGACTTAATAAAATAACATTTTTTGAATAGTGTAAATTCTACATACCCCATCATATTAATTAATTGTATTTACCTAGAGAGATACATAATATCTTTGGATACCAATTTATTTTCCTTATTATTTACGTGTTATCATTATAGATGGAATTATCAACTATTTAGTTAAATGATTACATTTTTAAGTATAGGAAACCCATTTTATCTCTATGAGTTATTCATTATATAAAGAATTATCTATTTCATGTGGCACATGTATCTATGCATGATTTATGGGTGTGGTCATATATCACCCTCTAGTACATTGGTTAAAAACTTCCTGTTTCAAGAGACATTAATATGTAATAATAAATTAGTTTCTCACAATCGTGGATGTTGTTATGAGTATCATGAACAATATGTTTCACTATTATAATTAGTGTCATTAATTTATATTGTTTTATAATTTTACACTCTCATTGATTATATTTATCTTCAAATATTCACAAATTCTGTTGATTCTGGAGTTATTCTATGTTATTCTTTATTCCTTGACTCAGGATATTTAATAAATATTTTAATAGTTATTAATTTCTTATGTTTTTTCCATGTACCTAGATTATACCCATAGTCTCATCATATTATAATTGATGTTTTTTAATTTTTATCACTTCTATTTACAAAAAGTAAATATTTTATCTCAGTAGTTTTCTTATTATTCTGTATCACTATGTCATAAAGATGGGTATGAATTAGTAGACGTCTTAAAGGATTTATATTGTTCTCTATAATGGGGAAATACATAAAAAAGTTATTTAAAATTAGTTTCATATACAACAATTATTCAAAGACATGAAGCCTTTTCTACATATTATTATGAGTTGTATTATTTAAATTCATTAAATAATTTAAAATAAAAGTATATTTATCTTGTTATGTTGTGATTTCTAATATAGTAGTGTTTATTTCATTCAGATTAATAGATTAGTTGTTTTTTAATATGAAGATAATATAATATTACTGAAAAACCTAGTGATGAGTATGAGTATTTGAAGATATCAATAATTATATATGTATAGTTTATGTGGTTCAATAGAAAATAAATAAATGTCTTAATACATTAATGAAGATTAAGGAATATAAGAGATGAAATTATGGGTAATCACATTGATAAATTATGGATGGTGATTGAATCAATATTAAAATGGTGCATTATGAGTGGGTATAAGATTTCACATCCAACGAGTCACTCTTTAGGGATTTCCATTAGAGATCATATGCTATTTATGAAAGATTATAAATGATTTAAATATATTTGAATTTGAGAATGATATAGATCAAAAAACAAAAGTGAAATATGATAATGGATATCAATGTTTATGATAAATGGGGATATGGTAAATTCAATAATGATGTAGTTGAATCAAAATGATAAATGGTTGTAACAAATATGTTATTTATGAAGACTTTTATTGTCTGGGTTTTCATATTCATATGATCATCTACTCTGAGTAAATTACTTATTAACAGAATCTATTCAATTTTAATATGTTTTTTTAATAGGGTATTGAAAAATAATATATAGAAGGTCTTTGTTTATAAAATCCAATGGCTAGGTTATAGAGTTATATTTCCATTAAATGGTTGAGAATATAAAGATATTATTATTATGGGGTAAATGATACATAATTTTTTTCAACTATTATAGTAATGTTTTTATATAATTAGAATATCTATATTATGTCATGATAGTTTATAATATACCTTTATTAATTTTTAATAGTGGGTTCTAATTAATATTTCATGGAAATAATTTAATTAAAGTGGTGTGACTCCAACACACCAATATTTTTGAATATATTTTTCTCTTAATTTTTACATTGTTATATTTTTTAATTTTTAATACCGAAATGAAATGATCCACTACATATTAGAAATATACTATTAAAAACTAAGCTTAACAAAAACTAAAGTAAATAAATGTTTCTAATAAAAGAGAAGTGCATACAAAATATGATTTATAAATAGAATGTGATACACACTTCAAGACTCGCTAGGAAGTGTCCTAGGAACCTTGTACAATATTCGTGTGTTGAGCACCCGGATCTCCTCCAGAAAACAAATAAAAGTGGTGTGTGGAACGTGAAAATGAGAGGAAATGGTCATTGTAGAACACAGATAGAATTTGACTCTAAGAACAGTAGCTATAAGACTCCACAATGTTTGATCAAACAAGTGTTATGTCAAGAATTAACAAAGAACATAAATGTTGGAAGATAAACGCACCACAATAACATTACCTGCATTCATGATCATTCAATAGTACAAGGGGATGGTTATTTATTTCCAAAGAGAGAAACAATTTTGAATCACACCAAGGGTTAGATTTTACATCATTATAAGGCATATTTTCCATAATCAAAAATCTTAATGGATGCTTTTAACAACTTTCACACTATTCCATGACTTTTGGAGAAAAGTAGCACACACTTTTTGGAAAATTTAAGACAAGTATCCCACCACCTTTTGAATTTGATGATTCCATGGTGGGGTGGGCATGAAATTCTTAGCCCACCTTGGGTTGGATCTTTAAATGAATATTTGTGACATAATTAAGGTAATTATAGGCCTTGATTCTTGCCCCAAGCACGGGTTTTGGGCCTCCTCTTGGAATTCAATGATTAAAAAATTTATGGCCTCCTTAATTACCTTGGTATGCTCCCTTTTCATTGGGCATCCAATTCCACTTAATGGGTCTTGTCCACTCTTGTGTATTCTGCCCTTCTCATCAAGTCTGCCTTCAATCTCGTGATTCCCATTGGTTCCATGATCCTTATCATAAACCCCCTCCTCTAAAGTATTTGTCCTCGAATTATAAAATTCAACGTGAGAATTATTATCAACATTAATGGTGGAATTAACATTCCCATACCTACAAGGTACTAAATCTTGTATGGATTATGATAGATCTTCTGTATGACTTAGAAAGGACCATATCCTCATGTATGATGTTATTTTTCTTCATTTCGCTAGGAATATCTCCATCCCCAACTGTACCCACTCCCAATCTCCATGTTGAAACACCATTTTTCACCGTCCATTGTTGGCATGTTTCGCTACATGTTCATTCATCTGCTCAATTTCATAAATTTTCCATTATATGGAACTCTCGCATAATATTTTAATTATTTTATCCTTTTATATTACAATTTTTTTTTTGAAAATAAAAAATATCTTGTGGATTTAATGGGTTAAAACTATACATAAATTCAAATGGTGAAGCATTAGTAGTGGAGTGATCTACTCGATTTTAAGAAAATTCAATGTGAGGTTAGAATATTTCCCAATGTTTGAAATTTTTTCTAAAGATGGAACACAATAATGTGGAATGTTTTCTATTGATCACCTTAGTTTGACTATCTATTTGTGAAAGTGTAGTGATTAAGAACAAAATTTTTGTTCCATGTTTTTTCTACAATGTCCGCAAAAAGTGACAATGGAATTTGACATCACTATCACTCATAGTGCCCTTGGGTAAGACATGCAACTTAAAAATTTACATGTAAATCTCAGTGATGTGAGTTTCATCATTGATTTTAGAACAAGAAATAAAATTACCTATTTTACTAAACCTATCCATAACCACAGAGATGCTATATTTACCTGATTTTTATATTGGCAAGCTGAGCAAAAAATCCATTGAAATGTCAACCCAAGGATGATAAACAACAGGTAAAGGGGTTTATAATCGATGTGGAATCACATTCAACTTTTAATGATTACACACATTAGAATTTCCACAAACAATAACCAGATCCCTACGCATGTGAGGCCAATAGAAATGTTCACTCAATAAGGACAATGTTTTCTCAACCCCAAAAAGGAACATTAATCTTCCACCTTGAGTTACTTTGACACACAATTCATTCATGGAACAAGATGGAACACAAAATTTATTTTTCATAAAAAGAAATCCATCATGTTTGTAAAAATAACTTTTCCCATGTTTTTCACACATCTTCCAAATTTTAAGAAAATCCATATCATTCTGATACATGCTTTAAATCATTTCAAAATCATCTATTTTAGCATGCATAGAAGTGATAAGAGAGTATATACTAGATAAACCATCAGTGACTACATTTTCATTTACTTGTTTATGCTTACTGATTTATGGAAATGTTTCAATGAATTCAGGCCATCTTGCATATTTCCTATTCAAAATTCCTTGTGGCTTAAGAAATATTAGGATTTCGTGATATGAATGATTAAAAAATTCCCTTTTCCAAAAGTAATGTTGCTAATTTTCTAAATTTCTTTTAAGCACATAAAATTCCTTTCACAGGTATAGTATTTCAATGAAACTCCATTAATCTTCTCAATAATGTTGGAAATATGATTAGATTATTGTATTAAAATAGTCCCAATTCCTATTCTATAGGAATCACACTCAACCTCAAAAACATTAGAAAAGTCTGGCAGAATTAAGAGAGGTGAATTGGTAAAATTACCATTGTATTTGGAGGAGGCATCTTATTGAGATTTTCCCCAATTAAAGCACACAACTTTCATGACCAACTCATTCAATGGTGCCGTAATTTTTGAAAAGTCCCTCACAAACCTTTAGAAAAAAAAGCACAAGTCCATATATGCTCCTCACTACATTGACATTCATTGGTGTTGGAAAGTCTCGAATATCATTTATTGTCTCCTAATAAACCATCATTCCATCATCTCCTACCTCAAAACCAAGGAAAATAATAGAATTTAATCAAAATGTACATTTTTTCAAGTTTTCAAACAAGTTATTTTTATTAGGAGTCTCGAAAACTTTTTTCAAATGTTATTGATATTCATCAAGGCTCTTAGAATAAACAAGAATGTCATCAAAATTCCCAAACACAAATTTCCCAATGAATGGATGTCAAACAAGATTCATTAAGATCATGAATGTACTAGGGGTGTTAGTTAGTTCAAAAGTAATAACTAGTATTTCATAAAATCCAAACAATTTTTTAAATGTGGTGTTCCATTCATCTCCCTCTTTCATTCTAATTTTATGGTATCCACTTATTAGGTAAATTTTTTAAAACAAGATTGCACCATGGAGTTCATCAAGCATATCTTCCAAACATGGTATGGGATAGTGATACATTACCATGATTTTTTAATAACTCAACAATCAATACACATTCACCACTTACAATTTTTTTGGGACATAAATTACTGGTACCGCACACGGACTCAAGTTCTCTTGAAAAAATCCCTTCCTTTGAGATTATTCAACTTTTCATTTGATTTCTCAATTATCCAATAGGTTAGTCTGATATACCAGTCTATTGGGAATAATTTCTCCATGGAGGAAGTAGATGTGGTGCTCGATACCGCGCAAGGGAGGTAAACCAATGGGAATTTCCTCCGGAAACACATCACCAAATTCCTATAAAAGAGACGTAACACATGAAGGAATTGAATGTTTAGGAGAGTTAGTGGTAAACAACTATCCCTTTTATATAAGCATGACGGTTTAATCACCCTCTAATGGTATTTATATCTTTTATTTTCCTGAAAATAAGATAATTTTTCCCTCAAAACTCTTGTTTTCACTCTTATTTCCACACTTGTATTAATCTCTTTTATTTCCCTCATTTTTTTTCATTCACTCAACAATCTTTTTTCTCTCTTGATTTTTTCACTCTTCTCATTGTCTGTATTTTTTCCCTATATTTTATTTTTCTCTCTTCTCACTATCTCTCTCAATCCTCACTTGGTCTTCGTTATTTTGCAAAGGCCTCAATGGTGTATGAATAATTATTATCCTATTGTAATCATAATAATATATGATGGTGAATCCATAATGTGTGACCCTTATATCAAATTAAAATTGACATCCAAACAAAATGATACTATCATGCATCATAACAACATCGCACATGACCTTATCTTCATACTTACCAAAAGAAATTGGAGCTTGTTATTTCATAGTACCTTTTAAATCCCCACAATTATTTAACCGTCAGAATCTATAAGTACTAGTATGTCTAGTCATAGAAAATCCCAATTTCTCAACAATTAAACCAGTTGATATATTTGTACAATTACCCCCATCAATAATAATAATACATACCATATCTTTGATGAGACATCTCGTATGAAAAAATTGATTATTTTCTCTTTATCATGTTATTCATCGGGTTGAGCACTAATAGCACGCCATGACAAAATAATTTATCCATGTATGGAGATTTCAACATCAACATCTGAATCATCGTCATGTGATGGTATTTCATCTTCTATTGAGCTACCAATAAGAACATCTCAATCATTCAAAATATTCATTGTCCTCTTGTTTGAGAATTATAAGTAAATATGTACAAATTCTTGAAATTTAAAACATTTAATATATCATTATTTGGGAATAAACAAACCCTCTATTATACCTTTGGATTCTGAAAATAATGGTTCTAGTTTGGGAAGCTCCTTCAAATCAGTTCTATGTTCCCTTACATTAACTTGTTGTTTGGGATCCTTAAACTTGAATGAAGCTCTAGAATACAAAACATAATATGTTTGGTGCATCCGTCTTGATATTAATTGCCTCTCCCCATTGGTATCCATTTAAAGAATATCATCAATGTCTATTTAGCAGTCTATGTCCATTATATCTCAAATATCATGGTTGAGTCCATTCAAAAACCTCTCCATGAAGGCCTTTTGCTCCTTGTAAATATTATCCTAAATCATGATGATATCCATATCTTTATGATACTCCTAAACACTCATGGCCCCTGATTAAAAACCCTTAAACTTGAGGAAAAATAATGATAATAGTGGCTAGAAATGAACATCTTACACATTACCACATTCATCCCTTCCCATGTGTGGATGGTTCATTCTCCACTTCGTCATCAACTCACTTGTAGTTTGTCCTAAAAATACTTGGATAGTCATTGAATTCCATAGCATTCAAATTAACCTTGTTTTCCTCTGAATAGGTGGGACAACCAAACACATGTTCTACCTTTCATTCCCATTCCATGTATTTTTTGGAATCATTATTACCTTGGAATGAATCTAAATATTAATCCACAAATATCGTTAGATTTCCCGTATGGTGGTAGATTTCTACGAATTAGTGACTCATGAAATCAGAAAACTCCTCTTATTCTTTAAAAACCCACCTCCTTGATGGTGCTCTAGAATTGGGATGGGATTGACGTTCATCCTTCCTCACATTCAACCTTTGGAATTGTTCTTGTAAAACCATCATAAACAACTTAATGTCTACTTCATTGGTGTTACTCGACTTTTCCGTTTTGGAATCCTATAAAAAATGAAGATGGTGGAAAATGGACATCACACACTCCCTCACATGTTTAAACTCAAAAAATATATTTTTTCTCGTATTTCACTCACTCTTGGGTTTTATAAGAATGTAACACTCTTTCCTTTTACCCCAAAACGTGCTTCCTATAGCGTTATAAACCAATTTCAATAAATCAAAAGGATCGTTGAAATGTGGAAATCACAAAAAAGAATTTAAATATAAAATTCAAAATGGATTCAAGATGAAAAATGTAGCAAGGGATGAAAATGGATGAAGATGAATGAGAATGGTACATATAATTCATGAAGATGCAAATTTGTTGAGCCATTAATATTTTTTGATTTTTTTTTTGTTTATTTTGGACATTTTTTTAAATATAGTATCAACTAGATGCTTTTTTCAATATTTAAATGTGGTTTATGCAATAATTTGTAGCATAAAATGGAATCCTAATGAGATTTGTGTAGTTTTAAAATTGTAGAATTTGTCGCAAAATGCAAACCCTCTATATCTCTATATTTATAGCTTTAATATTAATGATTTTATATAGAGAAGAAATATGATCTTATCAATAACAGGAATGATATACTATATGTCCGAAAAGACGAAGAAATAGAATCTATATGGGAAGAGGAAAATGGACCAGAATTATTGGTGGTAAGATTCGAAGGGAAATGAAAATGGAACAAAGAATTAGAAACAAGGGACCTGATTTATTGAAAATGGGATCTAATACAAAATGGTGCGTAGTGAAAGACCCACTAGGTTGTTTCCTAGAAACCTTGTAAAATAAGTGTGTATTGAGAACATCGCTCTCCATTAGAAATCAAATGAAGGTGGTGCGTGGAAAGTGAAAATGAGAAGGAAGGGGGAATGGAAAATGTAGAACCCAAAAATAACTCTTCAATAAGAACTATAACCACAAGATTCCACAAAAGATGATCAATCCTTTGATAAGTCAATAATTAAAAAAGAACACAATGTTTTAATGAAAAACTAACCATAATAACATTACATTCATTCATGATATTTCATGAGTAACAGAGGGTGGTTATTTATAGCCAAAGTGTGAAAACATTTTGAATCACACCAATGGGTGGAATTTACATTAGTCGAATTCCTATTTTTCCATTGTCAAAAATCCAAAAGGAAGCCTTTAACAACATTAGAACATTCCCGTGACTTTAAGAGACAAGTACAACACTCTTTTTGGAAAATATAAAGACAAATATCCCACCACCATTTGACATTGATGATTTCATGGTTGGGTGGTCTTGAAATTCACATCACACCTTGGGTTGAGTCTTTAAATCCATGATTGGGACTTAATTAAGGAAATTATATGCCTGAATGCTTCCCCCAAGCAAGGGTGTTAGGCCTCCTCTTGGAATTAAATGATTACACCATTTGGGTCTTCTTTCATTCTCTTGGTCTACTCTCTAGTTGTTGGGCCTCCAATTCCATGAACCAGGTCTTTTCTACTTGTGTACATTCTGCCCTCCTCATCAATTATACCTACAGTCCCATGATGCCCATCTCTGACAAGATCCTCATTAGTATGGTTCTAAAATTTCAATTCCAAATAAAATAATTTTGTATTGATATATTATATTCTCATTTTAAAAAATATTAAATATTAAAATTTTTGATTAGTGAAAGTTACTTCTTTTATTAAATCATCATATAAAAAATTTTCTTATGACACATTTTATAGACTTTTCAATAATAATAAATTTTTTGGTGAATAATTAAAAATAATATTTTAACAATACTATAATTTCATTGACATTATCATGAAGTATATTTTACATAAAAATTTAAAATTATTTATTAGTGTCAAAATATATTTAACGAGTAAAATGATTTCATTAAAAAATGATATGTTGAGTTTAAAAAACCCATTTATATGGATTTAGAAACAAAAGGAATATCCCAATCTAAAAACAATTCTAATTATTTTATTTTAAAAATTATATTATATAATTTATAAAAAATTAATTTTTAAAAGTATATTTTTATTAAAAATTGGATTTCAATGATAATTTATTATTTTAAATTGAATTTTTAGGTATAAACAAATTATTACTGATATTAATGTTAGTGACTATCATAATTTTGAAAAATTAATTGTTTAAAAATAGTTTTATTTAAGTATAATTTTTATATAAAAAATTAAATTGAACTTTTTAATATAATTAATTTATAATTATTTTAACACACATATACTAATATAATACTAAACATTTATATTTTTAATTACTATTTTATAATACTAAGAACACTCAATGTTTAAAACATCGTCTTTTCAAAAAGAAAATTTTCTATATATTTTATGATATAATTTTAAATTTAATTATATTGTATTTATGAGGATAATAATATTATATGTATGTTATATATCAATTTAAAAAATTTAAATTTTAAAGGAAGTGTTACAATGTTTTTTTAATAAAATATAAACTACATTGGGGAAAACTAGTTACTAAGGAAAAAAGGAAGGTAAAATTTCACTTTTAATTATTAGCAGACATTTACATGTTGAAAAAATGTATAAAATTGGATTTCAGAGTATTAAATGAACATGAATCACCGAAAACATCATTATTTCTCTCTTAGGATCCATTAAAAATTGAATGGTGTCATGGCATTATTAATAAGTTTTGGGTTTTTTTACAAAATAATATGTTTTCATCACATATAAAAGGGGACATGTTCCACAAAATTTACACACCAATTAAAAATAATTATCCCTAATAAAACTAAATTATATAATCCAATAAAAACTCTTCCTACTTATTATAATCCTTTTCATTTTTTAAATATCTTACTAAGGAGTTTTATAGTGTTACTTGAGGGAGAACATCCAAAGGGAAATATAATGCTCCTAACCAATATCTCATAATTTTTTTTATCATTTATTTCCAAAAACATAATATATACATATATTTATGATAAATTATTATAAATATCATGTTTAAATGTTACTATAATAATTTAATATGCCTTTTCTACCCTCCTCCACATCGTTTGAAAAATAGAAATGTCGCTTCTATTATGTATTGAATAAATCCTCTATAAGAGATATATTCCATTTTAATTTTAAAATTAGAAGGATTGATAGGGATTATTTAATGAATAAATATGATAATATATACATTATTATAGTTTATTATATATATTCTTATTAATACCTCCTTTAAATTCTATGTAATCAAATGTGTGACCCTTGCACACTTGCAGACTTCTACCTACATGAAAGGAACAAATTTCGTTTTTCAACATTTTTTATATTATTTATATAAATATATTAAAAACTAAAAAGCATAAAAACATTTAAATATATTTTTTAAACATTTATAATAATGTTATTATTTCATAATAATCAATTTCTAATCCATTCTCAACTATAGATCATATCCTATCCATATTTTTGCCAGTTTGACCACCGATATAAAAAATGATATAATTTAAATTCATTGATGAATATGGAAACATAAATACAATTTGTACTATATTTTATTCTTAAAAAGTTATTTTTTATTTTATAATATTTATACTAATTTTAAAATCATTATTATTGTTCAATTTTTTTTGTTAAAACTACTGAAACAAGCTCACCCGTAACATCATCATCAAAATAATAACAAAAGTGCCCATGAAATGAAATTAGAACATTATAGATTAATATAACTCATATTTTATATAACAATAATTTTATAATAATGAATAACTTTTTTTATACTCAACAATCAATATATCCATTAAAAACAAGTACTGAACAAAAAACTGATGCAGATAACATTCGATGCTAAAAACAAAACATATCTAAATAATAAATTTTAAATAGAATATTTATAATTAATAATATAAATGGTTATATCTATTAAAAATATAATTTAAATGGGGAATAATATATATAAATTTATCATATAGGATGTCAAATCACTATTTCTAAAACATTGTTAAAAGTGAGGGATATTTGTCTTAATTTTCAATTCCATGAGATTGATTGATATAGAAAATAATTTTTTATTCAATATAAGATATAAAATACCATATTTATATCACAAATTATTAATGTAATTAATTTCATGATATTAAAATGACCATTTCATGGTAACACTATTATATTCATATGATTATCAAGTTTCCATTAAAATAATTGAGTTTACATAAAAAATGCATCATTGAGATTTGATTCATATCCAACAATTGATTAATTTTTTATATATATATTTTTTATGTGTATATTGTTTCATATATTATAATAAATATATGTCTTTTAAAAATCCATCTCACATTTAATCCTTAAGGGGATTTAATTTGAATCATACATTTTTTTAATGTTTTTTTAACTCAAGTCTACACATTTAGTTATAATCATTATTCATAAAATTATTTCAGCCGAGATATGATTCCACCACAATATTATATTTTTCATCTTACTATATCATCCTTTCATGGGGAAAATAACTTATTGATTCAACTTTTTTACCTTGATGATCATATTTGTTTTAAAATTATATGAACATTGAGAAAGAATTATATTATCAATAATAATAGTTTTACTTAACTATATATTTTTTTTTTCATCCAATTATATCATTTATATTTTGAATACCAATTATGAGTTATCTAAAGTGACTATAAAATTTACATTCCCCTATATTCCAAAGTATGTTAGGTTATCACTTTTATTTTTATGGGTTTAATCAGATGTATTTTAAAATTTTGAAATGATTTTCTATTCATTAGAATTGATTTTTTTCATTAAATCCATATTTCCTCTAGATTACATTGATTAATTTTTTCATGGATCCATTGTTGATGATTAATTATAAAGGTATATGTTTTTAAAAAAATTCACTTCACCTTTGAAAAAGATATCTTTTTTGAGTGGCCTATAAATTTTTTTATTATGAGATTGATAATATAAATTTGAAAAAAATATGTATGGTTTTACATCAACATCACGCATTATCACTAATGGATTTTTTAATTTAGAAATTAATTTCCATGAATCGTCTCTATATTATCATATAATATTTTTATTGATTAAACTTATTGAAATCCATTAAATGTTTTGTCTTCCCATATCATCCATTATTTATAAATATGTGTTTTTATTTAATGTTGTTACTCTATAAACAAACTAAATTTCCTTCATATGGATAATGTGAGTTCACCAAGATTCTATACATCAATTTATTTAGAAAATACATGATTTTCCTAAATAAAAATTGAATTTATTCAATGTTAATTCGATATACATTATGATCATAACTAAAATGTATTTAAATATAAAGTTACATATTATATTTATATTACCATTTATATTCAATGGGTTTATCAGGTAATTTTAATTGATAGAATTATGAAGGATTTAATTCTGAGATTTCATATACAATGGATATGAAACACATTTCCTTTATATTTTTTGTTTATAATATTATGAATTAATTCATTCTTGTGGCATAAATATGTTTGGAGGATTGATGGTTCGGGTCATATATCACACCTGAATACATAGGTTAAATTTTTATATCTAACAAGACATGTATTCCCTTGAAAAATGTTGTTTCCCTATAAAATGGGATTATTTTTTTAACTAATGTTTGTGATGTTTCCATATAATAATTGTTTACCACTTATAATGTATCCTTATAATATACTATCATGGATAATGATTATTGATTAAAAAAATTCAACCCTTATTATTAATGTCTTATTTTATGCCAAGACTATTTCATTAAAATATGATTGTAGATATTGGTGATTTTTAGAATTATATTCTAAGGTTATTTCTATGTACCATGATTATAAAAAAAATCATCTTATTTTAACCTATGATATTAAAAATTTATCATATATGTTTACCCTTGCTGAGAATTTGACAGCACCCACATTTATATGGTTATATTTTCCCATGTTATAATTATTAATATAAAAATTTGGAAGTGTATAATGGATTATAATGCTAATAAATTATGGGAATCTGTTCATTACTATTGTAAATTTTGTTTAATATATAGCTAGTCCTCCAAAGATCTAAACCATCTATCAGTAGAATTTGGAGATTATTATGATATATAATATTTAAACTATGTAAATGATGTAAAATATAGACATGTTTAAATTTGTATTATATATATAAGTAATGTAATTAGGAATATAATAGGAATGTTGAGAACCAGTAATAATGTTTTGAATTAGTGATTCTATTAATTTATGTATTATTAAATATATTAAAGAAATTTCATCATGATATATATTATCATTTTAAATATTTCTTTAGAAATATAATCATTAGATAAATAGTTTTCTGGAATTCATATATCACATAGGTATATTGATTTGGATTAAAAATTAATAATTAAATTTTTATAGAATGATATTAATAATATTTCAATATAATTATTGTATGTTAAAAAAATACATTTGTCAATTAATTAGTTTAATTATTGTAATGTTTTTTTGAATTAGTTAAATTAACCACTAAATTTATATATCTAACATAATGATATTATAAAGAATAAAAGATATAAATTTATTTAATATTTATTACATGTAAATAAATATGAATAAAATTATTTTTTAACTTGTAAATAAATTATTCAATCTTTGTTATGTGTTTATGTTATTATAGTGATATTATTATTTATCACATCTATATATTAAATATAATAAGGTATATGTTAAATTTAGAATTATCATGTTGAAACTAAATTATATGAGTCATTTTATATTTTTAGTAATTAAATTATTTAACATGGTAAATTAATAAATATGGGAAATGAATTAAAAACGTAATATATAATGGGCCAATTTTTTTAAAATTAATATTTTCTAAACTCAATAAATAACATATTTGTAGGAGTGGGATACAATCATATATTCATTACAAGCTATTCATAAAATAAATAATCTAAATAAATTTTGATTTTATCTTTTCCCTTCTCCTAACATTAGTTTCAAAATAATTGTCACTCACATTCACATATAAAAGGATCTAGAAACTATATAATAAAAATAACCCACATAAATAAAATATATCTTCATTCATTTCTTAATTGTCCTATCATATAAGCATCTTCATCTTTTGAAATCCTCTCACCATAATAATGAGGCATAATCCCTTTATTCTATGTAATTCATTGTGAGAAGGAGGGATTTCATTTATGTAACAATTTCATGGTCATTACTTTTTTATTTCCCCATCAAAAATATTATTAAAACCAATGTTATGATTTAATTATGTTCTATTAACCTGATTATTATCCTATCAAATTATATTATCTTCATAAATGTATACATCATTACTCATTCATTTGTAAAAAAATTAATTTTTTGACAATTTGAAAACTTATATAAATGTCATTATAATATTCATATCATGAATGATGGGGAAACAAAAAATTTGGTAATAAAATTTTATAATTAAGAATTTAATATTTTTTTCACATTTATGCATTATAAATATATGTATAATTATATTTTTAATGAAAACAACTATTTTAAATGAATTTTAATTCATAATCTTTTTCATTTGAATATCTCTTATCAAATCAACTTCGTGACCTCCATAAAATAGTAATTTCATTTAATAAATATATTAAATACACTACTGTGAAAATTATATATATTCTAGTAGTGATGAAATATTTAATTAAACTAGAACGACCTTATTTTAATGTGCCTAAAAAATATTTTCTTATTAATGATTTTCACTTTTTTGTTTTAGAAATAAGCATAATGAAAAACAATTCATTAATTACAATGTATGGAAATTATGATGTCTCCTTAGTGTGTGATGGTCAAGTGATCATATCACCTTACACAAATTTATACATAAAAATATCACATATTATAGTACAACTTAACATGGGAACTAACCACTAATCATGAGTAAAATCAACAACAAAAATTAAGAAATGATCAGATTGTGTTGTCAAGATTCACGTTACAATGAATTCAAAATCACTTTAACATATATACCATAAACCAAATGTGATATTGAAATATATGTCAAAAAATATGTGATGTGATTTTATTATGGAAATCACATACCACAAGAAGAGATCATGTTATCATGCAAACGAATATATAATTTTTCAAAATTTAATATATAGACATAGTCCTTTAATACAGTGAACACATGAAGAAGCAACTTACCATCTGTACAAATGATATGACTGCATGAAGATATGTACAAAAAATGGAACTATACAACATCAAATTACCTTGTAAATTTTTTTTATTTCTACACTAATTGTGCTTTACATGAAGATAGATTATTTTGTAAAACATAGCAATGCATCATCTCAAATTCCTAATCGGTAGTTTTGAGGTATAACTGTAGATATATCACATTAATGATTAATTATTATTCTTAATGGATAATTTTATCCATTATCTTTTTTAATTTATACGAGGTATTTCACAAAATATAATAAGACATTAATGTAAAGAAATATAGTCACGCTTATTATGGAAAAGGAAGAATATACATTGTATAATATAATGAAAAATTACATATAAGATAACCTATTTTGATTAATATTTTCGAAAAAACACCTTTGAAACCATTAATAGATGAAATAAAACGTCTCAGATGTACCAAATCCCATCATATAATGTTATATCAAATTTAAATTAGTATATAATCATACATTTTCACATTATGATTTAATTTGAAGAATTGGTTTATATTCCACTATTTTTATATAAAAACATAGTGTCCTATGATAAAATGGATAATAATATAAAAAAATTGAAATGGTTGTAATTTTTTCACATGAATAACTATATAAGAGATCATGTGTGACTTTGTATTTTTTTAATGCCACATATAACTATGGAAGAGTCTGGATGCCTGGACAGTCCGGTGTACTATTTTTCTTAAGAATTAATCTCCATTTTGGATCATATTATTTATTAATGAACAGCATGGTAGTATTTGATTTCCACGAGGAGGGGATTAAGTCTCATCTTGTTACAAGAACCCATTTTTTAATTCAAAAAAGTGATTTTCTTGTTTTTTTGATTTAATTTAAAAATAATCTTTAAATTTTATGAATATATTAAAATTTTACATTTGTAGTTAGTATACTTTTTTACATATAGTGTTTTATTATGTAATCTGGTTTTGATAGATAAAGTATTATAAGGTTATTTTATCATGTCCATTAATCCTTCATTTATGAATCATTTAAAATGAGAAAAATAATATATATATATATATATATTATATAGATTATCTATGTGGTTTAATTGTATTTAGGGATTAGTTTTTTAAATTGTATTCAAAATGAAATTTTATAGGAAACTCAAATCACCCTTCGTCTAGAGTAGTACACTCTAAACAAAATTTAATATAATAGGATTTTGGAAAATCTTTTTTTAATAATGATTTAATTTGAATTTTATATCTTAAATTTTTATTAATTTTAATTTAACACATTATGAATAAAAATCATATTCAAAAAACTTTCGCTAATATGAATCCTTAATTTAATGAAATAATTATGACCTATAGAATATTAAAACAAACATTAAACTAGCAAGTATGGGATTTAAATAATGAACTTCCATTGAGGATAAATATGAAAAAAATGAAGCTCATAGAGCATTTTGTGGTGATGGTACTAAATTACCATATGTTTTACATTGTAAATATAGAATGATTGGTAGCATTCTTTAGGTGTAGAATAAATTACCAGAATATATGTATGTGATATTATATATCCAATTTTGGATATTGTTTTTATTTATAAAAAGTTAAATATAATGTTAATGAAATACATTGAAACACATACACTATTGAATATTATTAATTTAAGAATAGGCCATACGAATCTATATATGACATGTATCATAGTTTTAACATTATTGTTGGCATGATCAATTCATTATTAATGTCAATTACTGAAATTTTAATGTCATGAAACTTATTAGATGCATTTACTAAATATGTAGAAGAAAGTTTTTATTAATAAAAGAATATTTTGTCATTAGGACACAATATGTAATGGAAAAATTTAAATCTAATTTTTTTGGAATAACTACATGTAAAAATCAAAGAATATGATTAATTGAAAATGATTTCTGTAGAATTTAAGACTATTTACTCAAAAAATATAAAATATAAGATGAAATAGTATAAATTTATGATGAAAAACATTCTAATTGGGAAGTTAAAATGGAACATCTCGCTAGATTTTTAAAAAGTCTCTATAAATAATGGAATTAAATCCATAAATATAATTATATAGGTAAATATGAAAGAGGAAATTGGATAAAAATTTTGACAAAATAATTTTTAGAAAAAATAGTGATATGATATGAATGTAAAAGAAATTAACACATTAAATAATACTTCACTAAGATGAAGTATGAAAAAAGTATCAGAACAGAGGAAATATATATAAAAAGGATATGATTTAATGTAGTTGAGGTTACTATGATAGTTCATGGGTATTATAATGTAACATCTCTTGTCAATAAAGAATATGAAATATTTCATATTTATTAATATTTTTGAATTAAATATAAATATTACTTTAAAGGGGTTTTTATGTTCAATAGCGTACCTGATACGCAACAACGGGTTTCGTTAAAATCATACGTTGCAGACAAATAATAAAATATTATTATTTTAAATGGAAGTTAAATTCAAGCCGTTGTATTGGCGTGAATAAAAAAACCAACTAAAATTAGATTATGCATTTTTTTAGATGTATTTACCTTTATCCAATAAATGTTAAAGGCTTAAAATGTGAATGAATCTAATTTTTAGCATAATTTACATTAAAATTTCGATTTACCGCCTTTTAATGGAAATACATCTTTAAATATACTTTTGGTCATTTATATATGTTCTATTTGACCAAATAATATTCTTCTTTTGATTTGGGACATCAAATCTTAATTTGGGTCATTGTTTGGTATTTTTCGGATAAAGTTTATTTTTAAATGAATAGTGGTAAATATTTTATTTTATGCTAATTTATTTATATGGATAGATTATATTTTTAATTTGTTTTAATGTGTAATTAGAATATATTTTCAGCATTTAATCCAATTTTTTTCATTGGAATTAATTTCACATTGAGATTTGACATAATCAAGTGTCGATCTTTTGATAGTTATTGTTTCATAAAAACACGCTATTTATTTTAACAACAAGAATTAGTTTTAAAATTAATTAATGACACATTTATGGTTTAAATATGGAAAAATAGACATTGTTTTTTCTTTCGGAATATCAAATAGTGGATAGACTGTATTTTTTGAATTTTCTAAAAAACTTCAATTCTTGATGAATAGTGAAACCTCTTAGTAATAGTTAAAGGACTGAATTTTTCATTTAAATTATATTTGACCACTTTTTTTATTTGAATTTAAAAATAATGACATACATTTTTGTTATTAGTAAGTAAAATTTGGTTGAATTAGATGAAAATAATTTTTGATGAATGGTAACTTTTGACTTTTATTTAACGCAGTTAAAGGTAAATAAGGTAAATCAAGGTAAAAAGAATATTATAATAATTCAAAATTATCTTAACACTTCTCCAAATCTTATTTTATGAGTCATTTACGACCATTTTAATCATTGGGTTTATTTTGGGACCCCATTTATGAACATGGAAGTGATAATGACAATTTAGATTAATTAACTTAATGTAAAGGCAAATATGACAAAAACAAGTATCTTTTAGTAAATTAATTTTTACAAGGGTATATCTAAATTTTACTTTCATCTAATAATATTAATTGGAAATATAAAAATATTTCCAACATCATGGTATTTTTTTATAATTTTTAGACAACATATAAATTAAATTACTTATGACATAATAATGATGCAATGATTACCTCATAAATAAATCATTTAAATAAATATGATTATAAATACTAAAATAACATCCAAAACCTATCCAATTTTTATTGGCTGATTTTATTTCTACCATGTGTCTTCTTATATTATACTCTAATTATTTTTGGATCTTTTGAAACCGAATATCATTATATAATAAAATAATAGTTTCACACTATTCTAAAGAACCCCTCCTCACCCTTATAAAAGGGGACCACTTCTAACCAATTCCAAACACCTCTAAATCCATTTGGATCGTCCAAAATCTGCCCAATTAAGATCCATACATCCCCATCCACTTTCTAAAAGCCTTACCATAGGCAGAATGCACTTCAATAAGTCGTTTGGTTCATACCAAAGGGGGTTACCCAAATTAATGGCAATAGTTTCTCATAAATTTATTTCTTTTATTTTACTTCTCCAACACCTTAACTCTTTTTATTCATTTATTTTGTAACAAAAATAGTATCCTCAATATATTTTGATGTTGTTATGAGAATAATTCTAACTACACACACCTCTATCTAATCGATAAAGAACATAATGATTCTGTGGATGGAAAACTAACACCTCACTAAATGATGATTGTTGGATTATCTCTTACCGCCTCTCATGGTGGCAATTGTGTTGGAACTATATTTCAATATGATGTATATTATGTTTATGTATTCACTATACTTCTATAATTTCCAATTTTATCATGCCTTTACGGTTTCCATTATGCGTAAACGCAATAATCTCATTAGAGGAAGTGCGGACTACTGCCCCCTCAATGTGATATGACTCGTTCATACCATATGTGGTACATATAATGGATAGATTTAATGATATTATATAAGATAAAATACTGTAATTATAATACTAAAATGTATCATTATGTTTTAATTCCATTAAATATGAAATATAAATGGAAGTAGCGTTCATGCGTACGTATGGCGTACCGTCTCCATGAACAGTGCATTTCATTTTTTACCTCTAAATGTTATGTACTATTATAAATATATGTATATGTTTGATATATATGATATATATGATATCCAAATAATGAATATCATTCTGGATATAAATAACCATTGACCACATGAACAACATGTAACTTTAAGAATCCCATTTTTGACTCAAGTACCAAATATATACTAAACGAATGTTATTAACATAAATGATTAAATAATGTTTATAACCTGATAATAAGTGATATTAAATGAATAATAAACATGAAAAAGGTTCTTATTCAAGTGGAAATTAACTTTAGTTTATTATTCATGATATTAAAGAACGATTGAGTCATGTCGGGCACGAGGTAAGGGACTCCATCTCAATATCCTTTCATGGAGAAATATTTCATTTTATACACAACTTTATTTTTTATCGTGTATAAAAACCTTTGAATTTTCATTTCATTCCAAGGGACTCTTTTTATATGAAGCATTTTACTAAATGAAAAAAAAGAATGTTTTTTTAATGTAATCTGTGATAACGACCTTTCCACCGTCGCTAGTATTTTTTGTTCTTTGGATTCCTTAACATGTAGTAATGTTTTTAAAAGGAAAAATAAATACCATATAATATGTTTATGTATTTTGGAATTGAAAATGATTTTGAGAATGGATTTATTATTTCATGATCTTGAAATGATATTTTTTTATTACAATGTGGAAATGTTATCCTTACTTTTTCCTTATGTTATGTGTTATGATCATGTTATGGTTCTTGGGAATTATTTATGTATACAGGTGGTTTCATGATAAACCTAGGGTAGGTGAGCCCGAGATAACTCTCAAATGCATTGGGTAACGTGATGGACGTAAACATGAATGTTTCTACATAGATATTTAGGGAATATATTATGATGGGTATTCCAAAGTAACTCCATATGTAGTTGTGATATCTACAATGTATGTATGATTTTGATGCCACAAGTAACCTTTATGATT
This sequence comes from Viscum album, assembly GCA_963277665.1. Taxonomy (NCBI): domain Eukaryota; kingdom Viridiplantae; phylum Streptophyta; class Magnoliopsida; order Santalales; family Viscaceae; genus Viscum; species Viscum album. The sequence continues at coordinate 1,811,854,595 of OY728164.1, read as the reverse complement.
TATGATTTCTATGTGTTATTCTCAAATATTATGTTTTCATGAAGTAAAAGAGTTTATGTATTGTATTTATTAATGAACAAATGTTTTCTTTCATTGTTTTATAACCCTTACTAAGATTTTCATAATCATCCCAAGTTTTGAAATGTTTTCATAGAACATAAAGATGAATAGGGTCAAGGATGGGATCAAGGAAAAGTCATGATGTCAAAAATCTGGAAATAGACATGACTCTATTTTTTCAAGAGTTTTTATTTTATGAAAAAAATGGATAGGTGGTAGAATTTTCTACATGTAATATTCATGTTGTTATGTAAATTTGATGACCTATTTCTCTAGAACTATAAACCTAAAATGATCCCCAATGTGAATTATTCATTTAATTAAATATTATGTATTGTTTAATGTTGGGTCCTTATAGTTGGTATCAGAGGTCGGTTTAGATAAATTTATGAGTTAGGGTATTGTTATACTAATATCCATAATGTACTTTATGTTAATATTGAAATCATATATAATTTTCATATTACCATGTTGCTTCACCTAAGATATTTCTGTTTTCATAATGGTTTTCCATAGAGGAAACATGGCTGATATGTTAGGATGATATCAGGAGGAAGATAGACATACAAATCAGCAACCTAATATGGTTGGAATAGAAACTGAACAGTTTGTTATAGTGATGGCACAGTTGACATAGGCATTAAATGGTAATGGTATCCATGTACGAGATTATCCAGATCAACCACAGAGGAACATGTTAGTAGTGGAGCATTTCATGAGGCGACATCCCCCATCATTAAGAGGGTCATCTAACTCTGTGCTAGCTTAAGGATGGATTAAAGCACTAGAGAAGATTTTTGATGTCATGGGTTGTTCAAAATATCAAATGGTTAGCCTAGTTGTTTACTATTTTGAAGGTGAAGCTGATCAGTGGTGGTCGATAGTGAAAAATACCATTGATAGTGAAGAGATTGATGCTATCAATTGAAATTAATTCAAAGGAATGATTCATGAGAAATATTTTCCTAAGGTGGTTTGTCTTAGGATAGAGAAACAATTCCTATATTTAAGGTAGGAGGATGACTCAGTGGCTTCTTATGAAGAAAAATTCCCTCAACTGGAATGGTATGCTCCAAATTTCATATGAGATCTTAATAGTAAAATCAACCATTTTTACTCATGATTAAATCCAATGTATTGAAGGCCTTTAGCTTCTCATGAGTTCAAAAGTTTTGAAAAACATGTTCGTTCAGCGGGGAAGGTAGAAATGAAGGTTACTGATGATCATGTATTCTTTGAAAAAAAAAACAGAATAAGATGTCGAGGTGGCAAGAAAAGGGGATGAACTCTTCAAAAAAGTGTGATTGTATGGAACTTATGTTTTCAGTTTGTGAAAATTGATCTAAAATGAATGCTCCGGAATGTCTTTTGAATTCTGTTAAGTGCTACCGTTGTGGTAAAATGAGACATAAGGCTCGTAATTACACTGAAAAAGATCAGGGTAATGGTAAGACAACATTTTATTTACAGTCAGTAAAATGTTTTATGTGAAATGAAATGGTTCATTTTGCAAATTAGTGTCCAAAAAAGATCTCAACCAACGGAAGGTACCCAAACTACAAGTAGAAAGGGGTGGTGGAATCCTTTGCAACTATTTCAGAAGATGATGGGCCATCAAATGAAGTTATTTCAGGTATACTATTTGTTTGTTTAGATTATGCCAGTGTGTTATTTGATTGTGGGTCTACACAATCTTTCATTTGTGGAAATATTTCTAGTAAATTGGGAATACAGTCTCAATATATTCACATAGAACTTATATTAAAAACACCTGGAATAAATGTTAAGAAAAAAATAATACATAACAACATTCATGTTTTTGTGTGCGGAAACAATCTACCTACTAACCTTATTGGTTTTCCTCTAGTACAGTTTGATGTTATTTCTGGTATGGATTGGCATTCTGTTTATCATGCTAAGATTAACTATTGACCTAAAGAGGTTACTTTTCAGAATGACTTTCTGTTTTTGTACAAGAATGAACCCTATCTTTTCATAACATATCAGGATGCTGAATAACTAGTAAAAGATGGAAATGAATGTTACCTTGAACATATTGTTGAAAACAAATGAACTGTTTAGATTAATTATGTGCCAGTGGTAAATGAGTACCTTGATGTTCTTCCTGATCAGTTTCTTGGTAATATACCAGATCGAGAATTTTAATTTTCTATTGACATAGTTCCTGATACTAACCCAATTTCAAAACCCCCTTATCGAATGGCTCAAATTAAACTTTTAGAGTTAATGAAGTAATTGTAAGAGTTATTAGTTAGAGGTTTCATTCGACTTAGTACATAACCATGGGGTGGTCATGTCTTGTTTTTTATAAAGAAAAATTGTTCCATGAGACTTTGCAATGATTATTGAGCATTGAATAACCTCAATAATTAGAATAAGTATCCTTTTCCTCATATCAATGATTTGTTTGATCAGCTCCAGGGAGATCAGTATTTTACGAAGATTGATTTGTATCTAGGGTACCATAAGTTTAAAGTAATGGAAGCATACATTATGAAGACTGTGTTTTGTACTAGAAATGGCCATTATGATTTTTTAGTTATGCCTTTGGGGTTAACCAGTGCACCTGCAATATTCCTTGATCTTATGAATAAAATTCTCCATGAGTTCTTGGATATGTTTTTTTTTGTGTTCATTGGTGATATTTTGGTTTATTATAAAATTAAAGAGGTGCATGAAAGTCATTTAACTGTCATCTTGAAAACCTTAAAAGAAAATAAACTTTATGTGAAATTCAGCAAGTGTGAGTTTTGGTAATAACAAATTTGTTTCCTTGGTCACATTGTTTCAAAAAATGGTATAATTGTTGATCCTGCTAAAACAAAAGTTGTTGAAGAATGGACAAGACCCACAAATAAAACCAAGATTCGTATTTATTTTGGTTTGGAAGTTTATTTCCAGAGCTTTTTTGAAGATTTTTCATGGTTATCTAGTCCAATGACTAAGTTAACTCGAAAAGGTGTTAGGTTTATTTGAACATAATAATGTGATGATTGTTTTCAGGAATTGAAAAGAAGATTGGTGAGTGCTCTAGTTTTGGCACTACCATCCAAAAATGGTGAGTTTCTTATATACAATGATGCCTCATTGAAAGGACTCGGTTGTGACCTAATGCAGAATGATCATGTAATTTCTTAGGCTTTCTGTTATTTGAAACCTCATTAGTTAAATTACCCTGCACATGATTTGGAATTAGCTGCTATTGTTTTTACATGAATAGTTTTGAAGCATCATTTGTATGGAGTAAAATTTGAAATATATATTGATCACAAAATTTTATAGTATATATTCACTAAAAAATAATTGAACACGAGACAGAGGATATGGATAGAAATAATCAAGGATTATGATTACATGATCCATTACCATCTCGGAAAAGAAAATAAAGTGGCAGATGCTTTGAGTCAAAAAAGTAATGTCTCATTAGCCATGCTATGTTTGGAACAAGATCATTTGGTTTTGGATTTTTTAAACAATCACATTGAAGTTGATGGTACATGAAATTATTCTGTTTTGTTTCAGGTGTTAGTGAGATCATATCTATCAGAAAAAATAAATCAAGAATAGAAAAAAGTCAGTGAGTTGCAGAAATAGTTAGAGTTCGTTCAGAAGGGTAAGTTGCCTTAATTTAACATTGATAATTATTGTGTTTTGAGATTTTTATTGAGATTATGTGTACCTTGTGATTCATAGTTGATGAATGAGTTGTTATGTGAAGCTCATAGTTATCTGTTTTCAGTTCACTATGGTAGTACTAAGATGTATAGAGATATTTGGGAGTATTACTAGTGGGATGGAATGAAAACAGATATTGCTGATTTTACTATGATGTGTATGACTTGTCAGTAGGTTAATGTAGAGTGGCTTCTATAGAAATGGATGATTCAGCCTCTACCAGTGACAGAATGAAAATGAAAAAATATATCCATGGACTTCGTTGTTGGATTACCAAAGACATCTCAAGGTAATAATGCAATCTAGGTTATAGTTGATCGTTTGACTAAATCTGATCATTTCCTTCCTATTTGAGATACATTGTCTCTAGATAAACATTCTCGGTTGTATGTTAAAGAGATAGTCAGGTTGCATGGAGATACCCACTCTATTGTATCTAATAGTGATACCAGGTTTACTTCTAACTTTTGTAAAGGCCTTCAGAATTCATTGGCTACTGAATTAAATTTTAGTTCATCTTTTCATCCTCAATCAGATGGGAATTCAGAATGAACAATTCAGACCTTCGATTATATGATACGTTCTTTTTCAATAGATTATCAGGGAAGTTGGGACCAAAATTATTCAGTGGTCGAATATTCATATAATAACAGTTTTCATTCTAGTATACAGATGGCTTCATTTGAGGCATTATATGGAAAGCGTTGTCGAACTCTATCTTTTTGGGATAAATTATGTGAAAGGAAGCTGATGTGAACATAATTGGAAGAATATATTTTAGAGAACGTTTAGTTGATTTAGAATCACATGAGAACAGCTCAGAGAAAACAGAAACGATATACCGATAAATAGAGGAAGGATCTTTCTATTAAGGTAGGTGATCATGTTTTTGTCAAAGATTCTCAATGGAGCAGTGTGATGCGTTTTGTTAAGAAATAAAAGTTGAGTCCAAGGTTCATTAGACTTTATAAAATTCTAGAGAAATTTGGATCAGTTTCATATGGAGTTGATTTACATTCAAGTTTATCCCAGGTATATAATGTTTTTCAGGTTTCAATGTTGTCAAATTATACGTCAGATCCACCTCATTTTTTGAGCCCAGAGGTAGTTTAGTTGGAAGAGAATCTTTCTTATAAATAATAATAGTCCAGGTTTTTGACCATAGAGATAAAGTGTTGCGGAATAATGTAATTAACAAGGTAAAGGTTATGTAGAAAAACCTTATGGTTAAAGAGTCAACCCGGGAATCTAAAAATTCTATGAGGGATAAATACCCCCCCCCCCCCACACTTATTTTGATAAGTAAAATTGAGAGGATGCAATTCCCAAAATAGGGGAAGAATGTAACATCCCAGGTAAATAATCAAAAAGACATATTTCATATTAATTAATATTTTTTAATTAAATATTAATTTTATTTTAATGGGGTTTCAATGTTCGATAGCGTACCCGATACGCAACAACGAGTTTCCTTAAAATATTACGTTGCACACTAATAATAAAATATTATTATTTTAAATGGAAGTTAACTCTTAGCTGTTTTATTTGATAGAATGAACAAAACCAACTAAAATGTTATTATACATGTTTCATAGATATATTTACTTTTATCCAATAAAAGTTAGAGGCTTAAAATGTGAATGAATCTAATTTTTAGCATAATTTACATTAAAATGTTGATTACCTCCTTTTAATGGATATCCCTATTTATATATATATTTGGTCATTTTTATATGTTTTATTTGACCAAATAAAAATCTTCTTTTGATTTGGGACATCAAATTTTACTTTGGGTAATTTTTTTTCTGATAAAGTTCAGTTTTTAATGAATAGTGGAAAATATGGTATTTTAATCTAATTTATTTATATGGTTAGATTATCTTATTAATTGATTTTAAATTGTAATTAGAATATATTTTTACCATTTAATCCAATTTTGGTCATTGGAATTAATTTCACTTTGAAATTGGACATAAACATGTGTCGATCTTTTGATAGTTATTGTTTCTTATAAATACGGTATTTGTTTTAACAACATGAATTATTTCTAAAATTATTTAATGAAACTTTAATGTTTTAAATTTGGAAAAATAGAGATCATTTTTGAATTCATAATATCAAATAAATCTTAGGCTCAATTTTTGTTATTTTTCTGAAAACTTCACGGTTTGGTGAATAGTGAACCCACTTAGTAGTAGTTAAAAGACTGAATTTTTCATTTAAATGTAATTTTAAAACTTATGTGATTTGAATTTGAAAATTAAGACATACATGGTTGTTATTAGTAAGTATAATGTGGTTCAATAAGATGAAAATAATTTTTGGTGAATAGTATCTTTTGACTTTTATTTACCGCGGTTAAAGGTAAAAAAGTTATTTCAACGTGAAAAGAATATTATAATAATTAAAAATTATCTTAAGAATTGTACAAACATTATTTGTTCAGTCATTTATGACCATGGGAATCGTTGGGTTCATTTTGGGACCCCATGGAGCAACCTGGATGTGACAATGACAATTAAGATTAATTAACATAATGTAATGGAAAAAATGAAAAAAAACACAAATATCTTTTATTAAATTAATTTTTATAATGGGTTTTATAAATTATCGTTTGGACTATAAAAATTAATTGGAAATCTAATAAGATTTCTTTTATCATGGTATGTTTTTATAATTTTTATACAACATATATATTAAATTATTTTTGACACAATAATGATGTAGTGTTTACCTCTTAAAAATCATTTAAATAAATAGGGTTATAAATACTAAAATAACTTCCAAAACCGGTCCAATTCTTATTTTATTATTTTATTTCAACCATGGGTAATCTTATCGTAGACTCCAATGATTTACTAACCTTTTTTTAACAGAATATCATTATATAATAAAATAATAGTTTCACACTTTCCTAAAGAGCCCATCCTCTCCCTTATAAAAAGAGACCACTTCTAACCAATTACGCACACCTATCAATTCATTTAGATCGTCCAAACTCTACCTAAATAATCTCCCTACATAAATATACTCTTCTTAGGAGCCTTACCTTAGGCAGAATGCATTTCAATAAGTCCTTTGGTTCAAACCGAAGGTAGTTACCGAAATTAAAGGTAAAAGTTTCTCTTAAATTTTTTTCGTTTATTTTAGTTCTCTAACCACTAAACTCTTTTTATTCATTTATTTTGTAACAAAACCATTGTCCAAAATATAATATGATGTTTTTATGAGAATTATTGTATCTACACACACCTCCATCTAATGGATGAAGAACATAATGTTTCTGTGGATGGAAAACTAACTCCTCATGAAACGATGATTGCTCGATTATCTCATACCGCCTCTCATGGTGGCCATTATAATGGAACTGTATTTATATATGATGTATATTATGTTTATGTTTTCGTTATGATTCTGGAATTTCCATTTATATCATGCCTTTATGGTTTCCCTTTTGGGTAAACGCTATAATCTCAATAGAGGACGTGCGGACTACCGCCCCCTTAATGTGATACGACTCATTCATACCATATGTGGTACGTATAAAGGATAGATTTAATGATATTATATATGATACAATACTATAATTATAATACTATTATGTATCATAATGTTTTAATTCTACTAAATATGAAATTAAATGGTGGAATCGTTCATTCGTACATACGGCATACTGTCTCCATGAACGGTGTATTTCATTTCTTACCTCTAAATGTTATGTAATATTATAAATAAATGTATATGCTGGATATATATTATATATATCATATCCAAATAATGAATATCATTCTGGATAAAATGAAAATTTTCCCTCATTAACAACATGTAATTATAAGAAGTCCATTTCTGACTCAAGTACCAAATATCGACAAAACGAACGTTATAAACATAAATGATTACATAATGTCTATAGCATGGTAATAAGTGATATAAAAGGAATAATAAACATTAAAAAGGTTCTTAAGAAAGTAGAAATTACCTTTAGTTTATTATTCAGGAGATTAAAGAACGATCGAATCAAGTTGGACATGAGGTAAGGGACATCGTCTCAATCTCTTTTCATTGAGGCATATTTAGATTTATACAAAACATTATTTTATACAGTGTATAAACCCCATTGACTATTCATTTCATTCAAAGGGAATCATTTTATATGAATCATTTTAATAAATGACATAAAGAAATGTTTTTAAATGTATGTGGTGACAACGACCTTTCCGGCGCCGCTAGTATTATTTGATCTTTAGCCTGCTTAACTAGCCGTTATGTTTTTAAAATGAAAAATAAATACCATATACTCTTTTTATGTATTTTGGTATTGAAATTTATTTTGATAATGGATTTATTATTTCAATATCTTGAAATGATTTTTTCTTATTGCAATTTGAAAATGTTATCTTTCTTTTATGCTTCTGTTATGTGTTATGATCATGTTATGGTTCTTGGGCATTATTTATGTATACAGGTGGTTCTGTGATAACCCTAGGGCGGGTGAGCCCGAGATAGCTCTCCAATGCATTGGGTAACGTGGGGGAGATTAACCTGAATGTTTCTCCTTAGATATTTATGGAATATACTGTGATGGGTATTCCAAAGGAACTCCGTATTTAGCTGTGATAGCTACACCGTAAGTATGATTTGGATTCCACACGTTACCTTTATAATTTTTGATTTCTATGTGTTATTCTCAAATCTTATGTTTTCATGAGGTAAGTAAAAGTGTTTATGTATTTTATGTATTAATGAACAAATGTTTTCATTCATTGCTTTATAACCCTTACTGAGCTTTTTATGCTCATCCAAAGTTTTGAAATGCTTTCACAGGACATAAAGTTGAATATGGTCAAGGATGGACTTAAGGAAAATTTATGCTATCTAAAACCTGGAAGTAGACATGACTCATCTTTTTCAAGTGTTTTTATTTTATGAAAAAATGGATACTGGGTATAATTGTCTACATGTAATATTCATGTTGTTATGTAAATGTGATGACTTAATTATCTACAAAAAAGATCCTCAATTTGAATTATTCATTTAATTCAATATTATGTGTTGTTTATGGCCGGGTCCATATACATAATCATGGAGTAGGAGAAATTCATAAAACCCATATATGTTTTATGAAAAATTAATCAAAGTTGTTAACCATTTTTCTCGAATCTATAGGTAAAATTTAAAACAACTTTTAGACTAGAAATGTTTCTGAATATATATATATATATACATATTGTAAAGAATTATTTAAACTGTGTAACTTGTACAAGGAAACAATTATTGTATTAAATTTTCAATATTAAATTTATGGATGTAGTATTATTTTTTTGAATACATTAATCCAATCTTTTAATAGATATAGAAAAAATGAGAATCTACATAATGAAAATATATATATGTCATTATATAATATATAAATAAAAAAGGATCTAGATTATTTAAAAACGGTAGAAAAAATCTTAGAAAAATTTGGTAAATAATAAACTCTTAAATATTCCATTAGAATACAATATCATTGTAAAAAGAGATGAATTATTAAAAATATGTTTATTCCGTGCACTGGTTCTACTAGTTATGTTTATCATTTTGATTCTATTGGACAAAATGTGTTCATAATTTCTAAATTATTAATATCTATTTAAATAAAAAAATTAATTAATTTTGGATTCCAAAATAATACATTAATAAAATATATGAACCCATGAAAGTATAGATAAGAAAATTATTTTTTTATAAATCTATTTTTTCATATCGTATAGAAATGAATCGTCAATAAACTATGGTACTTGGATAATCGGTGTTCTAGAAATATTAACATGTTCTGATAAATCATTGAAACCATTATTTCATTGGATGGAAGAAAAGTTAGTTTCAGTGAAAATGATAAAGGGAAACTAATTATAATTATCTATATCAATAACTCTAATATTTTTTTTAAATTTTTAATGATTTTTTTGTCAATTGATTGAAATATTATCCTCTCAAAATTTCCAAATTATGTGATGATGGATTTTAGTTTAGGTTTATAGACAATGAATTTAGTGTTTCTGATTCGAAACTTGATTTATTTTTATATTATTCATAATTTAAAATTATTATACTATATATTCCGTTGTTTATTATCCCAAAAAAAATTATCTATGTTTCTTTCATTGAGAACATTGGATTTGGGATTGAAGAGTTGGCCATTTCAATATTCACTCACCTAGAAATATAAATAAGAAAATCATTTTTAAGGATCTACCCAAATCTATAATTTTTAATGTGAAAATTATCTCATCAATATAAAAAGGGTATGTAATATAGAATCCCCTTCAAACTAAAGAAAGTGTTTTAAACTTTTCTACCGTTACTTCTGGTTCACATTGACTTTTTTGCACACTCGAGTATTGATTTATAGAAATAAAATATTGTTCTTATTATATAGTAGATGATAATTTAAGACACACAAGGGTATTTTTATTATTACAAAAAAGTGATTATCCCTAATGTATTTAAAAAATAATATTTTTGTACATTATCTTAGTGGACTAATAATCAAAACAGTATGTGGTGATCCTGGTCATGAGTTTTATAATTAAGATTTTGAATCCAATTATTCAAAACTATTTTTTAATTATTATTTATATTCCATTAGGAATATAAATTAGAATATTTTAGTATTGAGATGAAATAAAACCCTTCAAGAGATTGCACAGACCATGATCGATGAGTATGATTCAATAATTCATTTTTGTGAAGATTCTATACATAAAACATCTGATATTGCTAATAGATTTTTAATGAGGCCACTTTAAAACAACATTATGAATTATGTATTGGTTAAAAACTATATTTTAATTAATTTAGTTTGTTTGGATCAAATGTTTTGATAATTAATAAATAATAGAATATAGTCAAATTTTCATCCATGAGTGATGAAGGGATTTTCCATGGATATTATGAAACAATTAAATAAGATATATACATTAATAAATGGACTAAGAATATGGATGAATATATAAATATTAAATGTTAAGAAATGTATTAATATGATCCAATAAACAATTTTGAAAATCCTAATGATAAACATAACAGTATAGACATAAAATTTGACCTGTGTGATAATTTCACAAGATCTCTAATGAATAACTAATCTAGTTATGATGAACAGTCTAAATAGGAAACCATATACGTGAATTAGTATAAATACACTTGTGTTCCAAGAGCTGTAAGTACTCATAAATATCATCCCATGGATATTGATGTAGGTGACCTAGATAATGGATCTTAGAGAATAGATTGAATATAAAACCAGGTTGACCATTAATCATTCTTGTTACATTATAAAATTATGAACATTAATGATATAATTTGTGATATATTCTATTTAGAAAATAATCTTGAGGATTTAAATTATTTTGAATGAAATAAAGTCCTAGAATATGATGAATGAAACAGAAACTACATAACTATTGGAATCAAATGGATTTTTAGAAATAAAAATTTATTATTAAATAAAAATAATTACAAAGAAATAATTTTATGTTTTAGAAGGATATATTTAACAAGAGGATATCCACTATGAGGAAACCATATCTTGGTTATCTTGTCATGAATTTTTTAAGATGTTAAATTCTTATATAGATCATTTAGATTCAAAACACAATCAAATGGATTTCAATAGTTCATTATTAAATGAATAAATTGTTAAATAGGTTTTATGGAATTACCCCATATACTTCAATACCCTCAATTTAACAATGATTTTTTATATAAAGATATATTTATATGTCTTAAAAATTATCTTATATTATTGTACGATTGTATATGATCTATTATAAATTCTAATATTTTCTTTAAAGGTATTGGTGATAGTACATTAGTTATTATTATAATTTCAAAAGATTTTACAGTACTCAAAATTTGTGTTTATGATTTTATTTTTGGATATTTAAGAAATTATTTATGTACTGAATTTTCTTAAATGATTAAAATTGAATTTAAAATGATTTTGATTGGTGAGAATAAATCATTTTGGGTATTCTCATTTTTCAAAATAAAAAATGAATTATTTTAACTTAAGGTTTGTACGACGAATTTCTTTTAAAATAATTTGTTATGGATAATACTAAATGTAGTGATATTCCCATGAGTATAAAAATCATGTTGGATATTGATAAAACTAAGAAATAATTTTATCAATCAACTTATAGATGTATTATTGTATGTTTACTATACATATCATCAAGCTGACCTGATATAATTCATAGTGTGCGAATATTTCTTATTTTCAAGAAAAACAAAAAGGGTTAAAATTACCATATATAGAATTAATTATCAAACACATCAATGAAACAAACAACATTGGATTATTTTAGTCCAGAGGTTAATCATTTGATTTAGTTTAGTATACAGTTTTATATTTTTCTTGTTTTATGATACATAAAAAACATTCTTATGGAACATTTCACTATTTTTGGAAATTCTCTATTTTAATGTGGAAATATGAAACATAACACTCTATAATTATCCATGGTTGGTGAAAAGTATATTTTTACAGTTATTTTATATTAAATTTTTATTTGGATGGAAGATACTTTACTAGAATATGCATATTAATTTAGACATGTTCCAATACATTTATAAAACGCATGTCTGATTAATATTTCTAGTAATCTTATATCACATTCTTGAAAAATGAATAATGATATAACAGATCACTTTATAAGGGATTTTTTTACAAGTTTGATATAACTCTAAAATTCATTATTACTATACATCATCATTCTAATATTTTTACATTGCCTTTGAATACTGAGATAAAATATTTTATAATAAATAAAATATAAATCATAGATTATATACAATGGTTTTAATTTAGTTTTAGATATTTATTAAAATATTAAAATATTAAAATTTTATTTGATTTTATGATATTATCCATATGTTTTCATTTTGAATGTTAGTAGACTGACCATTATTTTTTAATTATTCACATTTCTTTCCTACTATAAACACATACTCACATGGTTTTCAAAATCATCATGTGTATTTACTCAATCAGTAACTATGATAACCGTGTAAACCAACTCATATGATCATTAAATATTGTAAAAATATTGGTTCTATAGTTATCATACACAATTTAAGGGTAATTGTTTAATGACTACTACACTGATGTTACTTATATATCAATACATACCATACATACCCTGTTTATTTGCATAAATATTTTTAGGAAATATCCTGGGAGGCATTAGTTTTGACATTAATAATGTTTTAATATTTACCATATTTTAATTAAATATTTAGTTACTGAAACCTCTCGTTTAGACATTCCCTTATCAATCATTCATTTAACTTTAATGAGTTTAAATTATAGGGGATGAAATTATCATCAATGGAAACATTTATTTTTCTAGATTCTTTATTAAAATATGTCAATGAATTTAAAATCCACCTAAATCACATCAGTGATGAAAAAGAGTATACATCTTATTTATCATCCAGTTTTAGTGAAAAATTAATTTGATACACAATTCGCTAGGTTGGAATGAAATTCAAGAACAATGATGAGAATATAAGTTTAAATAAATTGGTAGACCATAATATCATAATATATTAATTTATTTTTATGTAAACATTAATTAATTCCCTAAAATATATTGGAATAATGTAAAATAAAGGAAAAATTATTAATCTTTTGATTTATCTTCAAAAAATTGGTATAGATGTGTGGGTGTGCCATATATTGGACTATATGATGATTATATATATTCATAACCTATTACTCATCCACACTATTAATTTCATAATTTTTTTATTAGCTCACTATGAATACATCTCTATGAATAACCATTAATAATGTTCTTAGTAGAGAATTCATGCAAATGACTAAATTGTTTCATTATTTAATATGGCTAAGGGAATGAGAATTTTGTTTCTTGAGGTATTAGATAATTTTTTTCTTAATTTTAATGATGATTAATGTTCCATGTAGTCTTGAAAATATTTTATAATGAATATTGTTATCCTTAACTTGAAAAAATCATGGTTTATTTCCATACTCTCTCATGGGCTCATTTCTCCATTACTACAATAAAAAGGATTATCTCATTATGGGACAAAAAACAATTTCATCAGGTATATTTTACATTATAAAAATTTTATATAAGAAAACGAGATTCAACTATAATTCATGGAAACAGAAATGTGTTTTTAGATGTGATAAATTATAATAATTGTTTAAACTTATAAAGTACTATATTATACTCAGGGATAATGTATACCTAGGTTTTGAAGTTGATTAGTATTTTGAGAATTTAGGTGATGATGTTTCACTTTATACCTAAGAATAATATGATGTAACTATTGAATTAAAGAAGGATAAAGATAGAAAATATTCTATAAACCTTAATGAAGAAATTATATATTTCTAACATGATGAATTAGAATTATATATTTTTTTGAATGTAATTAATATAGGTATAGATTAGAAGGTTCTCCTATTATTAGGATTCCCCATTGAAATATTATTACTAGTATGACTAATAATGTCTATAATTCACATAGATCACAAGTATTGGTATTAGAGTATCTAAATTCTCATGATAATGATCATCGAGATAGTCTAACTTAATATAGAGAACCTTTCATTATCTTTTAAAAAAACAATGGATGTATCATCAATATTTGAGTTTAAATTCAATATTGAATTTAAGATTCCTATATTATTTTTTTATGATTACATTGTGGAATATTCTTGTAAAAATGATGATGAATACGTTAATAGTGTTGAGGATCAGATGATAAAAGATAGATCTGCAGTGTATTCTTCTATGGTGGATGAAAATAATACCAGTAGGGATCTATCTACCTCTTCCCATGAATCCTATATTATATCAAATTGATATTCAACAAGGGATGGTATGGATATTTTGAATTAAATAATTATAAATATGTTCAAGTACGTTATTATTAATTTAGACACCAATATGAAGTAATCCAAAGAAGTCAATATTTTTTAGGTAGTGACTATGGTAATCTATCTTCTCCTAATGTGATTTAGTTTCAAAATTATGATGATAAAGAATAATATTTCATATTTTAGTGATCATGTTGGTACTCTCCTAGAAGATCTACAAGAAATAGTGATTCAGTTAAAATAAAGGATCATGAATGATGCGTTTCACCCTTCTCTTTTTCCATTATCTCATTTTTATTCTATTGTTAAGGATGGTAAGTTAAAACATCACATTATGGATACGTTAAATGTGTTTCTTTAAGATTTATATAAGACATGAGAATTTGTATACGATGCTTTTCAACCCCATATATCAATGTACATATCATTAGTTGAGGATAATGATAAAAAAAACTTGTCAGAACTATGAAACAATCAAGAGGGATATTAATTATTATCAAAGTTGGATCATCATAGAAACTAATCAATAACTGATATTTGTAACTATTTCATTGGCCTTGAAAATCCCCATTCTAAATTGATATTCTTATTAAAATTTTTAGAATCATATATAAATCATGTTTTATAATCATTTATCGATACTTGGTATGATTCCCATCATTATTGGATCATGGATTATGAGATGTTAGTGATTTTAATCGGTTGATGGAAACCTATCATTATACCTATTGGAAATTTACTCGATCACCCTTATCACTTAATTAATTTTTTCATACAACCTTCTCATCTACATATGATACAGCTAATACTCTTACCTCTACATTTAATGGTAATTTCATATCATTTATATAGATTTCATATATGACCCTTAATAATATTCACTTTAGGATTTCAGATATGGATATATTATAATACTAGTTTTCATCTTGTTAGTGTCATTTTGGTAATATATTTTCATATATCAAAGCCATGCACTATTTTATTTGGATAGGTCTTTTATTGTCATATATAATTATTCCATTTTGATAATATGAAAATATGAGTAATAAATGATGGGGGGATAAATTAATGGAAATGAAATATATTCGAATATATTATATAATTTCAAGTAATTATTACTTAGTTATTTCAATCCATGAAAATAAAACATTAGAATTTTGAAGTAAATTTCGCTCTAAATTTTTTGATTTGTGTTCCTAAAAAAGGGGGAAATTTTTGGATTATATTAGAACATCTATATTTTAATAATATCAAATCATGTCTATTTTAGTATTAATTATTTTCACATTTCATTAAGAAAATTTATTCTGTAAAAAGTATCAAAAATAGATATGTCTGGATCATAGAATACCATAATACCATGTGAAGGACAAGAGGTTGTGTAAGCTTAATGTATATTATACAAGCATTACCAGATTTTATGGATAAATATAGCACACATACTACTCCAACATAACACATTACAAGTAGATTTTATTATGTCAGATGAATAAAATTTTTATGTAACATGAATTCACAGTGCATTGATAATTCATCATTATGTGCATCAAGAATCACCACACCACATGTAAAACCAACTTACCATGTGAACAAGGGACATGATTGTTAAAATAAGTTAAGTGATTGCCAAGAGTAAATTACCCTCCTACAAGATATATATTTTTACCATGTTATGTTATGTATAATTTTTCAAAACGTAATATGTTGACCATGTATTTTAATGTAGTGAACACATGAGGATATAACATATTTGATATATAAATGAGCTTACCATATAATGAGATGAAATAAAAATTCCACCTTTCCACATCAATCAACCATGTCATGTTTCCATGTTCTCAAATAACCATGCTTTATGCAAACAAAACATGTGTTTCTTAATGTTGTAGTTTATCATTTAAAATTTAAAAAATTTAGTAATACAAAATTAATTAATGATCATGTAAATTTATGACTAATTGTTAATATAAAATATCTAGATTTGGGAAGAACAATTATTTATATTAATTTTTTCTTGATGTGTAAAAAATTACGGTAGAAAAGTTAAAACAGATGGCCACACATATTGTGGAAATAAAAGATTATATAATATATATTCCAAGGAAACAGTACATATATGATACAATGTTTTATAGAATATAAATGAAAAAATTATTGGTGCATATTGAAAGATATAAGTAAATTCCAATTATATACTAATGTTGATCTGACATATTTTTGTAAAATTTATCATATTTTATTTTTTTGTTATTCTGTTTATATATTAATTCACTTTCTATTTTATATTTATTTCTTTATCTACAAATAAATTGTAACCTATTCCAAAATACAAAATACTTTTTATTCTCTTAAAAAAATTTATATTCCGACGGATTATTTTGGAAGAGGTAATAGATGACATGGTATCGTTTTCATTTTAGTTACAACTATAGAAGTGGTTATATTCCTAGAAAACATGTGTACTGTTAAATTATAAAACTCAATCAATATTGCAGTTATTTTTATTCTTTAGAAAATCAAATGTAATTTTTTTATATTTATGTACATGGGATTATGTCATGACATGGTAATAAAACTATAGTTTAAATTTAACTATGTTATTTTGTTTTTTCTTTTTTTTATTTTAAAAAATATTTTTTATTTTTTAAACATTGAAAAAAATTAAATTGATAGTTAGTCATAATATTTGATTATATATATATATATATATATTGATTATGTAAAATTGTATTGTATGAAAAAATATCTAGATGTTATTTAATCTAATCCTTAATCCGTCTTCTATAAATATATTTTCAAGATAAATTATAAATATAAATATTATTTTCAATAATTGTTTGTTTTTTATTAAGCTGGGTGATTTAGTTTTTAACTAGATTTTAAGTATAAATATTTTTGGAAACTCAGTTCACATCCCCAAATGATTATCCCAATATCAAAAACAATAATACATATTAAATGATAAACCACTACAATTTCCATAAGGAAGATAATATAAAACCTCAGATAAATTAAAATTCAATCATTAATTCTAAAAACATTAATTAATGTGTAATTAAAATTTATAAGATACTACATTATAATAAAATATATTTTAATTAAATATTTTCATCATTAAATATTATAACTATATTTATTATATAAGAGGTTAGAGAGAGTTCCACTAAAAAATAATATATGTTTAAGGTTTTTTTGACTAAATTTCGATTTTATTATGTCATATACATTCTTCATTTATTAAATTTTACTTTGGGATTATATTCATTAATCCATATATTTAATGTGGAATTTATTTTTATCTCTAGGAGAATTACATTTTCTTATCATAATAAATTTTTTAATTATTTATCTCTTAATAAAAATATTCCATTGTTTAGAATAACACACATCATCTTTATTAGATGTTTATTTCATATGTCCATATCCATTAATTCCAAAAATTATTACTATTATTATAATGATATATTAATTTTATTTTTCGAATGAGGTATACATATATATTTTTAACACTTTTCAATTGTATGTGTAACACCCATAGATTTTAAAATATATTTGTCATTAATAAATTTAATATATTCCACAAATTATGTTTCTAACAAAATGGAACGTATATAATCAAATGTTTGATAATATATAAAATTAACCCATTTCTTTTTATTAATATAAGATTATAAATTTAATGAAATCATATACTTTATGTGTTAAAATTATACTATGAAAATACAACTAATTCTTAAGATACTATATTGAACACTTTTGTTAAATTATGAATTTTCAATAATAAAAAAAATATGAATGATATAAAAAAATTATAGATTTAATTGGTGAAATATGTAATAAATTTATTAATTAAAAAAAGTAAATGTTAACTATATTATAATTATAACATGTAAATTTTTTTTTCTAAATATGAATGTTTTTTAGAATCTTTATTTTATTATATATGTTTAATTAAAAAATATTTTATCATCGTTATGATATAAAAAATTTAGAAATATATTTTTATTCATATAGAAAAATGATTAATAATACATATATATATTATATACTTTATTTAAATTTTAATATAATCATTTTTTTGTAAAATGAAAATTTATTTCCCAAAAACAAATTTTTATTATGCATAATTTCTTTTTATGATTATAGACTAAACTAATCAATAATGATAATTTATTTGATTTAAATTTGTAAAAAAATTACTCAATAAAATAAATTAAAATGTGTATAATTGTTCATAATCGTATATTAATTAGAATGATATCAATTTTATGTTTAATGAATCATTTTCTCTAAAAAATTTGATTACCTTTTTTGATAACTTATATTGTAATTAATTTAATTTATATTTAAAATTTTAATTAGATAAAATTGATCATATATTTTTATTGATCATGTCTAAATTTATTTATAGGGTAAATTTTATTTGTATTCTTATAGAATAGTTACCATGGAAAAATTGATGTCTTTCTGTTAAATGTTAAAATGGTTAAAGGGGTCAAACTAACGAATGAATCTTTAAATATTAAAAATTGTATTTAATTAATTGGATATTTTATTCAAATATCAAAAATAATTTTCATTTTAAATGGAATCATTTATTCAAATTTACCTTGATATTGGATTTATATTATTTCTATGATAGGGATATTTACAAGGGTTCCACTCTTATCACTTATAAAAGGGAACCACCTCTTCACAACTATCCAGACACAATGAGCACATTACCTCAAACATGAGCCACTGAAAGCATGTAAAAACTCTCTTACAGAAGAAAATATTGTTTTGGTCTGCCAATTATATAATCCTACAAAGGCTTACGATATAAGATAATGGAAGAAACCCATGGTATATTTAATTATCCTAACCGAGTTATTTCAAATTTATTTTCTTTTCGAAAATCTCACAATAATCTATAACTACATAAAAAGAATTGAAAATGTAAGCATTACTATTCATAAATTTTTTTATATTGATGGAAAAGTCACTATCTACATCATTTACATCATATTAAAATTTAATGTGTAACAAGTTTTTATGTGAAAAATACCACCTCTATGAAGAGAGAAATTTCATTTTTCATAACCTCCTCCCATGGTTATATATATATATATATATATATTAAATGATTATAAAAAAAATTTCACGACTGTTATTTATTACTGAATGATAATATATTATGAAATTTCAATCCTTATAATATATTTATTAGTGGAAATGATTATCGTTCCAATGTGCGAATTAACACTACCATGAACGACGTATCTTAATTTTAATCACCACCTTATATGGATGTTTCTAAAAACATTATAATATATAAATATTATATATATATATATTATGATTTATAAACCATGACCATGGATCATGTACCAAAACCATTGAACTGTAACATGCATGGAAATGAAAACTATTTACACCAAAATATTTATTTTGGGAAATAATTATTAGTAAATTGGTTATATGAAATCAGAAGTGAAATTTATTTAATCATATACACATAACTATTATTTTAATATGTATTTATAACAAATATAAGTTTATAGTAATGGATTTGAGATCATTTTTAACATAGTGGAATTCATATGTTGTAGTTTATGATTTAATCTTACTTTAAATCGGGATGGATTATATTTAAATTTACTTTGGTAAAATTATATGATATGACTTTTGAAAACATTATTATTATGTTATCATATAATTATTTTAATGTTTATCATATCTTAATTGTAACACCCCAGGTAAATAAAGAATATGACATTTTCATATTTATCCATATTTTTGAATAAAATATTAATATGACTTTAAAGGGGACGCTATGCTCGATGGCGTACCCAACACACAACAACGAGTTTCTTGGGAATCTTACGTTGCACTCTAATAATAAAATAATATTATTTTAAATGGTAGTTAACATGTAGCCGTTGTAATGGCGGGAATGGATAGAAATAACTAAAATATGATTATATATGTTTTTAAATGTTTTTACATTTATCCAATAAAAGATAAAGGCTTAAAATACGGAAAGAATTCAATTTTAGGCGTATATGCCCTAGTTTTCACTAAAGGTTCACTTATCACCTTTTGATGTTGAACCATCATTAAATATAGTTTTTTTCACTCTTATAAATTTTATTGTACCAAATAAAACTCTTCTTAAGAATCGGGACATCAAATTTTACTTTGTGTAATTTTTTGGTATTTTTCCGATAAAGTTCATTTTTTAATGAATAGTGTAAAATGTTGTGTTTTAATTAAAAACCTCTTTTTAATATAATTTATTCATATGATTAGATAATATTTTTAATTGGTTTTAAAGTGAAATTAGAAAATATTTTTACCATTAAATCCAATAGTGGTCGTTGGAATTAATTTCACTTTGAAATCGGACTTAAACTAGTGTCAATCTTTTGATACTTATTGTTTCATAAAAACACGCTATTTGTCATGACAGCGGGAATTAATTATTAAATTATTTAATGTGACTAATATGTTTTGATTTTTGTAAAACGTACTTCATTTTTGAATTCGGAATATCAAATATAGCTTAGGGTGAAGTTTTGGTATTTTTCTGAAAAACTCCAATTTTTGATGAATAGTGAAACCACTAAGTGGTAATCACGCAAACTGATTTTTCAGTTAAATAAAAGTTTACCACTAATGTGTATTGAATTTTAAAAATCCGACATACATGGTTGTCATTAAGATGTAAAATGTGGTTCAATGGGATAAAAATAATTTTTTGGTGAATAGTAACTTATTATGTTTTTAATCACGATTAGTGGTAATTAGTGTAGTTTAAGGTAAAAATGATATTATAAGAATGTGAAAACACCATGAAACTTGTCCTACACCTATTGGGTGAGTCATGGCCGACCAAGACAAGCCATGGGCCAACTTGGGGACCCCATGGTTCCACTTTAGTTGGAAAATGACAATAATATATTTTTATTTAATGGAAAAGTAAAATTGACACAAACATGATATGTTTTACTAAAACAATTTTTAAGTAGGGTTATACAAGTAATATTTTTGATTATAAATAGTCATTGGAAAGCTAAAAAGATTTCCTACATCATAGTAATTTTTTATAATTTTTAGACATTAAATAAATTAAATTATTTATGACATCATAATGATGCAATGATGACATCATTATTTAATGATTAAAATAAAATGGAAATATAATGTAATATCTATGAACTACAGATGTCCAAAACTTATTGGATGGGTGTATTTCGAACCCTTATAACCTTATACAATAATTAAATCAATGTGGGACCTTTTAAAACCGAAACACATTTTCAAATAAAGTAAAATTTCCTTATTTTCCAAAAGTTCCCCTCCTCTCCTCTTATAAAAGGCCCCCACCTCTACCTCTTTTCACACACTCATCAAGCCTTTGGCTCGGCCAACCCCTGCCCATTTACTCTCTCCACATCCCTCTCCTCATCCTAGAGGATTCCCATTGGGAATAATCCTTTCAAAGGAATCCTTTAGGCTCCAATCAAAAGGAGTTACACTTTTAAAGGTAATTCATTCTCTCATATTCATTTGTTTTATTTTGCTTCTCCAACCCCCTAAACTCTTTTTATTTACTTCTTTTGTAACAAAACCAGTATCTTCAATATACTAGGATGTTTTTATAAGATTTAATCGAGCTACACTCTCACACAACTACATCAAATGGTTAAAGAACATACGGTTTCCGTGGATGGTGAAATTCCGCCTCCCGAAACGATGATTGTTCAATACTCATTTAACACCTTCAAAGGTGGCCATTATGATGTCACTATTTTTATATACGATATATAATGTGTTTATGTTTTATTTATGCATCTTTATTTTTCATTTTTGTCTTACCTTTATGGCTTCCATTATGGGTATACGCGATATCTTCATTTAAGGAAGTGCGGACTACCGCCCCCTCAAAGTGATTTGATTCGTTAAATACCATATGTGGGATGTATAAAGGATGGAAATATGATATTATACTGGAATTATATTATACCTTTATATCATTATTATTCCATTCTATAAAATACGAAATAGAAATGAAAGTAGTGTTCATGTGTACGTACGGCTTACCGTCTCCATGAACGGTGCATTTCATTTCTTACCTCTAAATGATTATGTAATGTTATAAATGCATGCATGTACTGGATATATATGACATATATGATATCTACATAATGAATAAAATTCTGGATATAATAAACATTTGGCCACACGAACAACATGTAATTGTAAGAAGTCCACTTTCGACTTAAGAACCAAATATCGGCAAAACAAATATTATTAACTTAAATGATTACATAATGTTTATGACATGGTAATAAGTGGTATAAAAGTAATAATGAACTTTAAAAAGGTTCTTAAGGAAGTAGAAATTAACTCAAGTTTATTATTCCGGAGATTAAAGAACGATCGAGTCAAGTCGGACCCGAGGTAAGGGATCCTACAACTCTCTTTCTTTTTAAGTACACTCTTTTATGTCATTCCTTTTAAGCTCATATTTCTTATGATTGGGATGTTGTTTTATATTACTCCTACTGTACTTATTATTATCATGTGATGAGAGACCCTATTATCTCTCATCAATCCATTTTGTAAGTTTTATGTGGTGTCGTTAGGCTGCCGAGTTTTCGTAAGGGATTTTTCATCTCACTTTTATTCCTGTGAGATTTATGCTACATTTGCCACAAATTCCATTGAGTGGTGTATGTACTGTCCATTATTATACTCTTTGTGTAATATACTTTCGTTTATGAGTATTTACATCCATGATCTATTTTCCTACTTTCATGGGGTGTATGTTTTGAATGATACCCAAGTCGGTAAGGGAACCTTTCACCCTCCTCTTTTTTTAAAATACTTCTTTTGTTGGGTCTTTTAATTTACATATTGTTATGTTGGGATATGTTCTCATATATCCTTATTGATGTAAATTTTATGTCCAAGTGATGAGATACGCTTTTTATCTCTCATCAACTCATTTTGATGTGATGCCGTTATGCTGTCAAGGGAACTTTTTAACCCAATTTCGATTTCTTTGGGTTCAACATGTAGTCATTGAATATGTCATCTATTGAATATGTGTGAATGAAATTTTATTTTTTTACACTTAATATCCACTTATATTGGGTGTATTTATATTTGTCACACATATTTTTGAGATTGATTTGTCCTTAATTTGAGGATACCTTCTTTATATGGGATTTCATCACATTTGACATTTCTATTGAGGGTTCATTGTTTTTAAGCACCAATTCACTCTTATATGGTGTATATACTGTCCTTTGGAGTATTATATCATGAATCCATTTATTCTCATGATATTATAAAGTTCTTACTAAATGTTATTCCTCAATTATTGTATTCAAGAGTCTCTAATTTTGGTAAAACCCCTTTAACAAAAATATCATTTTAAATATTTTAATTATCTGTTCTTGTTAATATCCATGTTTTCAAATTGGTTTTAAGGATTTATTTATATGGATATTAATGGTTTAAAATTTTAAGCTTCAAGGTGGTATGGGACACTTTGATTCAAAAATCTCTTTATTAAATGTTTTGAACGGTTTTGGAAATGGATTCTTTTTGTATAGATTCATTATTTCAAAATACTAAAATGTTATATTATGATTGAAATGTGGAAATGTTTTTTTTCCTTTATGCATGTTTTATGTGATACGTTTATGTTATGGTTCTTGGGCATTGTTATGAAAACGGGTGGTTCCATGATAAACTAAGGGCGGGTGAGCCCGATATAGCTCTCCA
This sequence comes from Viscum album, assembly GCA_963277665.1. Taxonomy (NCBI): domain Eukaryota; kingdom Viridiplantae; phylum Streptophyta; class Magnoliopsida; order Santalales; family Viscaceae; genus Viscum; species Viscum album. The sequence continues at coordinate 1,811,830,162 of OY728164.1, read as the reverse complement.
ATGCATTGGGTAACGCGAAGGAGTGAAACATTAAGGTTTCTCCGAAGACATTTTACGGAATATACTGTGATGGGTCTTCCAAACGTAACCAAGAGGGTTACTCCCTACGTAAGAATGTTATGAATGCCTCAATTTACCTTTATGTCTTATGTTTTCTTTGATTTATTCATGATTTGATATGCCTATGTTTTATGGGTAAAGTATGATTTCATTCTTATGTATATATGAACTCATGTTTCCTTTCCATATTTTTATAACCCTTACTGAGCTTTTTATGCTCATCCCATGTTTTTGAAATGCTTTTCACAGGTCAAGGGAAAGGTACATGATGTGACGATAGTGTCAAGGATGTGTCAAGAAAGAATCTGTGTTTTATTTTAAATAGGTTTCCATTGATGGGAAGAATGAATTTTGTCTTTTATGTAACCACCTTGTTTAAATGTGGAATGTAATGCAAGTTTCATGATCTAATTATCTAAAACTCTAAACCTGAAAAGATCCTCAATGTGTAATCTTGTAATAACTCAAGATTAAGTAAGGTTTAAGGTTGGGGCCTTATAGTTGTTATCAAAGGTCGGTTTAGATAACTTTAGAGGTTAGGGTATTCTTTAAGCATAAGTGACAATTACCATAATGGTTAGGATTTCAGAAAGAGTATTAGTTTTAGGTAAAGTGAATGAGTAAGTATATATTATTGTTTATCTTACTCATTAGTACATGATGGTTTTGTTGATATACTCACACTGACCTTTTTGGTTTTAGTAAATGGCTGGATCTAGCAGGCACCAAAGTAACAGTGGATGTGAAGGAAACTGTGACAGTTTTTTGAGCAAGCAACTGAATGATATGGGAGCTGCAATGAGAACTCTTTTGATTATCCTCAACCAACTATCTGGAGTCATGATTGACCACCTAAACCTTGGAGATTTCTCTAAGGCATCATATATGCAAGAAACAAATCCCTACAGAAGTACAGGTAATAATCATAAAGGTAAGTGTGTTCAAAAACCTATGTGTCAAAGATGTGGAAAGAAACACCTAGGAAAATGTTTCAAAGGGACAGAAATATGTTATAGATGTGGAAATGAAGGTCATAAAGCAAGAACCTTCCATGGAAAAAGGAAGCATCCAGTTGACTCGAGGAAAGGGAAAGAAGTTCTTTCTGAGGGATCAATTGAATGTTTTAAATGTGGTGTTCATAGTCATTATGAAAAAACATGTCCTATGAAGAAGTTTCGTGAATGGGGTCACCAAGAGCGTACCAATATTCGTTTACCAATACCTAATGCCATTCCGATTGAGGATGAAGAAACTGACAATGACCAATCAAAGGTATGTACTATTTCATGACTATTGTTTTCTTGTTTTGGAATCTTAGGATATGATTCATGATTTTGTTTGTAGGAAAGAGGTATTTCGGAATAAGTTGGAAAGGAATGGATAATGGATCATGAAGAATGTTGAATGAGTAAGATGTCAACATATAAGGGCTTCAAGAGTTAGGGTGAAATTCTTAAGAGTATTAAGTCTCTTTTGATGATGGGGTTACATTAGAAAAATTTTTATATTATGTGTAACCATGATGTTTAATATAGGAAAATTTTATCCAAGGAATAGTTATCATTTCTTTTGTGGACATAGTTATAAAGAACCAGTTGGGTTTATATGATCCTTACTTTTGAGGAAATTATGGGTTACTAAATGTTATGATTGAAGTGAAAGGCATGAGATAACATTGAGGTTAAAATATGTTATGAATATTTTTGAAGATTTTATCTCGTTTTGGGGAATGTTTTGAGAATTATATAGTTTTGAAAAAAGGACAACACGCAGACCGTGTGACAACCCGTCGCGTCGGACAAAGCTGCGGGAATAGAACCCACAACCAAAGTGCGACTGGTATTTATCGCCTACCACTGGACTACGTAAAGTCCCTGGTTAGTTTGACTGATTCTTTTTAGTTATATGATTTTATGAATTAAGAGTAAGTTGATTTTGGAGGATATTTGATTAGGATAATTACTTTTCAATGCGAGACTTTAGGAGCAACTAATGTTGTTTGGAGATAAATGTTACAATTTAACTTGGAAGACTATGTGACTAAATCCTTTAAATATTTGGGTTTCAATCTTATATTGGTTTACTTTGAAGAATTTTATGGACAAATTGTTTATCGGATGGTCCTCGTTGAACTTTTGGTTTTGTTAGACAAATTTTGGAGATTAAGAATAGATTTTCTGTTTATAAGGGGTTATCCTTTTCTGGATTATCTGATCTTGTACTGACCTTTTTGGTTTTGGTTTTGGTTAAAGCCTAAATACATGGGATGTATATAGTTCTCTTTTGGGGATTAGGTGATTCTCTAGAAGTTGATTATAGTACTCTTAATGCGAACAAGTCTCCCTAAATACTCGTCTTTTGGAAAAAAATATGATTTTCACTAAGGAATCTAGTAAAAGTTGAGAGTCAACATGATAAGTGACTATGTTTCCTTATGAATAAATTCCTCAATAAAAAGTAACTTAAAACAAAAAAATGTTGTCTATTAACTTTTCCTACTGGGGAATCGAATACCGTTTAACCCATCACAAGTTTGTGATTTTCTCATGGTTAACTTTCTCCTAAACATGTTTTCTTTCACTCTCCATCAGAACATGACCCTATGTTTTCTCCTCCATGTTCATGTTTTCCTACATGGAGTCCTAGTATGGGTTAACTCGGGTGACCCCTGTGCTTATCTTTCTTTATTTTAAAGTGGTTGTTTTACCGACTCTTGTTCTGATATGGGACTTTCAAGGATGTTTCCAAGCGCAATTTTAAAATTGCGAGGACGCAATTCCCAAAAGGGGGGAAGGATGTAACACCCCAGGTAAATAAAGAATATGACATTTTCATATTTATCCATATTTTTGAATAAAATATTAATATGACTTTAAAGGGGACGTTATGCTCGATGGCGTACCAAACACACAACAACGAGTTTCTTGGGAATCTTACGTTGCACTCTAATAATAAAATAATATTATTTTAAATGGTAGTTAACATGTAGTCGTTGTAATGGCGGGAATGGATAGAAATAACTAAAATATGATTATATATGTTTTTAAATGTTTTTACATTTATCCAATAAATGATAAAGGCTTAAAATACAGAAAGAATTCAATTTTAGGCGTATATGCCCTAGTTTTCACTAAAAGTTCACTTATCACCTTTTGATGTTGAACCATCATTAAATATAGTTTTTTTCACTCTTATAAATTTTATTGGACCAAATAAAACTCTTCTTAAGAATCGGGACATCAAATTTTACTTTGTGTAATTTTTTGGTATTTTTCCGATAAAGTTCATTTTTTAATGAATAGTGTAAAATGTTGTGTTTTAATTCAAAACCTCTTTTTAATCTAATTTATTTATATGATTAGATAATATTTTTAATTGGTTTTATAGTGAAATTAGAAAATATTTTTACCATTAAATCCAATAGTGGTCGTTGGAATTAATTTCACTTTGAAATCGGACTTAAACTAGTGTCATTCTTTTGATACTTATTGTTTCATAAAAACACGCTATTTGTCATGACAACGGGAATTAATTATTGAATTAATTAATGTGACTAATATGTTTTGATTTTTGTAAAACGGACTTCATTTTTGAATTCGTAATATCAAATATAGCTTAGGGTGATGTTTTGGTATTTTTCTGAAAAACTCCAATTTTTGATGAATAGTGAAACCACTAAGTGGTTATCAAGCAAAATGATTTTTCAGTTAAATGAAAGTTTACCACTAATGTGTATTGAATTTTAAAAATCCGACATAAATGTTTGTCATTAATAAGTAAAAGGTTCTTCAATGGGATAAAAATAATTTTTTGGTGAATAGTAACTTATTATGTTTTTAATCGCGATTATTGGTAATTAGTGTAGTTAAAGGTAAAAATGATATTATAAGAATGTGAAAACACCGTGACACTTGTCCTACACCTATTGGGTGAGTCATGGACGACCAAGACAAGCCATGGGCCAACTTGGGGACCCCATGGTGCCACTTTAGTTTGAAAATGACAATAATATATTTTTATTTAATGGAAAAGTAAAATTGACACAAACATGATATGTTTTACTAAGACACATTTTAAGTAGGGTTATACAAGTAATATTTTTGATTATAAATAGTCATTGGAAATATAAAAAGATTTCCTACATCATATTAATTTTTTAATAATTTTTAGACATTAAATAAATTAAATTATTTATGACATCATAATGATGCAGTGATGACATAATTATTTAACGATTAAAATAAAATGGAAATATAATGTAATATCTATGAACTACACATGTCCAAAACTTATTTTATGGGTGTATTTCGAACCCTTATAACCTTATCCACTAATTATATCAATGTGGGACCTTTTAAAACCGAAACACATTTTCAAATAAAGTAATATTTCCTTACTTTCCAAAAGTGCCCCTCCTCTCCTCTTATAAAAGGCCCCCACCTCAACCTCTTTTCACACACTCGTCAAGCCTTTTGCTCGGCCAACCCCTGCCCATTTACTCTCTCCACATCTCTCTCCTCATCATAGAGGATTCCTATGGGGCAGAATCCTTTCAAAGGAAGCCTTTAGGCTCAAATCAAAAGGAGTTACACTTTTAAAGGTAATTCATTCTCTCATGTTCATTTGTTTTATTTTGCTTCTCCAACCCCCTAAACTCTTTTTATTTACTTCTTTTGTAACAACACCAGTATCTTCAATATACTAGGATGTTGTTATAAGATTTATTCGAGCTACACTCTCACACAACTACATCAAATGGTTAAAGAACATACGGTTTCCGTGGATGGTGAAATTTCGCCTCCCGAAACGATGATTGTTCAATACTCATTTAACATCTTCAAAGGTGGCCATTATGATGTCACTATTTTTATATATGATATATAATATGTTTATGTTTTAATTATTCTTCTGTATTTTTCATTTTTGTCTTACCTTTATGGCTTCCATTATGGGTATACGTGATATCTTCATTTAAGGAAGTGCGGACTACCGCCCCCTCAAAGTGATTTGATTCGTTAAATACCATATGTGGGATGTATAAATGATAGAAATATGATATTATATATGATATTATACTGGAATTATAATATACCTTTATATCATTATTATTCCATTCTATAAAATACGAAATAGAAATGAAAGTAGCGTTCATGCGTACGTACGGCTTACCGTCTCCATGAACGGTGCATTTCATTTCTTTCCACTAAATGATTATGTAATGTTATAAATGCATGAATGTAATGGATATATATGACATATATGATATCTACATAATGAATAAAATTCGGGATATAATAAACATTTGGCCACACGAACAACATGTAATTGTAAGAAGTCCACTTTCGACTTAAGAACCAAATATCGGCAAAACAAATATTATTAACTTAAATGATTACATAATGTTTATGACATGGTAATAAGTGGTATAAAAGTAATAATGAACTTTAAAAAGGTTCTTAAGGAAGTATAAATTAACTCAAGTTTATTATTCAGGAGATTAAAGAACGATCGAGTCAAGTCGGACCCGAGGTAAGGGATCCTACAACTGTCATTCTTTTTAAGTACACTCTTTTATGTCATTCCTTTTAAGCTCATATTTCTTATGATTAGGATGTTCTTTTATATTAATCCTACTGTACTTGTTATGTTCATGTGATGAGATACCCTATTCTCTCTCATCAATCCATTTTGGAAGTTTTATGTGGCGCCGTTAGGCTGCCGAGTTTTCGTAAGGGATTTTTCATCTCACTTTTATTCCCGTGAGATTTATGCTACATTTGCCACAAATTCCATTGAGTGGTGTATGTACTATCCATTATTATACTCTTTGTGTAATATACTTTCGTTTATGAGTATTTACATCAATGATCTATTGTCCTTCTTTCATGGGGTGTATGTTTTGAAAGATACCCAAGTCGGTAAGGGAACCTTTCACCCTCCTCTTTTTTTAAAAGACTTCTTTTGTTGGGTCCTTTAATTTACATATTGTTATGTTGGGATATGTTCTCATATATACTTATTGATTTAAATTTTATGTCCAAGTGATGAGATACGCTTTTTATCTCTCATCAACTCATTTTGATGTGATGCCGTTAGGCTGTCAAGGGAACTTTTTAACCCAATTTCGATTTCTTTGGGTTCAACATGTAGTCATTGAATATGTCATCTATTGAATATGTGTGAATGACATTTTATTGTTTTACACTTAATATCCACTTATATTGGGTGTATTTATATTTGTCACACATATTTTTGAGATTTATTTGTCCTTAATTTAAGGATACCTTCTTTATAAGGGATTTCATCACATTTGACATTTCTATTGAGGGTTCATTGTTGTTATGCACCAATTCAATCTTATATGGTGTATATACTGTCCTTTGGAGTATTATATCATGAATCCATTTATTCTCATGATATTATAAAGTTCTTACTAAATGTTATTCCTCAATTATTGTATTCAAGAGTCTCTAATTTTGGTAAAACCCCTTCAACCAAAATATCGTTTTAAATATTTTAATTATTTGTTCTTGTTAATATCCATGTTTTCAAAATGGTTTTAAGGATTTATTTATATGGATAATAATGGTTTAAAATTTTAAGCTTCAAGGTGGTATGGGACACTTTGATTCAAAAATCTCTTTATTAAATGTTTTGAACGGTTTTGGAAATGGATTCTTTTTGTATGGATTCATTATTTCAAAATACTAAAATGTTATATTATGATTGAAATGTGGAAATGTTTTGTTTCCTTTATGCATGTTTTATGTGATACGTTTATGTTATGGTTCTTGGGCATTGTTATGAAAATGGGTGGTTCCGTGATAAACTAAGGGCGGGTGAGCCCGATATAGCTCTCCAATGCATTGGGTAACGCGAAGGAGTGAAAAGTTAAGGTTTCTCCGAAGAGATTTTAGGGAATATACTGTGATGGGTATTCCAAACGTAACCAAGAGGGTTACTCCCTACGTAAGAATGTTATGAATGCCTCAAGTTATTTTTATGTCTTATGTTTTTTATAATTTATTCATGATTTGATATGCCTATGTTTTATGGGTAAAGTATGATTTCATTAATATGTATATATGAACTCATGTTTCCTTTCCATATTTTTATAACCCTTACTGAGCTTTTTATGCTCATCCCAAGTTTTTGAAATGCTTTTCACAGGTCAAGGGAAAGGTACATGATGTGACGATAGTGTCAAGGATGTGTCAAGAAAGAATCTGTGTTTTATTTTAAATAGGTTTCAATTGATGGGAAGAATGAATTTTGTCTTTTATGTAACCACCTTGTTTAAATGTGGAATGTAATGCAAGTTTCATGATCTAATTCTCTAAAACTCTAAACCAGAAAAGATCCCCAATGTGTAATCTTGTAATAACTGAAGATTAAGTAAGGTTTAAGGCTGGGGCCTTATATTAATCCTATATCATTTCTCATTACAACAATATTGAAATGAATTCTCATAATGGGATCCCACCAAATAACTAATTTTCAATGTATAATCACTCACTTACTTGTACTGGTTATTCATCTTATTTCATTAATGTTCTTATATATACATAGATTATTTTTTATGATCTACTTAATTAATATTTTTCATTTTAAAATATATTAAAAATTAATAGTTTTTGAAATTTTTTATTGTTATATTGACATTGTTTAGAGAAGTGGGATGCGAATATTAATTTTTATTTACCACTTAACCACTTTTCACTCAATCAGATACATTATTTATTATCATCATTTATATAAAAAAGTTATGATATTTCATATAATATAAAATTATAATTTTTATATTAATATTAATAATATAATGGTTACCAATAGAAATTGATTTTTTTATATTATTTATCTGTGCATACCATCAATGATTTTATTAAAGTATTGATTTTTTTTATGTCAATATTTTTTTTTCAAATATGTTTCAATGAGGATATTATGTTATATAACCGTATACGATATTTCAATAGATATCCTATGTAAATGTTTTTACAAAATTTTCATGAATTCCATTTCATTCCCATTGGTTGATTAATCTATGAGGGAATGATTAATTCTTTTATTTTATTAGTATAGATATATATTGTTTATTATTATATGATAAGTGGGTCTGTTATGTTTCCCCAATTCATTATGTAATTTTCTACATCTCAGGATAAAAATGAGAACATTGGTGGTTAACAAAATCCAAAGTGGTTCAAGGAGGAGTTTACTGAAGCACGGAATGTTAATGTGTAGTTATCCAAAGACTAAAATATAATTACTGTCATTGTTTGTGGCCATGAAATATTATTTCTATGATTATGAATATTGTGAAATTTTATGATATACTATTGTGACATATTTTTATTCTTATTATAGATCTAAGGCATCATGGTTCATTCATATTTTTCACTCATATGAAGTATCTCTTACATTATAATGATTCATAATACCATGAATCATGAATGGAGAATTATGTCACTAGGTATCATCATTATGTAACTTGATTATGTTATCACGCCCTTATGCGCACACCATTCTCACTTATGATGCATGAATGTTTTCTCACATGTTTTCCCTTACCCTGAATCTGAGATTAACCATTCTTAAATTATATTTTCTCTAGTAATTGAAGAAGGATAATAAGTATGTAATGTCTTTGTGTGTACCATGTGATATGTATTATTATCTTATATGTTAATTATTGTGTGTACCATGTGAGAATACTGATTGTGAGACATGTTTAAGGTTGATTATAAATAAGATTCTTATGTATCTAATCTCCAATAACACTAGTCCTTTTCAAAATATTAATAATTTATTATTGTGATGTGTGTTGATTATTCATTTTAAATTATATAATATTTACCTATTTCATTCCAGAGATGTAACCTCATAACTCCAGTAACCCATAGTAGGTGGTTAACTAACTACATTATAAACAAACTAGATGTTACATCACATTGTATCTAGTTGTCTAGTATCCATGACAGATGAACTACATACAAGATAATCATATAATAAACCAAAAAATAAATTATTATATATAATTATATGTATAATGTTATTACTTCATCACGCATATACATAAATTCATTTAACATTCACTTCCTGGTTACGTAGTGATAGAAAAAAATAATAGATTCTATTGAAATTTACCAATAAGGTAAATATTACATCAAAATATATCAAAGGTCAAATAAAACATGTGTAACCTTGGAATTAAAAAACAATATATTCCATATTACTAAGATAATGAAGATTGAATGTTTTTATGGATGGAAATGTAACACAAAAAATTAAATGGATAACAAAAAATGATTTCATAATGATAAAATGAATAATGACAGGAATCCTAATATATCCATAAATGGATATATTATAAGAGATAATACATAGATTGCTAAGGAATACATGAAATAATGGTACTATTTTTTATTATGTGAGATTCCAATTTATTGGGGGGAAATAATATACCCCATATATCACATACTATCTCCAATGAATACATCATATGAAATAAATTAATATCCATACAATAAATAATTAATATAACAATTATTATTATCATGACCCATCCTAGTGGGGACTATGGGATGACTCTCCTTGACCACCTTAAAAAAGCTAGGGGATACTAACTAGTACTCAGAGGGCATATCATTAACATGGGAGGTCATTGCATATGTACTTGTACACACATAAATCTCCAATCCTATACAATGACGAAATATAAAATCAACTGAACAATGATAAATTCATATGTATAAATCTCATAACCAGTGTATAACATGAAGTAATGAAAGTAAATAGGTAAAAATAAAATCCCCCCAAAATGTGTCGATAACACATGTCCAAACTGAACATAAATGTACATGGACTGATTTGTGAATTTCAATGAAATGCATCTCATTCTGTCAATTGTCACTAAGCATTGTATGGTCTGGGACCACCATGGACTCTTCACATTTATGATCATCTGAAAAAGACTTGACACATGTAGAAAAAACCATGCATGGGTGAGTATAAAAATAATTATTTTGACACCACGAAACAATAAAACATAAAACTATGGAAATTAAGTTATCTCTACTGATGTGTGTGCTTACAATAACATATGAAAATAATACCCAATTATAATCAACATATAAAAAAATATCAGAGGTCATACACAACTATAATATACTATCCCTATGATTATTCCTCGATGATTGCATAAATCACTCATCCGGGATAACACACAGCTGAGTTGGATATCAATGATGATGTCCTCATGAGAGGTACTGCTCTATATATCTCACCATGAGAGTTAACACACTGATAATTCAATTATATTATGTTACACCTATGAGGATAAAAAAAACAATCCCATAGGGTGATACAAACAACTCAGTATGGATTATCCCAACTATGTATTGAATCATCACCTATATAGTTTTGGTCATGTCGTTACCAAAAACTCCACCTAGGGAATTAATATTAATATAGGATACAAATCTGATCCTCTTGAAGGGATTCCTACAATTCTAAATTTGTTATTATATAGAAAGGAGTATATTCCTTGGAGTATGTACCAATATAATAACAACCATCATGAAAATTATAATAGGAAAATCATAATGAATCATCTCCATGATATGGAAGAAATATATTCAATCTATATGGAAAAGCGTACAGGTGTTTTGTTGGGGTACACACCCTTACCATTGATCATGGTTCATTACTAGGAAAATACCCATAGTCATCAAATCATGTCCATGTAGTGGTACACACTACGTATAAATCTTATGTAATCTACCCTAGTGCTAGAACATAGCTACAACCCATTTACTTGTGAATATGTATTGTTTAATGTCTTATCCCATTTATTTGATCCAATATGTGTCTCTGTGGAGGAGTAAACACAATGTAGGATGGTTGTGTAGTCTATCCCATGTCAGTGTAGTCTCTGAATTACACGTCACATATCAATATAAGAAACACACACCATATAGGGTGGACCACACACCGTGTGACACATAACACATACCCAAAACCAGAGCCTCTGCTCAGTTGTCCCACATGTTTTGAAATTCCAAATTACACACCCTGTATTCATGATATTACAAAATCCCGGGATCAAACTCTGCACATCCATCTTTATCCTCTAAGATTCGATCTGGTGGTCACCATTCCGTGAAAATATAGATCAAGCCTCGATGATTTGTTTCATCTCTGAATCAATGTGTTTCCTCATCAGATATACTCTCAAAATAGACCACATAACATTTTCTTATTCTCTAATGAACTCTAATAAATATGAATTCAAGTGTCCTTTATCATCCAAATCACTTTTTATCCACAATTATACATTTTTCGTGTCATTTTGATTCTATATCTATGATATGAGAATGTTATGCTATGAAACTGTTGTGGAAGGATCGATTGATATGAAATTGTTGAGTCATGGACCAAGTGAAAACAAACAAGACAAAAGATGAATGAAGGGGGGATAAAAAAATTAAAATATCTGAGGAACAAACCTTGATCGATTATTGTTTTGATCATGATCCATCATCTACAGAATGACACATGAAAAATATATAATAATAACAAAACACATGTTAAATCGCTGCAAAATAAATCCTATATAGTGAGCCAATTGAAAAATGATTCAACTTATTCTTTGATTGATCTATGTTCATCGTAGACTTCAAGAATGGGGTCTAAACAAATCAAAACACACACTATCTTGATTTGGATCGATCGAATATTAGGAACTATGAGTTCTCAACATCATTTAATAAATCCAAAAAATCCAAGGTGCACCAATATTTAATCCATAATTTGACCATCATTTACCTAAGAGGATTATCCAAGGATCTATCTAATGATATACTAGAGGTTATTGGGTAATTAAGATGACACTATAATTCAGACAGAATGACCTTTTTAATGATCAACTAATTGATGTGAAAATGAGATGATTTAAAATATTTTTTTAAAATATTTTATTCATTTCAATATATGTGATGGATTATTGACAAAGGACCAGTGCCGACTATTTTTAAGTAATTCATACGGTAAAACCAGCATTATTTATTCATACATTGTTTTGGATTTCTACTATGAGGACATATGTATGCATTTTTCCAATTTTTTAGGAAAAATGAATGTGCATGCTATTTAATATTTTTTATAAATTTAAATCCTCTATTTCGATCACAGAAGGACTTGGAATTGTATGTCATCTTTGTTTATGGTCATGAAATAACACATATATTATCCCAAAATAATAAATATAAATTTAGAAACATTGCATTCTCCCCACCTTGGGGATTTATGTCACCAAAAATCCAAAAAACTATTATTAAATCTGAGGGTACTGAGCGAGAATATGAGTATCCCACTCCCATGTGATATCCTAGAGACTCTAGTGTCAAAATTGAACACACAACAAAGGAATTAATCACTTAAAAATGATCCTCTCTAGTATATCCTTGATTTCAATATGGTACACTATAAATGTAGATCCATTCTCAATGTCTATATTGCCGCATTCAATAACGTCTGATCGGTCGTATCCATACCTCCACAACTGCAACACATGGAATACATCATGTACTAGGTGAAACTTTTGTGTTTGAGCTACGTGTTACACCACCTCTCCAACTCTATATTGTTTATGTAATGGGTTTATGAACCTCAAAGATTTAGTTTCTCCCAGAAAAAATATACATAATCTTTATTGAGTTGAAACCCATTATAATACACAATCTCCTATCATGAAATCAAATGTTCTTCATTAAATGTTGGATTAAGACTTACAATAGCTACTTTTTCCTTTATCCTTACATGAGTGATCTACACCTTCATTATTGAATCTCTCACCAACTCTAGTCCCTTGAGTGCTGACTCTCCTAGGTCAGTCCATAAAATTTTTGACCTACAGGGTCACCAGTACAAAGCCTCTAATTGCTCCATACTGATGATGGAATGATAACTCTAGTTGTATGAAAACTCCACTAGGGGTAGGTGATCCTCCAAAACTACAGCCAAATTCCAACATGCATGCCTGCAACATGTCCAATAGAACCTCAAAGGTCTTCTCAATCTAAAGATAATATTGTGGAAGAAATGTTGTGCTCAAGAATAACTAGGTCCCAAATTCCTCATGTATTCCCCTCAACAAATAAGTTTTATATCCATCATCACGATCTGAAACAATAGTAAATGGATTTTCATTGGGCCAAAATATATCTTAAATGTAGAGGTGCGTCAAGATCTCTATTGATCCATGATATCTTATAGCTAGGAAGGGGGATGACATGGTGATTCAGTCTATGATCACTGAGATGGAATCATGTCCCTTTGATGTATCTGGTGTACCCATCATTTTTTCCATAGATATCTTATCTGAATTCAATTATAGAACCTAAAAGGGTTATGCAAAAACCTATTTAAACATGGTTCCCTTCCTTCACTTGCTGACAAAAATCGAAGAGAGAGATAGAGGAATACTCAAAAACAACATTCATTGTCCATGTCAGTAAAAAATGACATCAATGGTTCCACTACATATTTTCCAAACCTATATTAATAACCTATTTAGATGTATAAATCATAATCAGAAACACTTATTACAATGTTAACGGTACCACTGTGCATCATATGAAAAGAACGATATGCTTTCCACCTTTTAAAAATCCACCAGGATCATTCTCTATGTATATTCATGCACATATAGTCTCACAATAATTATCCACAAGATGTGCCTCTATAAATCACTATAATAGAGAAGTGGTGAATTCCATCAACTAGAAAGAAGATTCTCTACCTCCATCCACAACAGATAATTGCAATGAGCAAAACTGATCTGTATTCACATTTGGAAGCTAAAAAAAAGTTCACCTACTAAGAGAATATACTACCATTTTCCCCTTCCCTGGGGTATATAAAATTTCAATGTCATAATCATGAAAGAAATATAGAAATATCTACATTCTCAATATGATATGCTTCTTATAAGAAATGTACTTGAAGCTCTAGAGATTAATGTACGACATATATGGATCTCTCATCCTGTAGTGTGACCAAATCATCAATTCAAAGACTAAATCTACTAACTCATGATTGTAGGTCACATTGTTCTACTTGTGTGGTTTCAACTACCATGATACATAGAAAATAATTATTTCATCTCTAATATAACACAAACATCCTCAGTTCCTAATTCATCATAGATCATTATGTACTCAACACCCACCTCTAAAAATATCATGTTATGTGCACACGTTAAAATCTTCCTCAACTTCATAAAATCCTTCTAAAACCTCAATTTTTACATTAATGGTTTCCCCTTCTATTTCAATGTTATCATGGAAGATTATATCCTATAGAAATCATTTATGAATATTCTAAAATAGTTCATAAACCCATGGATTCTCCACACCTCTATCACACATTCATGTGGCTATCATGATATCACTACCTCGACCATGGATGGGTCCAATGCTAAACTATTCGATGAGATAACATGGCCTAGAAATCATACATCCAAAATATAGAATTCATACCTCAAGAAATTTATATAATAATGCTTCTGATGGAGTATTTATGAATACCATACTGAAGGGACTCGGGTTCTCTTCCATGAAAATCATGTACAGAAGGATATCATGGATGATTACAACCATGAAATGGACTATGTATGTCTAAAGAGTTAGTTCATATGTCTGATAAACACTATTGGTTAATTTAACAAGCCAGTTGGAATAACCAAGTATTCATAGTGACATATAAGCATTTTAAATTTCTTCTTTGGTATATTATCATCACGTTATTTATGATGGTGATAGCCTGACCTAAGGTCAGCCTTAGAGAATAATCATTACCCACTAAAAAGATCAAATAGTTCATCAATCCCCAGTAGTGGATACATATTCTTTAGAGTCTCAATGTTTATGTTTCGGTAGTCCACACATAACCTCAAGATATAATTTACCTTCTTGTTAAATAAAACAGAGGTTGGCCAATGGGAACCAATGAGTCTCTCAATTCTCTTCCTTAGAAAGTCCTTCAACATTACCCTCATCTCACAAATTATTTTGGTAGCCATCTAATATGTCAGTGTAAATATCGGTGTAATCTTGAGGTTTAGATCAATGAAAATGTGTATCTCTAATGTGAAAGGAAATCCATAAGGTCATCTGAGAATGTCATCATCATACATCGCCTCCACTACAGGAAACTAAGAACTTGCAAGACCGCTATACCAATTGTTAGGAAAGACAACATATGAATAATAATATGTACCCTACAATGCACAACTCCATCTTATGCTTATTGGGTTTCCTTTTCACTGATAAAGGAGGAACCATTTCCATAAATTGGATACACAATTCCCATCACCTAAAAAATTTAATATGGGCATGACTTGGATGTAACAAATCCATACCAAGATTGATGTTATAACGAATTATCACTACTACCATGATATTTTAACTAAAACACTCATTTACAAGGGTGAGGTCGTGCTATCGGCATAAGCATGTGATCACTCAGTCTTCAACAATTGAATTATCCATGTGTAAGGATCGATTTAATAGTTTAATTTAAATCTCTAGGTCTCATACAAGGCATGGGAATGAAAATAACAACAAGCAGCTATGGCCGTTAATATATTAGCTAAAGTAACAAAGATAGATTAAACATTGAATCATTCTTAAAGGAAATGGATGATAATCTTTGACCATGCACATATGTCCCTACCCCTTTCTACTATATCCCTAATCTTGGTGTAGACCATTTATGCCTTTGGTGACAACATGTCAAAAAATTAACCACATACTGCTACTCTCCCAAATCCTTATCATTGTTCCCTGCCAAGAAAATCGTCTATATCCTACTATTGTATCATCCTTGATGATCCAACACAGATCTCTATATAAGTTGTACTGTGGGTCAGAAAATATTAAAAGAGATGTCCCCTTTTGTCACATGATTAGCACCACCTATCTCTAGGATGATGGGACCCACCTTGTGAACCTTGAACTGTAGACCCGCTGTCCTAGATCTTCCTCCTAAAATTTGTCTTCTATACATTTCCCTGGGACAAATTTCGGATTTCTAATAATGAGGTATATGATCTGACTACCCTACTGGTAAATACCAAATATTTTACCTTCTCATCCAAAAAACTATCAACCACTGAAATCAGTTCTATCACTAAAACCATGGTTGGGATGCACAGAGGTATAACACTAGAATGTATGTCACTATACAGATCTCGTTCAAATGTCTGAGACCTGAAGAACTGATCCTAAACTACTTCCATACTGTATATAGAAATATTTTAAATCCTCGATATATACATAGATAATTTCATGGTGCACTTCTAGAGCAACATAATCTCTTGTATACATTCATCTGTCAGTGTAGACGGTGATAAATCATCAAGAAATAGTAGATCGAACTCTGTCCACAAAAAAATTCGTATTATCATAATGTTGGGAAACCAAAACCTGCCATCTCCCTGTTGATCCATTTTGAAAGCTTTCTAATAGAACAACCATATAATCCAGTGGTGTCCTAACTAGAGAAAAAACCTGATTCACCACCCCAATATAGTCTGGTTCTATATGTGGCATGGGATTCCCTTTGAACATGAGGGTTCTCTATAAATGAAACTCATGAAGTTCCCTCATCATGTGACCCTAATTTGTTGGAAATTTCAAAACTACATACCTATATACAAGTATTGTTATGGCTAGTGCATCATGGGGAGGGAAATTTTTGGGAATTGGTCCCTATATTGATGCCTCAACACTAAGGGTATCATCCTCCTAATAGTGATGAAACATAGCTATGACACATCATAATGGCATCCAGAAACAAACACGACATTCCATGGTAAATTAGTGTATTTTGAGAGATGACTGATGAAGGATGTGAAAACCATAATCCATTAAAATATTATGGATGTACTATTTTTTCATTCAACTAGTTTTCTCATGTACCACGTCAAAATAAATGTGATTAAAGTCTTAAATTATGGATATGTCATGCACTACACCAACACTATAGTGTGTGTCCTGAAATACGAACTCAAAACACATTACATTTTTCATCCCTGCTATTCTCACAGACTCATGGTCTTAAATTATAATTAACTACTTTGATACCACTCTATCATGACTCATCCCAGTGGGGCTGCTACCATGAATCCCCAAGAACACCTATAATAGTCCAGTGGCTGCGGACTGGCCCAGTAAGGAATATCACAATCATGGGAGGCATTAGACTTAGTTACATTACTCGTGCACATATATTAAATCCTATACAATGATAAAATGTAAATGAAACTGAAAAAAAATGTATGAATACAAGTAAATTCCATAACCACAGTACAAAGAGAAGTAAATAAAGTAAAGTGGTTTAGATAAAATCCAAACACAAAGACTCTATAACAATAGACTGAACAAAATTTAAAGGCAATGGGACTGCTATCTGAATTCGAATAGAACACACCTCGATCAATCATGTATCACTGAGAACCATTCATGGTCCACCTATGACCTATTAAAAAGGATTATTGTCTTGACAAGACATGACACTTTTTGGGAAATAGCATATAGGGGTGAGTATAACAATACTCAGTGTGACACCCTGAAACTACAAATCATAGAAAAAAGGAAATACAACCATCTCTACACATGTATAGGTCTACATCTCATATAATCCTAATATCTATATATAATTAAACAAATAATAATATTATAATTTTAATCCCCAAACATAGTTTACTTGAAATGTGATTCCATCTCTAATTTTCCACGATGTTCCCCTATATAATAACATGCTATTGAGTGTGATAGCAGTGAAGTCATATGTCTATAAGGTACTTCACATTCGGTCTCATCTTGAGAAATAACACATTGATTGAAATAATAGAATATGATATTCAGATGAGGATCAATACTAGGTCTATTAGGTGATACCAAAAACTGAATCTAGATTACCCCTACTAATTATTGGATTTGATCATGGGTAGTGTTTTTAATTTTGATACCAATAAATCCACCAAGAGAATTTATATGAATAGAGGATCTCACACTGTATCTCTCAGGGGGGATTAAAATATCTATATCATGGAAGTTTTTATAAAGGGATTATAGTGCTAGGAGTATGAAACTATTCCGCAAATACATTGATGGAATGGATCAAGGGAAACCCACTAATGAATCGTGTCCATGATACATAGGACAATATATTCATGCCATATAATTAATAGTACACAATGTGTAGATGGGGAACACTATGTGTCCCTTGATCTGAGGGTCATGCCCGTGTAGAAGACATGTGTCATCAAACCAAATCATCATTGTAATAAACATTGTGCAAAATCCCACTTACTCTACTTGTGTTCTAGTACGTATATTTCTCACATATACCCTAATTCATGTACCAGCAAACATCTTATCCCATGTACATAGACCAACCCATGTCTGTGTGGGGGAGTACACATCATGTATGCTTCTAATAAAGTTTACCCCAAGAGTATATACACTCCAAAGTACAAACCAAGTATCCAGGATGCACCACACATCTTACAGGCTGGGCCACACATCGTGTTATCTGTATCTACTACCGAAAACCATGTCAACACTCAAGGGTCCCACACATCGTGAAATCTAGGATTACATTCAATGAATATTGGGATATTCGTGAATATCGCGTTCTTCCATTCTATGCCTTATTTGATGTGTTGGCCATCGATTCGGTGGTCACCATTCCATGAATCTATAAATCAAGAATCATTAATTAATGATGTCACTTAAACAACATGTT
This sequence comes from Viscum album, assembly GCA_963277665.1. NCBI lineage: Eukaryota > Viridiplantae > Streptophyta > Magnoliopsida > Santalales > Viscaceae > Viscum > Viscum album. Next base: position 1,811,811,289 of record OY728164.1, on the reverse strand, counting down.
TCAACATCATATCTTCTCACAAAATTGATCAAATTATCATTCTACCATTTGCATTAAAGAACATTGAAATATGAAAATTCAGGTGTCCTCCATCATCCAAATAACTCAATCATAGTCGACACACCACCTTTGTGCCTTGATAATCCCAGATCTATGATATCATATAATTGTGCCATTAGTCTATTCTTTAATGATTGATTTGTCATGAATATTTAATTTGTGGGCCAAGGATGAACTCTAATTTTGAGCAATGAAAGGGGTGAAAATAATAAGAACAAAATCGAGGAATGGACCTTAATTGATATTTGTGTTGATATTTATCCATTTTAATTGGTATAAGAAATGAAAAAACAAATATTTATAACAAAACATCAATAAAAAAAATTCCATGATAATTCTACAGTCCTAGATAATGGAATCACGAATGAGTCTGTTCGTTAAAAGGTATGTGTTTATTGTATAATTCGTGAAAGGGAAAATAAATGAAAGAAAACATACACACTACCTCTATTTAGTTTGATCATTAATTATGATTGATGAAATGTCAATGTAATTGAAAATATCCATTAAATCTGAGGATTATTGGTTGTTGACCCACAATTTCATCATCATTCACCTATGTGGATTCTCCAAGGCTCTCTCCAATGGCATATTATAGGTTTTAGGGGTATGTAGCTGACGATGGGATTATAAAATAAGGAAATATCTATTGTAACAATAATTTATGCATCAATAAAATGAATTAAAATAATTTTAATTTATTATTTTATTCATTTTAGTGTTTGATATGACTTCACAACAAATGACCAACGTCGAATAATTTAATGTTTCTCATATGGTTAACCCTACATTCTAAACTCAATGGTTCCCAAAAATTTCTAATAAAGTCACCCATTTTTATTTTTATCAATCTTTTTAGGAAAATAACATCTGAGATCTATTTAATATATTTTATATATTTCAAACATTTATTCTTAGAACAATGGGCCTCGGAATTGATCATCGTCTTAGAACCATTTCTTAAAAATAATCCATATAATATCCAAATATAATACAATAAAAATTAATGCGAGAATATTTGTATATAATAACTAGGATATGAAATATAAATTATATTTATACTCAAAAAATAGATACAATGATTAGAATATAACCTAATAAATGTTGTCAGTGAAATCATTAAACTATATCCCCATAGAAGCGTAGGTTTCTTAATCATATTTTATAATAAATGAAATTTCAATTTAAAAGAGATCTCAAACATGTATTTAAAAATATGAAAGATGGGTCTTTTTCTATTAATGAAATTATGAATTAATATCTCTATAATATTAATAAATTTATTTTTCATTTAAACTATAAATGGAAACTAGTATATGAATGTATAATTAAAATATCATCTATTATTGTAAGAAAAGAAATTATTTACGTAAATATTAAAAAAATATTCGTTATAGTATTATGAAAGAATTCATAATTAACCTATTTCGAAATAAATTATAAACAATTTATTGAGTTCTATTAAAATGAAAATAAAATATTTTTTAAATGAAAATAAATAATAATTGGTTCATTTAAAATAAAATTATAGAAATCATTTTAAAAAAACATTGACAGGGAATAAATATTTCTCTTAAAAACGAGGAATAAATGCTGACATTCCATAAAAACAATTTTTTTATCATCTTGGGTTACATATATATGAGAATTTGTAATAATAATATGGAAACCAAATACAAAACTAGTTGATCAATAAAATAAATTTGTGTATGAGATAAATAACTTGTAAATATCCTAATGAAAATTCATCATAATCAATACCATTTAAAAATTAGGCTTTAGAACAAACCCTTACATTGATATTTTTCTTTACAAACATACTCTAATAACATTTATAATAAATAATGACTTATTATACTTACATATTGGAATAATATTTTTATTTATATTACAAGATTAATTATATATGTCATTGCCAATTTATAAATACTCTTATATCAAATATAAATAATTTACTTTTACCCATTCCATTTTCCATACATATTCCAGATTAAAGGTTCTGATTAATGCCTAGTTTTCTTGGTTACATAATTCATCGAATATTACAAATTTTATATTAATAACTTTTATATAGTATATATCAGTAATTATTGAGAGAAAATCATTGAACGTGGTTCAAAATACAACTATCCAAATTCATATTTCATATTTCCTTTCACATTTTATTTTAAAAACATATGATTTTATAAAATGAGTGTTTTTATAATTATCATTGAATTTAATCAATTTCACTCAAAATCAATTTCCAAATCAATCCATCAATTATCTAAAATATTTACTACAATGATAGATTCATTGAAAATGTGGTTTATTATAAATCTTTATTCCTTTTAAAAAATCATCAATCACTCATTTTGAATGATGGGTCATAAATTATTTAAAACCTCATATTAAATCAATAATGAAATTTAGGGATTAATTTATTAGTAAAAATCAAATTGTAACACAGTTGTTTAATTAGTGACCAAATCAACACCCACAATAAGAAACCCTAATTAAGAATAAATAAGAAGGATATATCAACATTGAAATATGTGAACACAAATATCAGGATAAATATTGATTCCCTAGAGAAATACAATATCATACCACTTCCAAAGAGGGGATTCTAGAAGAGGGCTAAACTCAAATCATGGAAACTCACAATAACTCAAATTCCAAACCAATATGTTTAGAATGGTTTTAATCTACCAAAACAATACATCTATTCTTACTAGGTTTTAGATAATATGATTCAAAACAAATCATATAATTTTCATGAATTACTGTAAAAAACTCATCAGTGATGAGGAATTCAGGATGCGTTTCCTGAATTCATGGTTAGAATATCATGAGAGTTGTATATACTGAAAATTGAATTACTTTACGTTGAAACCCATAATCTGAACCATTTGACATCAAGAATCAAATTAAAGTCCAATAATCTTTCACGCCATGAGACTCTTTCACAAATTCTTCCAAGGGATGGATTATGATCATGAACCACATAACTGATTTGAATTTCTTCTATAGCCAATGAAATACTAGTTTCAAGCCTAAAAAATTAGAAAATCCTTCAATTAAACATATACTCATAGTTCACTCTCCAAAACATTTTATGCATTTATAAATTTACTCTATTAATTCAAATAACATAAACCATAAAATTTTGGTTTTTATCCCCAAAAACCAATCAATATCAATGAATGTTCTTAAATTTACTAAACAAAAGATGAAGAAAAAATAAGACACAGTATGTAAATAAATGAATAAAACATGGTTTTACAACTTTAACACTATAGACACATTCTGTCCCTATAAATCTATCTATGAAAACTCTATATCAAAGAGATAATGTAAATTATCTCTCATAAAACTCTCATACTCAACCGTCTAATTTGAACCATATCAATTATTCTATATAACGTCGACCAAAAGTATCATCCTGGCATGATTTTTTAACTAGAATTGGTAATCCCAACAAGATACTCAGTCATGTATAAATCAAGTGAAACAAAAATATATTACTAGCTCAGGAGATGAGGTGGTCTTGGAATTTACCGTCAATGTTGTGATAAATGTATCATTATCAGTGTCTAATACATCTTTGTTTTTTGTTCCAAAAGGTAGAAAAAATTACTAATAAACTCAAAAATATAAAACATGAACCATTAATATTTACACAATAATTACATATTTTATTTGATATAGGTGACACAATTTAAATGAAATTCATAAATCAATTTATCAATAACAAAAAATTCCAATGATAATAAATGATACTATATAGTGGAATTATATCATATTTATCTCATAAACAACGTCTAATGATTCTACTGAACCCTCTACATCATCTAATGGACCAATATTATTCCATGCAATAAAATTTTACTAATATACAACTAAATTAATGGAGATATGCATGGTTTCCCATACAATTCCGGAAAAATTATCATTCTAATTGTATACTGGTAAATATTTTCATATAAAAACATTGATGCTCTCAAACGGTCATCCTATGAACCACATATGTCATGAAAGAAGGAATATAGCATTTCCTCAAGAATATGTATTGATCATTTTTTATTACATCTATCTATGGATGATATTGTGTGAACAAATGTATGTTGGAAGACATCGAAACCATGGGGCCTCTATAAAGTCGAGAAATTTAATATACACACCTATCAATGATTAGAAAAAATGGAACCCAATATAATATTTTAATCTATTGGACATTTAGTGATCCAAATTCCTCCACTATAGTTTCACCTTTAATGGGTATAATGTGATCTCATTTGTTCATCATTTCGATGAACACCCATATTACTTTCTACCCTTAATTGGTACAAGAAATTCCTACAAAAAAGTCCATAAAAATATCATACCACTTAATGTCATCAATATATTTTGCTAGATGAAGACCAGTGGTATATAGTTCTTGGATTTAAGATTTTTAAATGTATAAAAATGAGATACAATGATAGTTATTCTTCATATCATACCTAGCCATGATAATCATTACAAAATATCGTAAAACATATTTTTTGTTATAGGGTGGTCAATTAATTTAGAATTATTTAAATCCCACATCACAACCATTCTTATGTGGGATGAAAAAAATAAAAGTTATATAAATACACCATATTATTATTTGTAACTTATGACTCACTAATGGGAACCCTACAATCAAGAGATTCCCAAATTCCATGGAATTAAAAAATGAGCTACTTCTATTGAAGGATCATCTAAAAAATTTGGTGTTGAATTTCATACTCTTTAAATTAACTTTAGAAAAATTATCTCATACCCCCAAATGAAATTAATAAAATTAAACAATCAATTTAAACTATTTCAATAATTCTTTCATTTCCCTATATAGATCATTCCTACTCAAAGTATCACCAATTGGATTCCCCTTTCCAGTGGTGTAGGTAATTAGGAAATCAAAAGTCTATAGTTACTCAACCAAACACCTCATTTATATATTTAATTTTTTTTATAAAAATTATAATTCATGATTATTGTTTATATAATAAATGGTAAACCATTCACCAAAAATATAATTTCTCAAACTCTTATATTCATGCATAAAAATTTTAGTTTGAGATCATGGTCCATGAATTTCATCTCATGTAGCATAACCCTTCCGAAACAACATATTTTCAGATGATCATATTTCATATAGATCAAAACAATAAATAGACATTATTAATCATATAAGACCACATATCCCAACACATACTTTATAATAGTCAACATATATGAAGAAGTTAAAATTATTTTTAACTTAACAATTGTACCCTATCATTTCACATCCCAAATGATATTCACTCTTTTCTATGTGACATTGGTCATCATATTTTTTTGTTAAATTAATCATTTATGAATATGAAATAAAATCAATCAAACACCAAGATTATTTAAATCTCAATAGAATTTTTTTCATACAACACAACAACATTAATCTTCCCTAGATCTACTAAAATACCATGGGTTGACACTATGTTTTTTATTTACATCACTTACCAATTCCAAAATTTATATTTCAAATATTTTAATTAATATCATCAAATTCATAGGATTTACATAACTATTCTCAAATCACACACATGGTTATCCTTGATTAAATAGTAAAGTGTGATTTTGATAAAAAAATACCACCAGGAATGAGTCAATGTACTTTTGAAATATCTTGTTTATCATATCCATAAAAACTATATATTAATAAAAATTAATAGAGGTTATAGCATGATACTCATAATTTCCAAACCTAATCCTAAATGTTTTATTATAAATTTCATATTATTAATCTTCTGAATAGTGATCATTGGACCAATGATTAATCATTGAGAACAAATTTTCCACATTAAAATTGTTAAACAGAAAAAAATTTATGTTTATAGATGTGTATTATTTTCTATGAAATTATTTATTTTTTGGTATCAAAAAATAAGATAAGTGGTCCACTATATCTCTTCTTAAAAAGAATATTTTCCACCTAAGATGACACCCTATGGAATATTAAAACATTATCTGGAGGATCATCGAACTTAAATTTAAAATATTTCTTCTCTTATTGTCCATCATGATAAGAACAAATATTCCCTGGCTGTGTACCGGGTTCTAAATTAGTAGAAAACTCAAAATCTCTAATAAATTAAAATATAACGAAACAAGAACAAATAAAATTGGGAATCGTGATCCAAATATTATGAAGTTCATGCCTCAAATATTCTCACTCCACATTAAATGAAAACACTGATATTCCCTTCACAAATTTGAATTAAGGGTCCTATCACTACTCAAACTCGACTCATATTCTCTTTGAGAAACACAAAAAAACATCAGGTATAATAAAAGAGTCATACTAATTATAATATTTAATTGAGTGCTTATGAGTAATATTGAATTCCATAATAAACCTTATTTCCATATGTTTCGTATCATGAACTATATAATTTCGGGAATCTAAATATCTAATAAATAGAAAAAAAAAGTATGACATTGAAGACCCCTCTCTCCCACAGTTTTGAGGTGCATAGTAATATCCATCATCTAATAAAAAACAAAATAGGATGTTATAAAATGTCTAAAATATGAGATGATATAAAATAGAAAGATTCACTAGTATCAAATAAAGCTATCACAATAGCTGAAGTTGTTGTGATGGTATATCCCATTGTCACTTGACTATTATTATTTTATTCTAGAGACTCTTACACTATGTTAACTAGAATTATATAGGATATTTTTTGGTTGAAACACATTTTTTCATGAATAATTCTATTTCACCAAAAAACGTATTCGTGATGATGAGAATATGAAACAATGTGGAATTGAAAATAAATGAAAAAAATTTGGTGGCATTAGTGATCAAACAAACTACTAATCTATTGTGACTCAGTAGAAACATGTTTCGAATGCTCATCCTTGACACACAAAAAAATAATGTAAAATAAAATTTTTTAGACATTTTAACAAGTATGAATGAACCCTACTATCTATAACCTTCATAAGTATCATCGTGATTTCTCTTTCCTTTAATGGAACTCATTGAACTACCAATAAGCTGAAAAGGAACTCCCATCAACCCTAACAGTCTAGCTAGGTCAATCTTAACCATGAACACTCTATCAATAAAATATTAATAAGAAGTTAGATTAAACATGAAAAACATCAATCAAATATAATGTTGGAGACCCATATCAAATCTTTAACCCCATAAATTGTTATATTATACAGCATCAACTAAAAACTATAAATGATTAGAAAACTCTTTTCTTGTTGTTTCAGATTCCTCTCACTATAACATAGGTTGATAAAATCCATGTATTTCAAGATGACAATATATCATATATAGAACTGTTCAATGAAAATAACATTATATTATTTCACTATATATATCCTAATTATTATTTATCATTACTAAATAATCTCACATTTTCATTTGAGGTTTGCATATCATAATGTTATCACATTTATCATTAATAAAATTCTGAATTTCAGTGTACTCACAAATAAACACAATATTTTTTTAAACCAGTACTCAACCACTTTGGATCATTAGATCTGTGGGACGTTGAGGGTTTCTGAATAAGAAAATCATTAACAATACCTCTAGGTTCATCAATTTGTTGTTCCACTATCAGATCCAGAACATGTATGGGTACAAAAACTTATCTCAGTGTAGGGATAATACCCACAACTAAATCAATATTATTTTCGTAAATAAAAATCAACTATTATTGACCAACATAATCTTCCTATAATCTATTTAAACATATTATCATAGGCATCATGGTATAAATCATTAACATAGAATATTGAAAGCATATGAATGGGGATAAAGATAAACATATCAAAAATTATATTGAAAGAAATCAATTCCATATAGTATAATTAAAAATATGATTTTAAAATTTCACAAACAATAAATGAGAAAAATTTAGAATATGAAAGAAAAATTCTTCAGGACTCATTTCCCACATACTCATGTTCACTTATAACTCGATACGATTAGATATATCTAGTAACACACTCGCAAGTAACTCTTCATCCTCATAAATACTAGATATTTTGTATAAAGGAATCCCAAATGAATACCTACATCAAGAAAATTTGAATAACTTATTCTTTTAATATAACTTTTTCAAGAACAACATTGTATACTATATTACATTATCACACATGATGGATATGAAATGGGGAAAAGTGAATTCCTAGTCCCCTAGAGTTGGAAATAGCATCTGGAACCATATAAGAATAATATTGTTGCGATTTACGCCACAAAATAGAATAAGAAAAAATATATAAGTCAGTATGCACGACAATGAAATAGGTGAATTTAAAATAATCATAGGATAAAATAAAACCTAAATAATAGGGTATCACCAAGTGTTCCATAATAAAATCCATAATAATTTATCCAAAAATCCTTTAAATTTTAATTAAATAGGTAATCACTAGGAATTTACATTTTTTCCACAAAATATGATTTCATAATAAAAGCATTGCATATTTACAAAAAATGATTAAATGACCAATTTATATAAAACACTTTTATATAGAAGACAACATAAATGAAATTGTATTATAAATCAATGGTGAGGGATAAAAATTTGAACATCTCATATAACCATATAAATATCCTTGATGTACATTAGTTTAGCATCATATATTCCACACAGTACACAATATTTATTCTTAGCTTAGTAAGGGAATATATCCCATGACATAAACATTGGATCTCATCTTCCCATAGGTGAAAATAGAGACATAATATTTGTATCTCAGTGTTTTCATCCTCAATATAGTTTTATATGGTCAGATAATAGTTCTCTCCACCTAATTACACATTAAATACCTCGACACAAAAAAATTCCAGTCAATGAATCAATATTTCATGGGAAGAATTATTTCAAATCAACTCCAAATATAACGTACCATATTTATTTATCAATATTCAATTGTATTTAAAAAATATAACACATGTTTTAATCAATAAATGTAATTTTATATCATGTTTTTATTTAATCCATTTTACTCAATATAATATTATAATTCAATCCATCAGTTACTCTCAAGTCAACCTATAAAATTAAATTTCTTTGAAATTATTTGTTTTTCTTAATCTCTATACAATTTCCTAAATCACCCATCAATAATCTGAAATTAATTATTTTATATCATTTAAAACTCATTTATTATCAATAAAGTAATTTAGGTTTTCATTTATAATTAATAATATTATAGAACCACAATTCGTTAATAGTTATCAAATAAAATATGTATTTGAAATATTGATGATGAAAATAGGTGTAGTATACAAACAAGAAAATCCTAGATCACAACATCAATACCAACTTCAATAACTTTGAAAAATAAAACGCCATACAGTTTCTAAAGTGGTGCAGTAGATTAAGTGTGAAATAAATAGAGGAAAATAACAGGGGATCAAACATGATGTCAATATTTCCAATAATGTATCATTTACCAAAAAATTACAAAAATATACATAGGTTTGATAGATGTGGGTCGACATGGAATAAAATATTTGTGTTTCCCTTATAATAAAAAATGACAGATTAAAGTAATTCCTAACAAGAAACCTCGATAAATGATGAGAATATTAAGAGTTGCATATAAATTGAATAAATTATATCCTCGGGTTAAAAATCTTGATCATGACTATTTTACAACAAGAAAAAAATTCATAACTTTTAAATGTTTAGATATTGAAAATGTTTCATGGCTTATTCAATAAAATGGATTCACATTGTGAAATACATACACTATTTAAATCTATCTGGTAGACACCAAAAATATATTTTACTTCATTAAAACATAGAAAATACACCAAATCCATTTGAAAAAATAGTATTATAAAAATCGTCTAACACAATTATATCTAGACTATATAAATTAGAGTGAAGATACATACATAGAATATTGGTTAATTTCCCAAAAAATGATCATCATCCTTGAAATACCTTAAACACACAAAAATTAAAAGGTAATTTAAATAAGAGTTATGATGTAACAGAATAAAGGTAACAAGCTGTTATAAATTTCTAGTAATGATGGGTTTATAATTTATTTGAAAATAATTTATATTTACTCATGATTTATAATTGACACTTCTAGCTATAGTATATTTCTAACTATATGATCCCTGTTAATCCTTGACATATATATAAATCTATTGTACCTCTTACATGTTGAATTGACCACCTTATTTTCTTCCCATTTTGGTAATGAATCAAAAAATAATTTACTACACATTGTTTTAACCATCATCCTTTGAACATGTTGTGATATATCTTAAATAATATATCAAACAATAATTAATGGTCTATATTTATGATGGATAATTCACATTTTAGATTGTTCCAATATATCTTTAATGAATATATTATAGTTGTAAAATCAATATATATAGTTATATGATTCTATTCTTGCTACAATATGCCATGTAGATATAACGAGGATTTATTTTCTCTTCAACTCAGTTCATGATTTGTCTATTCTAAACCAGATAGGTGTTAAGGGAAATATCATGCCTCTATATGGTAAATTTGATGTTTTTTGGAAGAAAACGTTTTTTGGATGGAAAAAAGTGAATTTTGATGGTGCTTCTAGAGGTATTCTAATGCTTTCTGGTTATGGTGTTGTTTCTAGAAATAATAAAGTGGATGTCCTTAGTTGTTTTTGTGGTTCGTGTGGTTTTTTCACTTCAATAGATGCTAAATCTCATGGACATATAATTGTGGTGGAAAAAGATGTGAAGTGTGGGAAGGATAATTGATAGATCAGGAGTGATTCTACTGTTGTCGTTTCTCCTATAAGGATCGGTCTTTCTCACATGTCATTGAAGTTAACAAATCATTGGATAAATTTCTGGATACACTATTTTCATTGAACCATATAATCACTCACATTTATAGTGAATCCAATTCAGTTTCTTATGGTCTTACAAATAATGTTTTAAATCGTGTTTATTTTTATTGGTATGATCATATCCCTGATGACCATATTCTTATTTTTATAAGGTATTGCGATAAGTATAACATTTTTAGACTTGTATAAGTTGTATCTTATTTTTAACATTAATTTGGTTTTAAAATGTCATTTTTGGTGTCTTAATTTCTTTTTATGGATTCTAATGATTGCTTCTCCTATCTTTTTGAGGCTTTTATGTAAGTTTTTTTACATTTTTGAGTTCCGTATTAACTGTTTTGGGTCTGATTGGTTAGTTTAATTCTTTCAGCTTCCTTGAAGTGGGTTATTTCTATGTTTTTTTCACAAAAATGTATTGGAAGGTCTATAGATCATTTTTAATTTTTTCATAGTTTTTCATGGAATATATACTATAATTCGTTGTTTAGTTTGTGTCTTGGAATGGGCCTCTTGTGGTGATACTTTTTCTGTTCACATTCTCCATCTTTTATAATGGGATTCATTATATTTTTTTAATATGCCATCAAATATTTTTTTTCTAATTTATTTTCATCTACATTTGATGTGGACATGAATGGAGAGACATGTTTTTTTGTCATTTTTTTGAATTTCTAAAATTGGAATTCAATAGTTTCTTCCTCAATTATTCATTTAATAGCATGGGATCTCTAGGAAGCATAAAGGGGAGAATATTTGAGCACATTTTTTCACTGGTTCGCTTTATAGGGGGTCACTGTGAGGATGTGTTTCTCAAGATGGTCTTCTTATAGATTCGAAAAGTGAAAGTATATTCCTTATATAAGTGGTTTATGGAGAGCTGATCTCTCCACCTGGAGTAGACTACCTCATTGCTGTTATTGGATTGAAGTTCTTGGAGAGACCATCTGATTTGGAAAGCAAGGTTGATCCTTCTATTTTCATCCAGATCTCACCTTATTTCATTGGATGTTTATGGATGCTCTTGATTTTTTTCTCTAACACCATAACTCTTCCATTATGGTTGTTGGCTGTTCAATTATTGTATATTTTTTCTGTATTGTTTTATTCTTATATAATAAATTTCCATTCATATGTTGAAATAATTCATAAAAAACCATTATATACTTCCACATAAGAAAATATCCAATTCTATTATTTAATCCATCACTATATATTTTGAAGCCCAAAATTCCCTTTGGTTATCTCAACATTGGAGAAGTAACTAATTTCTTATATAGCTAATAAAAACATTCTTTACAATACACTGACCATATACATTTAATCTTATTACCTGTCCACATGGTTGACATGTTTTCAGATCACAGATAATTTTGAAAAGTCTTCTAATCATAAAATTATAACCCATGGGATATTAATATCTTAGTTATATTAATCAGTATTGGTCACACATTGACTACCTTTTTCATTAAATGATCAATAGATATTCTATCCATGAAGATAATATGGACATGAAATGATTCTTCTAGAAACAAAACTCAGATGAACTGAATTTATTGTATAATATGTTTCTCTATATATTAATAATTTTTCATGAATAATTTTCATACATATAAATGATTTATGATTATATCATTATATAAATTGACAATATTATCATAATATTATCATGAAAACCTATAAATACTCTATTAATCATATCCATATTATTAGAAGATGATTTATTCATAAATATAACCATGAAATTTACATACTACATATGAAATTTCGGTATAATAATTTCTTACTTCTTTACACTTAATTTAAGAAAACCTGAAGAATCATTTAACTTTGAATAAAAATTATTTCATTGAATTTGATAAAATAATTCATTAGTGAGCGAAAAATGATTCATATTCTTTATATTAAAGTAATTGATCTCTTTTTATTCAATTCCAAAACATATAGACCGATCCTTATGTTTCCAAAACAAAACATGTAAACCTCACCATGAAATAATAAGGCATATAAATCCATTATCGTCCAACTCATATAGTTTTCTCTTTAGGTCTCCCATTTACACAAATTTCATTTTTGGGAGTCTTGGATAAGAATTTTTCATTAGAGAATAGTTTGATATAAATTCAAACTTCTTTCTTATATTTATGTACAAATAAAAGAATGATAAATTCATCAATTTATTATTTACAACATGAACATCAAATATCCTTAGTTTCCCCTCAAAATATTTTATATTTTCTTCATCTTCTACTATAATATAATTAATGTGAGCAAGTAGTGGTGGATCTATTAAATAATCAGCTGATGATGTTTATATAAAAAACAAGGGATTATATAAATATTCCAAAATGTTAACATATTTATCCCACCAATAGTAGCATAAAATTACTGAAAATAATTATTTTATGATAAAAAAGAATATTTTTAAACCATTTTAAATAATATTTACATTGAATAAAAGGATCATTGGTGACAGAGGAAATATTGATGAATTTTCATTAAAGAATTTGATAAATAAATTTAAGTACAAATGTGGGGAAATGATGGAAATAAAAAAAGAAAACATATTATAAATATAAAAGGTGAATATATATGGTATTTATGATATAAATATCATATAATTTCTTAAATTAAAATGAAAACCTTAATTATACCAAATTAAAATCTGATTTTATGGAAATATATTACCTTCTAATATCATAAGTCTAGACATGCTCTATCATTATGTATTATAAATATAAAATTATTATACATATATATCTGTGTTACATTATATTGTAACTTACTTGGTAATATTATTTTTTTTCTTATACATTTATTAATAACTATTTTTCAAAAAACAATATTTTATTGTTTACCTATTCTTCTTCCCCACAAGTTTGAGTATGATTGTTCTGGGCCATTTTTAATTGTAAAAAATTACTTATATATAGTTTTTTATACATTTTATAATTATAATTTTAATACATTTAATATAATTTCAGAAAAAACTAATAAATACTAAAATATTAAATGGAAGTGCATTATGTCTTTGAGAGGGATGAACGAGCGTATGCAAGAATTATGTGTTTATATTTTTAAATGATGAAAAATAAATTATATTGATAAATTTATAATTATAAAAAATTATTATTTTATTATAAATATTATATTTACTTATACAATCCACCCTCATTACCATCCATATATTGTAAAAATGAGAAAATAATCACATAGCATTGTGGAGGTGGTTGTCCAAACATATGGACAATTGATGCTATCATTTTTCTATTAATGGAGAATTATAAAAAAGGGTTTTTCATGAAACATTTTAAAATTGTAATTATTTTTATATAATTATATAATAGTATTATCATTATTATGATTTTTTTATGATGTGGGATGAAGAAATATAAATTAATGAACTCATTTATGTGTTATACCTCTTCATTAGATGACCTCCTTTGGGACACAAATTAGGTTTGTGTTTTGAGTGTGTTTTTTGATGACCAAAACCCAAAATACCTTTGAAGGGTAGATGGTGAGGGATTTATGTTTGATTATTAATAGAAAATTGTCTCAAAAACTTTGATTAAGTGAGAATATGAGGTTCTCCTTTACATTTTATTGAGTGGATGACTTGTAAACATCATTAACATTATATAAATATAAATTTATTACTAACATGAATGTGGAACCAAATTACTATATTTCAATAATATGTTCTGAATATATTTACATACAATCACTAATTAGAATTTAATCTTGTGTTTATGATATTTTAATCCTTATCACTTTATATTACCCCCTTGTTATCTCATTTAACAATATTTTCATGATAAAATTATATCATGGTAACAATTAGGTATAAAAAATGAAATTGAAATAATTACCTATTTAGATCCACCAAATTTTATATATGAATTAAATTTCAGGTGGATAAATATCCATAATTAGTCAAATCCATTTTAAAAACATGTCAGTGTACTGCAATAATCTATTTCATAAAAATAGTTTTTAATGAAAAATATGATATTATAAAAAATTAATAAAAAATGTGGACTGAAAAGTAATTAATTGATTTATATAGATGAAAATGATAATATTTTTTCTATACATCCAAACTAAAACTAAAAAAATCATTTCAATTCATTATTGGATGAACTAGGATAAAATATTTATTTTCTAAATAAAAACATATATTAGATTTAAAAAGTGCCAAATCATATATTATTATATTAAATATTACATTTTTAAATGAATTATATATCTCATTTAATAAATATATGATATTAAAAGTATGTGTAATTAACATTCAAGTCATTCATACATCCTCATGATTTCAAAAATGTTAAAATATTTGAAAATTTCATATTTTTTTCTATTACCCCAAAAATCAATAATTTATGGAAAAAATAAATAAAATACTAAGTTAATTTTGATTTTATGAAACATAAAATAATGAAATATTTATCAAATTAAAATTATATAATCTATAAATTAAATTATTAAATATAATCAGGAATAATAATTATTTTGATAAGAATAGAATTTGAATTGAAATATTTATACATTACATATTATAGATAAATCATATATCTTACATGGTTCACCTTAGTTGGCATCATCAATGGGTTTATTTATTATTAATATTATGTTCTGATGAATAATATAATATAACTGAGAAAGACTATTCTTACTATTCTATTTGTATGAAACATGAATTTAATTGGTCAAATGAAGGGTTCATAATTTTGTCTATATTACGTATTGTTATAATTATTATATTACATATTAAAAATATTTATATTGACGGATACACAGACTAACCATTTTGGTGTAGTAAAGGATGAGATCAAATATCATACGGAGAAATTTAGAATTATTATACCTTCATTTTCATTATGTGTCATATATATATATATATATATATATCGGTTTGGCTAATCTTATAGATCTATATAAATTATAAGGGTATCACATCACCATCCTGAAAATTAGATATTAAACTATTAGTGAAATCAACAAATGGTATGATGATTTCATTATATATATATAATACTTTTCTGATATAAATTAATAATAATTTTCTTCCATAAAATATTGTAATTATACTTGATGTCAAATTTGATGTGATTTTTTCATGGATTAGAAATCACTATATAGAGTTAATATCAATCGTTGAGGAAGTAAACGTTCAGTTGATATCATTAGTCATCCTTTGATTATAGATGAGTGTAATGATTAATGTAAACACATAACGAAAATTAATCTTATTATAGGGGTATTAATAAAAAACCATGGGGTTATATTTCTCGAATTGTTTTGGAGTAACTCATAATTGAAGGCAGACCTATTATTTATGATTTTTATATGTAGTTCTAGTTGACTTAATTTTTTTCTCCAGAATCATGATGTTGAGTTTTCAATACAACTCATACATGGTTCTAATGATACATATATTACTCTACATATAATATCCTCTATTGTGTTGTAGGAATTAATGGTTTAACTCCATCAGAATCTATATAAGGGTTTTCTATGCCCGGGTACACAACATGGGGTGCACTAATTCTTTTTGTTAAGAAGAAGGATGAATAAATGCATCATTTCATTTATTATCATAAATATTTCAATATGAATATCAAGAAAAATTATCATCTAGCCCATATTGATGACTATTTTATCAACTATAAATATCCAACTAATTATCAATGATATAACAATGATCTATATAACATTAATTATTGGTTACATGGGTGATATAACAAATACATCCTTCCATATGAGTTATGGAAATTAATAGCTTCTTTTATAATATTTGGACAAAACAATACCTATATTATCATTATGGTTCTAATAAATATAATATCAAGATATTACTTTGATAAATTATTGGTGTTATTTGGATATGATAATATAATATATTTTAAGAGTAAGGAAGAGGATGATGGTTATTTAAGGTTCTTATTGAAGTCCTAGAAGAAATAGAGAATTATGATAAATTTAGAAAACATTTATTATTGATACTGAAATCATATTTAATTATTCATATGATAATTAGCGAGAGTATATCAATTTATCCTTCAAAGATAAGGTTTATTAACCAGTGTCCCTGACTAGAAAATGTGATTCAGATAAATTGATTTCTTTTATATAATTGATACTATCTAATAAAATTTTAGAAATTAATTAGTGTTATAAAATCCACAAATAATATAGAATCATAGGGGTATATAGTTTCATTTCATAATTTAATGTGATTAAAATTCCCATGGACTTATGAGAACGTTTTTCAAAGGAACTGTTAATACACTAAGATGTATCAGAGAAGTGTTTATTATATTTTAGAATATGAAAAATAATTATGAATGACCCTGAACCTCATAGGATGAGGTTGTTCCCTACTTTCATTACATAAGACACACTAAATTACAACATGAATAATTAAGTATATCAATATTCTTGGTTAACTTGATTCATAAAATAGTATTAAATTATAATTTAATACTGAAATTAGAATAATTATTTTTTGGGAATATCATTATTGACTCTATCATATCCTTTTCATATCTTTCATAGTATTCGTTATTGAATCATAAAGAAAGAAATCATAATAAGGGTGAGCTAAAATAATCATTATGGGTAATATATAGCAGAGATTAATGTGAATTAAAAATCATAATCAATATGGAAAGGTAAATAATCAGACAAATGATTCATTTAAATAACATTGATACATGAATATTTATGAATAAAATTAAATATGGAAATATAAATAACTAAAAGTATGAGTGATTTAATCAGTATACTGATTATTAACTGTATCTATAGAAAATATAAAATTAAAAAATTATTGGATAATGAATATTTAATATGAATAATTGAACATTAATAATTCTAAGACATCATGTTTCCCAAGAACATGATAATTTTACTATCATTATACATCCTCAAGATTGTTTATTACATGATGGGTGAAAACTTATTTACTTTCTATGCAGACATTTTACAAGAAACAACACCGAATATCTATCCTCCAAAAATATTAAAACTCCTTGATTCCTAACACGGAGGGTTTCAAACCAACATATTTCAACACACATTATTGTTTATTCCTCTTTGAGATTTTATTAAATGGTCTTCATCACATGTTGTACTTTTCCAAAGAATCCCTCTTATATAGAATAAAGAATTCGACACATAAACAATGTTACTTATAAAATATTCGTACTGAGTAATGTTTATCAATTTGTCAATATTTCCCTAGTTAATTTGTAATTATTAATGTAAATATATAATGAAATAAATTTATATAGTTCAATAAATAATCACATCCTTGATAAATGATATGGATATTTAAGGGAAATTTAATGTCCAATTATTCATATAAAGTTAATAACTCCATGGGATGTTGATTAATATAAATTTTAAACAAGTGAATGACAATACGATCCTTGTTAAAATATAATAATAATACATTTATAGAAATGATAAGGATGGTATCAACAATACATATACATATTGGTATTATATTAAGGGTTTTTTCATTGATGAAGTATAAAAATTATAATTATATAAACTCGTGAAGAAAATAGAATTTTTATTTTGAATATCAGTTTCTTAAACTTGTGTTTTTTTGGAAATAATTTACATTTTAAATCACCATTTGAAATACTAATAATTTTTATATTATTAAGGAAAAAATATGAATATTCCTGTAAAAATGAAATGTATTTTTCAATCAAATTATGAATGGAAATTTTTTCATGTCAAATAATTTAAAATAGAAAATACATTTTTCATAATAAAAAGGATTCAATAATTCTTATTTTGTAAATAAAAATAAGTATCATCTCATTTATTTTTTTTAAAAGTATAAATGGGTAAAAATTTCTTTAATATTTCATATAAATAGTTTAAAAGAATTTTTTAAAAAAATTGGAAAAATTACTTTGGAAGAAAATAGATTTCCAAATGAATAGTAAAATGTAGTTAGACTAAAATTAAAACATTTTATAAAACATTTTAATTAGAAAATTTTAGAACACTAGTACCATTAATTTATAAATAGAATGAATAACTTCATGATTATAAAATTTAATGGTTTATTAAAGAATAGAAAATTAAACTCCCTCACTCTAAATTCATGAATTATTAATCCCTTTTAAAATGATGCTGTGAAGTAACCCTAAATATTATCATAATTGTGATTTTTGAATCATCCAATTATTCTATTATATGTATCAAATTTAATTAAAAATAAAATTTTTAAAATAATACCAAAATTAATCATTATTAACTAAACATGTAATCATATATTATATATATTACAATAAGGTAATATTATAACTAAATGAAATGAATTGATTTATTCAATTATTTACTACATGGTAAAATTAAATTCTAATCCCCTAAGATGAAATAATTCAAATCAAAACCTAATATACCATGATATTTGACGTATTCATGATATTATATGTCAAGTGGTAGTCTATTCAAGGACCTAACCTTAATCATAACTTATTATTGTTATTTTTAAACATGAAACAACTATATTCTCCTAAAGATCATTTTGATTGATATTTTTAGATAATTAGGTTAAAAAATTTAATATAAACACATACATTCTAAGTGAAAACATTGACTCAATATCTATTTTCCCTAATAGACAAAAACCCCAAAAATATAACATGATTCTTTTCAATGTTATAACATCATAATATTTATAATTTCCTCATCATTTCCTCAAATAAGCCTCCAACCCTATGTAAGACATTTAATACATGTTCTGAGATAAAAATATTATTACGATACAAAAAAATATGTTTAAACAATATTCCTATTTAAAACTTGAAAATAGATATTGATTTTACCTTTACCCCCAATGTTCATTGAGCATATGATGTTAATGATTTCCACTTGAAAATCATGTGTACATATTTCTTAATGAATGTAATAAAAATTCAAATATAAAATTAAATCATTTATCATCGACATTGAGAATAATTTCATAAACACATTTTAATACCCTTTTATTTAGAATAACCATATAGATTAATTGAAAAATTTCTTTTACCCAATGAATTATAGATCTATTTGGGAACACAAATATTTTAAGCTATTAAGTTTCTACCCTGTTCGTTATATTCCAGATCATGTTAAACTATATTGGGATTACTCGGAACTATCTGAGCCACCCCTTGTTAATCTGTAATAGGATTACCTTATTTTTCAAGACTGACCCATGTTAAAAAGTAAGAGGATACCATGCACTATTTTGGTCTCCACTTGTAATGTTATAACATGATTTCATCATACTATCAAGGCCAAAACATTTTCAATTCTCAAGTACCAAATAATGAATAAAAAATTTCTATATTTTATTTTTTCATAAATCAATTTAATAAATCTTTTATACACAAAATAATATATGTTTTTGACATCAAAATATCAGTTCCTTTAAAAAGTAATATGAAAATAAAAAACATTTCACACATCATGATGAAACCATTTTTTTGGAAAATAAAATTATAATTTATAAAATAAGAATCATAAAATTAAATATTCATGATGACAGACAAATTTTCACTGGGTATATTATAATAAAAATATAGACTTTTTAATTCTCTAAAAAGAAACATTAAGATATAATTTTGAAATCAAGGACACATTCATAAAACAATTAAAAGATTTATTTTTTAAATAATTTTTACAGAAATATAAAAATTACCTTTTAAAAACATTCATGTTCAAATTAATACATTTCTGAAAATCTGTAAAAATACATGGACATGAATTAGAATCATTTCAGAAACAAATCGATAAAACTTAATAAATGAGTATATTGAGTTATATAGACCCTTACAACATTATAATTAATACAATTTTATGATCTTTTAAATAACTAGAATTAATAAAATAGTAAATATCATGATGATAATAAATTTATGATATAAAATTTCAAATTGGGGATTATTTATTTCAAAGAAATGAATATAGGTGCATAATGTCAAAATTGTGCTTCGACGAAAGGAAATTGTGGAAAAGACTCTTACAAACTTCATATAATTGATTTGAGAGATAATAAAATTAATATATTATGTATAGTCACTATAAATAAACATAATATTTTTAAATAAATAATAATATCATCAAAATTCATTTCATAGATAATAAAATATTGACATAACCAATGAATTAGACATTTAACTCAGAGAATGGAAATTGAGTTACAAATTTATTTATCTTGTGTCTGACTCTTCACGTACAATATTTTTAGGCATGAATAATAGAATTATGTTAATTATTTTCTATCATGAATTTTTTTATTGTTTTATTCCATCTATTTAACATATTATAATGTTATAAAAAAGACTTAATTATTTATGTTCACATCGAACACTTTGATGAAATTTGGTTCTTGAGTACAAAATGACATTTTTTTGATGTCTTTTTTAAATGTGATTGTTATTACATCATACATAGAATAATTTTAATTTCATAATAAACACATATATATATAAATTATAATTTTAAATTCACCCATTTAATATAGTTAAAATATATACACTAACATTCAATCCTGGGGATAGAGTGTTATATGTATACATGAGTAACATTTAATGTTTTAAATTATAATTATAGAAACAAGGTAAATATCATTTTTTTAATTAAACAATTATAATAATTTTATAATAAATATCATATTAATAATTTTTTATTACTCTTATATATCATCCATGTAATGTGGTGATGAAGAACTAATCACATCTCATCATAAAGGTGTTAATTCACATGTATGGACAAACGATGTTATTATATTTATGTGTATTAAAAGATAATAATGTAAATGATATATTATAATTTTATAATTATTAATATCTAATTACTAAAATATATAAACATTAATCACATCACTATAACCTATGTTTAGATAAAGTGATTCAAAATGAATTATATCGGTTCGCGATGTCGTTTTCAATCTTACCCAAAAATGATTATTTCTTTTCCCATTTGATTTATATGAAGATGGTTATAAATAATTACACTAACATAATAAAATATATGTATATCTAGAATATTGGAATTAATATCTACCACATTTTAATATTATATTCAGGGGGAAATAAGAAACAAAACAAAACCACTTAATTAAAAATGATACATCATCATTAGAAATACTTTATTATTTTACACTATAAGAAAGATAAGGGTGATTGAATCACTAAAATATCTTATATAATGGTGGGATGAATTATAGGATAGTATCTAGTAAGCTATTTAATGATACAAAATACTTTTGATCTGTGAATAAATAACATTAATGGTTCCATTTTATAGAAGAGGGTAGAGGAACTCTTGGAATTTCTCAAAATGTTATAAAAATATATATGAATTTTGAATAAAAAATATTGAAATAAATTTTGAATATATTGTAATTATGTGTTTAAATACGTTTATAAAATAACTTTTGGTATTTTTCGAAAAATTAATACCATTATAATTTATTTTGAACTCATATATATCCCATTTAACTATTACCGTTACAACACGTATTTTTACAATTTGAAGGTTAATATAATTCATAGAAAATACTATAATACAAAAGAATGAATAATTTATTAAATTTTAAACCATATAAAAATAATATTTATAAATTTAAAATAATTATTAGTGTTATTTAGTTTAATAAATTATTAATTATTTTAAAATATCAATAATGTTAATGTTGACAGTATTGATTATGTTGACATTTTTTAAAAATCTGCATAACAAGAGAGGTTAAAACCAAATATTTTAATCATCAATAATGTGTCAATATCATATGTAATATTCATTTATTAAATAAATTATCTCATCTTATATTTATTTCAGTAGTTTTAATATAATTTATTTGATTCATTCATTAATAAAATAGTAGACAGATTAGTGTTGTGAAAGAATTTGATTTCATTGTTTCTTCAATAAATAATAAAAATAAATTTATATGAGGAATATAATTACAATTTAATTCATTAGAATTTATATACTATAATATAAATTATGAATAACCCTATAATAGGAATATTATATTTACTAAAAACATGAGTATGTTATCTTTGACTTTTTATTAAATAAAATAATAAAATTGTCTTAAAATAAACCATTTTCCTCCCATAGTTCATAATTTCATCCCACCAATTATTTTGGATGAAAATAAAAAATATAAAAGAAATAGGATATAATCTATATCATTATTATTTTCACCCTTAATTACTTTCTTTACCCTTAATTGTGGTAGTAAAAATTATTACGTTTAATATTCATATTGTTTAAAAATAAAAGATAACTATTATATATATTTAGAACCTATTATTAAAAATATAGATTCCATTTTTAAAATGTTCAAGATATATAATTTTTAAAATTAATTTAAAATTTATCCAGTAGTTGTGGTGAGAAATAGGGTTTTAAAGAGAAAATGTTAAAAAATTTACGATTTTTTTTTCCATGTTCAATAAAAAATGATTCCAATGAAAAAATGGTATTAATATATTTATAATTGATCTAATTTAAATTATAACCATTTTAAAATGGTAGTTTTATTTATAAATTATTTTTATGACATGTCATTTTTAAATTAAATTTCGGTATTATTCATTATTAATCCAATGAAATGAATCTTCATAGAAAAATGTTAAAAAATAATCCAATGTAAATTTTGAAAATATATGATAAAATTTATAATTATTTTGTTAAATAATTTTTATCCAATTGTAATCATAAATTATTAAAACATGTGAACCCTGAAAAGTTGGTAAAATTTCCTTACGAAAAATATCGATTCTTATGCATAAAATTGGATTTATTTTTATATATTCTCTGTAAAAACATATGATGAATATTAAAAATCATATATAATATGTTATATATATATATTATTATTATAATAATATAAAATGGTTAATTTCTTTAATTTAATTATATAAAACACAATTTTGTAAATTTCATTAGATTTTTAGAAAAAGATTTTGTTATCTTTTTGAGATGGTTTTATTTTCATTTTTATTAATTGGTATCCAAAGAAATAATTATATATAAAAATGAAAATTATATTTCTATAATTTATCTAATACTATTTATACTGGAAATATAATATCTAGGTTATATTGTAAACATTTAAATAATAAAATTTTTTATTTTCTAAACCTCGATTTTGCATATCTAGTATGATATCAAACATAGCCTTTACTTTAATAATACATGGATATTACATTATTCCTCATATAATTAATGACTTTTTTTAATATTAATTTAGTAAAAAAATTAGAATTTAAATTTTAAAATTACAATTTTTGAATTCACACATTTGAAGAAGGTAAAATAAATCATTTATATGAAAAGAGGTAAATAAATTAACGATGAACTCCTAGGATAACACATAATAATATTTGATGTAAAAAATGAACATAGAAGATACAACTAACTATATTGTCATAAAAGAGAGTGATAGAGACATGACAATGATATTATAAACAATAACAATTATATAATATTACAGTAGTTTCAGAGGTCATTAATATGATAGTACTAAAGGTAGAGGGATATATATTTTGATTCAACATGGGTTTTAAGAAACGAGTCTTATGATAAAAATAAAAGGTGTTTTAAGACAATAAAATCCTCAAATGGGGGATTGAGGAATCTAAACATCGTTAGTCACCTTAAAGATTCATAACATAAATCCTCAACTTCTGGTTTTATCTCATTGAACATATGATAATACTAAAATTATAATCCCATGATGTAATCCCCAACACTTAATATAACCGCATAAGAAACCATCATAATCTCTAAATTTATATAAACCATGATCTGATACCATCTCTACAGAGTTGACTTTAAACATACCTTATTCTATTTATTTCAAAAATAGAAAAAAAAATCACAGTGGTCATTTAGTATTACAGTATTAAAGAATTGGAAACATCAATTACAAATTAAATAAATACATTATAAGTGGTAAAAATTACACAATATCCATTTCCCACAAAAATCATTTAAAACAAAACATACATTATTTCAATGATATAACAAACAATTTTCATATTTTACTCACCCTTTTCCCCAATCATCCATTATTTTTATGAAGAACATATTAAAATGGGGTGAGAAACAAATCTAACTGTGATCCTTGAAATGAAATAGAAACATTAATATTTTGAAAAAACTTAAAACTCATAAAAATTTAACCTTTATCAATAATGATCATTTAGAATAGGATATATGAAATTTCAATTTGAAAAAAAACATACATTTTCCTCAATAAAGTCAATAAAAACATTAGAAATAAATTAATAACTATTTTTCTAACTTATAGAATCATATCTATAATACCCTTTTAAAAAAAAATTAATTTGATTTACAATATAGCTGACATCCAAAATTATCATTACCCAAATCATTAGAGTTCTATATTGGCACACATTTAAGTTATTATTTGATTAGCTAGATATATCTAGGATAACACATTTTATGTTCTAATGGGTGTACCTAACACTATTTTGGAAACCCAATGTTATGATAAAATAGACTTACATGGCACTATCTTGGATGCCACGTGTTAAGCTATTATAGGGTCACCATGTTCTAACAGTGTCGCCCCATGTTATGCTATAATGGTATTTATTGGTGCTATATAGTTCACACCATGTTAAATGTTCAATTTCCATATAATTAATAAATAAATAATATATTTTAAATTCCTTATCATTATACAGATAAAATTCTCTTTTAAAGCCATATGATTTTTTTTAATATCTAAACATCATACCCATTTATCAATACATTATGCGCATCACAAAAATACCTCCATTGAAAATAAACATTTAAAATATTAATAGAATTATCAAATAATAATTGTATTATGAAATATATAAAATACACGCATTTTTTAAACATATAAAAATATTTTTATGAAATTGTAAAAATAAACATTAAATGAATATTTTTCAATCGATTTTCTCATTCATAAAACCCAAAAAATCCATTTATATTTTTTGACTAAATATAAATATTAATTTATAAAAAAATAATTCCCATATAAATAAAAAAATAATATCTATTTTAAAAACATTTACATAAGAGATGAATATTTTGAAATTAAAACATTATAAAATATAAAATGGAAATTTTTAGTTTGTGTTTATTATCGTATTGTAATAAATAGAATTATATAACACATGAATAATAACATTTAATAATAACATAAATGTAATGAATTTAATTAAATAATCACATAATAATTCAATAAGTCATTTTATACACCACATAAAAAAATATACATGGGTATAATAAAAAAATTACCTCAACAAAATGGAAATGGAGGCGAAACCCCTTACCAACATCATATAATTGATGTGAGAATTAATAAAAGGAAATATATTATGTTTATTCAACATAAATAATCCTAAAAAAAGTGATGAAACAACATAAAATAATTAAATTTAATGTCAAACATAATATAATCATTAGATTACTAATGAAGCACACATTTAAATCAAAGAATGGTAATTAGTTTAAGAATTCCATTAACTAGAGTCCAAATTGTCATGTATGTTATTTATATTCGTGAATAATTATATTATGTTAACTATTTATGTTCACGATAATATTTTTCATTTTTATTGTTCCTTTTATTTAACTTATTAAAATGGTATAAAATTTACCTAGTTATTTATGTTCACATTAGACACTTTAATGATATTCAATTCTTGAGACTAAATTTTCTTTAGTATGATGTGTTTAGTCAAACTGGTCATTATAAAATCATATAAAGAATAATATCCATTCCATTATTAATTATTTTATATAATTATAACACTTCTAAATCCAACCATTAAATATGGTTATGAAAAATGAACTATATTATAATCATATAGACAGTAGGCAGTATATACGCTTGAGTAAAATTTCAATAGTTCAATGATCATAATGGAAGAAACGTAAGTATCATTTTATGATCACTTAATAATAATAATAATATAATTATCATCATATTAATCATTTAATTATACTTTTATATAACATCTATGCGATTTTGTGTTTGAAAATAAATTATAACACTATGTGGAGGTGATAATTCATCCGTACACACAAACGACATTATCTATTATCAATATATGGAAATAATTTAATGTAAATTATATATTATATTTTAATAATGATATATATTTATTTAATATTATATAAAAACATTAATTCCCTCAACAAATCCCATATTTATAGACAGTGATGGAAAATGAATTATATCTTTTTGTGCAGCAGTAGTACACCATACACAAAAACTATTAATTCTTTTACCATTTGATGGAATTGTATATTGATATTCATAATTACTCATAAATAATAACATCTATGTATTTGTAATATATTTTATTTATAATTTTAGCATTATGGAAGTAGAATTAAATAATGTGAAAGAAAAAAATTATTATTTAAAATGGTACCTCTAGATTAGAAATCCTTCATTTTTAATCACTGTTAGAAAATTAATTATAAATTTATTACTAAAATATGACCTCTATAATGATGGTATGGTTCAAGTATGGTATTTGGAAAGAAAATGGATGCTAAAAAGGAGGATTATATAGTTTATAAATGATAATAAGATGTTCCCTTTTATTGGGGAGGGGAGGGGCACTTTTGGAATTTATAAAAATATTCAAATAATATAAATCAATTTTCAATTCTAAATGGATATGAAGTGAGTCAATTAAAATATATGATAATTATGGTTTGAAAAATATCATGCAATAATTTTTGGACATTTTTAGATCACATTATTACACTTATCATTTATTTTTAATAATTATTGAACCCATTTAACTCTTACCATGACAACATCTATTTTTAAAATTTGAGTGTTAATATAAGTTCCATAAAAACCCAAAACACCCTTAAATAAATTTTGGATGAAATTTAAAACCCTTTTAATATAATGTTTTCTTAATTTAATATTTTATGGAATATTATATCCTTTAATAAATATAATTTTTTTACAAAATATATTAATTTAGATTTTGACACTTTTAATTGCATTATGTAGTACTAAAATAAATAAAAAATAAATAATAAAATAACATATTTTAATGAATAACTAATATATTGAATTTTTATATAAAATTCATGCATGACCTTAATTAAATCATATTATAGGTATTTAATTTTATCAGTCTAGTTCATTTTTTTCTTTATAAATAATATAAATAATGAATCAACATTAGATAAGGATTTAAATTAATTATTTATCCATTAAAATTTAAATATAAATTTCCATTCTGGAGATAATTATCATATGTTTTATATAACAACATAGAATCAAATATATCTTTTGGATAATCCTATATTATAAATATTATAAATATTAAAAACCATAGAATTATTTATTTGACTTTTATTTAAATAAAATACAATTAGGGGATTAATGTCAAGAATATGGCTCAAGGATATCATAAATTCTTCTAAGGAATGATTTAGGCTGACACCCACTGATCTATTAAAATTAGGGATATGGTTACATA
This sequence comes from Viscum album, assembly GCA_963277665.1. Classification (NCBI taxonomy): domain Eukaryota; kingdom Viridiplantae; phylum Streptophyta; class Magnoliopsida; order Santalales; family Viscaceae; genus Viscum; species Viscum album. The sequence continues at coordinate 1,811,782,811 of OY728164.1, read as the reverse complement.
AATTTTCTATCCCTATCATAATTTTTTTACCCTCAATTAACTAATTGACCCTTAACTATGCTAGTAAAAGTAATTGTGTTTACTATTATATAGTAAAAAACATAATTTTAACAGTTTAAAAAATCATTACATTATTATTACAAATATAGAATAACATTTTTAAAATAAGAAAATTATAAGTGGATAAAATTAATTTAAAATCCATTCTTTAGATGGGGGAGGATTCTAGGTTTTAAAGTGATAATGTTCACAAGCATTCAATGTTATTTTATAAAAAATTTATTTTAATGAAATATATTAGATTTATAGATTTATAATATATGTAATGTTACATTAAAAAAATTGAAATATAATTTTACAATATAAATTATTTATATAAAAAGATAGTTATCAATTATAATTATGTTTTTTCACTATTCATACAAATAATAAAACTTCTCAAAAAAATACAAAAAATTAATATAAATTACATTTTGATATTTGAATTTTATAAAGACATTTTTCAATGAATATTTTTAAAAATTTTAAAAAAATTTAAAACAAGTACGCAATCAAAATGTGGAAAATTGCCATTAGAAAATTATAGAATTTTTAGGAAACATTGTATTTCATTTTATATAATGTAAATAATATGAATCGGATGAATTTTAAATAATATAATGAATATATTCTACTTATATTTATTTAATATATTCCAAATAGATATTTTTTTATTTAGTTTACATTAGACCCTCTTATACACATTTAAAATGTTTTTTTTGGGATAATATAACCTTTTATTTTTAAATGGTTTTTAATTAAATTAATAATTAATTAGTTACCAAATAATTTGTTATATATTAATTTAAAAACCATATTTTAATAACTTAGTTAGTCCTGGCCATAACCCTTTATTTTAAAGGCTAGGTTGTAATAATTAAATTGTAAAAATAATATTTAGTTATTAATATAACCATGATGTAGAGTATCTTATACAATATTGAATATAGTACTTTATTTTAATGTCTTGGTATATTATAGTATAAACACCTTAAAATTTTAATTAGGTACATGAATGTACAATATTCCTCGAGGAATGAAATTTAAATGAAAACCCTTACCTTATATTTCATTTTCGTTGAATACTCGTTAACCTCATGGATAATGGTCTTAAGGATGTTATTTACATACAACATAATACTTTTAATATTTATAAGATCTTAAATTATAATTTTCAATCATATTACCACATTATTTTAAATTACATTTCATAATTTTTAGTGTTTAGCCTATTAATTGCATTGTTTCTCAAGTATGACTGGACTGTTTATTTTTTTCTTGTTAAAATAATCATGATCTAATCATCTCTATAATTTTATAAGGTTGTACAAATAATATAGTTTTGGTATATATATATACATATATAATTCTAATAATCCATAAAATTTAGTAAGAGGACATGGAATACGGTATTTATGGTGATAGAAGGTCGTACGTATTCAAGAATGTGTTTTCTATTTTCATGTAATATAGAATGAAATAATGTTATATTATATATCTTTATAAATTAATTATAGTATAATATTAGTGGAACATATATCAAATATTATTATTAAACCCACCCTTAATATATTCAATATAAATAGTGAGAGAATCACATCGCATCGTAAGGTAGAAGTCCTCCACATACACGTGTATCGACATTATATTCCCATAAAATGGAAATACTGAATGGAGCTGTCATAAGATAATTCAAGAACATTAATAAATTTTTAAAAATCATGTATATTATATAAAATATATAAAGACATCATTATACTTGAACATTAAATGTGGTAATGTAAAAATGAATGGCAGTGGTTCGTGAAGCGGTAGTCTGTCGTATACATGAAGGATGATTTCGTAACAAATTGGTTAAAAGTGTGTGAATTTGATGTTTATACTATTTTCAGAAAACATTATTTGTTTATGGATTATAATTATGTAATTATATAATTATGTTATATTACTAATTGAATGTTGTTGAGAAGGCAATAAAATAGGAATGATTTTTGAAGACCATTATCACTTCTTCGGGTATCTCCCTTAGTGTTACAGGAGAACCTTATAATGTTATCATTAATACAAAAATAAAAAATCTCTGAATAGGGGAGGTATGTTCAGGGGTGATTTGGGTATTTTTTATCAATCCAAATTGCTTTATATATATGAAAATATGAGGGGAGTGAGTGTCCTTTTATTGTTTAGGAGGAGTGACATTTGTGTAAATACTAAAATTTATTCTCTATTGGGAGGTACCCCTTACTTATTTTGGATCCTAGATTTATAATTGATGGGTTTTAATTATTATATGTTCATAACACACCTCCACCACATAATGGAACATAGTTTCTTAAAGTCATTTTCTATAAAGATCAAATTTTCATTATTTTAGCATTTTTGTTTTTTCACAATGTTAACTACTTCTCAAAAGATTGTAATTAACATTTCAGAAGTAATTATAATGAGACATATCATAACATTTAGACCATGTTATTACAAATATAATTTAAAATTAATAAAATAAAAATAACATGTTTTCTTGAAATTAATTTTAATAGAAGCAAATGTAATTCAAAAAGGCATTAGTTTATCCCTAACCACACTATCAAATTTTTTAATATTTAGGGGTAATCATGTTATTTATAAGTGATAAATTCTTAAATTAATGGACCATTTTTATATTAATTAATATTTAAAAAAAATATTATATAGTAAATTTATTAATTTTAAATCATATTATTGAATATAATTTATTAATAAATACAATCAATTTGAATTTGAGATTATTCATTTAATTAGAAATTTAGAATTTCATGAAAATGATGTAATTTGTGTCAATTAAGTTAAAAAATATGTTATCTGATATATTCATCTAAAATATTATTATAATATAAAAAATTTAATTATAATTTATTATCTTATTGAAAAATAGATCATTTTTCTAGAGAATATTTATAATCAAACCAATGTAGTCTTTTAACCTTACATTAATATTATATAGATATTAAAGTCAACAAATGTTCAATTTTTGTCTTTTTCTTTATTGAAGATATAATATGGGTCACTATAAGGTATAATTCTCTCAAAGGGTAATAAATGTGATTTATGGTCATAAGGATATTAATATTTCTAGATAATGTGAGTCGTACTAATGGTATGGTGTTTTAGATCATATATTCATTGTTTTACCATAATGTAAATTAGTTTTTTCCCTAATCACTATATTTTGTTAAAATTGTTTTAAATATTAATTTTTGTCAAACATTATGTTGAACTAATTTGAAATTATTCATTGGTATAAATAAAAATATGAAATCTAATTATTCCAAATTCAATTTACATAATTGGTAGATTTATATTTAAAACTAAACATACAAACATGATGAGAATCCCAGGTCCTAATGTGTCCATGTACAAAAGCTTATAGTGTTTTTATATCAAAATATCAATATTAAAATGATTCACACAACATAAAATATATTAATAGATGTATAATTGATGTAATTTGACATAAAACCAACTAAAATATATTATTTAACAATAAAAATGTTTTAAAAAAAGATGTTATAAATTTAAATCTCATTTTTTTTAACCATTCAGGAATAAATGAAAAAGTTGTGAAAAATACCAAAATTTGATCCTATGATAGTTTTCATAAATTTATTTTATTAATGATGTATATTATTTAAAATAAATATTAAAAAGGTTTTAAAATTTAATTTTAAATTATGTGTTATAAGCAAGGAATAATGGCCCATAAAAAAAATATTGTTTTCCTAATACATTTTATATTATAGTAAATGATTCTTTTTTTAATTATAACAAATATTTAAAAAATTAATGTTTAAAAAAAATTAATTTCATAATATTGTTAATCATACACATTCCATCCATTAAAATGTCTAGGTAATAACAATCATATTAAATAATATTATTATTATTATACTATTGTCCTGTGAAATGTAGACATGCATATTGTGCAATCTATTGATGAAAGTCTTTGTTTTTTTAATAAAATACAATTAAGTATTGTTTAAAACATTATAAATCTAATATAATATTATTATTTCAAAAAAATTAGGGTTTTATATTCTCCCCACCTTAAATAAATTTAATTTACACTATTTAATCATGATTTTAGTAATCTAATGATTGGAATTTCTAAATTCTATGTCCTAAAACCCCAAATTGTAGTATATTAAATAGAATATCCTCAATATAAGATATAATAATTAGTGAAAATGTAACATCGAATAACATATAAATAGGTTTCTATGTTGAAGAACGTAGGTCAAACATGAGGAAATGGACAAGGAGGAAAAATTTAAATACTTTTTAAGATTTAATGAGTCCATTGATCACAAGAAAATGAATGATCACTGAAAATTTAAGTGGATCATAAACATAAAGATAATATGAGTTAAAAATTCATTAATATCATTATAAATTATGTTAATATGATTGAATTTTATTTTTCAATCATGTTTATTATTATAGAGGTAATCTATTATTATATATTAATGGAAGGAAATATAATTTCATAATAATTATCATTTTATAATCACGATTTCAATCTTTGGTTGTGCTTGTGTCAATCAACAATTCAAAACAAACACTATTAAATGAATATCTAATATTGAATTTATTATACATGAAGCACTACAATTCACTATTATCAAATAATAACAACCATTAAAGAGTTACATGTGTTTCCATCTATTTTCAATGATTTTAATAAACGAATATGGTTAATTCATTAATCCTTAAACAATCAATATAATACCATGGGTTCATCATTAATATTTATTCATCGACTTTTTAACTAAAAATAATGACATAATTAGGATATCATGTTGGCCAGTTGTTTGTGTGAAACCATTATCATCCATCGATCATGGGTTCATGTCCCACAACATTTCAACACATGATGGGTTGCCACTAAATAATCATATTTTACTTGTTATAATTTTTTTTAATAAAAGTATTATTGTCGACATAAGAAAAACATGACGAGAATCCTTGAAAGAATTTTCATCATTAAATAATTTATTACTAATATTCAAAGAAAAATATATTTATTTACTATTATTGTATTAAAAATAATTATAATAATATTCTTTTTATAATATAATTAATGAAAGTTTTATCCCTAATATTATTCCAAAACATTAAGCTTATTTATATAACATTTAAAATAATTAATCCTAAAATAACTGTTCCACTTATACATATACATTTAATAAATTTCTCAAAAACATCCTTAATCACATAAAACCTAATATGATGTGTTTATGTCTTTGATCATATTTTCAATTTTGACCTCATAAACCCATGATTGTATTCATAACTCTTATGTTAATAAAGAATCATTTGGTTCTAAAATGAATCATAGTCCCTATATGTTTTGAAATTATTATCACCAAAATAATATTGGTAAATATACTTATACAATTTAATTCCTTAAACTGAATATATCAATACAATGCATATTTTAGTTCCTCATAGGAAAATTATCGGTCTATAGTTTACCCTTGATCATTAACTATCATTTTCAATTCAAATCCTTCATTATAGGTTGTAAACAAAATGTAAATTATTCTTAATAATATCACCATGTTGTGTCAAACCATGTGCATACTAAGGCACATTGTCTTGTATTATGTGACATTTGAGTCAATCCTATCAGACCATTTTTAGATTTATTACTCAAATACACATTTCTCCCAGAACCACATCCACTTTTATTTTTTAGATAGAGATGTATTATAAAGAATAAATACATAATATCCACCTCAATAAATCATTATGTTTTTATTATATAATTATCCTATATGTATTTAATATGGATATGTTCAAAACTATAAATATTCTTTAATAATGTAACAATTGTAGGTATTAAAATTCATTGAAATAAAAAACTATTGATCTTCCAACCCTAGTATTTCATATCTTATGACTCGTACATTTACATTATCATAATATCAATGTAATTATATTTTCAAAAACATAATAGTTTATTAAACATGATAAACTAGATACACATGTGTGTCTGTAAATACTATTGCATACATCAATTACATTTATTTTGAGAATAACATTACTCCCTCTAAGAAATCATTTAATATAAAACAATTTATATTTCATGGAATCCTATGGAATGGAAAAAAATATAGGTGAGATGAAATTATTAGTATGTTTTTAGTATATCAATGAATATAGTTAATCAGTGTGTATTATAAAAATAAAATGGTATGTAAATTAAAAAAAAATCAATTTAAAAAACTTGAATACATGTATAGAAACTGATTAATCAATATGGTAAAGAAAATAAATGAAAACATATTACATTTAATCAATAAACTGATATTGAAATATATCCCTAGATTATATAACACTGAAAAAGTTAGGGATAATGAAAACTAAATCTAGATGAACGAAATGCATAATTATTGGATGTCATGTTTCCCATGTACATGATATCATTACAATCATGATCTATCCTAATTATATTTTGAAACATTCTAGGTAAAAACCCATTCACTTGTGTCATGTAATTTCACAATACTTTAATCCCATGATATATCTTTTAGACTGTTTACAAATATGTTGTTACAAATGTGAATGATATATGGCCAACTGATTTTATATCATGAGTCCATTTATGCTCTATAGTTCTTATATTAATGGGTCAACATCCTATGTCATACATGTCAAAATCATTCAATATATATAGACAAATAAATTTAACTAATAAATATAATTTCTTATCAAATTTATGCATTGAGTAAATGAAACATATTTATCAAATTTTCCCACATTAATAAATAACTAACAATGTAAATTCTATATAAAAATTATTAAATAGTTTAGTAAATAATAATATCCATGATGAATTATATGTATATTTAGGTGAAATATAATTTTCAATGATCAACGGAAAAAAATAGCATATGGGAAAGTTAATAAATATGAAAATCATTCATGGATGATAATTTATATACTATTCTTGGTAAATGTAATCGTAATCCATCTAGAAGAATATTATAGTTGGTATAGAAAACAACATAAATCTATTTGAGTAAAAATAATGTTTTTTCTTGATTAAATAATTAAATCATTAATAACATTCGTGAGTAAAATATGATTTTTATTTTGAAAAAAAATTTATATCATAAATCATTCTGAAAATAATTTTATTTGAAAATAACTATTAAAAAAACTAAGATTTTATAAATTATTAACAATAAGATTTCTGATTAACATTTCCTTGTATACTGGGATAATAATCTTCAATTAAATGATGTTGGGTAATTATGTACATGCTATACATGCCAAAAATAACACTTGATATTCAATTTAAAAAATATTATAAATGTACCTAGATTAGAAAACAAAAAAAATCACACACAATATTTTTTTCAATAATTATAACAGTGTAAAAAGAATTTTTTTTTTTTTTGAAATTTTGAAAATAAATATGAAATTATTTTAAAATATGGTTTTTGATGAAAACAAGTTTCTAACTGAAGGAATAAATGGATCAATGTATTTATAAATACATATTATAAAACTATTAAGAAAAAAAGATAGTAATAATTGTTACTATAACCTGTATAATATCATGAGAAACCAAAACAAAATAATATGGAATTGTTAATTAAACAATGTTCATATAATTCCCTTAAATTCAAACTCAATTGTAAAAAATCTGGGATAAAATGAGGTTGTGTAGTAAATCCTTTAAATTATCATAATATCAACATTATAATCATCCAATGAATCGATTTTTTATATCAACTCTTTATCCACATAAAAATGTTCAAATAAAACATAATACAAACAAAAGTCACAAGAAACATAATCATAGAATATTAACAACAATGAAGAAATTAAATATCCCAATGAATAGAAATTGTGTTATGTAATTTTTTACTATTAGGTAACAATAAACTCAAATCAAATTAGTTGATATATTTTAAATGAAAAAAAAGTAACATGAAGAATTAATTATTCATGATGTTACATGTTTAGTAGTAGTATATACAATATATAAAATTAGTTAGGTTTATGAAATTATTTTATGTGTTTGTGAATTTAAATTGAGACAAAAACCCCTTACCTTATTCTTCCTTTTATATAAAATATGGGACCATTCATGGAATGAAATGCCAATTTTATTATAAAATAAGGGAACATGTGCTGACGTCTGTAGATGGGGGGTTTTATATTGATCCCTCTGAATAAGAGGATGGATGTTTTCAGGAACCTCATGTCACGAACCAGACAGGATATTCTGGTAACCCGATAACTGAGTCGTCCCTAACATAGCCCGAAGGGTGTTCTCGATCCCCACGGGTTGGCGACTAGCACCTGGAAATGTACAAAATACAAGTGGGAACAATTTTTTCAAAATAATGTGGAAGGAAAAGAGAACAAAGCACTATGCAAAACATAAGAAACTCCACTGGGACTGATATACCAGAATACAAAGAGCCATAAAAATCCAACAATACAACAACCCAAGTACTAAAAATGGGAAAAATTCCCCAAGGTCCCTCAGGACACATCTCAAAAAGACAATAGTTCGATAGCTGGATCCACCTCCAAGAGGACACATCCCTTAGCATGATCTTAAGAGAAGAATGTCTACAAACACCCGAATGAAAATGTTGGGTGTGGGCCTAAGCACAGTAGGATACCACCAAAGATTCTGTAACAGATGCTAAATATTGATTATCTAAAGAAAAAGTTTTCATTTTTCAAATAAACAGGTTTTTCAATTCAAAAGCATATTCTAACAAAATATGCTATACATATTCAAAGGATGGAAATAAATATTTTATTCAAAGGCTTTACAAATGATGGAAGATTTATAAAACTATTGCAGAAGAAAAACATTTATATAAAACAGTTTAGAAAAATTTAGTAGGCCTCTAAAGTAGTTCACAAGCATTGGCATACATTTATATCTCATATATACATAAACAAGTGAGTAAAATTGTCATCAGCCAAAAGGAACGATAGTATTAACCAGTTATAGGATTCCAAACTATCTATGTGAACTCAGCAAAATGTGTATACACACATCCCTATGATAGTGGCCAAAGGATACTCGTCACCAACCCTTCGGGGATGTGACCTGCGGCATGTATGTTTTAGAAAGTTTTTGTAGTGTAGAGTGTATCCAAATAACTCACTAACTGCATAAGGGTTGATTTCTCTCTTAAATGATGGGCGAAAAATTTTACGAATTATTAAAATACGATCAATCCCATTATTCCATTTCAAAATTGCCAATATTATTCCATTTAAAACCAAAATATGTTTTATTAAAAACATTCCTTTTTCACTAGATAAAACCAAAGGTTTTCTATCAAATCATTTTAAGCCATTTTCAGCAGTTTTAAATCAATTCAAAACCAATTCCATCGTTACACAATTTATATCCATAATTAAATTCAACAATTTAATTGAAATCATTTCAATCAAATCCATAATTTAAATTAAACAATTTAAATTGGCCAATTTCCATAAACAAACCAAATTCAATGGAATTGGGGTTTTCCCACATTTCTATGCCAAAACCATTTCAAATATCTCAATTCAATGGAATAATGTTTTTATCAGTTAATTGAAAGAAAATTTGATTAATTTCAATTAAACCAACAATTGAAATAAATCATAAAAATTCAATGATAAACTATTTGGAATGTCGGGATGGAACTGACTACCTTGAATGATTTCACCAAGACCACAACCATCGAGAATGCTAAAAAACGGGTTTCTTCTTCAAGAACTCACCATAGATCTCTTCTACTAGAAAGATCGAGACAAAATATCATCAAATATTGTACCACACACTTTGATCTACCCAAAACGGTCATAGATCTATTAAATAGAAAGAAGAAGAGAGGTATATCTAATTAGATCCAAGAAACCAATCAAGAACGATGAAGAATGATCACATAGCTCAAGAATCTGGCTTCGATTCACCATGATGAGCCTTTGGATCTCCACCAGAATGGTGGGAGATCCCTCTCTGACCATAGGAGAAGAAAAATCCCGAGTTAGGGCCGTTTAGGAGAAAAAACGAGGCACATAGAGGCATAACCGAGTAAGATCCACAATTTAAGGATTTCATTTAAGTGATCGCACGGTTTGGCCGCATGGTTTTAAAAACCGTGCACTAACTGTGTGTGAGCTACTGCCTCAGCCACCCTTCTCGCACAGTTTGGCTGCACAGTTAGAAAAACTGTGCGCTGCTCGTGTAGAATCTACTGTCCAGCTTCAAGGTTGGAAAGGATTGATCGCACGGTCTGTCAAACAATGCACAAAATGTGCGGTCCTCACTGTCCAGTTCTGCATGGTTGGCATGCTTTGGTCGCACGGTTTTTCAAACCGTGTGCAAACCGTTAACAACTCACTTCCCTTTTATCATTCCTCAAAAATTCACCCAAACACTCCCCAAGCCTTTAGTTCAAAATGAAGGTACATAGAAACATAAAAAATACCTGAAAACGTAATGTGATGTTACAACCTCACCACCATAAGATCATTCTGCCCTTATAATGCCTATGAAAAAACCTCAACGTCAAAAAGATGAGGCCATTGCTCTCTCATTAGATCCTCACATTAGTATTTCTCATGAAAATCAGAACCATGATGACATAGTACATAGACTAGATGTATCGTTCTCCCGCGAAGTACCTTAGTCTCAGAATCAACAACCATGGCTGGTCGTTCAGTCACAGATAAATTTGGTTCAATCTCAAGATTACACCAGCTCACAACATGAGATGGATCAGAGAGATACTTTCGCAGCTGCGATACATGGAACATGTTATGTATCGATGTCATTTGTGGTGGTAGAACTAGACGGTAAGAAACTTTCCACACAATACCAATAACCTCAAAAGGTCCCACATAACGAGGAGCAAGCTTCCCAAGCCTCCCAAGCCGTTGATGACCCAATCGGGGTGAAACATTCAAGAAAACCTGGTCACGAAATACAAACTCTAAAGGCTTATGGCGATGATCAAAATAAGTCTTATACCAACTCTGTGCTGTAAACATTCATTGACGAATCAACTGGACCTTAGCTGTCATCTCATGGACCACACTCGGTCCTACCATGGAACCATCACAAATCTCCAACCAACATAAGGGAGATTTCAATGGACGACCATACATAGCCTCAGAAGGATCCATTTTGATCGTAGACTTGTAACTCTTCTTATAAGAAAACTCATCAAGCCCCAGGTGATAATCCCAAGACCCACCATAGTCGAGAACACATGTGTGGGGTATATACTCGAAAATCTGAATACCTCTCTCTGTCTAGAAATCTGACTGTGGATGGTAGGCCTTGCTCAATCAGACATGAGATCCCAGTGCCTTCTGAAGGCCCCTCCAAAAGCGATAATTAATCTGAGGATCCCTATCATAAACTATTGCAGATGGAACTCCGTGCAGACGAATGACATCTTTCACATATACATTCCCCAACTGCACAACTTTGGTTGTATCTCGAATAGGTATAAAGTGAGCCGACTTGGACAGTCTATCGATCACAACCCATATCGTGTTCTTCTCCACTAGGTTTGAGGTATCCCAACAACAATGTCCATAGAGATTTCATCCCACTTCCATGTAGGGGCTGGAAGTGATTGAAGAAAACTCGAAGGTTTCTAGTACTCGGCTTTCACCTGCTGGCATGTATAGCAACGAGATACAATCTCAGCAATGTATCTTCTCATACCTGGCCACTGGAACATTCACCACATGTCATAGAACATCTTCGTGCTTCTTTGAAGTACAACCCACTGAGTGTTATGGCAATCGCCCAGCACATACTTCCTTGCCGATAACGTCACAACATAACGGTTTCGATAACACAGAACGCCATCTTTGGATAACGACCACTGGGTATCCGTCTCCCACCCATAAAGCGAGTCGTTATTGCTATTATATTCATCATCCAGTTGTTTCTCCTAAAGAATTGACTCAAGGATAGTATAATTCAACTGAACACAAGCTAAATTAACTTTATTCCACTTCCACTAAACTCTAATATGAAACTGAGAAAAAAGAGCCATCAAACTCCATTCTTCCGAAGATTCTTTCACATCCTGTGATGGAATTTACCTACTTAATGTATCTACAAATACATTCCCGTTCCACGGATTATAGGCAATGTCAAAGCTGAAATATTGTAGGTACTCCACTGGATGCCTTTGGTAGAGATTCAAATCATTTTGAGAGAAGATATAACTCAAGCTATTATGGTCTGAATACACATTAAACCTATCTTTATAAAGGTCATGTCTCCAACACTTATGTATGTGCATTATAGCTGCAAGTTCAAGGTCCTGGGTTCCATAGTTCTTCTCAGGAGGCTTAAGCTGATGAGACCCATAGGCAACAACATGATTACCCTACATGATAATACATCCCAAACCCGAACCCGATGCATCATAGAAGAGCACATAACCTATCCCATCCTGAGGAAGAGTTAACACCAATGCAGTAGTTAAAAGACACATTAGCTCAACAAAAGAACCCTATCATTTATCATTCTAGAAAAATTCACTCCCTTTCGAGTTAGAGCAGCCATCAGAGAAGCTAACTTTAAGAAGTCATCAACAAACCGGCAATAAAATCCTGCTAAGCCCAAGAAACTCCGAATCTCGAAATTTTTTTGTGGTTTCCTCAAGCCATAACAGCCCTCACCTTATCAGGATCAACTGATATTCCTTGTTTTAACATGACATGCCCCAATAATTTCACATCCCAAATCTATACATATCACTTTGAAAGCTTGTAATAAAGTCAGTGATTCCTTAGAAGACTAAGAACTATTTTCAGATGAGCACATGTTCCTCCTCAGACATGGAGTAGAAATGAATGTCATCCAGAAAGACTACCAAAAATGTATCCAAATACTCACGGAAAACCTTGTTCATTAAGTCCATGAAAACTACAAGAGCATTTCATAGGACGAATGGAAAAAAAAGGTACTCATAATGGCCATACCTACTCCGAAAAGATGTCTTATGAATTTTAGATTTTTTTATCCTCAACTGATGGTAACCCGGTCGAAGCTAAATTTTTTAAAACCACTTTTCACCTTTCAGTTGATAAAAAAATCATCAATTTGTGGTAATGGATATTTTTTCTTTTTCGTAACTTAATTGAGATTTAGTTAATGAACACATGAGCGATGAGAACCATCCGTCTTCTTGGCGAATAGAACTGGATTTTCCCAAGGGGACACACTCGGGCGTATAAAACACTTCTCAACGGGATCGTCTAATTGAATCTTCATTTCATTTACTTCAGCTAGAGGCATTCGGTAAGAGGGGATAAAAACCAGTTGAGTACCATGCATTAAGTTGATAAAAAATTAAACCTCTCTTACTGGTGCCAAACCAGATATGTGAGAAGGAAACACATCGAGAAACTCAGCGACGACTGGAGGAAGATCACCACACATTGAGTATCTCTCCAGATCAAGGGAAAATAATGATATAACCTTCCCCATCTCGGGATAAGAGGGTCCTTATCTACATGATCTCTGGTCCCATTCTCCTTGAAAAACAAGAGACACACCACTGGGTGTAGTAAGGTAGACCCGTCAAAGATAAAAATCGATCTGGGATTTATTGGAAATGAGCCAATCTATCCCAAATACAACATCAAGAGATTTCATGTCAATTACCAGAAAACTCCAATCAATCTCGACATCTCATAGAGAGAATACACAAGAAGAACTATGGATACCCTTCTCTCTTATTGTACCATAGTGTGGTGTAATATCCATCATAGGAGAAAAAAGTTCCATATGTAGATTAAAATTATTAACAAGATGGGTTGAATTAAAAGAGTGAGATGCACCAGTATAAAAAAGAGTTGTCACTAAAGATGAAGTTATAGTAATGGTACCTCTCACTATTACAGGACCTACATCAGCTACCTCTGACCACTCTTCCACTGCGTGAAGAATATTTGTTTCGGATGCCTGTGGATGGAACCCTTTTGTACATGAAGAATTTGATTTCCCCGTACTTTCTAGATGTCCTGATGATCCTATTCCACCACATGGAGTAGAGAAGTGATGGAAAAATCTCTATAAGTTCCCCAAACATCGAAAGGAGATACAGATATTGGGTGCCTCAATGCAAACCCTCTTATAATTTCTAGGATTTCCACACTGATATAAAGTAAAAGAAGCCCATCATGTTGATACTAGAGGTTTAGAAAAAATCCTTTGTCGACAACTAGCATGAGAAAAGTCACACTTCCATTTTTCTTTAAAGGAACCCACACTAACACTAGGAGGGAAAAGAACATCCGTCAACACTAACATTCCTTCCATGTCCATCTCGACCATCATCGCCCTATCTTGCACATCAGTATAAGAGACATAGATTAACACAGAAACTGAGCAACAAGGAAAACTATTCATAAAAGAGGGGATATAAATATTTGGATTCCACTATAACAAAATTAAAATATGAAAAATACTAGAACTAATCCACAAGTCATATTTCCCTTTCCAACCCTGGTGACTTAAGGTTCATTGTGGTGAGAGATAGCCATCCACTCAATCACAACTACAAACTAAGCCCTGGAAGGAAAAATCAAATGCATACTGTCATCAAGGAAAGATGCTTAACCTCCCTTTGATACCATTTTGTCACGAACCAGCCCAGATACCTTGTTAACCTGATAACTGATCCAGTCCTGACATATCACGAAGGGGGTTCTCGATCACCATGGGTCTACGACTAGCACTTGGCATCATACAACATACAAGTGGGAATGATTATTCTAAAAGAATGTGGAAGCAAAAGATAACAATGCAGTATGCATAACATAAGAAACTCCAATGGGAGTGATATACCCGAATACAAAGAGGCATAAAAATCCCACAGTACTACACCCCATGTAATAATAATAGGAAAACAACCCCAAGGTCCCCAAGGACACATCTCACCAAGACCAAAGTTCAACAGCTAGATCCACCTCCAAGAGGACCCTTCCCTTAGCTTGATCCTTGGAGAAGATAGTCTACAAACACCCGAAGGAAAAAGTAGGCTGTGAGCCAATGCCCAGTAGAATACCACCAATGATTCCATAATAGATTCCAAATATAGATTATCAAACGAAAAATCACTCAATTTTAAAATAAATAGTTTTGTCAATTCAAAAGAATATTATAACAAAATATGCTACATATTTTCAAAGGTTGGAAATAATTATTTAAAGAAAATTCTTTACAAATGATGGAATATTTCTAAAACAACGACTTAAGAAAGACATTTATATAAAATAGTTTATATAAGTTCAGCATGCATGTAATGCAGTTCACAATCATTGGGATACATTTGTATATCAAATATAAATAAATAAGCGAGAAACATGGTTATCTGCCAGAAGGTACGATAGTATTAACCAGTTATAAGATTTTTCACACTCTATGTGAACTCAGAAAAATTTGTATACACACGTCCCTATGACACTTTCCAAAGGAGACTCGTCACCAACCCATCGGGGATGTGACCCACTGCATGTATGTATTAAAACGTTGTTGAAGATTGAGTATATCCAAATAACTCACTAACTACCTAAGGCTTACATGGGCTCTTAAATGATGGGAGAACTATTTTAAGAATGGTTAAAATATGATCAATCTCACTCTTCCATTTCAAAAGTGCCAATTTTATTCCATTTAAAATCAAAACAGGATTTATTTAAAACATGCCTTTTTCACAAGATTAAACCAATGGGTTTATATCAAATCATTTTAATCCATTTTCACCAGTTCGAAATCCATTCACAACCAATTTTATCATTACACAATTTATTTCCTCAATTAAATTCAAAATTTTAATTGAAATCAATTCCATAAAATCAACAATTTAAATTAAACAATTTAAATCGGCCAATTTCCATAAAGGCACCCAATTCCATGGAATTGGGGTTTTCCCACATTTCAATGCCAAACCCATTTCAAATATCTCAATTCAATGGAATATAGTTATTTATTATTTAATTGAAAGAAAATTTGAGCAATTGAATTTAAATCAAAAATTGAAATAAATCAAGAAAATACAATGATAAACAATTTGTCAAGTCGGGACGGAACCACCTACCTTGAAGGTTTTGACCAAGACCACAATGTCCAAGAACGCTCAAGAAAACCGGGTTACTTATTCAAGAACCAAAATTATATCTCTTCTCCTAGAAATATAAAGACCAAATCTCATCAAATCTGTTTCCACACACATAGATATACCTGTAATGGGAGTAGATCTAAGAAACAGAGAGAAGAAGAGAAGTAGATCTAAGTAGATCTAAGACACCGATCAAGAACGATGAAGAACGATCACATACCTCAAGAATCCGTCTTCGATTCACCAAGAGGAGCCTTTGGATTTCCTCTATAACGATGGGATAACCCACTCTAACCTTATGAGAAGACAAATCCTGAGTTAGGGACTCTTATGAAGAAAAAAGAGGCACATAGAGGTAATACTGAGCGAGATCCACAATTTGAGGATCTCATTTAAGTGATCGCATGGTTTGACCGCACGCTATGACAAACCGTGCACTAACCGTGCATGAGATACTTCATCGGCCTCCCTTCTCGCACGGTTTGGCTACACGGTTAGACTAACTGTGTGCTGCCCGTGCAGAAGCTACTATCCATCTTCAAGGATGGCATGGTTTGATCACACGGTCTGTCAAACCATGCACAAACTGTGTGGTCCTCCCTATCCAGATCTACATTGTTGGAATTGTTTGGTCGAACGGTTTGTCAAACTGTGCGCAAACCATTCACAACTCACATTCCTTTTATCTATCCTAAAAAATTCCCCCAAACCCTCCGCAATCCTTTACTCCAAAATGACGGTACTTAGAAACATAAAAAATACCTGAAAATGTAATGTTATGTCACACCACATCAGACTATAGATAGTCAATTCCATTGATGATTTATATGCATTTCCATCCACTATAGATTTGGAATCATAATATATATGAGGGATGAAACAGTTTAGGCATGATAGTTACACCGATATTTGAACCACCGGTTGATAATCTTACAATATAAACAAAAATAACAAGTCATATTAAAAGAAAAATAACAATGGATTCACATTCATGACAAATGTTATTCTATCCATTGTGATTGGATTTTTAACTAGTAGTGGTAACACCAATAATTTCAACATAAATATATCAAACAAAGCTATAGGATCCATAAAAAATCAATGAAACATCCCCTATGATCCATGAAAAGGGATGCACAAATAGAGGGTCCTGGATTTCAATGTTGGGAACCATTAAAAATGAATTTAATCCAATAAAAGAAAGTCTCCTTCTAAATAACATTAATAGTACAATAAGTATGATGATAATTTCTTTTTACACCAATCTGATTGATGACTGAGAGAACGTGAATAGAATTCAAGTTGGAGTGCATTTTAACAATACTTGATTCTTAAATAGAAGCTAAAATCGCACCCATGGAAGATACAACAGCCAAATAGAATTTATCATGAATTGATTTATTGATATATATATATATATCAACTGATCTCCTATGTAGTAACATGAAAACGATCCTTGAGGAGAAGAGAGAGCACATGATTATTCCAGCCACTGAGGAAGTCGTGAATGGAAACAAACCGAGGAAAACTCAATTAGAAAATATTAGAAATTTATTTCCACATAGGTTAGGTGAACACATATATTAAAAACAAGTGATTGATATATTCTCAATGTTAGAGAAAAAGATGACAATAAGAATGTAATTAAATATGAAAGGATTTAATGAAGTAATTATTTGGAAGCTTCCCATGCACCAAAATACATACATGAATGGATTGAGAGGGTCTAATAAAGATTTTGGTTTTTTTACATGTTGTTTCATGTCAGAGGTGTTGTAGGTGAAATTATTATAAAACAATTTATATGTGAGAATACCATTTTTAGTAGCTTGCAAATCCTAAAAATCCTTCCTAAGATAAAAACCGTAACTGCCCATGATGCTAAAAATTTGATCTATAATAGGCTCTATTATACAACTTTTTTGTTAATTGAGAGGTCCATATTTAGATTAATCTTCTCCTCCAATAATATATCATTAAATTGGGTTCCAGTCTAATTTTATATCTAAAATTAATGATAAGAATCCCTAGTTAGAGACCACATAGAGTGGGAATCAACTAAATCAAGAGCATATATTAAGGTAGGACACATTAAGGATATAATTTAATTGAAATTTATATTCATAATTTTTACCTTTGAATCTATCCCAAAGAATAAAAATGTTGTCATGGTTACCATTGATAAGACTCCTCATAAACAATGTCTGTATAGGTTCATTAAATTAACCATGATTATTAATGCCCAAAACCCATCTTTCAAAAGGCGTGGAAAAAAATTCTAAGAGACTATGGTAATCATTCTTAAAAGTATGATACCACTCCAAAAAAAACTCTTGATTGAAATATTGATACTTCTGATTGGATCAATAGGCTTTTTGAACACCATCAAGGAATAAAAAATCATAAAAAAAAAAAGAAATAGATCAACATATAAGGATTTAACCTTTCGTGAAGAAGATATATTTTGAATGATGATAAAAATTTCATTAAAGTATAAGGATTTTGGTCTCCCAAAAACATATTACCAACAATATAAATCAATTTAATGTCTCCATCTAAAATACCCATCTAACTGTTAGTGTCAATATTCCTGCTATAAGAGATAATACTTCCAAAGTAGAAAAATGAATTCCCCCAACTAATTTCATGTCAAAAGACACTCATATAAGGTAAGAAGTACTCCTTGATATTTTTAATATTTCTCTTATCCCTTTGAGTAAATTCTATAATATCATCAGCATACAAAAAATGAGAGGGAGTAGAGTGTCCTCTTCCAGCACAACAAATTTCAATTTTCCATTTCTATCCATGATTCAATGAATTCTGGTGAGTTAGTCATCAGTAATATATATCATGATTGTAGATAAAGTATCACCATTTTTAACACCTATAGTAAAATAAAAAATATCCTTTAAGAGACCAATTTATAATGATGTTTTTATGAGAAGAGAATAATATGGACGTCACCAAGGGATGAAAACACTATCAAATCAAAATAATAAGATCAAGCTACAAATGAATCTCTATTGAATAGTATAAAAATCATTCCTGACATCAAGCTACGTATAAATGTTTCCAAACATGGTGTAATTATTGATAATATTATCACACTCATAGATAGTGATTATACAATCATGAAGAGTAATTCCCTTAATGAATCCAAAATATTTTGGAGAGAAATTTTTTCAAGCCATATAAGAATGATTGTTAAAATTTTTTTCCTATTAATAATAATGATGGTATTCAATAAAGAAACCAATCTAATAAAATTAGTCCAATTGATGTTTTCCACTATAGGGGTAAAAGAAATGAATTTATGATTCAATACATTAGTAAGATATCATCTCCTTAAAAAAATTAACAACCAATATTCATACATCATATTAAATAAATACCAAAATGTTTGGAAAATGAAGTTACCAAACCTATCAAGTCCAAGAGAACATTCATGTTTTAGGATAAAAACAACCTCATTGATTTTAAAATCCACAAGAATTGAGATAAACGATGAGTTCACTTTATGATTAAAAATCATTAGAATAATTCTTTCCACGTGCTCATATAGGGGGATGATCTATTGAAATTTTAATTGAAATAAGAAAAAACATTCTATAAAAGATCAAGCATGTTATCAAGGAAGTAATCACAATATTTAATCAATTAAAGTGTCATATTAAACATCTTAATTTTATAAAGGACGTTAATGAATTTTTAATTCCTATCATCATATTTTAACCCATATGCCTCAAAATCTACATTATTCAAATAAACATTAATATTTCAAAGATTATTAAGCTTGGGGATCGTTCATGCTTCATCTAAAACGTTTTTGGAGATATAATTAAAATAATTTTACTCTTTATCATGATGAATTGAATATTAAATGGATGATCTTTTAGTGACTATCATGAAAAAGAAATTCATGATCTATATTTTCAAATACATCTTGAGTAATTTGAATGTGTGAACTCATGAAAAGACATCATTTCTAAAATTAACTAAGATTCGGAAATATTGATAATTTTTCATACAACTAAGATGAATATACTAAGACTTGTTGATCATTATGGGAAGATTATGTTTCTAATCCTTAACAAAAAATTCAATGACAATAGAATGATGATTAGATTCTATTCTAGAAAGTGTTGTAAAAGATATGGAATCCCACATATCAAGAAAGGTTTCACTTACAAAATGTCTGATAATTATACTGCAAATAAAATGATTAATATATCTCTAGTACCATGTATATTTTTCCACAACATGTTTTACCTTAATAGCCCCATTTTAATCAATGAAATATTTAATCACTCATTAATATATATATTTAGTCATAGCACAAATCCTCTCATTTGGATTTATGGTAGAATGAAAATCTCCAATGATGATCCAAGGATCTTTGATGGTAGACATAAGAAAAGAAATGTCTATCCATAATATCCTAATACTCTGATAAGTTTAAAGGGTATAAATGAAAGGGATAGAGTAATGCATTCCAATATAACTAAATTTACCTTTGAAAATTTTATCACTATTAGAAACTATTGAAATATCAGACAAAAATGAATGGAAAAAAGACCCAAAGGCTATTGATTTTGGTGGGACACCTACTCGTGCGAGAAATCCCAAGGACTTCATGATTAAAATATAAGTGGGAAATATTATTTTAGGAGTAGAAAATAATATAAAAATATGCCTATAAGTATGAATAAAAATAATGAGGGATCTAGTAATTTCAAAATTGGCAATGACCCAGAAATTCCATTATAGGATCTTCATTTGAACTTGGGACCGGGGAAGAATCACCCTTTATTAGTTACCACTACATGGTTTTTTACCTGATTTGGTAGCTATTACAATCATTATGCTAGGTATATAGATATTTTTAATAACATCAACAATTTCATAGGCATTGGAGGTCTTTCCATAACTAACATTACTATTGGGTCTTTTATTTATTGGTTGTGCACTCCCCTTGATGATAATAGAAATAAACTTTTTCTCAGTTTTAAAGTCATCTATACCTTATAAATAAACCTGTAAATTAATGATAAGTTTAATATAATCATTCTTTGAGTCCATAACCTCTATATATATGGAGTTTTCCACCAATATTGGTTTATCAGCACCAGTGGTGGTCTCTTTAGCCTTAAAATCGGCATTATCAACAGTTGTGGCGGTATCTTCAGCCTTAAAATCTGCTTTATCCTCAGTTGTAATGGGGTCATCATCCTGAAAATGTGTTCTATTTATAGGAGTAGTACAATCCTAAGTATGACCATTAGGTTTGATAATATTTGTATCATAAAATACTTATTTGTTTATGGGATACATATTGCAATAATCAAAAAGGTTGTGGCCGACCAGATCATCTAAAGCATGATTTTTTGTTGTACCATGAGAAAAAATTATAACCTAAAGAATACACATTTCCATGTCAGATCCTCATGGGATAATTTAATATGTTCTAACCTTGATGGAGAGAAATTAAAATATCACTAATATCTCACGATAATCTCTACATTAAATTAAGATCCCCCAATTTCATTTTCATGTTATAAAAAATTCATAAATCTCAGTTGAGAGTTCCAAATTCATATAATGATCCTCTAAGTGAAAATTTCATCTTATGTTGATAACCCATTCAAAAATTTGTGTAGGAAAAGAGATGATAATATATTTTAATTTTTCTTCTTCCTCATCTATATCAGCTAAAGATTTATAATGAGATGTTGTGCTGGTGGGGCAAGCTTTATTCGTCCCCATATTCTAAAAAAAATCAAACCTTATGATTTTTTTCCAATTTCAAACCTTCCAATATATGTTTTTGGGTACTTGATTCTCATTCCATTTGATAATTATACAGTTAAAAATAGAGTTCCCAAAAATCATATACAAATCATATAAGGGTGGGTCTCATTGATATTAATTTTTTGCCTCAGTTTTGTTACAATTTTCCACAAAACTAATTTTTTCCGGAATCTTGATTTCTAAATTTTCATCAAATTGAATTATATAAAAACCCCCAAGATCCCTCTCCAAATATCTCTGATACATTCTGATATGGGTGAAAATATAAGACACAAGATAATTGAGGATCTTAGGATTCCAATATAACAAATTCAATAAATAAAGCTATACCCAAATCTGAGCATTGGTTTGTCATAGATTAAAGGTATTAATATTTACATCCCATTTAGCTAATATTAAAAATCAAGGCATGTGTTGTAGGATTCCAAAATCAAAATATTTGTTAAATTCTATTCTTGATTGCAATATAATATTCAATAATCCTTGATTGATTGTAGTAATCATCTTACTATTAAAACATATAAATGGGAGTCCTTGTTCTTTTGATTAGTGTAGGACCATGGTTTATATCCCTTTAAATATATAAAACGGCAAAAAATTGAAAACATATAGATATTAGTTCACTGTTTGAGAGCATCATGATCTTCCACCATGGAAAACACACCACTCATGAGCCTACAGATGTTGGAGGATATGGATGAACCTTCTCTAATCAGATCTGTAGAACTAGAGAGAGCTATGTAGATGGAAACCCACTTCTTCATTTTTCTTGAATAATCATTATGATAAATATAATGTTTTTATAATTTTATTAACATAATATGAAACCATATTAATATTTATAATATCATATATATTTATTTTATAACATATTATCTTCTGATTATTAATGATATTTCATTATTTTCAATATTTTGGTGTAAATAGTCTTGTTTTTTTGAGTATTTTTTAAGAAGTTATTTTTTAATATTATTAGTTCAATAATTATTTAATCATATATGTAATTTAAACCATGATTTTAATATCATATATATTTATTATCTAATTATTTACATCAATCAATAAAATTTGGTGATATGATATGAAATATATCGTTCATGGAGTCTATATTTCATACGTACCCATGGACAATTTTTCAATTTTATTTTCATATTGAAAGAAATAAAATTAAATGATATAAATATATATTACAATTTATTTATCATTATTAATTCATATATATCACATATTTTTATTATAATCTTACATAATACAATTATTGTATAACATGTATGAATAACAACACTCTTTATGGTGGTACTTTTCGTACAAACGAGTAATGATATTGAGATCCCAAGATATAGAAAATAATGGTACATTTTATAAACTAATTACATAATCATAAAATAATAAAAAATATAATATGAATTTTATTTAATCTATTAATACATCATTATTGGAAACCATTAATGTTGATAATGAAAAAATGAATGACATCTCTTTTTGAGGTGGTAGTCTATTATACACCCATACAATGATTACGCAGCCCGTATGATGGACATTTGTGATTTTATAAGTCATATTATTAGCATAAAAACTTTTTAATGAACATAATATACTTATTTAATTATATAATAATTTAATGATATGAATTTATAGATATGGAAAAAGTAATAAAATAAAAATACATTTAGAAGAACATTTCTTCTTCTACAGGTATCCTCCTTAGGTATAAAATAAAAAAATATAATATTTTCATTCTAAAAATTCATTGGATTATATGATAAGTACAGGTAATTTGGAGAGTGGATTTGGTAGATTTTATTTGTCTAAAATGAGTTATTGGTGTGGATATTTGAGGGGAGTGAGTGGCCTTTTATTGGCGAGGAAGAGTTACATTATTCTAATTACCGAAAAGTATTAATTATTGGGTGTTAACATATAAATAATGTTGAAAAATGGTTGATAATTAATGTTGTTGAATGATTATATGTTATATCTATACATCCACCACATTATAGAACATATTTTTCATTCATTTTGTTCTTTATCTACTATGTTTCTATATTTTATCATTTTTTTCATTATCTGAAATAGCTTTCTATCCAAGATAAATTATCCAATAATACAAAATTAGACTGAATAATATTATAAAATTTTAATCCTATAATTATATATAATATTCAATAAAAATTAAAAAAATATCTTGCAAAATAATTTTTAAAAAGATCGCTCTTGATGCACAAAAACACTACATTAACCCTAACTAGGCTAGCAACATTTTCACTATTTAGGGTCAATGGGTTCATTAATAATGATAATTATTTCTATGAATGGAAAATATTTTATATTTTTTTACATTTATAAATACATTGGAAGAAGAATGTTTTTTTATTAATTTTAAATCATTTTCTAAAATATCATTTATTTTAAAATAATATAAATATCAATTTTGACATTATTTATATATTTTAAATTAAAAAACAAAAAAAATGATGGAACATGAGTTTATTGTGTTAAAAAAATTGTAACATGACATATGACTCTAAAAAATTAATGTATTTAAATAATTCATATAGTTTAATTCACAATAAATATTTATGGTATCTTTTATTTTAGTTGGTTATTAACTTAAAAAATCATGTGTTAGTAATTCTTATGATCTTTAGGTAATTATGTAATTTATAAAAATTATACAGTAATTATTATGATAAATTAAGAGGATTAATATTTAAAATAATATTTATGACTAATCCTATTATATTTTTCCCCTTATCCCAATGCCCTATAGATATTAAAATCAAGGAAGGTATTTTTTCATTAATAAAATTTTTATATAGATAAATATTATTGATAGGTGTCCCAAAATGTATTGAAATAAAACATTAAGTCTATAATAGTAGAAACATTTTTATCCACTGGTTTGTGGAGAAATGGTTCGGTCATTTTACACATTAATTTCCATGTTTAATCACTAAGTATAATATTTTTTACCTTAATCAATACAATTAATTTAACTATTTTCCAAAAAAAGGAAAATAATAATAATGAAAATATCAGAAATTGTAAATTATGAGTATCCATAATATTGAATCCATTTTAACAAATTATATTTTCATTTTTGGGAGAATTTCATTTAAAAATTATTTCATAAACATGATGAGAAAGCTAATATTAAAGTGAAAATGCTTAATGGTTTAAAATGAATTTTTATCAAAATTCCATAAACTACGATTCCAATTACCTAAATTTGATTAATATATTTATAATATTTCTATAGTGACATTAAATAAATTTCAAAAAATAATTTAAAAATATATATTGTTTAGAGAATAAGTAAATTTACAAATAAAATAAATTTTTTTCACTATTCATAAAAAAATAATTTTTTAAAAAAAATATATTCATCTAAAGAAAACATTGATATTATTATTTCAAAAATTAATTTTAATTTTTCATATAAATTTTATTAAAGTTTTAATATTTAATTTTAATCTATATTTTTTATGTGTGATTAATACATCTTTTATAAAAATACAATTTTATTTGCAAAAATTATATTTTCTTTAAAATGATTCAAATTAACAACAATAATAATAATAATAATAATAATTTTACAATTAATTGTCTTTGAACTATATATTTTCGAAATATGGTTTATTCTATTCATTATCTCCACTCAAATTACTAGTTGATTACTATCATATTATCCCAAAATAATAATACTATATTGTTGTTCGAAAAACATGTTCTTGCATGTAACAAAATCTATTCATGATATTATTTATTATATGTAATGAAATATAACTTTCTATTCAAGATATCATATGATTTTAAATAAAATGTTGTTTTTTAAAATAAATTATCTATCACATAATTGATTGGGATTTATTCTTAAATAAAATTACATGGCAGCGGTTGATTACTTATTCTCATTGAAGATTCATGATAAAAATTACCTCACTCGTGATTTGGAGATGGTAATGCTAATATTTTGAATTGATAGTATGTAGGTATTATAATTATTGTAATTTTTTAATTTTTATACTGATCATATAATATTAAAATATAAATTCATAAAAAATTATCAATGATTATGAACCAAATAAATTTATTAGAGTTAATTGATGATTTTAAATTCACAATACATTACCATAATGGGAATTTAAACATGGTTTATAGTTCAATAAGTCATAATGACAATGAATTTTTTTCAATGATGAGGATCTAAAGTGTTTAAATATAAATGGACATGTAATGGATATAAAATCAAATCATGAGCTAATGTGAGAAATTATATCTTGAATGAATGTTCAACAATATATCTATAAATAGAATAAAATGATGAAACTTGATTATTAAGGAAATATAATTGTATGTAAGGATTTTTCAAGAGCATAATCATAACCATGTTGGAATGATATGATTATAGATCTATATCTATTTCCCTTCAATACAAGAATTTCAGATGAATCTATTGGATGATATTCATAGCATATCATTAATCAGTTATCATTGATTCACACATGTATATAGAAATATGAAGGTGTATTTATGGTTGTTAAACCCATTGGGAGTTACATAAGAGAATGTATCTGAATTCATACTATGTCATAGTTATACGTCTATAAATATGATTTCTAAGTGTAATTTGTATAAATTTCAAATACATATATTTACTTGGGGAAACCACTCCATTGTAACGATAAATGTCATGATCGTTGATGAAAAATAGCACATATTGAATTTTTTTTATCTCGAGTGGCATTTGAGGGTAATTTTGTTGAATTTTTCTAGTCATGATTTCTGAGATAAATTTTCTCTCCCCTTTGGTGTTCCTAGAATATATTGTTTACACTAGGAAATTAATTTTGTTGAATTTTGAGGCCTTTTATTTTTGCATGGATCTACAATATTTAATTACTAAAATATTATTATTCATGCATGTTCATTTTTTAATATCTTATGATTGGATTATCAGATATGAAATATAATTACACTGTTGAGTTCATATTAATGGGGATTCCCTAGGTGGGTCATAACATCATATTGGGCATGGGTTTTGTGTCAATCCACTACTTTTATTCATTTTAATTTTTTTCTTTTATTTCCATTTGTCTTTTTATTTTAATTTTTATTTATCATTTTTTGACAATTCCTCCTTGGTGTATCGCATATCCCCCCCCTCCATTTTTGGATTCCTTCAATGGTGAGATATGATATTGGGATGGGGTGGGATATAATATTGATATACATAGAGGAAGGTTGCACTATGATTCTCAGTTCACACCATTTTGTTATGAAGGTGTTGCAAAATTTGAATTGGATCATAACATCATTGGTTTCTCCTAGGTGGCAGTCCCTTTTTAGTTTTTTCATCATAAACCCCTATATATCTATAATTTTTAGGTTCTATTATTTTTTCAAGTGTTTTAGGAACCCATTTTTTTTAGATTATTTTTTATTATGAATACTAGTGGAGTTATATAGTGTTTCAGGTGGTATAATAGGAATTTTGGTCGGGAAATCCCAATCACACAACATGTGGTTTGATGAACACATGTAATGTCATCTTTATGTTTATCTAATATGGGATTTGTGAATTACACACCATTTACCATAGGTACATTCAATGTAGTGGGAATCTAGGTTGTGTTCATGTACTAATCGAGACCCCCCATGTGGGGTGTGGGGTTACAAGGCCATGTAGAAAACGTGACCAGTACCAGAATGGGTTTCTTTCCACGTAGGCATACATGTGCAGGAGGAGTAAATGGCCTCATACATGGGCTAGAACATTCATGTTGTAGCACAGTGTGTAATCTCCCTAAAAATCATGTAATCTAGAATGTTAAGCATCATGTGAGAAGGGTGATAAATCCCGGGAGGACCTATGGGGGTACACACTATGTAACCGAGACTCACAGAGTGTAACTCTCTTTCACTAGGATGCTTTTCTAGTCCTCTTCCAAATTTTAGAATTTGAATTGTGAGTTTGCCATTTTTAGTAATTTGTATCATTGTTTGTATTTATGGAGTCCTCTTATTATATAGAGGCTGTCTAGATGGTGTTTTATAATATTTTATGTTTTCTGGAGTATTTTCATTGAGACTATGGCTCTAGAATTCTCTTGGGGGATGGGCTGTGAGCTGTGAGGTTTGTGTAAGGGTTTTCACTCATTTACCTCCATTTACTACTGATTCTAGATGAGTATTATTATATTTATTTGGATATATTATAAGGGGAATGTTAAATTATATTCTCTGATGTGTTTTTTCATTTGGTTTCATGATGTTTATACCCAGTCGTGTGATGTTAAGACTGGAAAGTGTTTTTTGGGTAGTTCTATGTCATTAGTTATAGAGAGATGATGTGTTCAATTGGGAAGTGGTTGATATAATTATTATGTACCTATTGTAGGGATTCACATCTTGATGTTTATTTATAGGGTATTAAATTTTCGGTGATTATTTTTGGGCTTCTTATCAGGTGTTTAGCCACAACACTTTTGATCGAGCATTTTCGGGTGTTTTATTTTCTAGAAAAACCCATTATAGGGTGTCCATAATAATTATTTGTCTACTACGGACCCCTTTGTATGGTTTACTATTTATTTTTGGTTCATGAAACGTGTTCTATTCCCTTTATTTAGTTGTCATGTGATGTGGTCGGTGATGGTGAAGTGGTTTGTTCAATGGGTGTGGGTGTTAGTCGGCTGTAACACCCTAGGTAAATAAAGAATATGACATTTTCATATTTATCCATATTTTTGAATAAAATATTAATATGACTTTAAAGGGAACACTGTGCTCGATGGCGTACCCAACACGCAACAACGAGTTTCTTGGGAATCTTACGTTACACTCTAATAATAAAATAATATTATTTTAAATGGTAGTTAACATGTAGCAGTTGTATTGGAGGGAATGGATAAAAATAACTAAAATATGATTATATATGTTCTTAAATGTTTTTACATTTATCCAATAAAAGATAAAGGCTTAAAATACGGAAAGAATTCAATTTTAGGCGTATATGCCCTAGTTTTCACTAAAGGTTCACTTATCGCCTTTTGATGGCGAACCGTCATTAAATATAGTTTTGTTCACTCTTATACATTATATTGGACCAAATAAAACTCTTATTAATAATTGTGACATCAAAATTTAAATTGTGTAAATTTTTGGTATCTTTCCGATAAAGTTCATTTTTTTAATGAATAGTGTAAATGTTGTATTTTAATTCAAAACCACTTTTTAATCTAATTAATTTATATGATTAGATTATCTTTTGAATTGCTTTTAAAGTGAAATTAGAATATATTTTTACCATTGAATCCAATAGTGGTCATTGGAATTAATTTCACTTTGAAATCAGACTTAAACTAGTGTCAATATTTTGATACTTATTGTTTCATAAAAACACGCAATTTTCTCTGACATCAGGAATTAATTATTAAATTAATTAATGTGACTTAAATTTTTTGAATTTTTTAAAATATAATTCATTTTTTAATTGGGAATATCAAATATATCTTAGGGTGAATTTTTGGGATTTTTCTGAAAAACTTCAATTTTTGATGAATAGTGAAACCACTAAGTGGTACTTATAAAAAAACTGATTTTTCCATTTAAATGAAATTTTGCCATATTTGTGTTTTTAATTTCAAAAATTCGACATACATGGTTGTCATTAAGAAGTAAAATGTGGTTAAATGGGATAAAACTTATTTTTTGGTGAATAGTAACTTATTAAGTTTATATTCGCGATTAGAGGAAATTAGTGTAGTTTATGATAGGAATGATGTTTTAATAAAATGAAATTACCTAGACACATGTCCTACACTCATTTTATGTGTCATGGCCGACCAATAAAATCCATGGGTCAACTTGGGGACCCCATGGAGCAACTTTGGTTGGAAAATGACATAAATATCTTTTTATTTAATGTTAAAGTAAAAATGACACAAACATAAAATGTTTTACTAAAACAATTTTTACATGGGCTTATACAAGTCTTATTTTTGACTATAAATATCAATTGGAAATATAAAAATATTTCCTACATTATAGTATTTTTTATATAATTTTTAAACATTAAATAAATTAAATTATGTATGACATCATGATGATGGAGCGATGCCCTCATTATTTAACGATTTAAATAAAATGGAATGATAATGTAATATCTAAGACCTACACATGTAAAAAAACTATTGGATGAATGGATTTAGAACTCTTATCACCTTATCCTCGAAATACATCAATGTGGGACCTTTAAAATATGAAACTCTTTTGAAAATAAAGTAACATTTTGTAACATTACAAGAGTGCTCCTCCTCTCCTCTTATAAAAGGCCCCCACCTCTACCTCCTTGCCCACAATCCCAAAGCCTTTGGCTCGGCCAAACCCTGCCCAATTTGTCTCTCCACTTCCCTGTCTAACTTCTTGAAGCCTCACTTTGGGCATAATCTTTCCCAAGAAAGCCTTTGAGTTCAAACCAAAGGGAGTTACCCAATTTTAAGGTAATGTCTTCACTTGAGTCCTTCTGTATTATTTTGCTTCTCCAAACCTAACCTATTTTTATTCATTTCTTTTGTAAAAACTACAATATCTTCAATGTACTAGGATGTTGTTATAAGAAGTATTCGAGCTACACATACACACACCTACATCTAATGGTTAAAGAACATACTATTTCCGTGGATGGAGAATTTCTGCCTCACGAAACGATGATTGTTCAATATCCTTCTAACACCTTCAAAGGTGGCCATTAAGATGTCACTATATTTATATATGATTTATAATATGTTTATGTTTTATTTAAGTTTCTGTATTTGTCATTTATGGAATACCTTTATGGCTTCCATTATGGGTATACGCAATATCTTCATTTTAGGAAGTGCGGACTACCTCCCCCTCAAAATGATTTGATTCGTTAATACCATATGTGGTACGTATAAAGGATATATTTAATGATATTATATATGATACCATACTGGAATTAAAATACTATTATGTATAATTATGTTTTAATTCCATTAAATATGAAATAGAAATGGAAGTAGCGTTCATGCGTACGTATGGCTTACCGTCTCCATGAACGGTACATTTCATTTCTTATCTCAAAATGTTATGTAATATTATAAGTACATATATATAATGGATATATATATAATATATTACATATAAATTATGGATATCAATCTGGAATTATAACATATATATATCTCTTTCATTTTGTTTTAATTCCATTAATATGACAAAAAAATGAAAGTAGCGTTCATGCGTACGTACGGCCTACCGTCTCCATGAACGGTGCTTTTCGTTTTTTATCTCCAAACGATATGGAATAGTATAGAATGAATATTTATGGGATATATATGATATTTTAATCATTAATACTATTATGGAAATTATTTACTTATAACTACATGGGCAATCTTTTTTCAAACAAGTTCATTTTTGACTCATGTACCAAACATCGGCAAAAACGTCTGATATGAACTAACATTGTTAAAAAATTATTATAACAATATAATATGTGATATGAACTGAATAATAATCTCTATAGGAGGTACTTAAGCAATTATTAATTAACCAAAGATTATTATTCAGGAATATAAAGAAACGAACAAGACAAGTTGGACTTGAGGTAAGGGATCCTACTCCACTCTTTCTTTTTAAGTACACTCTTTTATGTCATTCCTTTTAAAGATCATATTTCTTGTTATTTGGATGTTATTTTATATTAATATTACTGTAATTTTTATGTTCATTTGATGAGAGACCATATTCTCTCTCATCAATCCATTTTGGATGTTTTCAGTGGCGCCGTTAGGCTGCCAAATTTTCGTAAGAGATCTAACCTCTCTCTTTCTTTTTAAGTACTCTCCTTTATGTCACTTCTTTTAAGCTCCTCTTTTTTATGTTGGGGGATGTTTTTTTATATTCCTCTTTATATAAACTTTAAATTAATATGATGAGATACCCTATTTTATCTCATCAATCCATTTTTGTAAGTTTTATGTGGTGTCGTTAGGCTGCCGAGTTTTCGTAAGGGATTTTTCATCTCACTTTTATTCCCGTGAGACTTATGCTACATTTGCCATAATTTCCTTTGATTGGTGTATGTACTACCCATTATTTTACTCATTGTTTGATATACTTTCTTTTATGATTATTTACATCAATGTTGTATTCTCCTTCTTTCACGAGATGTATGTTTTGAAAGATACCCATGTCGGTAAGGGAACCTTTCACCCTCCTCTTTTTAAAAGACTTCTTTTGTTGGGTCTTTTAATTTACATATTGTTATGTTGGGATATGTTCTCATATATCCTTATTGATGTAAATTTTATTTCCAAGTGATGAGATACCCTTTTTTTATCTCTCATCAACTCTTTTTGATGTGACGTCGTTAGGCTGTCAAGGGAGCTTCTTAACCCAATTTCGATTTCTTTGGGTTCAACATGTAGTTATTGAATATGTCATACTTTTAATATGTGTGAATGACCTTTGATTATTTTACACTTAATATCCACTTATATTTGGTGTATTATTTTGTCACACATAATTATGTAATTGATTTATCCTTAAACCAAGGATACCGTCTTTGTAAGGGACTTCCTCTCAATCTCCATTCATTGAGGCATATTTTGTTTTATACACAACCTTCTTTTATATGGTGTATAAACCCCTTTGAATTTTATGTTTATCCAAAAGGAATATTTTTATACTAAGCGTTTTAAAAAATGACAAAAGGGAATGTATTTGTCATACGTATGCGGCGACAACGACTTCCCCGCTGCCGTAACCATTATTTGAGATTCAGCTTCCTCTACAAGACATACCTTCTTTTTAAAAGAAAAATAAATACCATGTTTTACTTTTCATTTATTTTGGTATTGAAAATGGTTTTCATAATGTTTTTATATCAATGTGTTGTATTGATATCTTGTGATTGAAAGGTGGAAATGTTATGTTTCCTTTATGCATGTTTTATGTGATACGATTATGTTGAGGTTCTTGGGCATTATTATGAAGATGGGTGGTTCCGTGATAAACTAGGGGCGAGTGAGCCCGATATAGCTCTCCAATGAATTGGGTAATGCGAAGGAGTGAAATGTTAAGGTTTCTCCAAAGAGATTTAGGGAATATACTGTGATGGGTATTCCAAACGTAACCAAGGGGGTTACTCCCTACGTAAGAATGTTATGAATGCATCGAGTTACCTTTTATGTCTTATGATTTCTATGATTTATTCATGATTTGATGAGGTATGTTAAAGTGCCTATGTTTTATGGGTAAAGTATGATTTCATTCTTAAGTATATATGAACTCATGTTTCCTTTCCATATTTTTATAACCCTTACTGAGATTTTTATGCTCATCCCAAGTTTTTGAAATGTTTTTCACAGGTCAAGGGAAAGGTACATGATGGGAAGATAGTGTCAAGGATGAGTCAAGAAATAATCCATGTTTTATTTTAAATATGTTTCCATTGATGGGAAGAATGAATACTGTCCTTTATATAACCACTTTGTTTAAATGTGGAATGTAATGCAAGTTTCATGATCTAATTATCTAAAACTCTAAACCTAAAAAGATCCTCAATGTGTAATCTTGTAATAACTCAAGATTAAGTAAGGTTTAAGGCTGGGGCCTTATAGTTGGTATCAAAGGTCGGTTTAGATAACTTTATAGGTTAGGGTATTCTTTAAGCATAAGTGGCATTACCATAATGGTTAGGATTTCATAAAGAGTCCTAGTTTTAGATAAAGTGAATGAGTAAGTATATCATAGTGTTTATCTTCCTCACTAGTACATGATCGTTTTGTTGATATACTCACACGGACATTTATGTTTTTAGTGAATGGATGGATCTAGCAGGCACTAAAGCGACAGCAGGTTTGAAGGAAACTATGGTGGTTCTAGGATTAAGATACTAGATAAAATGGGGGATTCAATGGGGAAACTCGTTGTTGTTCTAAACCAACTATCAATGAGTCATGATCAACCACTTCAACCACGGAGAGTTCTCTAATGCATCATGTAGGAGATGGCCAACTCGATGTGGAAGTTCAGGTAAAAATTATTAAGGTAACCATTAAGGTTTATATGATCCTTACTTTTTAGTTAATTATGGGTTACTCTATGATATGATGGAAAATGAAAGGAATGAGATAAACTTGAGGATAAAATATGTTATGATCATTTTTGAAGATTTTATCTCGTTTTGGGAAATGTTTTGAGAATTATATAGTTTTGGAAAAAGGACAACATGCAGACTGTGTGACTACCCGTAACGTCGGACATAGCTACGGGAATCGAACCCACAACCAAAGTGCGACTGGTATTTATTGCCTACCACTGGACTACGTGAAGTCCCTGGTTAGTTTGACTGATTCTTTTTAGTTATATGATTTTATGAATTAAGAGTAAGTTGATTTTGGGATATTTATAAAAATTATTAATCTATCATGGAGGATATGTGATTAGGTTAATTACTTTTCAATATGATACTTTTGGAGCAAATGATGTTGTTTGGAGATAAATTTTACGATTTAACTTGGAATATTATGTGACTAAATCCTTCAAATATTTGGCTTTCAATCTTAGATTGGTTTACCTTGATGAATTTTATGTACAAATTGTTTATCGAATGGTCCTTGTTGAACTTTGGGTTTTGTTTGACAAATTTTGGAGATTAAGAATAGATTTTCTTTTTATAAAGGGTTATCCTTTTCTGGAATATCTGATCTTGTACTAACCTTTTTTGTTTTGGTTTTGGTTAAGTTTTAAAGATATGTGAAGTATATAGATCTCTTTTGTGGATTAGGTGATTCTCTAGAAGTTGATTTTAGTACTCTTAATGCGAACAGGTCTTTCTAAATACTCGTCTTTTGGAGAAAATATGAGTTTGATTAAGGAATCTAGTAAAAGTTGAAAGTCTACATGACAAGTAAGTATGTTTCATTATTATTTAGTTAAGCTAAAAAATAAATTCTTCAATGAAAAGTAACATAAAACAAAAGTATTGTCTCTTAAATTTTCCTACAAGGGAATCAAATACCGTTTAACCCATCACAAGTTTGTGATTTTCTTATTATTAACTTTCTCCTAGACATGTTTCCTATCACTCTCCATCAGAACATGACCCTATGTTTTCTCCACCATGTCCATGTTTTCCTACATGGAGTCCTAGTACGGGTTAACTCGGGTGACCTCTGTACTTATCTTTCTCTATTTTAAAGTGATTGTTTTACCGACTCTTTTTCTGATGTGGGACTTTCAAGGATGTTTCCAAGCTCAATTTTGAAAATTGCGAGGACGCAATTCCCAAAAGGGGGGGAGGATGTAACACCCCAGGTAAATAAAGAATATGAAATTTTTATATTTATCCATTTTTTTGAATAAAATATTAATATGACTTTAAAGGGGACGCTATGCTCGATGGCGTACCCACCACGCAACAACGAGTTTCTTAGGAATCATACGTTGCACTCTAATAATAAAATAATGTTATTTTAAATGGTGGTTAACATGTAGCTGTTGTATTGGCTGGAATGGATAGAAATAACTAAAATATTATTATATATGTTTTTAAATGTTTTTACATTTATCCAATAAAAGATAAAGGCTTAAAATACGGAAAGAATTCAATTTTAGGCGTATATGCCCTAGTTTTCAGTAAAGGTTCACTTATCTCTTTTTGATGGAGAACCGTCATTAAATATAGTTTTGTTCACTCTTATACATTCTATTGGACCAATTGAAACTCTTCTTAAGAATTGGGACATCAAAATTTACCTTGTGTAAATTTTTGGTATCTTTCCGATAAAGTTCATTTTTTAATGAATAGTGTAAAATGTTGTATTTTAATTCAAAACCTCTTTTTAATATAATTTTTTTATATGGTTAGATTATATTTTGAATTGGTTTTAAAGTGAAATTAGAATATATTTTTACCATTAAATCCAATAGTGGCCTTTGGAATTAATTTCACTTTGAAATCAGACTTAAACTAGTGTCAATCTTTTGATACTTATTGTTTCATAAAAACACGCTATTTTCTCTAACAGCGGGAATTAATTACTAAATTTATTAATGTGACTTATATGTTTTGAATTTTGTAAAATAGAATTCATTTTTTATTTTGGAATATCAAATATATCTTAGGGTGAATTTTTCGGATTTTTCTTAAAAACATCAATTTTTGATGAATTGTGAAACCACTAAGTGGTACTTATAAAAAAACTGATTTTTCCGTTTAAATGAAATTTTGCCTTATTTGTGTTTTTAATTTCAAAAATCCGACATACATGGTTGTCATTAAGAAGTAAAATGTGGTTTAATGGGATAAAAATAATTTTTTGGTCAATAGTAACTTACTAAGTTGTTAATCGCGATTAGAGGTAATTAGTGTAGTTTATGGTAAGAATGATGTTTTAATAAAATGGAATGACCTACACACATGTACTAACCTCATTGGATTTTTCATGGCCGACCCATACAATCCATGGGTCAACTTGGCGACCCCATGGAGCCACTTTGGTTGGAAAATGACATAAATATCTTTTTATTTAATGTTAATGTAAAAATGACACAAACATAAGATGTTTTACTAAAACATTATTTACATGGGGTTATACAAGTCATATTTTTTACTATAAATATTAAATGTAATGCTAAAAAGATTTCCTACATCATAGTAATTTTTTTATAATTTTTAGACATTGAATAAATTAAATTATTTATGACATCATGATGATGCTGCGATGACCTCATTATTTAACGATTTAAATAAAATGGAAAGATATTGTAATATCTAAGACCTACACATGTCCAAAACCTATTGGATGAATGGATTTAGAACCCTTATCACCTTATCCTCGAAATAAATCAATGTGGGACCTTTAAAATCCGAAAATCTTTTGAAAATAAAGTAACATTTTGTAACTTTACAAGAGTTCCCCTCCTCTCCTCTTATAAAAGGCCCCCACCTCTACCTCCTTACCCACACTCCCAAAGCCTTTGGCTCGTCCAACCCCTATCCATTTTGTCTCTACACTTCCCTCTCTAACTTTTTGAATCCTCACTTTGGGCAGAAGCCTTCCCAAGGAAGCCTTTGAGCTGAAACCAAAGGGAGTTACCCAATTTTAAGGTAATGTCTTCACTTGAGTCCTTCTGTTTTATTTTTCTTCTCCAACCCCCTAAACTATTTTTATTCATTTATTTTGTAACAAATACAGTATCTTCAATATACTAGGATTTTTTTATAATAAGTATTAGAGCTACACATACACACACCTACATCTAATGGTTAAAGAACATACTGTTTCCGTGGATGGCGAATTTCTGCCTCACGAAACGATGATTGTTCAATATCCTTCTAACACCTTCAAAGGTGGCCATTAAGATGTCACTATATTTATATATGATATATAATATGTTTATGTTTTCCTTAATCTTATGTATTTTTCATTTATGGCATACCTTTATGGATTCCATTATGGGTATACGTGATATCTTAATTTTAGGAAGTGCGGACTACCGCCCCCTCAAAGTGATTTGATTCGTTAATACCATATGTGGTACATATAAAGGATATATTTAATGATATTATATATGATACCATAATGGAATTAAAATACTATTATGTATCATTATGTTTTAATTCCATTAAATATGAAATAGAAATGGAAGTAGCGTTCATGCGTACGTACGGCTTACCGTCTCCATGAACGGTACATTTCATTTCTTATCTCAAAATGTTATGAAATATTATAAGTATATATATATATATATATAATGGATATATATATAATATATTACATATAAATTATGGATATCAATATGGAATTATAACATATATATATCTCTCTCATTTTTTTTAATTCCATTAATATGACAAAAAAATGAAAGTAGCGTTCATGCGTACGTACGGCCTACCGTCTTCAAGAACGGTGCTTTTCGTTTTTTATCGCCAAATGATATGGAATAGTATAAAATGAATCTTTACTGGATATATATGATATTTTAATCATTAATACTATTCTGGAAATTATTTACTTATAACTACATGGGTAATCGTTTTTCAAACAAGTTCATTTTTGACTCATGTACCAATCATCGGCAAAAACGTCTGATATGAACTAACATTATTAAACAATTATTATAACATTATAATATGTGATATGAACTGAATAATAATCTCTAAAAGAGGTACTTGGGAAATTATTAATTAACCAAAGTTTATTATTCAGTAATATAAAGAAACGAACAAGACAAGTTGGACTTGAGGTAAGGGATCCTACTCCACTCTTTCTTTTTAAGTACACTCTTTTATGTCATTCCTTTTGAAGATCGTCTTTCTTGTTATTGGGATGTTATTTTATATTAATCTTACTGTAATTTTTATGTTCATGTGATGAGTGACCATATTCTCTCTCATCAATCCATTTTGGAAGTTTTCAGTGGCGCCGTTAGGCTGCCAAATTTTCGTAAGAGATCTAACCTCTTTCATTATTTTTAAGTACTCTCCTTTATGTCACTTCTTTTAAGCTCCTATTTTTGATGTTGGGGGATGTTTTTTTTATATTCCTCTTTATATAAACTTTAAATTAATATGATGATATACCCTATTTGATCTCATCAATCCATTTTTGTAAGTTTTATGTGGCGTCGTTAGGATGCCGAGTTTTCGTAAGGGATTTTTCATCTCACATTTATTCCCGTGAGACTTATGCTACATTTTCCATAATTTCCTTTGAGTGGTGTATGTACAGCCCATTATTTTACTCATTGTGTAATATACTTTCTTTTATGAGTATTTACATCAATGTTGTATTGTCCTTCTTTCACGAGATTTATGTTTCGAAAGATACCCATGTCGGTAAGGGAACCTTTCACCCACCTCTTTTTAAAAGACTTCTTTTGTTGGGTCTTTTAATTTACATATTGTTATGTTGGGATATGTTCTCATATATCCTTATTGATGTAAATTTTATTTCCAAGTGATGATATACCCTTTTTTTATCTCTCATCAACTCTTTTTGATGTGACGTCGTTAGGCTATCAAGGGAGCTTCTTAACCCAATTTCGATTTCTTTGGGTTCAACATGTAGTTATTGAATATGTCATACTTTGAATATGTGTGAATGAACTATGATTATTTTACACTTAATATCCACTTATATATGGTGTATTCGTTTGTCACACATAATTATGTAATTGATTTATCTTTAAACCAAGGATACCGTCTTTGTAAGGGACTTCGTCTCAATCTCCATTCATTGAGGCATATTTTATTTTATACACAACCTTATTTTATATGGTTTATAAACCCCTTTGACTTTTATGTTTATCCAAAAGAAATATTTTTATACGAAGCGTTTTACAAAACGACCAAAGGGAATGTTTTTATCATACGTATGCGGCGACAACAACTTCTCTGCTGCCGTAACCATTATTTGAGTTTCGTCTTCCTCTACAAGCCATACCATCTTTTTAAAAGAAAACTAAATACCAAGTTTTATATTTATTTTATTTTGTTATTGAAAATGGTTTTCATAATGTTTTTATATCAATGTGTTGTATTGATATCTTGTTATTGAAAGGTGGAAATGTTATGTTTCCTTTATGCATGTTTTATTTGATACGATTATGTTGAGGTTCTTGGGCATTATTATGAAGACGGGTGGTTCCGTGATAAACTAAGGGCGGTTGAGCCCGATATAGCTCTCCAATGCATTGGGTAACGCGAAGGAGAGCAATGTTATGGTTTCTCTGAAGAGATTTAAGGAATATACTGTGATGGGTATTCCAAACGTAACCAAGAGGGTTACTCCCTACGTAAGAATGTTATGAATGCATCAAGTTACCTTTTATGTCTTATGATTTCTATGATTTATTCATGATTTGATGAGGTATGTTAAAGTGTCTATGTTTTATTGGTAAAGTATGATTTCATTATTATGTATATATGAACTCATGTTTCCATTCCATATTTTTATAACCCTTACTGAGCTTTTTATGCTCATCCCAAGTTTTTGAAATGTTTTTCACAGGTCAAGGGTAAGGTACATGATGGGATGATAGTGTCAAGGATGTGTCAAGAAAAAATACATGTTTTATTTTAAATATTTTTTCATTGATGGGAGGAATCAATACTGTCTTTTATGTAACCACTTTGTTTAAATGTGGAATATAATGCAAGTTTCATGATCTAATTCTCTAAAACTCTAAACCTGAAAAGATCCTCAATGTGTAATCTTGTAATAACTCAGGATTAAGTAAGGTTTAAGGCTGGGGAATTATATCGGCCCTGGTGTTTGAGTATTGGAATATAGGGTTGATGTTGTTCTTTATTAGGATTGAATGTTGGGGAGGTGATTTTTGAGATTTTATTGGATGGGATGTGTTCCTTGAATTTGATTTGGTTGCTTGCCTCTTTATGATGTTTTATTCTATGTGGAGGAGAAATTGATATAGTAAAATATTTGGATGGGTGTATCTTCATTAGCCTATCTATAATTATCGGGGATACAATTAGTGTAATTTGGAGACTCTTCACTATTGATTCATATTTTAGAGGTTTTTTTCTAATTATTGAATCTCTACGATGCTCTGTGAGGTTTTTATTCTCAGTTAGTTCAGTTGGACAATTGAGAATAGTATTGTATCCTGA
Source organism: Viscum album (assembly GCA_963277665.1). Lineage (NCBI taxonomy): Eukaryota > Viridiplantae > Streptophyta > Magnoliopsida > Santalales > Viscaceae > Viscum > Viscum album. The sequence goes on along the minus strand of OY728164.1, from coordinate 1,811,742,134 downwards.
TGTTTACATCATGTCCCTATATCATATTCACATTATACCATTGGATTCCATGTTCCCAAAAGTTGTGTTTGGATTTTTTTAGGACTAAATTTATATTCTAGGTTCTTGTATGTGTGTTCAATATACTTGGTTTTCATTTTGAGTTTAGTATGGATCATTAAAATGTTCTCGATGTTATAGTTGTGTGATCCATGCATTATAATTCATCTAACTTGGGTAAAAGAAATAGAAGACATGAGGGTTTTAGTCTATGACCTGGGGTTTTCATATTATTTTATTAGTACCCATTTTATATTTATTTTTTATTTTTTTAGATTTTTTAAGGGAGTCGAATTTGGAAAGGATAGACATGATTTATGTTGCATTCAATGTTTATGATAGAATATGTTTAGACCACCATTGGGGGTGGCCTTATTAAAATTTCTCCTCAACCCCACATGCTCACCCTGATATATGTATATAAATTATGTCTACATTAATGTTGATCCTAATATGTAGTGTATAATGCAAATTCCCACTACTTTATGTTCATGTGAATATTCTTGGTTAGATTATAGTTTGTTCCAGATCTTTTTAACCATTTTAGTGATTGGGTATGTAGTTCAGCTCAGATTTTTGGTAGATAATTGAGTATTTATTTTAATTATTTTATTTCAATATGAGGTATTCCTAGTGGGTGAATTGTGTATGTATATCCATTTTTTTGAGTCTCTATGAAGTATTCCCTTATTAATGGTATTTTAATTTTTTATTCAGTATTTCATTCTTTGATGTTCTTATATTCTTGTAAGTTTATATTTTTCCACTATTAGAAGACTCTTAACCAATGGCATAATTATCCCACCTTATTCTTCTAGCCCCTCCCCACTAGTAGATATCTTCTATAATACAAGGGGATATAATTGAGGTCTTTTAATGAGTTGGATCAACTGACTAGTTGGTCAAAACTTCTCTGATTATGGAAAACCACATATTTCATTTTTAGGAAACCCCATAAAATCAAAATTCCATTAAACAATTTTTGTAGTATAAGTTCATGTTATATATTATGTGAATTTAATAGTTCACATAGTATATTTATCAATTTATTAACATGAACTGATATTCATTACAGTAGTGATAAGGTTTCAGAGATTCCAATTCATATATATATCTAATTAGGATCCATTTTTAACGTCAATGTTCTAGCGATGTTTTTAGTAATTATTAAAGAATGAGTTCAAGTATAGCATTTAATATTATTATCATATAGATATTATTTGTAAGTGAATCATTCAAACCCTATAAGATATATTGTGATCATTTTTATTAGAGATTAATGGTTTTTGGTTTCAACTCCCTCCTCTCAATTCTTACAAAAATAACATTAATTTTAGAATTAAAATGGAACCTTATGAACCTTTATATCAATTTATGTATAACTCTTACATATTGAGATATCACTAGAGAAATAAATATATTTTAACATATTATTTAATATGAAATGTCATTTAATGTTCAACCCATTTAGCATCAAATAATAGAATCTAGGATTCAAAATAAAATATATGCTGATAATCATCGGTGATATCTAGAGTATCATTTTAGATAAATATTATTATAATGAATATATCTATGGAAAATTTTATGATATTTATAAAACATGGGATACATTTCCCCTGATATAACCATCACAATGATATTATTTATATTATTAGGCTGATATATTATCACATGGAACATTCAATTAACCTCATTAAACATAATGATGTATTTTGTATATAAATTTTCAAGAAGTACATACATAATCATTTACATTTTCTGAAAAATATGGAAATATAATGGATAATGATCATTATTTTGAGAAATAAATGGTGGAGATTTCAACTACATGGAATAATTTTATTTGGAATAGGACCACTTACATGGTTAAGGTTTTGTGGGAAATTATATATTTCAAAAAATATTAGACTAGAAATATTTTATATGTAATAAGATTCTTCATCTATATACATTATAGTAACATAATTTGGAGGGTAAATTATATTATTGGTTATATAATGTAACACCCTATTATTTTAGAATATGAGCCATTTTTGGTAGCTTTTGTTGAAAAATTTATAATTTGTTCTGAATAATGCTTCTAAAAGTCAGAAAATAAAATATATTACTTCATATTTATATTGTCTTCATGAGTATTTTTTTAGGTATTATTTTTTTCCAAATTTACTTATGAAAATATATTGTTTTTTAATTTTTAAATTTTGAAATGTTTTGTGTAATTATTCATTTTAGATAATGATAATACTTATGATTGTTGAAATTAATAACAATTTTTAAAAATTCGGATGTGATAAATTATAATATAAATTTATTACATCTATAAAATGGTTATTAAATGAAATGGAATACATTTTTAATAATTTATTACAAAAAAAAATTTCACAAAGATTGTTTAAATGTGTATATATATATGATTTAATATGTAATTTCCATTATTAGAGTGTTAATATTATAGAAAACTATTTTTTTCTTTTTTAATAATTAATGATCATTCATACAATGATTAATGTGTTGATTTAAATTATGATCAAATAATGTTAATGTATAGAATATATTCTTTTGGAAGATAATATTTTTAATAACTGAGTTGAGTCTTTCTGAGAATAAAATAGTCTAATACCTACTGATGAATGATTTAAATGAAATTATTAGATAATATATTAATCAAAACAATGCAACATTAATATAATATTTTTTTATAATGAAATGAATACGAATAAAATAATTTTATGCTTAAATATAAATATTTTCTAAAAATGTTATTTACAAATTTTGAGAAAAAAATTTAAAATTATTTTCTAATAAAATAGAAATTGAATAAAATTAATGTATTCTTTAATTTTATATTCAATTAAAAATTGATTATATTATCAATTTTTTATGATTAATAACTATCCATTTCAACGGAAAGCCGTCGCGGTAATTGTTAAAATGGATTATAGTGGTGAAAATTAGGGAATATTTTTAAAATAAAACAAAATTCATATCTTTATACTATCTTATGAGTTAATTTCAACATAAAGTCATATTATCATCAAAATTAGTATTATTTGGTTATACATTTACATAAATATTACTTTATATTAATTTGAGGTTGTTGGGTTATAAAAGGTTGTCACACCTCTCTATTATAAAATGAACCCAAATAATATCTGTTTTCAAAATACCATGAGCACCTTACATAAATCATGATATAGTAAAACCCCTTCCCAATTCTCCACCAAATGTCATAGAGGTTTTTATATACTTAGAAGAACAACACAAGAAAGCATAACTCATAATGCAAATAAGGATACCCAAGGAAGAGGGAATCAACATAATAATGTTCTTTGTAGTTAATATCTTCTTACACATCCCCATAACAATCTAAAACCATATAATATGAATGGATTAATTATCATTTCTATAACTAATTGGAATTATGTTCTAAAAATCGCTATTTAGCTCCTTTTTTTAATATAAAATGAAAACATCCCTTATGTGAAATTGAAAACTACTACCTTCATGATGCAATGTAGTCAATTATTCAACATCAAAAATACTATATGGATATATATGGAATTCAAAAACAAACAATCCATCAATTATATAAATAAAAATCTTAAAAAATAAAAATAAAATAAAATTTTTCTTCCCTCTCATCCATTTGTAAATAGAAAAAACCCTCGTGTTTATATATTGACTAATGCCTCCATAAACGATGTTTCCAATTTTAATAACCACATTATATTAATGTTTCTAATATTGTATATAATAAATTAATATATTATTTATGATATTATAAATATTTTGTGATAATAAAAAATGTGAATACACATGAATTTTCAAATACAAACATGCACTGAAATTGGAACTTCTAACATCAAGATATTGATTTTAATATTGCATTATTAATAAATATGTGATAACAAATTTAAAGTTAATTGTTTATATAAATATAAATATGTGGTGTTTATATGGATGTACAGTAAATTAAATATACTTATACAATATATTTTAGTATGCTCAACTGAGTGGAAGACTGAGGTAATGGTTTATTTTACTACTGATCTTTTAATCAGTATTTTTTATTTTTTAATTTCTATTGTAAAATTATAGCAACAGTATTTATTACAATCCATATATTTAATTCTACTTTTTTTTAGTAGCATTTCTTCTTAATATTTCTTTTTCATTTTTTGTTTAATATATCCTTGAGGAATTCTCATAAAAGGATTTCACCATGCCTTATCTTTTTTATCGGGAATATACCTCCTCCATGTCTTGGTTCTTCATCTAATTTTTGTAATGACATTTTCAATGAATAAATTATTCATCTATTAAATTTAATAATATATTTTCAGTTGAATAATTATTTAAAAATTAATATTCTTATCATTTTTAAAACTATACATTTTTATGTTCCCTAAGAATTTATAAATAATGTTTATAGAACTTAACTCTTAGTTATAATCTCCAAAAATCATAATCTGCATTCATTATCGAGAATCCACTACCATTTTCCAATAGTTTTCAAATGAAATATAATTATCATAGCTATTTGAATAATTTAGTTTATTATGATACCAATTTATTTATTTTTTGTTAAAAATAAAATTCATAATGGATATATAAATGTATTTTCAAAACTATGTCAACAACCATTAATTATAATTATAGTTTATTTAGAGTATTCAGAAATTATTCAATTAATATTTATTACAGAGAGTTATTATGTTTTTCCAATGAGTAATTTATAATTAAAAACATTTTTCAAATAATTAACTATAATGTTAAGGAATGCCAAATGTTATTATGTTATTGTGCCCTATATATAAGTGGTTTATCATTATAAAATTGTTATGTTTATTAATTATTTGTTTAATTTTATATATATCAGGAGGGTAAAGGGTTAACATGGGTTATCTTAAGATAAGATGTTGTGGAATCCTTTTATGAGAAATAGGAATTATGTTATGTTGATTCGTATTGCAATGATATATAATCTGACTGACTGAAAATTACTTTTTTATTATAAAAACAATTCTAAGGGAAAAGTGAGAAATTTTGAAGTCTCAAAATTAGGAAACAAGACAACCCACACAGTGAAAAAAAAACCAGAACAAACTATAGGATCTTCTTATAATGCCCCAAAATGATAACTGGTTAAATGAATAAATGATATGACTCAAGTCAACAAGTTGCACATTCCTTTTTAAGAGTCTGTCTGATTAGAACTCTACAGTTAAGCGTGCTTGTCCTGGATTAATGATCAGGAAGGCTGGCCTTTTGGAATGTTTCCTAGGGTGTGTGTGAGTGAGGACAAAGCACACTAGAATGAACATGTGTTGTTATGTGGGGAAAATCATTATTCAGATGACCCCTTCGGGCATGTGGGTGGACACTGGAGTTATCCCCACGTGTCTGTGGGGGCAACTAGTGGTACTTGGTAGGCCATGACCCAACGACCATGTTAAGGCAGGGTGTCTGTGCTGTCTCCGGGACACGGTTGTCACATTTGGTATCAAAGGTGGTACCCAGCCTTAAGTGTGGTGCACTGCCTGGGTTGAGATGTAGGGCCCACAACAACGACGTTGTTCTCTAAAGGGGGGGGGGTGATTGTAACACCCCAAAATGATAAATGGTTAAATGAATAAAAGATATGACTCCTATCAACAAGGTGCACCTTCCTTTTCGGGAGTCTATCTGATTAGAACTGAACAGTTATGCGTGCTTGTCCTGGAGTAATGATCAGGATGGGTGACCTTTTGGTAAGATTCCCAGGGTGTGTGTGAGTGAGGACAAAGCACACTGGAAAGAAAATGTGTTGGTCAGTGGGGACGATCATTTGTCAGATGTCCCGTTCGGGCATATGGGTGGACACTGGGGTGAGCCCCATGTGTCTGGGGGTAACTGGTGGTACGTGGTAGGCCAGGACCCGATGACCATATTAAGGCGGGGTGTTTGTGCTGTCACCGGTACCCGGTTGTCACATTTGGTATTAGAGGTTTTACCCAGCTCTAAGTGTGGTGCACTGCCTGGGTTGAGATGTAGTTTCCACAACGAGGACGTTGTGATCTAGGGGGGGTGATTGTAACACCCCCAAATGATACAGGGTTAAATGACAAAATGATATGACTCATGTCAACAAGGTGCACCTTCCTTTTTGGGAGTCAGTTTGATTAGAACTATATAGTTATACATGCTTGGCATGGAGTAATGACCAGGATGGGTGACCTTCTGGAAAGTTTCCCAGAGTGTGTGTGAGTGAGGACAAAGCACACTGAAAAGGACATGTGTTGACCTGTGGGTACAATCATTAGTCAGATGACCCATTCAGACATGTGGGTGGACACTAGGGTGAGCCCCACGTGTCTGCGGGGGCAACTGGTGGTACCTGGTAGGCCAGGACCCGACGACCATGTTAAGGCGGGGGGTTTCTGTGCTATCACCGGGACCTGGTTGTCACATTTGGAATTAGAGGTGGTACCCAGCCTTAATTGTGGTGCACTACCTGGGTTGAGATGTTGGGCTCACAAGGAGGATGTTGTTCTCTAAAGGGGGAGTTATTGTAACATCCCCAAATGATAAAGGGTTAAATGACTAAATTATATGACTCATATCAACAATTTTCACCTTCCTTTTAGAGAGTCTGTCTAATTAGAACACCACAGTTAAGCGTGCTTGGCCTGGAGTAATGATCAGGGTGAGTGACCTTCTGGGAAGTTTCCCAGGGTGTGAGTGAGGACAAAGCACACTAGAAAGCACATGTGTTGGCCTTTGTAGACAATCATTAGTCAGATGACCCGTTCAGGCATGTGGGTGGACACTGGGGTGAGCCCCACATGTTTGCAGGGGCAACTGGTGGTACTTGGTAGGCCAGGACCCGACGACCATGTTAAGGTATGGTGTATGTGCTGTCACTGGGACCCGGTTGTCACATTTGGTATCAGAGGTTGTACCCAGCTTTAAGTGTGGTGCACTACCTAGGTTGAGATGTAGGGCCCACAACGAGGATGTTGTTCTCTAAAGGGGGGGTGATTGCAACTCCTCGAAATGATAAAGGGTTAAATGAATAAATGACATGACTCATGTAAACAAGGTGAACCTTCCTTTTCGGGAGTCTGTCTCATTAGAACTCCACAGTTAAGCATTCTTGGCATGGAGTAATGATCAGGATGGGTGACCTTCTGGGAAGTTTCCCCGGGTGTGTGTGAGTGAGGAAAAAGCACACTGGAAAGCACATGGGTTGGCCTGTGGAGACAATCATTAGTCAGATGACCCATTCGGTCATGTGGGTGGACACATGGGTGAGTCCCACCTATCTATGGGGGAAACTTGTGGTACCTGGTATTCTAGGACCTTAAGACCTTGTTAAGCTGGGGTATCTATGCTGTCACCGGGACCCGGTTGTCACACTTCCCCTCCCAGCAGCTGCTCCCTGACAAAAGACTTTACTAAGCAGGACCCTTCAGCTAGTAGCCCCGTGCAGCATTGCATGGGCACAGAACCGATAGCGAAGCCATACCCTCCCAAGAATAAAATTTTAAAAGGCCATCATCGATGAATACTTCCTTCTCTAGTCCTCTTCTGATGCAAACCCATGTAGATTACTGGAAATAAATCAACACACATCGCAACAACACCGAACATAAAGGAAATCCAGAAGAAGATTAATTCCTCTCATCCAAACCAACCAACACTACAAAATTAACCAAATTCATTAATGATTAACTTTATATTACTCGATTTTATTTCCCTAAATAGTTTCTAGGAAAAATATAAAATCTGAGTGGTAGTTGCATCCGTAAGACGGTCCTTTAGTCACATGGTCAGCTTGTCCTATGTCTGAATATACTCCTCAAGTCTAATTCTTTCATTATTGAAACATGCAACTAATATCAAGTCTTTCCAGTCCATCCAAACAGTTTTTTCCTCATTAAGAGTCATACATAGTGGTCTCGCTATAAATTTAATGGATTCTCTTTTATTTGCATTGAGACACATAACTTTTTACATATTTTCTTCTTCCGAGGTCATGGGAAAATCTAAGGGTTGTTAGGCCATAGTACCTTCCTTGACATGGTTATTAAATTGTTTTAATTTCATTTTTGTTTCATATTGTGTCTCCATAATCTGGGTTATGGATGAGTATTATTTTTTCCCCTTATGACTTCCCTTCCGCATTTCCATGGAGGGCCTGACCGAAACTCCTTCCAGTGCTTGAACTACATCGTTATTCTCTATAAACTCATTAAATAGTTGAAAATCCACATTGGGGTCATCATCCTAGTATAAAAAGTCAATGGAATCACAACTGATATGCTCCTCATGAACCTCCTTCAACTCCACAATGTAAAGTTGGGATTTATATAAATCCTTATCCGCACACTCCCGAGTCCTACCCCCCCCCCCCTTCCAAATATAGTCCCTTGTTTTCATGAACCCATCCATACACAGAGTACCCCGCCTTGGTCAGCAATGTGAGAAGGGAGATAATGACCCTCGAGTCCCACCTCCAGTAGGCCCTGGGATGGAGACTAGACCAGAGGGTATAGAAAACACACAAATGGGAGGCATTTCCCTCTAAGAGAACACTTGGGGAAGAGATAGATAAGATAAACACAAACAAAATACAACTCAAAACGTTAGATAAAAGAAATCCCATGTACACATATGTAATTCCATGAAAAAATACTACAAATTAAAGTGGAAAACTGTAATTACCCAAAAGAAAGTAAAACAACAGCAACCTCAACCCTGAACTGCTCCTAAAACCACATGCTGGTAAACACCATCATGATCTCCAAGCTCCTCCAAGTGAACTGAAAAGAAGTTTGTATATAAATAGGGTGAGTATAAAAGTATACTCAGTATGATCCTTCCTAAATCCCCTTATTCACATGTAAAGAAAGCATGCTAAATCATATTGAACAACAAGTGAGACCAACTCGTCACCTAAACAGGTATACAAAGATCCCAACCTCACCATGGATACTCTCACCAAGTAATTCATAAATGAATATATCATATAATAAAGAATATCAAGTGTACCTCGCTACTAATTCCCCACTGGTTTTCCACTTTCCCCGAGCATCGCACGTCCTAATAATCTCTCTCTAAGAAGGTTTGCCCGCAGACACCTGGGTGAAGCACCACAACATGCATCTCATGAAAAAAACACAACAATCCATGTAAGAAAAGTAACCAGGTAGTTTCAGGGATCCACCACCCCTCACATAACGTGAATCATAAATTGAGTATTATAACTCAAGCCATTAAAACCCATACATCGAGTAAGGATCCTCAAGCCATCACATCTTATACAAGTTACACCTAAAGTAGTCCTTATGAAACTATATCAAATATGTGTGTGTGAATAACCAAAAAACAATACAACCCTCTACACACATATATTGGGAAAACTAACTGGTGTGCGTACCAACACAAGTAAATTTCAAGTGAAGAGATAGGGGCCAAAGGGGGTAGTCAGCCATCCATCCTTCCACCAGAATTTGGTGGAAAACACTCCCCAAACAAAGGCTCAGAATCTCTTGGGTATTAGTATCCCCTGCTGATATAATGGAGTAGTGTATAGAAACACGAAACTTACAGATATACTACACCTCAAAACCACACTATAGGCATAACCTAGTCATTGACTAAACTGCAGATAACGTCTCTCAGAATCTGGGCTGCTACTTCTATGACTAGGTATCCTATAAGCACAAAACCATTTAAATAGATTTAATACATTATAGCATTCCTTTTTTTATCAGTTCCACTATATGTTAATTAATTCACTAAACATTAATTAACCAATAACAATTCCTCATTATATTTCATTAGCATCAAACCCAAAGTTTGTAGTCCCTTTAAAATTGGAACCTGAGAATTTCTTCTAGAATGCTTTAACACCATGGGTTAACATCATTTATTCAATTATTCATTACCGAATTACTTTCCCCTATTCACAGGCATTCTAGAAAAGCATTCAATGCTCCTAAACCTAAGGGTTCTCAACATGGTGAGTAGATGCACTACTCATCGAGTCTTTTACGCCTATAGAAAGAGTATAGACACATCCTCCATTAATAAGCTAAACACAGAAAGAATGTAGCATAACTCACGCATCTTTTCCTTTTTTGGATCAAGGGTAAGGAAGACTAGCCCCCATGTGTTGTGGGGAAAAGTAAATTAGATAAAACACCAATAATAAACAGTAAGCATCCAACAATCACATCAATACCAATCCATCATCCATGGTGTCCTCCCCAGATCCTACATGCATAAAATGGTTCATATCACCAACCAAGGCATCATCTTCTACCATAAACAATAGTCTTCCATGCCTCCACATTTCACAACAGCCATTCAAGCTCACATCACAACACAAGATTTAGTAAAACAAACATCATAAAAATTGTTCTCTTGTACCTTTAACAATCAAGAGGGAACTCATATACCAACAAGAAATTATTTAATATCAAACCATCAGTTCTTTAATCGATCTTCTATTAACCAATATATTATTCATTGGTTCCAAATTCAAGAAACCTATCCAGTAAGCTATCATAAAAAAATAATCATTCTTACTACACCTATTTTACTAACATAAAATTACAACAAGAAACATATTCATTCACATGCCTCTTTTTCTTTAGCCAAAAAATTATCAATTAATCTCATTTTACATTTTTTACTGATATCCATCAACAGCAGATAGCTAAACAAAGAAAGCATAGACATCACACTATCAAAACAAGAGGCAATAACAAATGATCGATATCAATTTAGTTATCTGGTTCCAATATTTATTATGTAAATACCATTTTCATCAAGTGGGATAAAACATGATAATGATATAGATTCACATAAAAGAAGAGATAAGAAATGAATCCCCTACCTCAAATAGTTCTTGACGTTCTTTATCCACACAATGGGATACAATCTGCCTCATGAGACAATTGCATCCACTCGAGGATGCCACGGTATGACCTCACCAATCGAACCAATGAAAACTCCATTAGAAGCATGGATATTACATCCTATAATATGCAAAGGAGAAACCGGAGAAGACGAACATCAAAATAATGATGATAAAACATACCATATATCGAAGAATGCTCGATAAAACTTGGTTGCATTAAAACGGAGCGGAACCAATCCTAGGTGGGAAATTTGATTTAACAACTCCTTTGAGAAGGAAGGAATTTTTCGAGCCTCTCACTTCCAAGAATAAGGAGAAAGAATTAGAAAGGAAGATATCTCATCCCTTTAGAAGATTTAATGGAGTGACAGTTTAAGATATGCTTAATTTTCCATTAAATGATAATTGCATTAAACCACATGGTTTGACAATGTAAAAACATCCCAAGAATTAGGAATAATTAATATATGGGTTATGACCATTGTATCGTAATTAGAGTCCTTAAAACAAGGTTTCAAATTCATTTTATGTCAATGGAATAGTCAAAGGGGCAAAACTGTAGGATGTTGGAAACATTGTTCAAAAACTCAAAATTTTGAAAAGGAAATATAGGTAACCGTTAGAACCTCACCGTTCTGGAAACACTCCTCATGAACTAAAAAATTGGAAAAGGAATGAAAATTCAAATGTTAGAACCTCACCATTCAGGAAACACTTATCATGAACTCAATATTTGGAAAAGGAAAGAAAATGTCATTATTAGAACCTCAATGTTCTGGAAACACAGTCAACGAATTCATAATTTGGAAAAGGAAATAAAAGGTCACCATTGGAACTATTAATTGAATTAGAAATTTGTAAGAAGAAAGAGAGGTTACCATTAAATGTTACTGATAGAACTGTTCACCGATGGAACTGTTCACATAATTAGAAATTTGGAAAAGGAAAGAGAGGATACTGTTGGTTTTCACCATTGGAACTATTCAAAGAATTGGAAGTTTTGAAAAGTGTTGGGGATAAATCGCATTGACCAACTGGAACACCTCAAACACCATATCTATTACAATGGAATGGTCTGGAGAGGTCCATGACATTACATCAGATACCTCTCAAAACATTCTCGTCCCCAAGAATTCAAAACCCACCTAAAGTGAAAACGAAATGGGGTCTGAACAACCACCCATTAAGGTACCTCTCAAAAGAGAAAAATCCACAAAAGCAATAAAAGAAATCCATCTCATAAATATGAACTATTTATAACCAAAAAGGTTATATTGATACATGAATAGAGGTAAATATCAATCAACTCTGGGTATTGATCACATATTTGCGACCCATGTTCCCAAGTACTCTCCTCCATGCCACCATGTCACCACAAGACACGAACTAAGGAGATAAAATGCATGCAAAACACCTTCTTCTTGAGGTCTTGGATATCCATAGGTATCATCTCAAGGTTGGAATCATCATCAACATTGATATCTCCCTAATCAATGATGTGAGGGTCATCATGAATATAATGACGGAGCTGTGACAAATGGAAAACATTATGTATCTGAATCATCTGTGGGGGAAGTGCAACTTGATATGCCAATGATCCAACATGAGCTAACACCTCTAAAGGCCCAAAAACAAGGGGGAAAGGATAATCCCATGACCAAACCTTCGATGACCATGATGGGGAGTCACCTACAGAAACCTATTATCCCTAAAATCAAACTCTAAGGGTCTCCTCCTTTGATCAGCATATGATTTATGATGATCATGTGCTATATTCATCCTTTCACGAATCACTTGAACCATATCTGTTGTATTCTACACTACTTATAGTCCAAGACTTGCTGACTCTTCGACCCCAGTACATCTCAATGGAGAATGACAAGGTCATCCATACAAGGCCTCAAAAGGCACCATACAAATGGTAGAGTGAAAAATGTTATTGTAATTGAACTCCACCACGGTTAAGTGATTCATCCACAAACCTCTAAAATCAAGAACCCAAGTAACATGTCTTCAAGAGTATGGATGGTTCGTTCGGCCTGACCATCTGTTTGAGGATGAAAAGCGGTGCTAAGGCATAGATGAAAACCTAAGGCATGTTGGAGATATCTCCACACCCTATAAGAAAAGTGAGGATCTCAATCAGAAATGATCTTCCTTGGGAATCCATGAAGTATCACCACCTCTTCTAGATACTGCCTTGATAAAACATCCACTGAGGTCAACTCCTTGATCTCTATGAAGTTGGTCGATTTTGTTAAACTGATCCACTACCACCCAAATAGCATCATGTACTCCCGGATATCGTGGTAAACCAGTAACAAAGTCCATTGAGATGTCCTACCACTTCCACTGAGGAATATCTTATGGATGCAGTTGACCACCAAGAACATGATGTTTAGTATTCACCTTCTAGCAGACCAAACATCAAGACACAAACACTGCAACCACATGCTTCATCCCAGGCCACCAAAACTGGCTCCTCAACGATTGATTAATCTTTTTCACGCTAGGATGCACCACTAAAGGTTATCTATGGAATTATTTGAGAACCATCTCACACATCTACAAAGGAACAATAGGACTTCTGTTATACAACACCCGGTTTTTTCATCCTCCGACCAACCATCAGAGGCCACTCCACAAACAACTCGGTCTCTCCATACCTCCACCTCTAGATCCCCCTATTGAGACTCTTCCAACATCGGAATTATGGATGATTGTACCATCATCTGAAAAATAAAACATATGCTTCCAACTTATCCCATATCAATATTTAATGCCGACAGTTTTTCCATTACTCTCTAGGAATCACTGGATTCACGTACAGCATCACTGTGTGACTTTTGACTTAGTGCATCAGTTACAACATTTCCCTTTCCAAGTGTACATGATATTTCAATGTCGTATTCCTGTATGAACTCCATCCACCGACGATGTCATATGTTCAATTAACACCGGGAGAAAACATAACTCAAACTATTATGATCGGTGAAAACCACAAAGATCTAGCTAATGAGGTAATGTCTCCAAAAATTCAGAGAAAACACTATGGATGCCAACTCAAGATTGTGAGTGGCATAGTTACGTTCATGGCGACGCAACTACTGAAAACCATAAGAAACATCTCATATCTACTACATCATAACATAGCCTATCCCCAAATGTAGAGCATCATAGAAAACATCAAACTAAACTCCTTCTACTGAAATACAATGAATTTTTGAACTTAATAACTTCTCCTTTAGATACATGAAAGCTACATGACACTGATTAGTCCATATGAATGCCTGATCCTTCCTATTCAAAGCTGTCAGGGGAGTCGTGACTCGTGAGAAATCGTCTATGAACCTCTTGTAGTAGCTTGTGAGACCAAGGAGTGTTTACACCTCTGAAATTTTCTTGAGGGCTTCCCAAGACACAACTGCTTCTATCTTCAATGGATCCACAACTACTCTCCATTGGGAAACAACATGCCCCAAGAAACTGACTTCTCGAGCCCAAAAATCACACATTGAAAATATAACAAATATTTGATGTTGTTGATGAACTCACAAAATGGTTGGTAGATGATCTGCATAATCTTCCATAGAAATGGAGTACACAAGGATGTCATCAATGAAAACTATAAAAAATTATTCCAAGAACTAACGAAACACAGTGTTCATCAATCCCATTAACACAGCTGGAGCATTTGTCATGCCGAATGGCATTACAATGAAATCATAGTCACCCTGACAACAAGAGAAAGTATTCTTCGTGATATCCTCATACTTCGCAAGCATCCGGTGATATCCTGACCATAATTAAATCTTTGAGAACCAACTCTTATCATTTAGTAGATCGAATAAATCACCAATTCCTAGAAGAGGATATCGATTTTGTTTCTCAATTTTTTCAAGGGATGATAATCGAAACACAACCGTAAACTATTGTCACCCTTCTTCACGAACAAAACTGGTGAACCCCATGTTGACACACTTGGCCGAACAAAACCACACTATGACAGACCATCAAGCTCTATACAGTACTCTCGTAACTAAGAAGGGGTTATACTATATGGAGACATAGAGATATGAGATGCTTCTGGTTGTAGCTCGATCCCATACTCTATCTCTCGTCGAGGGGGTAATGTGATAACCTCTTCTAGAAAGACATCAGGGTACTCATATACGACCCTGGGAATCGCCAACTGTTG
Organism: Viscum album; assembly: GCA_963277665.1. Classification (NCBI taxonomy): domain Eukaryota; kingdom Viridiplantae; phylum Streptophyta; class Magnoliopsida; order Santalales; family Viscaceae; genus Viscum; species Viscum album. The sequence goes on along the minus strand of OY728164.1, from coordinate 1,811,726,985 downwards.
ATCCTCTAAATAAATAAACATCATCTCATCCATTAAGGATAATAAGTACCGAACATGCCTATGACCCATCTGAGGATCTTCCTGCCATAAAACACCACCGGCTCTCTATATGCGCCAATAAAAACAAACATCTTCCTGAAGTAATCCACGATAGCCTCCACTGAATACAACGAGTCTATGTCGAGTATGTGGTCATATGGTTGTATTTGTAAACATAGGAAATATCCCTAAGTGTGGTGTTGTCCCAACACTAGCACACAATCTCTACATACTTCAAACAAGTCATCTCGACCTCCAATTGGCATTATCAATACCAAGGGCACTATAATCATCTCTTCCTCAAGTACCAAAGCATTGAAAAGGGTAGGTGATATAAAAGAGTGTGTCGCTCTTGAATCAAACAAGTCATACACAAAGGTAGAAAACAAGAAAAGGGTACCTTGAACGACATCTAGCTCACCTAGAGTAGGAAACGCTAGAGCATGAAGATGACCACGACCTCCTCCACGAACTCAATGACCTTGATGAAGACCACCACCACAGCTGCGCTCTGCTCTCTGAGGACGGGGAGCATCATAGGGTTGTCCTCTGCCTGCCCCATCTTCCTTCTGCTGATCTAAAGCCGGTGCAACCTGCTGCTTCTATCTTGGATATAACTACCTCAACAGAGGAACCAAGAGTGGAGAACCTGGTGCACAATGACTACTCTTAAAGGTCGGGCACTCTAGCTGCGGATGACCTCGACCACCACAATAAAAACAAGCGCCTGATCCTTGGAATAATCCGGAGAGTTGCTACCTCTAGAGAAATGATATGTTAAGTGCTGGGACAAACCCCTTGCTAAACGAATCTTTACTCCCCTAAAAATAGAGAACCCAGGACCACATCTCTGCTTCATGAGGAATCATGATGACTCCCCTCTTAGGATGATCCAGTTCTAGCCAAATTCCTTTCGAAAACCAGTTACCTCTCCAGAACCTGATTATATGTCTTGATAATAAATGGGGTGACCTGGAACTGGATCTCTGGACGCAAAGCCTCCTCAAAATGTCTCTCCCTCACCACCAGATCTGGTTACAGGTCCGTAGCATATCGTAAAATGTTTCTAAAAAGTATTCGAAACTCTCACACAAGGGAGCTCCCCTATCAAAGCGTACGAAGATTTTAGAGACTGGACGCCTTCTGAGTTGAAGAATGAAACATGAATCTACACTTGTCTCAGAACTCCTCCAATGAGATCGCTGAGTCCTTCAATCCTCGATGAAAAAGAACCACCACTGCCCCGATGCTCCATGTAGCAACATCACATCCAATGATACCCAGTGCTCCATCCAAGCACGAATCAAACTGAAGCTGAGCTCTACCTCCTCTAACCAATCTTCTGTGACTTCATCTGAGACGGAGCCCTTGTACTTTTGCATAATCTAGCTCTGAAACTCTCGGAGTGTCTTCCTCCAATTTTCATCATCGTCAATCTCTAACTGGTGATGATCTGCTTGAACAGCCTTCTGAACATCTTCTATGCGATCTTGATGAGGATATCAACCTGAATCCATACCTATAAAATAAAAAATAATTAGGGCTCTGAAACCTATAATATTGAAGACTGAACATTAGTATATTATTTTATATATTTATTTTATTAATTTTAGGTTATCCTATCCCATGTTCTACCCATTAAAACACGATTTCCCTACCAACCCATGCAACCTCACATGTGATTAACTCCAAACTAAATCCTATCCCCCACCTGAACACCATCTGATACCACACTGTCACGACCCCCTCCCCACAAAGAGTACCCCTCCTAGGCCGACAATGTGAGATGGGGGATAATTACCCCGAATACCTTCTCTAGTATTCCCCAGATTGGAAACTAGCACTGAGCATATAGAAAACACAAAATTGGGGGGCATTACCCTCTAATAGAACACATGCAGAAGGGAGAGATAACATAGACACCAACCAACTCCAACTCAACTACTAAGATAAATTAAATCCCATGTACACATATGAAATTCCATGAAAAACTACTACAACTGAAAGGGAAAAACTGAAAGTACCCAAAAGAAATTAAAACAAAATAAAAAATAATCCCGAATAGCTCAAGTGACCCCAAGCTAGTAAACACCAGCGTGATCTCCAACCTGCTCCAAGTGACCTAAAAAAGAAGTTTATAAATACATAGGGTGAGTCTAATAGTATGCTCAGTAGGATCCTTCCCATAGTCTCTCGTTCAAAAGTAATGAAAGTATGCTAAAGCAGAGTGAATAATAAGTGAAACCAACTCATCAACAAAATAGGTATACTAAGTTACCAACCTCAATATAGATACTCTCACCATGTCACACATATAATAATATATCATATAATAAATTATATCAAGGGTACCCCGCTACTACTTCCCCACTGGTTTCCCACATTTCCCCAACGTTGCACGTCCTGAGCATCTCTCTCAAAAAAGGCTTTCCTGCAGACTCATGGGCGAAGCACCATAACATGAACCTCATGCAACAAAACCACCACATCCATGTAATCAAAGTAACTGGGTATTTTCTAGGATCCACCTTTGGTTTCATAACATGTATCATACATTAGGTATTATAAATTAATCCATTACAACTCATACACTGATTAAGGATCCTCAATCCATCACAGCCTATACACGTTACACCTATAGAAGTCCATAGGAAACTATATCTAGAAAATATTTGTTTGAATAACCACAACCCATTAATTCCCTCTACACACATATATGGGGAAAATTAAATGTTCTGCCTACCATCATAAGTAACTACCAAGAGAAGAGAGAAGGGCCCAAGGGGGTTGTCAGCCATCCAACCTCCCACCTGAATGATGGGGAAACCCCCCCCCCCCCAAGGCTCAGAATCACCAGTGTGTCAGTTTCCCTTACTTATAGGGTGGATTAGCATATATAATCACAAAATGTATAGAATATACTATACATCGCAACCACACGATGGGCATAACCTTGTCTTAGACTCAACTGTTGCTAAGGTCTCTCGGAATCAGGGCTATAACTTCTATGACAAGGTATCGTATAAGACCACAACCAATTAAAGAGATTTAATAAATTACTATGTTCCTTTTTATCTGTTTCACTATACATTAATTAATTCTTTAAACATTAGTTAACCAATAACAATTCCTCATTAAACATCATTAGCATCACACCAAAATTCAGATGTCACATTAACATTGTAACCTGATCATTTTGTTCCAGCATTCTCCAACCCCATGGTTTATCATCATTTATTAAATTATTCATTACAAAATTACATTCCCCTATTCCCAGGAATTCTGGATAAACATTCAATGCTTCTAAACATAAGGGGGATCAACACGGTGAGTATATGGACTACCCCTCAATTCGTTTCCGCATATATTAAGAGCGTAGAACCATCCTCTCTTGAGAAGCTAAACGCAGAAACCACATGTCATACTTAGTGTTTCCTTTCCTCTTTTAGAAGAATGGTATGCAAGACCAGTTACCTTGAGCAGTGGGGAACAGTAATGTAGATAATCAGCCAATAAGAAACAACAATCATCAAACAATCACATCCATCCAATTCCATCATAACTGGTGTCACCTAGACACCTACATGCATAAACCGATGAATATCACCACTCTAGGTGTGAATTTCTACCACAACCAATAGGCCTCAATGCCTCCACATATCAATATATCCATCCAGGGTAACATCACAAAATAAGAAGCAGTAAAACAAACATCTTAACAATTGGGCTCTTGGACCTCTAACAATAAAGAGGGTAACTCAGATCCCTACAATCAATTATCTATTATCAAACCATCAGTTCTTTAATCCATCATGGATTAACCGATTAATTATTCGTTGGATCCAAATTTGGGAAACCTAACCAGCAATCTATCAAAAATAAATAAACATGATTAATGCACCAATTTGACAAAGATCAAATTATAACTTGAACCAGATTCATTTACATGCCTCATTATCATTAGAAAATCAATTATCAATAAATCCCCGTTTATGTTCCTTACCAATTTCCATCAATAATTAATAACTAAAAAATGACAACATAAATATCACATTGACTAGAAAAACAAGAGGCAATAACATATGAACGATATCAATTTATTTTTCTAGTTCAAATATTTATTATGTAAATTCTATTTTCATCCAGTGGGATAAATAAAGATAATGATATTGTTTCACATTAAAGAAGAGAGAAGAAACGAATCCCCTACCTCAAACAGTTCTTGATGTTCTTTATCCACACAACGGGTCACAATCATCCTCTCATGACAACTGTATCAACCTGAGGATGCCACGGTATGACCACAATAACCTAAACCAAAGACAAATCCATTAGAATCATAGAGATTACATAATATAATATTGAAAGGAGAAACTAGATAAGATGAACCCCAAAATAACAATGATAAAACACACCATATATCAAATATTTATCGATACAACTTGTTAGCATCAAAATAGAGCAGAACCAATCCAAGGAGGGAAATTTTATTGCTCAAATCCAACAGGAAGGAATGAAATGTTCGAGCATCTCACAGCAGAGAAAATGGAGAATGAATTTGGGTGGAAGATATCTCATACCTTTAGAAGATTTAACGGAGTAGCAGTTTAAGATACACATGATTTTTCTTTAAAAGAAGATGGCATTAAACCACGTGGTTTGACCAAGTAAAAATATCCCGAGCCATAAGAATATTTAATATAGGGGTTATCTCCTTTTAATCGGCCTTATAGTCTTGAAAAAAAACATTAAATGAATTTTATGTCAAAGGAAAAGTCAAAGGGGAGAAACTGTATGTTTCTAGAAACACTGTTCACAAACTCAAAATTTTGAAAAGGAAATAGATGTTACCGTTAAAACCTCACCATTCTGGAAACATTTTTCATGAACTAAAAATTTGTCAAAGGAATGAAAATTTCACTTTTAGAACCTCGCCATTCTAGAAACAATGTCCATGAACTCAAACTTTGGAAAAAGAAATTAAATTTCACCATTAGAACTTGATCGTTTTGGAAACACTGTTCACAATCACAAAATATGGAAATGGATAGAAAAGGTCACCATTGGAACTGTTCATAGAATTGGAAATTTGTAAAATGAAAGAGTGGTTACCTTTAGATGTTACCGATAGAACTGTTCACCGATGGAACTATTCACATGATTGGAAATTTTTCAATGGAAAGAGAGGTTTGGTTTGGACCATACCATTGGCATTGTTCAATGAATTGGAAATTTGGAAAAGTAATTGGGATAAGTCACCTTAACCTCCTGTAACAACTCAAACACCATATTATTACCAAGGAATGGATAGAAGAGGTCCATTCCATTACTCGTGTCATCAACATCCAATCTCACTCCTCTTAATGCATTTGCCTAGTCCATAGTGAATTCACCATTGGTAGATCCCGTTGAGTTTTAGGCTTCTATGTCTCGATGATACTGCCCATATCATTCTATACTGGCCACTTCAACTACAACCTTAAAAATAAATGTTGATCAATTTTTTGGGCTTGGAGATGCAGGAAAAGGGAGACCGTCTCTTTCATTAGTTGTCAACCCAGTGCATGCCAACTCCCCACCATCCTACAAATCCAAAGAAGAGGCCCCCATATGCTTTTCATGATTGTAGGTAGAAAATCCCTATTTAGGTTCCTTACTGTTCACATCTAGACCAAGAATGGGTCATCTGTTAGGACCCTCACCCTTGCCAACCAATGTTGCATCCAGCTTCTATAACGGGTTACGTGCAGCTTGAGGGTTACCATTGGATTCCTCATCAAATTGGATGCCCCTTTGCCCCTGGGTCGAATACCCATCCACCCCTCTATCCTCAGCCCCATGTTTCCTCATCCCACATAAGATATCCTCCTATGAGTGGCCTAGACGCTTGATAGAAGAATAGAATTTCACCTTGGACTCATACACAACCTATTTCCTATGTCGATATTTCTCTCCAATGGTGATCCAAACAAAATATGTGGGCTGTCAAGATACGTCGACATCAACACAAATCCTTGGGTTGATCGGGTGACATAGAGACTTGTAATGTCTATAAAGACACAAAAACCATCCAACGAGATTAATATACATCATGAAAATCGATGGATTCTTGAAGGGAAGAGGAACAATAGGGAATCTTAACCAAATTACTATTAATGGGGAGTCCAATTTGATATGATAGTCATAAGACTATCTGTGAAGGTAGAATTTGGCCACGTTGTGCTCTGCTGCCTGCCCGACCTGGCCTTGATCAAGTCTTCCTCTGATAAAAAGTGCATCCTTAAGTTCATATTTCCATGTAATCCAATAGTAGACATTTGCAGAAGAACCCACAACTTGAAGACGTATCTATCAAATGAATCCACTGATGGAATTCTCTGTGAAAAATGGTCAATCAGAGTCTGGTTGAGAAATGCCAATGATTTGTAGAATTCTGCGAGCAATAATGGCTGGTTAGGGATTCCCTTTTACAAATCGAGAACTATTGGTTGCACAGAATATTTTAGAATGTAACGTCGAATCTCAGGATTGGAATGGGGGGAAAGGGAAACATTGTTCCCTTGGATGATGTTGAAGGTCCCTCCCCCTCGTGTAGGGGATAGACCAGTGTGGATGCAGTCTCTGTCTGTAAGAGGGTGAGACATTGTGAGCTCCCCCCGTCGTGAGATCCCCTTCAATATATATATCATTAGATATTTATGTTTATTAGTATGGCCAATATGAACCTCTATTCAGATATCATACTCTATTTATCACATCATTTTCTAATATAATCACTGAATATTAAACCTATTAATTAAACATATTAAACATTTGATATTACCTTAAATTATATATTTTCCTCCGTTTATGAAGGAGGATATTATGTTTGATTTATCTAGAAATGTACCATGTGAAATGAATGTTTTTAGGGAATGATGATGGTTTTTCTGAAATTACATGGTATATATCTAGTGCCCAAATATAGTATACATTTTATGTTATATGGTGTGTTTTAATGGATTGTGTATATATATATAATATTCAGTTATAATAATTTAATAATTATTTATGCAATTCTCGATTTTACAATGGATGTTTTATTACCATTTCTTTGATGTGGGTTCTCTAATAAACCTATATAAGAATCTAAAAAATGATATCAATTTCAATTTCAAGTAATTTGAATGTTTGACACCATCTATCCTAAAATGAACACTATTTATTTTAATTGATCCTTTCTTAGGGATTCATTGATTTTTATTTTTTCAAAATGATTATTTTTACCTTATTGCTAATTATTTTGAAATTTGGTACAAAAAAATTTCAATTTAATATAATTATAAAAATATTCTACGAACTGGTTTGTTATCATTTATCATATGTTATTTTATCTATCTCAAAAATATCTATCTAATATTGGAAGTTTTCCTGATGAATCTATACATTATCTAATGGTATAATTTTTTCGAAGGAATAAATTTTTATATCAATAAATATAATTATTGATATCAGTTTAGGAGATCCATTAGAAAATTATTTTCAAACCATCTTTTTTCTGTGTGTTTTCAAATCGAGATATTTTTTTTCTATCATATGGCATTGATATATATGGTTAAAAAATAAATATTGGTTTATTTGATATATATCTAAAAAAATTGGGTAAGGTTTATATATCATTAAAAAATAATTGTGGAATAAGAAGGGAATCTTTATCAATTAAAAATAAATTGATAATAATTTTATTTCACTATGTGAGTGGAAATAAGTAGTTATTATCTATCAACCATGAATTCATATTCCTATGTTATAACCATTATGAAATTTATGATTCCCTATTCATATTATTAATATTTATTTTCATTCACATTTATTTTTTTGTCAAATGCCTTTTTTATGCCTCTTGGATCATGGTTTTGTCTCATATTCTTATTATAATGTATGATTTTGATTTTTGAGGTTATGTGTCCTCATATAATTATTTATTGACCAATATAAAGAATACAGTTTCCATTTAATCATTTCTTTATCAATATTTCATCTTGTATCCCATGCATTTGACATTACCCATTTTTAACTATGAATATTTTTCAATTTACATGGAATTTAAGATAACACCATGTCATGTTACAATTTTCAGTATGAAATTTTATAAAACAATATGTTTTAAATTTATTATTTTTTGGATAATTGTTTTATTGGTTTTTAATAAATTATTTAGGATATATATTTTGTTAGATAGTCACTAATGACTCTAAAACCTAAGGTTCTGGGATTTTGTGATTATTTGTGTGTGTTAGTCATTAAATTAATGAAATGATTGAAAATATGTAAATTCAATGTTTAGGTCTTATATGATTATTTTAGAGTGTTGTGTATTTATTTTTATAGTATTTTTATAAATTTATAAGAAAACGCCAATTATGTAAACCTAGATTTAAACAATAGTATAATAAGTAAAAATTATGATGTAATAGTGATTGAAAATTATAGATGGTATTTTCATATAGTTATTTAAATTGAATATTATAGGATATTAATGTTTAATATCCATGCTAAATATTTTAGGATTTTTAATGTCTAAATCAATGAGAAACTATTTTATTAATGTCTATGATTGATAATGTAGTGATTTCAAAAATGGGAAGCCAAATGGGATGGGAGATTGATTACAAAATATCCTAAAAAAATTCTCCCTACTTTATTAGAAAATTATTACTAATTATACCCTAATAAAACTCCCAAAAATTCTAATGAATGAATAATTTTCATTAATCTCGTAATAGGGAAACACCCACCACATGTTTTATGATATTTTAATTGGATTTTTATTGAAAAATGTATAAACACGTCAACATAGATGTCTACTGTTATCAAGATAATATAGCATTAAGGGGTTCTTTTAGTAATTTATCATTTGTAAGGTGAAGTGTACTATTAGTAGAACATCATTGAGAATATGAGTTAAAATTAAGAAGTTTACTCTTTGGAATTTCTACATATAATGAAATTATTATTCAATGAATATTTTCCGAAATCGCATCGTATCAAAATAAAAAGAAAATTTCAATATATAAAAAATAAAGCCAGGTGAATCTATTGTTAAATATGATGAGTATCATACTATACAAAAAATAATTCCCCCTTTTTTATTATTGTCCCTTTATTTTTGATTGATCAATTTTTAGTGACTTAATCCCAAGTCATTAGAAAGAATTAACTACAAGATACATTAGTAATTATGAATAAATATTTGAATGTAAAAACAAAATCTAATGATGAATCATATTTAGGAATGAATGTTGAACATACCAAATTCAGAAAATGTGGGATAAATTACATGGTAAATGTATAAAAAGTTCAGAAATATTCTTTAATTTTTTTAACATATCAATCACTCATCAAATTTTTTAAAAACTTTGATCATTCTAATAAATAAAAAAAAGACAATAAAAACACACCAATAAATCAGCCCTGAAAATTTAAAGTGTAACTATAAAGGATTTTTGGGATTATGACATTATATGATCCTATTAAATGGATAATAAAAAATATGCATAAACAATCCATGAAAAAGGAAACAAGTAAGATTAATTGAGACTCTAATACCTAAGTGGATTGTGATAATGTTGTGTTGAAAGTTATAATTTTTGGCAACTCCATGAATATTAATTTCTTATTTTATTCTAGTTATTCATATTCCTTTATATCATTCAAATATTTAATAATTATGATCATCCACCTCTATAATTGGATATTAAATTATCAACGAAAACACCTTGTGGTGAATTTATTTCATCTATGGTATATAATGATTTGTAGATAGAGTTTGGCGGGATGATACTTCATATGAATCAAGTACTTATTCCATTAAATGAATTCAATGTGACACTATCTATCCATTTTATCACTATACATTGATCTAAATTCTATTTCCCAGACATAATAACCTCATTTAATATCCCAAATCACCCCATTTTACAAACAATTTTCATGTTAATTTATGTAACTCAGGTTTTGGCCCTGTCAGACTTTGGAATATTTCTATGAATAGTTCCAGAGCTAGGAACGAAGACGGTGTGCGATTCTGAGGCCCAATGTTCCTAAAATTAATTTTATAAATATATTGCGTATTTTTATACTATGAACATGGTGGGGTTGTTTTTTCCCCAAGATGGTAGCTCGGATCAGAAATCTAAGGCCACAGATGCGTTTGGAGCATGCCGTTTACCCCAGGTTGGGTGTAATCTTTGCGGGTGCGGGCCTACTTTGAGAAAAGCCACAAGGGGTGTTTTCATAAATAAATGAGAAAGTTTATTTATGAGCATCAGCTAGAATAACTCCTGAACAGAGTCTCAGATCAAAAATATGAGCCCACTATTGCGTTTAGAACTGCGAGTTTACCCTAGGGTCGAACTCATATTCTATGTGTTGGGAGGTTTGATTTGAGGTGGGGTCGTGTGTTGATTTAATTGTTAAAAAAATGAAAAAAATATCTACTCCCCACCCCTCTTTCCTATATGTGCTGGAGAGACCCTCCAAATTCCTCCTTCGTTCTTTGCCGATGATCCACCGAATAAGGCGAACTAAGTGCCCAAGGGATCAGATATTGACGACGGACGCTCTCGGAATGTGCAGCAGTAGTAGCGGAGCATGCAAAGCATCGACAATCCACCAAAAGTTTTATGGTTTGAGTTTTAAAATCTCAGATCCCATTTTTGGGTTGTTTTACTTTAAATTTTAATATGTGTTGTGTAGTTTGAGTCCTGATCTTTCCAAAACATGTTTCAGATCTGAATTTGGAGCAACGGGGTGCTCCCAGTGGCTCCAGGAAGTTTGCCGGTGGAAACCTGATTTTCTGGAAACGAGTGCGGCGCCCATTGTGGATTACGGAGAAGCGGCAGCGGTTCGGCGATCTCCGGTGGTGGGGTGGAGAAATCCGGCGGCGGAGTTCCGGTTTCGGGCGGCGGCGCGGTGGATTCCGACGAGGCACCTGGTGGTCTAACCAGGTTTTTCCGGGGGTTTTTTAAACCCATGTAACGTGAAAACCAAAACTCTGATTTGAGAGATGTTTTTGGCGACATGAAGCTTGTGTCAAGAATGACCACTTGATATTCTTTATAGAATTTTTTTTAGTCGGTTTTTCGGCCTCGCTCCATGAATCGTTGAAAATAAAAATAATATTTTATTATTTTCAACATTAATCTGCCATAACTTCTTCACGGAATGTCCAAATGATGATTCATTAGTGGCGTTGAGACCCCTGATGGTAAATAGGAATTTCATGATATTTTCCATGTGTTGGGACTGAGAACAAGGTGTGGGCCCCATGAGGCCGGGTTCCGACATTTACGGAGAAACGTGACATTTCCACCGGGTGTCTGTTTTGGACGATCGAGTAGTCAATCCCATGTGTTTTTACGAGGGGATAATAAGGGTCTGTTCTACTTGACAAGTTTTGAGATCGTGGTGTGGGACCCACATGAGCTGGATTCGGTGATTAGTACCTTTTTCATCGGGCTTCCATTTGGGATGATTGAGTAGTCGATCACGTGTGTTTTTTCAAGGGTATTGCAATAGTATGACCTGCTTGATGAGTATCGTGATCATATTGTGGGCCCCACGTGAGAAGCTACGGGGAATAGTTCATTTTTCACTATTTCGGATGACTAAACAGCCTATCCTATGTGTTTTTCAGTGTTGATCGTGATGGTGACCTCAGTATCGGCCTTGGAGTTTCATTGTGTAGCTTTATGGTGGGTCACTCATCTTAGCGACGTTTGGACCAGGAGTGGTTGAGGGTACTCCCTTGGTTCGTTCCTATGAGGTTTTTTGTGACATCACAACCTTAGATTTTTTTTTTGATCCTCTCGCTGGTATTTTTAATCTATTAGAGTTGTGGAATCCCTCCAGTGGGCCCAAAGCAGGATCCTCTTACATCGTTTTCCTTGATCGGGTTGTTGGTATCGATGTGACCGTTTATCCACATGTGATGATCCCCTATCTAGCAGGTTAACCTCGTAGGGTTTGTGGCATCATCGGGAATATTATCCCATACGCGGTGGACCTTTCTCAGTATGGTTGTGGCATCATCGGGTATACGATCCCCAACTCAGCATGATGATTTTTGTAGGCTTGCGGCATCTTTTGTTATATGATCCCCTACTTAGCGCATGCTTTCTGTAGGGTTTTGGGATCATCAGTTCGATCCCCTATAGTAGGAGTTGTACCAGATAGGGTTATGGTATCATCGTCATCACATTTAAACATGCGATGATCCTGTATCTGAGTTGTGTGTTTCTAACGACAATCAGATCGAGTTGTGGTATCCCCCAGCGGATCCTAGGAGTGATCCCCTTTCTATGTGATTTACGAATGCTAGATCCGGTTGTGGTATCCCCCAGTAGACCCTGATTGTGATTTCCTTTCAGTGAGATCTTCTTATACCTGTTTGGGTTCTGGTATCCACCGAAATACCCTAGGAGTGATACCATATTCGATGATTTTGGTGTTTATGTTGTTTCAGTGAGGTTTCCTCAGTGATGATATCTGATGAGCATAATCTCTCGGGTGAGCATCTAAGATTTTTTGTGGGACTTGATGGAGTGTATCTATCAGACGAGTGTCATCTGGGATGAAATTTATCTTGTAGTGTATCTATTGGCTGTTAACCATGGCTGGTGATGAGGTCGGTACCTCACGTGTCTCGGTGTGTGAGGTGAGTATATCTGGATTTTTTGGTATGCGTAAGAGCGTATATCTAAGTGGATGTTCATGGTATTTGTATGGGCGTATTCCTAGTCAAATGTTCACCAATGATGTTTGGGCGTATACAATAGTTGATGATCAAGGTGTATGTATGGGAACACACCTGGATTGAGCTTACTAGTTGTGTTTAGCTGATCATGGTCACGTGATGGAGTTTCTCTCTCGTCTGGGATCCCTCTAGATGTGATAAGTGTATTGTTTCCTTTTAGTTTCTTTCTATTGTTTGGGGTTTTTGGGGTTCCTACTAAGTATTCATATACTCACCTATACATGGGATTTTCCCACACATGTTTCTATCTTGTGCAGACCATAGGCCTTCCGGCGGAGTCCCATGAGGACTCGGAGCTGGCAGAGCTTAGTGAGTAGGACTGACCATGGAGTCTTACTGGAGCTGTGCCAAGGAGCCTTCCAGTGGTGCTTTTGGCAGCATACCCTTTCTTCCAAGTAGGTTGTATTCTTTTGTTGTTTTCTTTTGGTGGGCCCTATTTTTCCCTTTGTACTTCTGTTGTACTCTATTTTGGGATAGATGTTTTCATGAATTTTCTTTTCAGTTATTATATTTATCTCTGCATTGTTGCATGGAGGTGTATGTGGGTGTGTGTGTCTATAGGTAACTTAGGATAATACCTCCCATGTGTTTTATAGTCTACACATCTCTAGTTTCCATCCCCTAGCCTATTGGAGGCGGGGTTGGAGAGTCACGGCTCGAGCCCCATTGGGTCGGATCGTGACAGAGTGGTATCAGAGGAGGACCCACATTTGGGATCTCGGAGTGTAGCTAGTCTAGCTGTGAGTTTGGTTTGGTTTGAATAGTGGCAGTGTTATGATGTTTTGTGTTTGGATTTTAGGCCAGGGACTCTAGTGTTGGTGCGGCGGCCGACGTATCCATTCACTAGGACTCTAATAACCTGCATTTCAACTCGTGACATTTGGACACTAGTCGCATGGACATAATGATACATGCATCATATAGAACTGGGTTTTTGGTTTTCCCTTGTTATTCATGAGTTACCTCACTAGATATACTCTTTTACTAGGTGTGTTGTGATTGTATTTCAAGATGCCTCCCTTATGACAGAAATTGAGTGTTCTGCAGTGTTTTTGTGATTTCAATCCTCCCTGAGTAGAGGCCTTGGGCAGATTGCAGGTTCTAAGGATGGACCTCCAGGTGGTCCGCCCGAGGGGCCACCACTTGTCGAGCAGATGGTTGTACCGGTAGGGAAGGATGAGTTTGCGCCTAGGCTGAGGGCATTTCACGAGTTCCAGAGGCAGTGACCTCAGAGTTTACTAGGTTATCCAGACCCCCAGGTAGATGATGACTGGTTTGAGCCAGTCACTCGAGTTTTCTACCTGGTGAGGACACCTCCTGATCAGATGGTGGTCCTAGTGGCGAGCCTTCTGCATGGTTCAACCGGGGAGTGGTGGAGCCTAGTGATGCAGTCCCACGATGAGGAGAAAATCATTTGGGAAGAGTTTGAGTGGCTCTTCAGGGAAGAGGTTTATCCAGTGATGCTGAGTTCAGTGCGGATCCAGGAGCTTCTACAGCTTCGGCAGGAGGGCCTGACTCTGTCGGAGTACATAGGGTGGTTTACAGACCTTTCTTGCTACACCCTGGATATGGTTCGGGACCCGTTATTTAAGGATCAAAACTTCAAGCAGGGACTACGTAGGGACATCCGAGCATGTGTGGTTTCCTTGTTCCTGTCCACCTATGCTGGAGTGATGGGGCGGGCCCTAGTGGGGGAGAGATTTCTGACAGAGAAGATCCTACCTGTTAGTGCCCGGCACGTGAGAGTTAATACTTTGTTAGTCTGGTCGGCATCTGGTAGCCGACGATAGACTCATGGGCCCAGACGTATGGGACATTTCAGGAGGAGACCCCAAGATAGAGTATCTGAGGCTCCGGGATCTCAGGCCAGTTTTGGGAAGCCACAGGAGAGGCGGTGTTATTCTTATAACAGTTGGGGACATCTAGATAGGGAGTGTCTGACCAGCCATGCAGCTGAGAGGGAGCTAGTTGATAGGCTGCCTGAGCAGCGACAGTGTCTTGAGAAAGAAGGCTCATAGGTCGATGGATGTGGAAATGGAGCTGGTGCTGTAGTGGGGTGTGGTCGTCAGTATCATATGCCACCACCATAACCCCTAGGTTGTCCACGTCGGGCTCAGGGAGCTAGTGGCTGAGGGCGAGGACAGCTGCAAGCCTTCGAGGCGATTGACCTATAGGCTCCTTGTATGGGTGGAGGTACACCTTGAGTCTTTTCTACTTTCTACAGTAGTTTGGAAGACACTACTTATCGGTACTCTTCCCTTTTTGTTTCTTTCTCCTGTTTTGTCCAGGCCATTGGTATGACCATGTGTGGGTGTTGTTCAATGTGCTTCGAATGCATGAGGAAGAGGATTCCTTCACCCACTGAGACACATTTTTGTGACGTGATTAAAACTGTGTGGGTGAGTCAGTTCCGCCCAAATAATATTGTGTTGAGGTGTGGTGGATGAGTCCCTCTGACTTATGTGTTTGGGTAGGGGTGTTTGTTGGTGAACTCGTTGGGTTGGGAGACCCAGTTGAGAGTCCAGTCACTTTCCATGTTCTTATCACTTTTTAGGGACGAAAAACTCTATGGTGGGGAGGATGTAGAGACTTAGGTTTTGGCCCTGTCAAACTTTGGAATATTCCAATGAATAATTACAGATCATGGCACGAATACGGCGTACGATTATGAGGCCCAATGTGCCTGGAATTTATTTTATAAAAATATTAATTTTTTATACTATTCACTTTTTGGGGATGTTTTTTCACCTAAATGGTAGCTCAAATCATAAAATTTATGGAAAGGTTGCGTCCGGAGCATGTCGTTTACCCTAGACGGGGTGTAAAAAATGTGGGCATGGGCCTACTGTGAGAAAAGACACCAGGGGAATTATCATAAATAAATGGGAAAGTTTATTTATGAACATTGGTTCAAATAACTTTTGAATAGAGTCTTGGAAAAAAATTCTGAGCCTGCCCTTGGGTTTAGAATGGTGAGATTACCCTAGGGGTGACCCCATCTTCTCGGTGTTAGGAGGTTTGGTTTGAGGTGGGTCATGTGTTGTTTTAATTGTTTTAAAAAAAGAACTAAATACCAACTCCCCACCCCTCCTTCCT
The DNA here is from genome assembly GCA_963277665.1 of Viscum album. Classification (NCBI taxonomy): domain Eukaryota; kingdom Viridiplantae; phylum Streptophyta; class Magnoliopsida; order Santalales; family Viscaceae; genus Viscum; species Viscum album. The sequence goes on along the minus strand of OY728164.1, from coordinate 1,811,711,054 downwards.
CTACATTTCGATGTGCACATCCACCTTCCTCCTCCATTCGTCACTGACGATCTGCCGAATCGAGAAAAAGAAGCACCCACGAGCTCAAATCTTGAAGGTGGACACTCTCGAACCGTGCAGCAGCAGCAGGAGAGCATGGAAAGCATCGGTGATCCCCCAAAAGGTAGACAGTTTGAGTTTTAAAATCATGAATATAGTTTATATGTTTTTTTATTCAAATTTTTTTAAGGGTTGTGTAGTTTTCTTCCCAAGATTTCTGAAACATGTTTCAGATCTGAATTTGGTGCACCTGGGTGCTTCCGGTGGCTCCTGGAAGTTTTCCGGTAGAAAAACCAGTTTTACAGCTGTGAGGGTGGTGTCCATGGTTGATTCTTGTGAAGTGGAAATGGTGTGGTGAAGGTTTAGTGATCTTTGGTGGCGGTGCGGTGGAATTCGTCAGCGGTGTGGCGGTTTTCGACGGCGTAGTGGTTGTTTTCGGCAAGGCAGGCGGTGGTCCGTCCAGGTTTTTCAGGAGGTTCTTTAAACCTCTGTAACATGAAACTGGAAGTCTAATTTGAGATCCATTTGAATAAATGTGAAGCTTTCATCGAGACAGACCTCTTTATATTCTTTAGAGAATTTTTGTGTGTCGGGTTTTTGGCCCAGGCCCAAGAAATGTTGAAAATATTAAAAATATTTTATTATTTTCATCATTGATCTTCCATAACTCCTGCACAGTGTGGCCAAGTGACATGTCTTCAGTGGCTTTGAGACCCTGACTGTACATAGTAAATTTCAAGATATTTTTCACATTTTTTGTCTAAGAATATGGTGTGGGCCCCATGAGGCTGGGTTCCGGTCTTTATGGAGAAACGTGAAAATTCCATCGGGTGTCCGTTTTGGCGGATCGAGTAGTCGATCCCATGTGTTTTTCTTGAGGGGATCAATAGGGTTAGATACTCTTGACGAGTTTTGGGATCGTGGTGTGGGCCACACCCGGGTTGGTTTCGGTGAATAGTACCTTTCTCACCAGGTGTTCATTTGGGACGATCAGGTAGTCGATCTCGTGTGTTTTTCTGAAGGATCGTAGTGGTATGACCGCTTGATGAGTTTCAGGATCGTAGTGTGGGCCCCGCATGGGAAAGCTATACTGAATGGTGCCTTTTTTACCTGTTGACTTTTTCAGGTGAGTGAATAGCTAATCCAACGTGTTTTTCTGCGTGGATCGTGATGGTGTCCTTGCTATCGCCCTTGGAGGTGAGCGGTGTTGCATTGTGGTGGGTCGCGCGGGGTAGAGATGTTTGGACCATCAGTGGTTTAGGGTACTCCCTTGGTTCATTCCTATGAGGATTTTCATGAAAACACAAACATAGTATAGGTTTTTGATCCTCTCACTAGGATGTTTAATCGGTTAGAGTTGTGACATCCGTCCGGTGAGCCCGGAGTGGGATCATATAGCATCGTTTCCCTACATCGAGTTCTCGGTATCACTGTGACCGTTTTTCCATGGGCGGTGATAACCTATCTAGTAGTTTCACCACGTAGGGTTTGTGGAATCATTGGTAATATGATCCCCTACACAGTGGGACGTGCTCAGTAGGGTAGGGGCATCATCGGGTATACGATCTCTTACTCATCATGAGGATTTTAGTAGGGTTGCAATATCGTTGGTTATACGATCCCCTACTCAGCACATAATTTCTGTAGGGTTGTGGCATCGTTAGTTCGATACCCTACAATGTGAGATGTACCAGATAGGGTTCTAGTATCATCGTGACAACCATTACATGGGAGAGAATCCTCTATCTGTGTGATGTGTTTTTGACAAGCGTCAGATCGGGTTGTGGTATCCCTCAGCGGATCCTGGGAGTGATCCCCTATCTGTGAGATTTACGAATTCTAGATCGGGTTGTGGTATCCTCTAGAAGACCATGGGAGTGATCCCCTATCCATGAGATCTTTATATACCAGTGTGGGTTCTGGTATCCCCTAGCAGACCATAAGAGAGATCCTCTATCCGATGAGTATAGTGATTATATTGTTTCAGCGAGGTTTCCTCAGTGATGTTATCAAAGGAGCATTATCTCTCAGGTGAGCGTCTAAGATGTTTTTGTGGGACTCAATGGATTTTATCACTCGGACGAGTGTCATCTAGGATGACAGTGATCATGGAGTGTGCTCTCCGGGTTGAGAACTATTGCTGGTGATGAGGTCAGTACCTCATGTGGATTGGTTCGTCAGATGAGTATATTTGGATGTTTTTGGTATAGGTAAGAGCGTATATCTGAGCGGATGTTCATGGTATATGTACGGGTGTATACCTGGTCAGATGTTCGAGTTAGATGTTTGGCCATATACATGAGCGAATGTTCAAGGTGTATGTATGGGAATACACTTGGATTGAGATGACTAGTCTTGTTTAGCTGAAGATGGTCACAAGATGGAGTTTTTCTCTCGTCTGGTTCCCTCTGGATGGGATGAGAAGACTATTTCCTTTCAGTTTCTCTCTTTTGTTTTGGGTTTTTGGGGTTCCTAATGATTATTTTTATACTCACCATTGCATGGGCTTTGCCCGCACATGTTTGTGTCTTGTGTAGACCATAGGCCTTTCGGCGGAGTCCCAGGAGGACCCGGAGCAAGTTGAGCAGAGTGAGCGGGACTGACCGTGGAGTCTTACTACAACTGTGCTAAGCTTTCCAGTGGTGCATTGGTAGCGTACCCTTACTTCCAAGTAGGTTGGATTCTTTTATAGTTTTTTTGGTCTCTTTTTTTCCCTTTGTACTTATGTTGCACTCTGTATTGGGATAGATGTATGCATTCATTTTCTTTTCAGTTTTTATATATATCTCTGCATTGCTTCATGGAGGTGTATGTGAGTGCGTGTGTATAGGTACCTTAGGCTAATGCCTCTGATGTGTGTGATATCCTACTAGGTGCTAGTCTTCAGCCCTTCGGCTATTGGAGGAGGGCTTTGGGAGTCACAGCTTGAGCCCCGTTGGGTTGGGTCCTGAAAATAATGATAAAATTAATTTTGGAAAAAAAATTCATTATGTGGGTATTAATAGAAAATAATGAGGTATTCATGGATAATTTTTCTATTGAGGTACTCGATGATGATTTTCTTTATATTAATTGTGAATATATAGATATGATTTCAATGATTATTCTAGTCTTCCATAAGAATGTGAGGTTTAGTTTCCAAACGAACTCAGACCTGGTTCAATGAAAATATCTAAGAGACTATACAGAAATTCTTCTATTGATTTAAAATAAATGATGATGATACTAATATATAATCTATATATGGGTTTTATACCCACAATTTCTTCCTCATTGGGTGAATTGGTACACTTTCTCAAGAATAATGATTCATTATTGAATTTATCCATTAATTATCACATATTTAAAAATATTAAAATCATTAACCAATATCATTTTCCTTGCATTGAATTTATTTTACCAAATTATAAGATATAAACACTTATTAGATGAGGTTTTTTTCAATAAACCAAAAATTATGTTTAATGATTCTATATATTATCATGATAGATTTTCTGACAAGATATGGACTCTTTAAGATATTAATAATGGAATTAATAAGTAAAAATGACCGTCATATTTTCCTGGATTTGATTAATAAAGTCATTTTATATAACCATTAAAAACATATAGTATAAATATATGAATATATTTTCATATATTTTATGGTCAAATAAGAAATTGATTTAAATTTTATGATTTTTCAAATGACCTTTTAAATGAATACATTATATTCCAAAATATAGATGTATGAAGTTTTCAGCAAACAGATTCCTTATTGTGTAATTTAATCTCAATAAGTATTATATATTTTAATTGTTATAGTTAATATATGATTTAGTAATATACTAGACCAACTATAGTGTCATTTATCCACAATATAATGGATTAACTATATATTTTCAATGTTTTCTGAGATATTTCTCATGATATTCAAACCTACTAACTTGATATCGTATAAGGGAGTAAAGAATATATGAACTGAATATTTGATGAAAATATATATAATCTTAAGAAATTATTTTTCACTGAAACTGAACATACACAGCCTTTCATTGGAATTTTTCTTATAAAATACAATTATTTATAAAAGAAGTTATTAGGGTGAATATTTCTGCAAAAATTGAAATGGTGAAATATAATGAAACTCTTAAATTAATGACCCAAAATAAAAATTATATATCTTTTGATAAATCATTTCTTCTGCTAACTTCATCATTATATATTTTATGGAATTATATCTATTGTGGAAATTGATATATATGTGTGTGTGTGTGTGTGTGTGTGTGTGGATAAAAACATATTAAACTATAAATTCACATAGATAAATTAGAACATGCATCAAACAAGGATGTTGGAGTTTATCATGGTATTTGACAGTTCAATATATTTCCAGCTGGGAAAGGAAAACAAGGTATCTGATTCTCTGATCAAGAAGACTCAATCTATGCTATAAATGATGAGGATTGAAAAAGATATAATAATCAAGGATATTCAATGGATATATTTATGAATCATAAAGTTTTTGATGAAATCTATGATTTTGAATATTATTACTCAACCATCATCTATGTGAATATCAAGGAGTCCAATAAATATTATATGGGGAGTCAAAAATATTTACAAAATTCTGTAGGGATCATAATTTGTAGAGATAATAAAATATAATTTTGATCCAACATATGTGTCACATTCATATCCTAAGTAAGTAAGTATATTTGATAAAGAACATATCTCATAATTCTTGATTCATTTAAGAAGAATAATGACGTATAGAAATTTGAAACAACACATCATGTGGTACAACATAGAAAGATATTTTTTTATATATCATAATGTTTGGTAATCTATAAAATATAGGCTTAATTTTCAAAATTTAAATTGATGATAAAAATGTTACATATACATGTATTGAAATGGGATAACATCGCTATGTATTTAATTATTTTCATGATTATGACTTATAATGTTTTCAATGTCATCAATGTAGTGGTGGTTCAATTTATAATGAAAACAAACTTTAGTTATATTCAATTGTATATTAAACACATTGACCAAGATAAAATATACATACATGATGTTACAATAATATGTGGAGTACCACATTGAATTTTATCAAATAAAAATACATTTGTATCCTCAATATTATAGAGGATTTTTCATCATGAACTAGATAAGTAGTTTAGTTGTTCCATTAAATTTTATCCTAAAAATAATTTACAATATAAAAATAAAACTAATCATATTAATTATATGATTATAACATTCTGAATGGATTTCAAATTATGATGATTTAATCATTTTCCCAAGTTTGAGTTATCATATAATAATATTTTTTCACTCTAGAGTCCAAATGGAACCATTTAAATCCCTCTGCGGGATGAGATGTAAAAAACTCTCATGTTTATATAATGATACAAAGAGGAAACTGTTAAGACAATATATTGATAATCATATGACATGTGAGGTTACAAAAATTATGTAAATTATCAAATAACTGAAAATTCAATATAATATATATTATAAAAATCATTAATGAGATCATTAATTTGATTGTAACAGATGAGAATCTTCTGTAGTAGGTAAACACCATATCCTAAACTATCATATAATTCACTATTTAAAGAGACTTTATTCCTGAACTTCATTCATAGATTAATTTGGTAATTTGAAATTGGAAAGAAAACATAATTTTTGAAATCACCGTTTTAAAATTAACATAGTGTGAATTTTCTATATTTTAATGAAACTGATGTGTTTTTTTGGAAAAAAATGTTTTTCATAAAACATTTTGGTTTTATGAATTTATCATTATGTAATAAAAACCTACATATTAATAAAAAATCATTTATTAAAATAAAAATTTAGGGATAAAATATATTCATTTTAATTGATTCTTGAAATTTATAAATACAATGCCAATTTTTTGAACCATTTAAAATCATAATTTAATAGAAAACTACATTTACTATTCTCTTTAAATAATTAATTTTCAATGGATATTAGGTATTTTCAGTATCACATTTGGAAAAATGTATATTAATTTTCTTTGAAATTAATTTATAAGTTTAAGAATTAATTTTCACAATAAAAGCACATGATGTCAATTGAGTTTAACCTAGTGTAAAAATATTATAAAATATAAAAAAATGAATTGAATAGAATTATTTAGATTTAAGCTGAGTAATACATGTGTCTTCTTCAATTTTTTGAATCATTTAATTTGAAACTTGAATATTAACCTTACATTATTCATAATTTAAGGTTTACTCTGAAAAGTACAATTTACACCACTTATAAAAGGGATGCATCTTCACTAATTTAAGAATTACATATCACTAAAATTTTACCTAGAAACATTTCCATTTTACTCTACCTATACAACTCAACAACAAACATATGCCCTCAGTTACTAATTATTATCAAAATCCTTTCATATTCTTGGAGTAATCCAGAGAATATTTATGAGCCTGATGTGAGTAATATCAACAAAAAAGTTTTCTTATATTTGTATTATTTATATGTTATTCTAGACAAAAAATATGTTGAATGTTTTATAAATTATGTACTATGATTTTAAAACATTAGTATTATAATATTTATTTAATAACATAATCCATTGATTGTGAAAACAAAAACTATTGTTCGTTCATTGTGCGGACTACCTTGTCCACAATTTAACTTGTTTCATTTTACTTAATATCATTAAAATGTTTGTTATAAGTATAATATTAATTCAAATATCATTTTTATGATATCATTATTGATCTAGTATGTCAAATTAGAGGATATATTAATTTTATTACCACCAAATGATCATCTTCCATTTATTTGTCTAAAATATTCATACTAGGTAGTTAATTTTTTTGAAATCATCTAAAATATTCATATTGATTAATTGTTATTTTAAATCAATCCGATTCAAATATTTCAAATTGAAAAATAGAAAATAATATCATTAATCTTATTTTATAAAGATAATATAATAAACAACCTCAGAATCATTTATTAAATAATTTTATATTCATGCATGGGATGTTTTAATGAAATACATGAACAATAATAAGAATTTATATCATGGAATACTATGAAAAAATATATGTTGGTATAATATTATATAAATGTTAAAAAAATAATGTTTTTTATTCTAGATATATTATTTCAATATCTAATTATTAAATTAATGAAACACCCTCTATTTGTAAAAAAATCACAATTTTTTTATCGGCTTTATATTATTCGATAATGTACCGCCAAAAATATTAATGAACTATAGTTTTGAAAATAAATTATAATTATTCTATGGATTTCATTGAAGGCTATAAAAAGTTATTTCCATGAACTGAATCCGGTTTCCAACAAAACTAGTGCCAAAACCTGGCCCGCAATAAGGCCCATAGGGCGTTCCCGATCCCCACGTTCTAGTACAAGTGCTCAGGTATAATAAATTGGGAATTGTGAATGATTTCCCCAAATTTATAAACATACAACAACAAAAAATCCCAATAAAACAAATTTGGATTTTTCAAACAACACCATATAATAAAAAATTTCAGAACTTACCTAATTGAAAATATTGATTAAAGGCTATAAAAAAGGTGCCATACCTAAATAAACAACCCAAGAGACTCCACATGGAAAGATAAACCTATCTCAAGTCATCTACATAACATTGCATCATGACGGACCGCTAAAAACAGGAACCATTGGCACAAAAGATGCACCCAAACATGGGACAAACAAAATTCTACTTACACCAACAGGTGTATGTTCGGTGTGATCCTATTCTCAGTAGGATACCACCACTAATATATTCCATGTGATATCCATTATAATATGAAAATAATTCAACTTTTCATAAACATAGAATGATATTAACAATTTCTAAAAGATTCCACTTTAAATAAAAGATGTTTTCATGTTGGATATTTTAAAGAATCAACACTTTTAAATGAAACTCCAATGCTACTGAATTTTCTAGAAAAACATAGCGTGCCAACGGTAAGCTGAAATCATCCAATGTGCTCATGAAAATGAAAAAAACACCTAGGAAAAATGTAACACCCCAAGATTTTATAGTGTGTTATTTCTTCAAAATAATTCATTAACATTTACTACACACAACACCAAGTTCAATCGCACCATGACATACCAAACAAGCTGTTCAAAAGAGGTTATGAATAGTGTCAACTAAATTTTAAACTTTATATAATCCTTATAATTTTAGAATCCATATTATGAGTTTCTTAGACATAATGTAAGAACAAATTCATTTTCAGTATTTCACTTTTACCAAATTTTAATAGTGAACCCTTTTTAGATACTATATTTTAAACTTTTGACTAAATGGGGACATCAAAAATTTAAAATGAAACATCCCAAGCTTCCACAGTACGCTAGCGTGTGTTGTACGCAACACCGAGTTCTAACACACCGTAACCAATCAAAGTAGCCGCTATGAATAGTAATACAACTTTTTGAAATTATATATATTTTATATTTGAAAATGGACTTAATTTTTGGATTCGGAATATCGAATTTATCCTAAGGTGAAATTTTGGTACATTTCGGATAACTTTCATATTTTGATGAATAGTGAAAATTACTAAATTTTAATTAAAAACAACTTTTTTAATCAAAATAATTAATAGTGATAAATTATGAATTTGAGTGGTTTTAAAGTATATTTAGAATATATGTTTACCATTTAATATAATGTTGGTCATTGGACAAAGTTTTACAATTAAACCGAACATAAACAAGTGTCAATCTTTTGATAGTTATTATCTCTTAAAAACACGCTTTTTGTTTTGACAGCGGGAATTAATTTTAAATTAATTTCTGCCACTTCTGTGTTTTGAATTTAGGAAAATGTATTCCATATTTGGAATCAGGATGTTCAAATTGTGTAAAAAGGTATCTTTTATTTTTAGACATTTTGAATAATTACTGCGGTAAATATTTTATTTACCATGGTTAAGGGTAAATCCGGTAAATAAGGGTTAAAAAATAATATTATAATAATACAAAATTACCCTAAAACGTGTCCTAACCTTATTGGTGGACACATACCCGACCATGAGCATCCTTGTGTCAATTTGGGGACCCCTTGGAGCCACTTGTATGTGGTAGGGACACTTTATATTAATTAAGTTAAAATAAAAATAAAAATGGCATAAGCTTACATCTTTTAGAAGAACAATTTTTACATAGGGTTATACATGTTGGATTTTCGATTATAAATATTCATTAGAAATCTAAAAAGATTTCCTACATAATGATATTTTATTTATAATTTTTAGACATCAAATAATTGAAATTATTAATGACACAATAATGATGCAATGTTTACCTCATTAATAAATCATTTAAATAAATAAGATTATAATGATTAAAATATTATCTAAAACCTGTCCAATTCTTATTGGTTGATGTTATTTAGAATATGAGTCATCTTATCTTCGACCTCAATTATTTTTGGACCATTATAAACCGAATATAATTATATTATAAAGTAATACTTTCACTCTTTCCTAAAGAGCCCCTCTTCTCCCTTATAAAAGGAGACCACTTCTACTCATTCCTCACACATCTCAAGCCACTTGGCTCGTCCAAACTCTGCCCAAATAAGCTCCCCACATCCCTCTCTTCCTCCTTGAAGCTTACCCTTAGGCAGAAAGCATTTCAAGAAGTCCTTTGGTTCCAACCAAAGTGAGTTACCTAAATTAAAGGTAACAATTTCTCTTAAATTATTCTCATTTATTTTGCTTCTTCAACCCCCAAACTCTTTTTATTTCCTTTCTTTTGTAACAACACCAGTATCCTCAATATACTAGGATGTTTTTATAAGAAGGATTCAAACTACACATACACACAACTCCATCTAATGGATGATAAACATAATGTTTCTGTGGATGGCAAACTAACGCCTCACGAAACGATGATTGTTCAAATACATCTTACCCCCTCTCATGGTGGCCATTATGATGGCACTGTAATTAAATATGATATTAATGATATATATTTTATATATATGCTTCTGTAATTCCATTTTATTTCATACCATTATTCGTTTCATGTTGTATATACATACGATAATTTCATTTGAGGTAGTGTGGACTACCGCCCCCTTAAAATGATATGACTCGTTCATACCACACATGGAACGTATAAAGGATGGTGTTAATAAACTTAAGTAACATGTATAAAATATTATATTATACTGGAATAGTAATATACCTATGTATCATTTGTATTCGATTCTTTTAAAATAAAAATTAAATGGAAGTAGCGTTCGTGTGTACGTACGGACTACCGTCTCCACGAACGCGATGAGATTCATTCTCCATCGTATCCATTCAAGTATAATTATCATTTGATGATTTAAAAATGATTTTTAAGGACTTGATACCATTCTGGATTTGAATAATATACAACTTATCCTTTACAAACATTTCTTACGTAACAAAACATACAAAAGCAAACAAGTAAGTTCACACCCGAAACAGCGATAATACTAAGATATTATTATCAAATCAATATTAAAAGATCATATATGATATCATATTATTGTATATGATTCTTGTATAATTTAATAACAATTATTTCACCATTATACAGGAGGTTAACCGACCCCAACCAAGGAAAAGTACAAGGTAAGGGTTATTTCACAATCTCTTCATTATCCGAGGTTGTTTATACGTAATAATCTACTGGGATCTCTTTATCATCCACATCCATGTTTCTTAAAAATGTATTTCAAAACATTTTTACTATTTACTAAAATATGAGTTAAAGTCATTTATACCCTTTTTGACTTTTATAAGTGGTTTATAAAGGAATCTTTCCGTCATTTTCAAAACAAGGTCCTTTTTAACCTTTTCGACAGAATTGAGGTAAGAATGTTTTTTTTAACTTATACGGCGGGTGCGGTTATTTTACGCCGTTATAAAATCTTCAAAGCTTTCCTTACAAGCTTATAAGAATATTTTCAAAGAAAATGTTTTATTTTATATGGATCTTAAATGATTTCAAAATAAAAGGAGATATTTCTTTAAAAAGAATTTTGATTTCATCTATGTCAACATCCTTTGATGGATTTTAAGATTATTTGAAGTTGATTTATTATGATACAAAACTTCTATATTGTATTGAAGGTCTTGTGATATGTTTGACTATGGATGTGCTATTTTTTATACCATTCATAGTTTATGGTGAAATTATTGACATTTCGTATGCTAGTTTTAATACGAATGTTTATGTTATGTTTAAACCTTTTCATATGGGAATGCATTGGACTTAATAAGTGACAGGTGGAGCCCGCTATAGCTCCTCGATGCATCGGTAAGTCTCATGAGACAAACTAGTGTCTTGGCACAAGGCCTTGACAAAATCTTATTTGTAGTCTTGGCACGAGGCCTTGACTATGTGGTTATGATAGTCTGGCATTATGCATTCCAACATTATGAAAGTGGTTATTGATTTTTGCATGTGATTATTCGATTAGTAGAATATCCATGTGAATAAGTAAATGGCATTATTTCATTTTTACTTTTGCCATACTATGTTGAAGTTCAAGTTTAAAAGGCTTTTGTTTTAGTAATGCATTGCCTTAAATGTTTATTCTTATTTATGAAAGTTTCCGCTATATTGTTATCCTTACTGGGAATTTGAGCTCACCCCTTTTCTATGTTTTATTTTTCCCAGGATGTGAAGAAGTAAGTTATGAATGCCCGGCAGGGATTTTTATGAGGGGTTAATAGTGTGGATTGTGGAAACATTATGTTGTTGTATTAGTTTTTCATTTTATGATGTAATGTAAAACTTATGAATATATCTAGTGTTTCCAAGGCTACTAAACCAATCGGTCTTTCGAGATTTGATCTTTCTTGTGATCATGCCAATGTTATGTAATAATGCACCGACTCTAGGTAACTAGGGTTGGGGCGTTACAGTTGGTATCAGAGGAAGTTTAGTACAAACCTTGGAAGCTAGATTTAGATAAACTCTGATTAGAGCACGTAGAGCTAAGATGAACTTTGAGGATTAGTATAGAAGAACTTCCTAGAATTTTGGTATTGTAGAGATTTTGTGAGTTTTCCGAGCAATACATCCCTGTCTGGATACGAGTAGGTAGAGGCGGCTCTGGCACAGATGTACCTAGGGGTAAAACCCGAAAACACCGCTTTGAACTAGACTCGAACGGGAACTGGTGCACGACAACGGGCCTTGCTGCACTCTTGGTTACGACACTCCCGGGGGATATGCTTAGGATAACTCTCATTTTCTTTACAAATCATTATGAAGGGTTTATGAGTATATACTTCCTCAATGAAAACATTTTTATGATTATGGATTATATCCATAAATAGTTCAATTTATGTTAAGTGTTTTATAAGTATGGGATTATGTATTTTGATTCATAAACTGATCTAGTGTATTCCATTGTTTAGAAATGGCGCCCAGTAGAAGAAATGAGAACTCCAGAAATGCACATGATCCAAAGAGAAGGAAGGATCATATCTTTCATGGTCTTAAGCTAGAATTTATAAGAGGAATAGTCTCCCATGTATTATCATCATGTGAAGAAATAATATCATGTGTTGATAAGATATGTAAGAGTTTACTGAGTCATATGGATTTGAAGGGAAGCAAGAGAAGAAAAGGATGGAAGAGAGAAAGATGGATAAAGGGATGAGGGAAAAGAAGAATTTTCCCATATGTGGTAACTGTGGAAAGAAACACCCTGGAACTTGCCTGAAAGGAATGGGAGTTTGTTATAAGTATGGAGGAAAAGGGCACAAAGTATGTGACTGCAAGGGTAAGAAAATGGTTTCAAATGTACAATGCTTCATTTGCAAGGAGTTTGGACACTATGCGAACCTATGTCCCAGTCATCAGAATATGCCTCAAATGATGTTATCGGATAATAATCAAGTTATGATACTACCATAGATGAAGAGGAATGATTAGAGTTCATATGTTGATTATGTCAATTGAGTGTTGTATCAACAATGTACTTGTTACAATAATCATGGAGTATATAAGGATTGTACTGCAGTACTATTTCATTAAAGACTTGAGATTGTGTGGAACAAAGGAAAGTGACTCAATAGCAGGATAAATTTTTGGAAAATATATGGTTGAGAGAATGATAAATCATAATATAGTTCTGATACTGAGGTAGTGATTTTGGAATAATATGTGATTGTTTTGGATAAATTATATTGGATATTCTTGACTACCCTGGAACTGATTAATGATTTGTATATTCCATCATTGTTGGGGTTTAAAACATTTTTTGGATTAATGAAGTATATCCAGCTTTCTATATGGAATAAGGGAGCATGAATGTAATCAATAAGGAATATGGTAATTCAGGATGTTTCGGTGTATTAAAAGAACACATGATGAAGGTATTCATATGCTATTACGGGGTAAAAAGGTTCTACATTATGTTTACCTCACTTATAAATGTTGGACTGTGAGTTTGGATAGAAGTATTTTGGATAGTTCTAGTTTGGATTATTTTGGATTACCATAAAAGGAAAACCCAGAGGTCGGGCGGCAACCCGTCGCGTCCGGCAAGGCTGCGAGACTTGAACCTGCAACCGAAGGGCGACAAGGGTGTATCACCTACCACTGGCCCACAAGATGTCCTGGATTAAATAATGTTGTTTTTTTTAAAGATCTGGTAGATGAATTATAAATTCATTTATTTTGGAACCCTGTAAGAATAGTATAAAAAAAATTTATTACATTATATTATCTTTTAGAGTGATAGATGAGTTTGTGGTAGAAACTTATTAATGGATAAAACTCTAATTATAAAGTATGTATATCTCCTTATGATCTTAGCCAATCTCATAAATAAATTCTTCAACATTAAGAAAAGCAACTTAGAACAAAAATGTTTTCCTAGATGGTACCTTAAATCATCACTAATTTATGGCTTTGGGATTGTTGGCCTTTTCATAGCCATGTTCTCTACCACTCTCCATCAGATAATTGAGGGTTAGATTTCTCTTCCATATCCATATTTTCCTACATGGAACCCTAGTATGTGTTATTTTCGGTAATATTCATACTTTCCACTCTTTATTTTAAATAGAGGCATCATTAATTCATTTTTCGATGTGGGATTTCAACTAAGATATTTTGAAACGTCAAAAATGTATTATCCCAATACCCTATATTTTGTTGAACTGATGGTACTTCAAATCATCATAGATTGAGGAGTTTAAGGACCTCAATTTTATACTTGTTTGTGATTGATGACCTCAATCACTACCTATAAATATTTACGTTTTTCCTCCAATTATATGTCTATAATTGCCACCAATGTTCTCCTAATAGAGATCATAATTTGGTGGTGATCCTTTCATTTCTCTTTTCCTCATATTAAGACTAAATTTTAGTAACCCAATTTCCGATGTGGGTTTTCCCACAAAGATATTTTCTATTTTCAACCTTTTATTTTCGAAGAACAATTTCAAATTGCGAGGACGCAATTTATTGAAGGATGGGAGAATGTAACACCCCATGATTTTCTAGTGTGTTATTTCTTCAAAATAATTCAACAACTTTTACTACACACAACACCATGTTCAATCGCACCATGACTTACCAAACAAGCTGTTCAAAAGAGGTTATGAATAGTGTCAACTAAATTTTAAACTTTATATAATCCTTATAATTTTAGAATCCATATTATGAGTTTATTAGACATAATGTAAGAACAAATTCATTTTCAGTATTTTACTTTTACCAAATTTTAATAGTGAACCCTTTTTAGATACTATATTTTAAACTTTTGACTAAATGGGGACATCAAAAATTTAAAATGAAACATCCCAAGCTTCCACGGTACGCTAGCGTGTGTTGTACGCAACACCGAGTTCTAACACACCGTAACCAATCAAACTAGCCGCTATGAATAGTAATACCTACTTTTTGAAATTATATATATTTTATATTTGAAAATGGAATTCATTTTTGGATTCGGAATATCGAATTTAGCCTAAGGTGAAATTTTGGTACATTTCGGATAACTTTCATATTTTGATGAATAGTGAAAATTACTAAATTTTAATTAAAAACAACTTTTTTAATCAAAATAATTAATTGTGATAAATTATGAATTTGAGTGGTTTTAAAGTATATTTAGAATATATTTTTACCATTTAATATAATGTTGGTCATTGGACATAATTTTACAATTAAACCGAACATAAACAAGTGTCAATCTTTTCATAGTTATTATCTCTTAAAAACACGCTTTTTGTTTTGACAGCGGGAATTAATTTTAAATTAATTTCTGCCACTTCTGTGTTTTGAATTTAGAAAAATGGATTCCATATTTGGAATTAGGATGTTCAAATTGTGTAAAAATGTAACTTTTATTTTTAGACATTGTGAATAATTACTGCGGTAAATATTTTATTTACCATGGTTAAAGGTAAATCCAGTAAATAAGGGTTAAAAAATAATATTATAATAAAACAAAATTACCCTAAAACGTGTCCTAACCTTATTGGTGGACACATACCCGACCATGAGCATCCTTGGGTCAATTTGGGGACCCCTTAGAGCAACTTGTATGTGGTAGGGACACTTTATATTAATAAAGTTAAAATAAAAATAAAAATGGCATAAGCTTACATATTTTAGAAGAACAATTTTTACATAGGGTTATACATGTTGGATTTTCGATTATAAATATTCATTAGAAAGCTAAACAGATTTCCTACATAATGATATTTTATTTATAATATTTATACATCAAATAATTGAAATTATTAATGACACAATAATGATGCAATGTTTACCTCATTAATAAATCATTTAAATAAATAAGATTATAATGATTAAAATATTATCTAAAACCTGTCCAATTCTTATTGGTTGATGTTATTTAGAATATGAGTCATCTTATCTTCGACCTCAATGATTTTTGGACCATTATAAACCGAATATAATTATATTATAAAGTAATACTTTCACTCTTTCCTAAAGAGCCCCTCTTCTCCCTTATAAAAGGAGACCACTTCTACTCATTCCTCACACCTCTCAAGCCACTTGGCTCGTCCAAACTCTGCCCAACTAAGCTCCCCAAATCCCTCTCCTCCTCATTGAAACTTCCCCTTAGGCAGAAAGCATTTCAAGAAGTCCTTTGGTTTCAACCAAAGTGAGTTACCTAAATTAAAGGTAACGATTTCTCTTAAATTATTTTCATTTATTTTGCTTCTTCAACCCCCAAACTCTTTTTATTTACTTTATTTTGTAACAACACCAGTATCCTAAATATACTAGGATGTTTTTATAAGAAGGATTCAAACTACACATACACACAAATCCATCTAATGGATGATGAACATAATGTTTCTGTGGATGGCAAACTAACGCCTCACGAAACGATGATTGTTCAAATACATCTTACCGCCTCTCATGGTGGACATTATGATGGCACTGTAATTAAATATGATATTAATGATATATATTTTATATATAATCTTATGTAATTCCATTTTATTTCATACCATTATTCGTTTCATGTTGTATATACATACGATAATTTCATTTGAGGAAGTGCGGACTACCGCCCCCTTAAAATGATATGACTCGTTCATACCACACATGGAACGTATAAAGGATGTTGTTAATGAACTTAAGTAACATGTATAAAATATTATATTATACTGGAATAGTAATATACCTATGTATCATTTGTATTCGATTCTTTTAAAATAAAAATTAAATGGAAGTAGCGTTCGTGCGTACGTACGGACTACCGTCTCCACGAACGCGATGAGATTCATTCTCCATCGTATCCATTCAAGTATAATTATCATTTGATGATTTAAAAATGATGTTTAAGGACTTGATACCATTCTGGATTTGAATAATATACAACTTATCCTTTACAAACATGTCTTACGTAACAAAACATACAAAAGCAAACAAGTAAGTTCACACCCGAAACAGCGATAATACTAAGATATTATTATCAAATCAATATTAAAAGATCATATATGATATCATAATAATGTATATGATTCTTGTATAATTTAATAACAATTATTTCACCATTATATAGGAGGTTAACCTACCCCAACCAAGGAAAAGTACAAGGTAAGGGTTATTTCACAATCTCTTCATTATCCGAGGTTGTTTATACGTAATAATCTACTGGGATATCTTTATCATCCACATCCATGTTTCTTAAAAATGTATTTCAAAACATTTTTACTATTTACTAAAATATGAGTTAAAGTCATTTATACCCTTTTTGAGTTTTATAAGTGGTTTATAAAGGAATCTTTCCATCATTTTCAAAATAAGGTCCTTTTTAACCTTTTCGACAGAATTGAGGTAAGAATGTTTTTTTAACTTATACGGCGGGTGCGGTTTTTTTACGCCGTTATAAAATCTTCAAAGCTTTCCTTACAAGATTATAAGAATATTTTCAAAGAAAATGTTTTATTTTATATGGATCTTAAATGATTTCAAAATAAAAGGAGATATTTCTTTAAAAAGAATTTTGATTTCATCTATGTCAACATCCATTGATGGATTTTAAGATTATTTGATGTTGATTTATTATGATACAAAACTTCTATATTGTATTGAAGGTTTTGTGATATGTTTGACTATGGATGTGCTATTTTTTATACCATTCATAGTTTATGGTGAAATTATTGACATTTCGTATGCTAGTTTTAATACGAATGTTTATGTTATGTTTAAACCTTTTCATATGGGAATGCATTGGACTTAATAAGTGACGGGTGGAGCCCGCTATAGCTCCTCGATGCATCGGTAAGTCTCATGAGACAAACTAGTGTCTTGGCACAAGGCCTTGACAAAATCATATTTGTAGTCTTGGCACGAGGCCTTGACTATGTGGTTATGATAGTCTGGCATTATGCATTCCAACATTATGAAAGTGGTTATTGATTTTTGCATGTGATTATTCGATTAGTAGAATATCCATGTGAATAAGTAAATGGCATTATTTCATTTTTACTTTTGCCATACTATGTTGAAGTTCAAGTTTAAAAGGCTTTTGTTTTAGTAATGCATTTCCTTAAATGTTTATTCTTATTTATGAAAGTTTCTGCTATATTTTTATCCTTACTGGGCATTTGAGCTCACCCCTTTTCTATGTTTTATTTTTCCTAGGATGTGAAGAAGTAAGTTATGAATGACCTGCAGGGATATTTATGAGGGGTTAATAGTGTGGATTGTGGAAACATTATGTTGTTGTATTAGTTTTTCATTTTATGATGTAATGTAAAACTTATGAATATATCTAGTGTTTCCAAGGCTACTAAACCAATCGGTCTTTCGAGATTTGATATTTCTTGTGATCATGCCAATGTTATGTAATAATGCACCGACTCTGGGTAACTAGGGTCGGGGCGTTACAAAAAATCTTGTTTTGGGTCCCAGGTACCTTGTATCTCGGTGAATGTAACCATACAAATATATGTTCTCGTGAAAACGAGCCACTATTAGAGAATATAACCATTACCTAGGGGTCACCCAACATCATCATCATTATATTTTTTTTTGTTTCCATTGTCAATTTGGAGATGTTAAATTGGGGTCAAACCCCACCAAATCAGTAGTATACTGGTATAAGTCCACCCACCTAGATACCTGATCTTACCTCTTGTGCTAAAAAAAGTTTAATAAGCCATGAAATATAATTTTAACATGAAAATACTAATTCCACATCACACATTCACCAAGCATAACCCATGTATATCACACAAGTCACATAATCCAATTTTTCAGTCAAATGACATTTGATATCATACTCACACCCAAATAGCCCTCAACATTTTTCAAACCACTTTAACACTTGAACAAATCCAACAAAAAATTCTAAAACCATTCTATTATATTGAAAATCAAATAACATCCCACACACATTTCACATAATACACTTTTCACATTCAAAATTAATTTTATCATCAAACTCACATGAAATAGTCCACAAGCATTTTTCTCACCCACATCAACTTCACTATATCCAGATATATATTTATTTTTTTGGTAAGGCACAACATCTCTACAACACATATTGTTTGATATTATAATATATTATGACTCCACATTAGAATCATTCATTGGTCTCAAATATATAATATATATTTTTCTGAATCTTGTTGCCATTCCATTCTCTAAACTTTATTTATACAAACCATGAAATCAAAAATAGATAAACTCAGTGGTATTGGTTATTTTAATAAATTACTAATTTTTTCCTTATGTATTTAATTGTTTATTAATCATGTAAGTATAGATACATTTATGATTCCCACATTACAAAAAAAATAAATAAAAACATCATAACAAATTGTGTTATCACTTTATTATTTCACATAGTAAATTAATGAATTTATTCACTCATCCATTCTTAGTATGATTGGGAAATGAAAAGGTAATTAATGTTCAGATCATATGCTCAGTAAGATAAAACATAAAGAAAAAACATTCATAAAATAAATATATCATGAATAATTTGTTACATATAAAAAATATATATTAGAATACTAATATAAAAAATGACTAAATCCATGAATGATTTAGAATCCTAACTATTCACATTGATAATTTAAATAGTTTCATATTGATATAAATCACAATCCAAACATCATAACCTAATACTAAAGTCCTTGTTGCAAGAAATTATACATATATAGTCAAAGAATATGCCAGATTCAAAAATTTGTTTATCTCTAGAAATAATTAGATGTATCATGGATCTATAAAATGATCCAACCATTACTTATAAAAATAAATATATTAATCATATATTTGGGGTTATTATCAAATCAATAAAAACTGAACATAAAAATTTATTTTTGAACACAATCATTCGAAATGAAAATATTTTATCTATTTAATAAATATAACAACATTTTCATCAAAAATATAGAAAAATATATTTATGATAAAATTATATTATACCCCCAGAAATGAAAATTATTTCTCAAATTATTTTCACAATGATAAAAATATATTTAAAACATCATTGGATCATTTCATAAGAATAATACACTATCAATTTCAAATCACATGTTTAAAATATAATATATTATAAACTTTTAGGGATATAATTTTATTTCGAAGGAATAATGGATGTATATAATTTATTCTTCCAAAATAATAGTAGTCATGACTATGAGAATATTCAACCGTGAGATAAGTGTTAAAATAATGATTACATTCACTGCTTTTTTAAAATATACCTCATTAAAAAATTGAAATAAGATTCCATTTAAAAAAAATAGAACACAAAAAATGAGTAAAAATGTATTCATTTATTAATGTTAAAACATTCAAAACATTCTCGATATCATTTTGATGAAAATATGAAAATTCATGAAAAAGAATCCAAATCGAAATGAAAAGAAATTAGAATTCGATAAAAAAAATTCCTTTTTTATTTTATAGTTCCAAATAAGGGAAAATAGAACTACTTATTAAAAACCATAGAAATAATAATAAAAATTAAAATATATATTGTTTTTATGATAGAAAAAATCACACAATTTTCCCAAAATATATATAAACCAAAAAATTCTTTAATATAGATTAGATTGTTATATAAACCCCTACATTAGGTTTGAATGGTTTGTTAGTGCTTATAACCATCAGTAAAATATGTTTTAATTAATTATTAATCAATACACTCACCATATAAAATCTCATAATATCATATATTATAAACTGAAAAAATTTTAGCATCTATTTATTAATAGTTCCAAGTTAAAATCATCATTTATGTATGATAAGTTTTCTATTTATCATAAAATTATTAGATTCAATGATCTAGTACATGCCTCTTCCTCATAATTACTTCATATACTGAATTATCATCATGATATATATATATATTATATATTCATAAAAAATTACTTTTTGTAGCATCCACATCCCAGGAGCCACCTGAAGGGGGCCCCGAGCTGGGTTAGCCACAAAACTGCAAGTGTGTCTCCCCGAATTCTAATGGTTTGCGACTTATAGTGAGGGCCATTTTCATGTCTACGGGTGAGACTATTCCCTCATAGGTAATATATATTATCATACTATAAGTAAAAACTATTAATAATAAATAGAAGAATCATATAAATGAATAAATTACAGCATATGTAATAGGAGTAATCCAACAGAATAATAATCAAGGCAGATGATAAAAAAACAATGGAAACATATGATGCCTCTCTAAACTATAGGTAAAGGGAATAGTACCCATGCATACTATTAAATTAAAAGAAAATAAAAAAACTACAACAACTTCATCATGAGCATGGATCAATCCTCTTTTATAGTCTACATCCTAAGAAAAAGGAAACAATGAAGATTCAAAAACAGCATGCTTCCCTTTGTCAATACCTGCAAGCCTGTTATCTACTCAGTTGTCCATGATGCCCGAAAATGGTGTGAGATAAAATCAAATTTTTCTCCCACCCACAGTTTCTAAAAATTTCTATTTCTTGTAGTAATGAAACTCATTGTGTCATTACATAATCGATTCTAATAATTTATTAAGCATAAGAAGATAAATAACTCTGCTCGGGTTCCCATCAACATCTATCCCTAATCATCTTCTTCGGACAAATCTAGGTGTATGAAGGATGTAACATTATGCATAATTCAAATATACATATATATATACTCATAAAATCATGGTAAAAAAACAATAGGTACACCCCCAAGCTTGTGCATTAACATGGGGTCTAAATCATGTGTCAACCAGGTGTGCATTAACATACTAGAAAAATATCACAATACTCAAAGACTCAAATATGAATTAACATAAACCATCAGTGCATCATTATTAATGTTCATGTTGAGGGTTAGAGTACATGCACTTCCCAAAGGTATTTCTATGGAACATCCATCAAATTGCCCAATACCATAGATTCCATCCAAGGAAATCATTCGAAAGGACATGTGACACTCAAGGCATGGCTTTTCCATGAGTCTGTCCCAATCATGAAAAAAGGGGCTAAGCATCATCTGAGGCTGGGTTAACCACATTTTTAATGGATCTATCCTCTATGATCCCATTTGGAGCAGGTTTCACTGATAAGTATTAGAAATCTAGCAGATTTTTTGGTCTAGAAAATCCAAAGTCACCATCCCCTGACATGTAAGGGTAAGAGTTAGGAATGGCGGGTCTAAGAATGACCATTAATATGAGACCCACCTACATTCCCGACAGTGAATTCAATTAAAATTTCATATTAATAGTTATTACATAACATTCTTAGGTAATTTCATCTTAAAATCTAAGAATATACACCTGTGAAACATAGGGTATTAATATAATATTATAGCATAAAAACATAGTGAGGCAATACACCATATATGCACAAACATATAAATTCAATTTTTAATAAATAAATATACCAGTACAAAAAATACCAAAGATCCAAAAATTTATGTTTCATAATAAATCTAAATTATTTATTTAAATTAAACACAACAACAAATGGGCTATGAAATAAATGCAGTTAACTAAATTAAATAATCGGGCTAACCAAATTTATACTTGACACCTTGGAATACCCATAGGGGTGTCTGACCACGTTGATTAAAATTAAACAATTTATTTTATGAATCAAAAGTGAAGAAACAATTATGAAAATCAATTAAATTTAAAAGATTGTGTTAAATTGCAGGAAGTCTGTAGGTACTGTCGAACGACTCAGCCTTGAATTTTTATAAATCACAAAAAATGGAGGGAATGTTAGTATACTCCCTACCTTATTGTTTCAGATGATTTTATGTGTCACCAACCAGCCTGGGTCGACCCTGAACCGGTCACCCCAGCCGGACCGCGGCAAGTCCCGGTGGGCGTTCCTAATCCCCCCGGGATAGAAACTAGTGCCGGACATTAAAAGTAAATAGGTGGGAACGATTTGGCCCAAAATAAAACCAGAATCAGCAAAAGAATAGAAACTATACAAAACAGACAAACAAAAAAACAGGAACAAAACTACACAACAACCATACCTCTACGTGACCTCGTGATCACCACCCAATAAACACCATCGTCACTCCATCACTGAGTGAATCAAACCAAGAAAACCTGAACATAGGGAACCTGCAACTAAAATGGTAAAATGTTGTCTTGATCACAAAAAGTACTTAGTAGGTGAGCCCAAGAACAAATCCCAAAGCACTTCCAGTAAAAAAAATCTAAAAAATCCAGGTTTGAACTACAATGTATAAAAGTAAGCATTCATAATGTTTCACTTAAAAATCAATGAAGAAGACATTACCATTATTCGTTTTCAAAAGTTGAATTCCTTTCATTGGTTCTAAATTCATTCTAAAAGAGAAAGAAGTGTTACATTTTAAAATTTTACATAAAGAGAATACTGCATTTTCATTTGAAAACCATTTTCACAAAGTATAACAGTATAAGATGTAAAGAACAACTGAAAGTAAACAAGCAAGGAAATTCAAGTAACCATGGGTGATCCTAAACATCCCTAGAAAAACCCTGGACGTACTCGGGTTCAGACTACCTGCTAGCATGTTACTCCACAGTCAATAACCAACTGGCCACCCTAACATCCAACTAGTGGCACACCCCACAAGGCCTACCTACCAAGGGGGGACTAACCCATCTAATCAGGGTTAGCCAGTAACCGTCACTTGATTCTCTAAAAGACTCCCAGTAACCCACGGTGGTTTTTAATAATACTGTGTAAGTGGGAGGCCCTCGCACACGAGACTCATCTCACATCATTTCCCAACCCCTTACATGGACACCGCTACACAACAACCCTCAAAGGGAAGTCCCCCTGTAGAGATGCCCCATAAGTACGTATATATATGTATAATCACTTCACATTTAATAAAGTTCCAACCGGGCCGCCATATCATTTAACATTTTAAACCATTTAATACTAAATCCATTCCAAAAGAAATAACACATGCCATCACATTGAAAGCTAGAAACTCACTTAGAACTTCATTTAAGAAACTCAAATCAGTATTTTAGAACTGAAACACATTGGTTTCACAATTAAAACCATTTTACATTATCCTAATTCACGCCACTTTTATCAAGAGCCAAACGGGCCTTTAATCATTTTTTTGATGGAAAGTTGTTTCTCAAATGAAATCCAAAATTTTATTCACGCGTCAAAGGAAAACATTGTTCAACAACAAACGATCCCCACTTGAAGTTTCCAAAAAAACAATTTAAAGGCCAAACAAGCATTTTCTCTATTTATGGTTTTAAGAGCACACCACTTTCCATAAACAATACACCTGTCATTTTACACACACCTAAACCATTTCCAATCACACCTCAACATGTCTCGCACATTTCAAAAAGAACTAATTTAGCCATATCACTAGAAAACCACACAATTAAGTCCAAGAAAAATGCTTCCAGTGCAATGAAAGAATTAATCATATTTCATTTTTAGCAGGTCACCGCACTGTGGATAACTATTTAATACTACTATAAATTTACTGAAATTCAATAAAAAGACAAGGAATAAATGAATTCTAAAATTAAAGGCCTGTGTAATGGGAGAAAACCTACCTTGAAGACGTCATCTGAACTCGATGAAGGAACACGTTTTGCGCAAGCACATACGCACACGCAAGACGAAGACCGTAGCATTGCAGAATTATCTCGCCGATGCGCTACAACAAACCCCAAAACTGATAAACAACAAACCACAGATATAAAAATAAACTCAACCAGCAATCAACCACAAAATACTACCTCGGCGCAGACGCGCTCGACCGTTGGGGTTGCGCGCCAGTTAATGGGGCGGAGCGCACTATCAGGGAGTCCGCCGAAGGTCGCGTGCTGATTATCGGGTGCACCGCTGCCTGGCGCAAGACGGTGGCGGCTGGCCGGACCGCGGAAAGCTGGTACGCGGCCTGCCGAAGGTGTGGCGGAGCTGGCTGGAGCACCAGAAAAGGCTGGGGGACACCGGAAGGCAGTACCGGAGCGAAGCAGGGGTACCGGCAGGGATGGGGAACACCGGCGGTGTCACCAGAAGAGGGCTGGGGATGCTGAACAGTGCCGGACAGCGGAGGCGGGTCGTTCAGGGGGTCGGGGGGTGCGCCAGAGTGCTGAGAAAAAGCCGGAAGATGTTTTCGGAGGCAGCTGGAACAGGACAAGGGCGCCAGAATGGCACCAAATACAGAGGCGTGTCGCCGGAGGTGCTGGTCGGAGGTGGGGCTCGCCGAAAGGGCCGGTAGGGCAGCTGGACAGAGCGGGGAGCACCGGGGTGGAGCTGGGCAACACGGCCGAGAGGAAACGGCCGGCTGGCGGGCTGCGGTGGTGTGGCGAGTGAGAAACGAGGAGCGGGTGGACAGGGGGGGGCGCATGGCAGTGCACCCTTGGGCGACGCGGTACGGCGAGCAGTGCGCGACGGTCGGGAGGGCAGGAGGCCGCTCGGAGGTCGGGATGCTGAGAGGAGATCGGAGGAGGCCGGTGGGTTGCGCGGAGACCGACCTGTGGGGGTGCTGGCGCGGGGTGATGGCACAGGGAACCGGGGTTGGGCCTGGGTGACAGGGAAGGGAAGCAGAAAGGGGGGGCACAAGAGGGAAAGAGAGGGGGGCATTCATCTCTAAGGTTAGGGTTGGTTTTATTTTTATTTTTTTTATTTTTTTTCATTTCATTATAAAAAAATAATAATAATAGAACCTGAAACAAAATAATAAAAATAATAATAAAATATTAATAATAATAATATACCAGAATAATAACAATAATATAAAACACAATAATTATGATAGTAATAATAATAAAAATACTAATAATTCATTAATAATACTAATGTCATTAAAAATCTTCAACTTTATTCCTAATAATACATTAATAATAATAATAATCTAAATGATAAAAATATAATTGATAATAATATAACATTACAATAATGATAATAGTAATACAAATAATTATGTTAGTTATATAAATATTAAGATATAATGAATAACAATAATAAGAATATGAATAATAAAAACAAATAAATAAAAAAATATTATGAAAATTTATTAAAAATAAAGATAATAACAATAAGAATAATAATAATGATAATATTGAACAATTGCACGTCACTTGGACGAGTTGCGTGGCTACCGCCAACGGTGCAGTGATCGCGCACGGGTCCGAAACCAACTAAAAACATTAAACACCAACAATTTTAAATCAGGAATCAACCCAAAACTCGGCTCCAGAACCTGAATCTAAGAAATAATAAATTGAAAATTAATTCAAAAGCTTGGGTGCGACAATTCTCCCCACCACAGACACTTTCTTCCCCCAGAAAGTCACCCAACCGCACATTAAACAAAACAAAAAACCATGCCCGGTTGAAACCAAAAGAAACCACAACACAAGAGAATAGGATCACACGGAAGGGTTCTCCCCACCATGAAACAGAACTTGTGTGGAAATTTAACACACAATCATACCACCCCGAAAGGGGGGGGGCGACGCGGGAACTCCCAACTAACCCAAACTAACCTTTATAGCATGATTGAAATAGCTCCGCTAAGACATAAAACTCTCAGCCTAGCCCAAAACCCCGAACACCTGAGAAAGACTTACGAGAAGAAACTTAACCCACGATGTAAACTCGAGCACAAAAAAATGTCAATTTTTCCAAGACATTTACATCTCCAAATGAACATAGTCAAACTGAGATCAACTCACGCAAGATCCAAACACACCTTTAACAAAAATGCACGATCCAGAACACCATAATCAGGAAAACTAGACTGTTGGGATTACAAACTAATATACTCATCCTAACTTCACGGCGACACATTGAACCTACGACAACACCCAAAATTTAACAGTGGAAGGATGAGAATGGAAGGACCTCAAATTCATTGTTGCCAACACCAAACACAAAACCCGAACTAAGGCTTCACACCCCCATAAACTTCTGACTGTGCGCGAGCTTCACACCAAGACCTATAGATGGGGATCTGATGGAGGAAGCATCTCCTGCCTCACAGTCAGGCACTGACTTTCTCTGATCACAACTTCCTCTTTAAGTGACGCTTCCTGCAAAACTTCTCTATATGATCCAGACACCTACAATGATGGCACGTCATCAGAGGGGTGTGACATGATGGCTCGTATGCCATAAACATCCATACTAACTGTACACCATTACATGGTCCAACGAACTGGAAGTTAGATCCACTGCAAAGAACTCTTTAAAAAAAATTTACCAGACACACTCTGCTCGTCAGATGAGGGACCTTCACGAGCGAGTGGATATGGTGGTCTTCCAACCACTTACGCTTTGGAAACCAACTCAGCTAAGAACACCTAATACACCAACATCTCAAAAGTGGTGCTCCCAAAAAGGGATGACTCACTCCTTTATCTCTAGACGAAGACCCCTAATGAAGGGAGAAATCTGCATCCAATCCTGCAACACTACCCCCGAAAAAAAAGACACAAGATCCTTGAATTGTTCAACATGCGCTTTCACCATCTGTTGACCATGTTGAACATGCATGAGCTCTTCCATTTTCTTCATCTTCAACTCCACAAGTATAAACCATTTCAAGAAGACTACTTTAAAGAAAACCCACGTCATCCCAGCTTGCAGTGATGGTAGGGTGAACAACTCTCACTCATCCAAAGATGAACCCTCGAATAAACTCAAAACAACATGCACTCAAACAAAGTCGGGAGTCCCCAATACCCTGAAGATGAGCTCGACCTCTTCAAGTCACTCTACTATCTCTATTAGACTCAAATCACCAAGAAGTGCAGATAATGTCCGAGAAGGACCAAAAAATTGGGTAAGACTCATCAAAACTCTGGGGACCTTTCTGGGCGGCATTTCTGAACAACATATATAACATCAAGCCGAAACCAATATCATGTCGAAGCAAAGTCATTAAAAGTGCATTCATCCGAAAATAGCCAGATCAAAAGAAAACAATCAACAAAAAACACAACCAAAATTCCCTGTCCAAAAATCTTGTTCCATTTTAGATTCCCAAAACCACTTTTTTTATTTTTTATTTTTTTTCAAAATCTCTTAGTTTCAAGACGACTTTACAAATACCAACCCCACTTTTCAAACCAAATTCACTTTCTTAAACCATTTTCCTCTTTAGAAGACAACTTATAAAACAAGGTCAAGCCTTTAATTTCAAAAAAAACACTCAGGTAATCCCATGACACGTTGCACATGTCGGTGTCCACATTCTATTCATACAGGCATCAACACGCACTTATCATGAATTCTCACACATGTACAAACATTCACAAAGAGGACATGAGTTTTTCCACAAACCATTCTCGACCAAATCCAACGAAACAACGGATTTCCAAATCAATAGCTTCCAGTTTTTAAAACCCATTTCATACATTTAATGTCCTTTAAAATAAAGTAGTTCCATTTTTACAAAACCTTTTTCATTTCCAACAACGCAATTACACCAACCATAACGAAAACAACACTCAAATTGCATCAAACACTGGAGTGAGGGACTAGTAGTCATGCCTAACCTGGCGACATGGTAGTGGGCCATGTCCCAAGTAAGCGTCGACCACTAGGAGGAATTCAAACTGTGTACCCGGACTCCACATGGGTAACTACTCCATGTGAAATCATGATGTATCATCGACTTGTCTCCATTGTCATCCCTCAATCCAAAACAGTCAAGAAAGAGACAAAGACATAATTCCTGGACTACCCCTGGCGACTTGAGAAGTGGAATGGGTGAGGGTTCATGATGCCCTTACCGTACCTACCTCTCGAGTCCTGACAGTCCTAATCTCCACGTATCGGACAACCCAAATAACAATAACATCTCCTCTAATACCATTTTGTCACGAACCAGCCCGGGTCGACCCTGAACCGGTCACCTGATCCGGACCGTGGCAAGTCCCGAGGGGCATTCCCAATCCCCCCGGGATGGAAACTAGTGTCGGGCATCAAAAGTAAATAGGTGGGAACGATTTGGCCCAAAAGAAAATCAGAATCAGTAAAATAATAGAAACAAAACAAAACAGACAAACAGAAAAATAGGAACAAAACCACACAACAACCATACCTCCATGTGACCTCACGGTCACCACCCAACTAAACAAGAGCGTCGCTCCATCACTGAGTGATTCAAACAAAGAAAACCTGAACACAAGGAACCTGCAACAGAAATGGTAAAATATAGTCGTGAGAAAAAAAAGTACTCAGTAGGTGAGCCCAACAACAAATCCCAAAGCACTGTCAGTAAAAAAAGAATCACCAAATTCCAGGTTTGAACTAAAATGTACAAAAGTAAGCTTTCATAATTTTTCACTTGAAAATAAAAACATGAGACATTACCCTTATTCTTTTTCAAAAGTTGAATTCCTTTCATTGGTTCCAAATTCATTCTAAACGAGAAAGAAGTGTTACATTTTCAAATTTTACAAAAAGAGAATACCGCATTTTCATTTGAAAACCATTTTTAAAAAGTATAACAGTATAACCTGTAAATAAAAACTGAAAGTAAACAAGCAAGGAAAGTAAAGTAACCATGGGTGATCATAAACATCCATAGAATACCCCTGGACGTACTCGGGTTCAGACTACCTGCCGGCATGGTACTCCACAGTCAATAACCAACTGGCCGCACTAACAGCCAACCAGTGGCACGCCCCACAAGGCCTACCTACCAAGGGGGACTAACCCGTCTAATTAGGGTTAGCCAGAAACTGTCACTCGATTCTCTAAAAGATGCCCAGGAACCCACGGTGGTTTTTAATAATACTTTGTAAGTGGGAGGCCCTCGCACATGTCACTCATCTCACCGCACTTTCCAACCCCTAACACGGACACCACTATACAACAACCCTCAAAGGGAAGTCTCCCATTAGAGATGCCCCATAAGTACGTATATATATGTATAATCACTTCACATTTAATAAAGGGCCAACCGGGCCACCATATCATTTAACATTTTAAACCATTTAATACCAAAATATTTACAAAAGACATAACACACACCATCACATTGAAAACCAAAAAATCACATAGAACATCATTTATGAAACTCAAATTAGAATTTTAGAACTGAAACACATTGGTGTCATAATAAAAAAATACCAATATCCTAATGCATGCCACTTTTATGAAGAGCCAAACGGGCCTTTAATCATTTTTTTGAAAGAATGTTGTTTCTCAAATGAAATACAAAATTTTATTCACGGATAAAAGGAAAACCTTTTTCAACAACAAAAGATCCACACTTGAAGTTTCCAAAAAAAACAAGTTTAAAGGGCAAACAAGCATTTTCTCTATTTAAGGTTTTAAGAGCACACCACATTCCATAAACAATACACCTGTCATTTTACACACACCAAAACCATTTCCAATCACACCTCAACATGTCTCTCACATTTCAAAAAGAACTCATTTAGCCATATCACTAGAAAACCACACATTTAATTCTAACAAAAATGATTCCAGTGCAATGCAAGAATTAAACAGATTTCATTTTCAGCAGGTCACTGCACTATGGAAAACTATTTAATACTGGTTTAAATTTACTGAAATTCAATAAAAATACAAGGAATAAATAATTTCTAAAGTTAAAGGCAAGTGAAAAGGGAGAAAACCTACCTCGAAGTCGTCAGCAAAACTCGATGAAGGAACATGCTTCGCGCAAGCACGTATGCACACGCAAGCCGAAGACCGTAGCGTTGCGGAATTATCTCGCGACGCGCTGCAACAAACCCCAAAACAGCAAAACAGAAAACCACAGATATAAAAATAATATCAACCAGCAATCAGCCACAAAAGACTACCTCGGCACAGAAGCACTCGACCGCCAGGTTCACGCACCAGTTAAAGGGGCGGCGCACACTGACAGGGAGACCGCCAAAGGTCGCACGCTGATTATCGGGTGCGCCGTTGCCCGGTGCAAGACGGTTGTGGCTGGCCAGACCGCAGAAAGCCGGTACACTGCCTACCGAAGGTGTGGCGGAGCCGACTAGAGCGTCGGAAAAGGTCGGGGGACGCCGACAAGTGGTGCTGGAGTGAATCAGGGGTGCTGGAAGGGATGGGGAATGCCAGCGGGGTCACCAGAATAGGGCAGGGGATGCCAAAACAGCGTCGGACAGTGGAGGCGGGTCATGCGGGGACCGGGGGTTGCGCCGTAGTGCCGAGAAAATGCCGGATGATGTGGTCGGAAGCAGCCAGAATACGGAATGGGCGCCAGAACGGTGCCAAACAGCGGAGGCGGGTCGCCAGAGGTGCTGGTCGGAGCCGGGGATCGTCGGAAGGGCCGGCAGGGCGGCTGGCCAGAGCAGGGAGCACCGGGCCGGAGCTGGGCAATGCGGCCGAGAGGAAATGGCTGGCTGGCGGGCTGCGGTGGTGCGGCGAGCGAGCAACGAGGAGCGGGGGGGGGGGGGGGGGGAACAGGGGGTCCGTGTAGCAGCGCAGCCTTGGGCGAGGTGGGACGACGAGTGGGGTGCGGCGTTCGGGAGGGACGGAGGCCGGTCGGAGGTCGGGATGACGGGAGGAGACCGACGGAGGCCGGGGGGTCGTGCGAAGACCGGCCTGTGGGGGTGCTGGCGTGGGGTGTTGGCACAGGGAACCGGGGTCGGGGCTGGGTCATGTGGAAGGGAAGCAGAAAGTGGGGGCGTAAGAGGGAAAGAGATGGGGGCATGCAGCGCTAGGGTTAGGGTTGGTTTAATTTTTTATTTTTTTTTATTTTTTTCATTTTATTATATTAAAATAATAATAATAAAATCTGAAACAAAATAATAAAAATAGAAATAAAATATTAATAATAATAATATACCAGAATAATAACAATAATATAAAACACAATAATTAAGATAGTAACAATAATAAAATACTTAAAATTCATTAATAATATTAATGTAATTAAAAATCTTCAACTTTATTCATAATAATACAATAATAATAATAATAATCTAAATGATAACAATATAAATGATAATAATATAAAATTAACAATAATGATAATAGTAATACAAATAATGATGTATGTGATATAAATATTAAGATATAAAGAATAACAATAATAAGAATATGAATAATAAAAATAAATAAATAAAAAATATTATGAAAAATTATTAAAAATAAATATAATAAGAATAAGAATAATAGTAATGTTAATATTGATCAATTTCACGTCACGTGGATGAGTTGCGTGGTTACCGCCAACCGTGTGGTGGTCGCGCACAGGTCTGAAACCTACTAAAAACATTAAACATCCACATTTTTAAATCAGAACTCAACACAACACTCGGCTCCAGAACTCGAAACTAAGAAATAATAAATTGAAAAATAATTCAAAATCAAGGGTGTGACATTATGCTATGCGGAAGGCTTTTATTTTACCTAAAAGATATGAAAATGGATTATTTTAGAAAAACCCCAAAATATGGTGAAATCCTTCTGTGGCCAATTGCATGGAGGATACTCAATGAAACTCTACAATTTCAAATGGTCAAGGTTACCCTTGACATAAGTTTTATAGTTCACCTGACATAAAAGAAAACAGATGAATAATATAGGAGTAGAGGTCTTCTGAAGTGGGAGTAAGGGGTGTGCCACCTAGTTAAAGGGGGTGGCGCAACATGGGGGAGACTAGGATAGGAAGGGAGTATACAATAAGAATAAAAAAAAGAAAAGTAAACGAATAAAATAATAGAAATATAAAATTAATGAAAATGGAAAAAAATGATTAATTTAATAGAATAAAAAGGATGGAAAAAATAAGGAAGATAAAAATAATAAAAATCGTAATCTCCTACTTTAATACTTTTTTCTTTTTTGTGACCACATTTTTATTTTATTTTTAGCTATCTTTTTATCCCTTATTTGTTTATTTTTAATTTTATATAAATCTATTATGATTTATTTTTTATCCTTATTTAATTATTTATATCATATAAATTATGCTAAAGCACAATGTATTATTTTTCATAAAAACTATGAACTTATTTAAATTATTTAATTAGGTACTCGAGACCTATAGCAGTATGTGATGTTCCATGCCCTGGGTTACATTAATGATTTAGAGAACATAATTTTAAAACCTTCTATAAATCATTCAAGAAGGGACGTCACAACCTCCAATTCTTAAGACAACTCGTCTTCGAGTTTCCCTTCCCAGGGTAGTGGAACGTTGACAGAGAAAAGTTTAGGCCACTGCACGTGTACATCTGTCTATTTCTCCCAGGTATCGTGATGAACACATCTTTATTTCCATAACACTATGACTAGATATATTGACCTACCTTGTAGGAAATTCATGTTATGATCAATTATACAGATTGGAAACTCCACAATGGACACATCTTCTTCAAGCTCGATGTCGTCAGAGTCAAATGATTAGGATGGGTCTGGATGATATTGTCGGAGCTGAGATACATGGAAAACGTCCTCCATGGCACATTATCTCTGAGATAGTAGTCTCTGATAGGATAACTTCCCAACACTCTCATCTATCATGAATTGCCTGACGTATCATATTGATAACTTTCTCTGCCTCCTAATACGACTTTGACACAACATCAAAGAAACATACAGAAAGACTCGATGTCCCACCTCAAACTCCCTAGGTCTACATCGATGATTAGTATAATACATTTATCTAGAATGATCTAAGTTCATATTTATATAAATAAGGTGAATATTTTTTGAACTTTTTTGAATGAGATGGGGTCCCAATAGAGCTACCTCACCTACTTTGAGCTAGGATAAAGGTGTTCAGAACAATATACCATATAAGAACTCATATAGAGGCATTTTAATTATCTAATCGAAGCTGTTATTATAGGTAAATTCAATAAGAGGTATAGGCTTCTCCTAGGAACCTCCAAAATCAAGGATATAAGCCCGTAACATATCTACTAACACTTGTATAGTTGTCTTAGACTACCCATCGGCTTGAGGTTGATATGCATTAATCAGAAGTACCAGTGAACCAAGCATCATTATCAACCCTTTCCAGAACAATGATGTAATGTGGGAATATCTGTCTGAGACAATAGAACAGGGTACAACATGAAGATCCACAGTCTCCCACATATACATCCTTCCCATCTCTTCAATTGTAATGGTCTCCCATATAGGTATGAAGTCCACAACCTCAGGAAACCTATCGGCAATCACCTATATTGCATAACTCCCTTGAGGAGATCTTGGAAATAATCTAATGAAATCCATAGGTATTTCATTCCACTTCCATTCATGAATGGATAGTGGTTTTTGGAGTCTAGATGGTTGTTGGTTCTCTTCCTTCTCCTATTGACATGTGGATCACCAAGTGATGAAATATACTATCTGTCGTTTCATACATGGTCACTAGTACTATCGACACATGTCAATGTACATCTTGGTCAGTCCAGGACGAACTTCCCAAATGGAGGTGTGAGATACCTTCATCCGATCATTCTATATAACCAAAGGTACCAATGCACGACCAGTATAACGGAGAGTTTCACTACCATCAAAAAACGAACCAGAATGTGGGTTCTCTCCCATAATTCATTCCCTCAAAACGATCCCCTCAAGATCAGTCAATTGTTTCATGTGGACATGATCTACAAAAAAGTATGTTAGTGTATAATATTCTATAAGTGGTTTCTCTTGCTATTCTGGAACCTTCAGATGCATAAAAGAAAAAAACCATAATCTTCCACTCATTTTCAACTACCAAATAGGATTTTGTCAATGTATTGAAGCTCAAATAATCATCCATGACATTACCCTTAACAGCTGTATATGAAATATCAAAGTCGAATGACATCATGTATTCGAACCATATGCGCTGCCTTATTCTCATGTCTCGTTGAGTGGAGATATATTTTAAGTTTCGATGATCTATTTAAAGAATGAATATTTCACCCAACAACTAATGTTTCTAATAGTATATAGCAAGAACCAAAACTGTCAACTCAATGTCATGTGTATGATACATTTTCTCGTGAGGTCTTAGCTGGCAGGATACATAAGCCACAACTCAGTCATCCTATATCAAAAATACACCTAGTTCGATTCATGATGCTTCAATGTAAATAGTATATCTTTTACTTGGTTTAAGTATAATCAAGATATGGGCTGAGGTTATTCTTC
Source organism: Viscum album (assembly GCA_963277665.1). Lineage (NCBI taxonomy): Eukaryota > Viridiplantae > Streptophyta > Magnoliopsida > Santalales > Viscaceae > Viscum > Viscum album. The sequence continues at coordinate 1,811,675,913 of OY728164.1, read as the reverse complement.
CTTTCAACTCCTAAAAATAATTTTCACAAGCTTCTGACTGGATCAACTGTATGTCTTTCTTAGTCAAGGTCGTAAGAGGAAATTTGAATCAAGAGACATCCTGGATGAAATTCATGTAATATACAGCAAGCCCCATAAAACTGTAGATATCGAATACACTCTAGGGACACTCCAATGAATCTATGATCCTCACCATTTCTGTGTCAAATCATACGCCTGCTTCAGATATAATATGACCTAAGAAGTGTACATTATCAATCCAAAAAGTTTATTGTTTTATTCTTAGCATATAGTTGGTGCTCTCTCAGTGTACTCAACACTATCTCAAAAAGGGTTTCATGGTCATGTATAGAACACGAATGCACCAAGATGTCATATAAAAAGAATAACGCAAAGGAATCATGATACAACTAAAAAACCTAGTTCATCAGATCTATGAACACAATTGGAGAATTCGTGAGGTTGAATGGAATAACCAGATACTCATACAAGTTATACCTACATCGTAATTTTTTACGTGGTATGTCATATGGTTGCACCCGCACATAGTGATATACCGAAAATAGATCAATATTGGAGAAATGTCTTCATCCCTAGAACTAGTCGAAGTGATCATTTATATAAGTAAATAGATATTTATTCCTTAATGTGAGCTGGTTGAGTCGACGATAATCCATGAATAACATGAGGGTTGCATCTTCCTTCTTGGAAAAAAGAATAGTTGAACCCCATGGTGATGTGCAAGGATGGATGAAACCCTTATTCTAGAGGTATTCAATCTTATTTTGGAGTAATTTTAGCTCTGTTGGTTTTATCCTATAAAGAGAAGTAGATACTGGCTCCACAACTAGAATGAGATCAATAGTGAAATACACATCCCCCAAAAGAGGTAAGCCAGAGAAATCATCAGGGAAGATGTACCTGAAATGATCCACCACTTTATGGAATTAAAAAAGTTGTGTTCCCTGATAACACATGATGAGAATTCCTAACTGATCTGTCACTCTTCCCACCACTAGATATTTATTCATATCTTGGTTTTCCTGGATATCCCATCCTCCTTTATGTAGATATGTGTCACCCTCACGGGATGTAACAGAAACCTCATGGAGATAGGAATCCACTTGAGCAAGATATATAGAAATCAATTTCATTCCAGGAATGGCATTTATTCCATACATATCTAGGATATAAAAATTCCAAACGAATCAGTACCAACCTACGTCAAGGGTGCACTCTTGGTAATGGCTTATGACATCTTTCATGACCCCAAGTAGAGTGTCGAGAGACATGATGCCACATAGGTACTCAATTAGAATACCAAAAAATTAAAAAATTGTAGTAGTTAAAAAGGTGTGTGATGATCCAATATCAAAAAGAGTAGAAAAAAAGTAAAGGCTACTAGGATAGTACCTCTAATCATATATTTCTCTGCACTCTACTCATTATTGCTGATTGATCTACCTACCTGAGTCCTAAACCTTGGCACTGAGACGCTGCCTTGTTGTCCTATATTTGTTGACTCTATAGATGCTAATGATCTGGAAAATTATTTCACCAACTATGACATCCACTATTACCTCTTCTAGATCTGCTAGTGGAAAAAGAACTTCCATCATGTAGTGGAGTCATAGATCCCACACCTGATTGAAGTTCATGTGTGGATCCCCTACCACATGATGATGAATAGAAGGAAGAAAAACACCCTAAAGGTGACCCATCATGTTGTAATCTCGGCACACATTCAGGTGACACGTGCATTGTAGCTTTTTATGACAATCTCTACTGCAAAAAATAAAAAGTGTCAGATCCATCAAAACATGCTTCTTGGATAGTATTTCTAGAAAGTTCACATTGAAAATGGAATTTCATGCTGCCAGAATCTTCATCACCCTATCTCGGTATATAACCGCCCCAAATCACTGATTTATCTCCCTATCATTTCACTCATCAATTAGATACTAATTTGCGATCTCGGTGAAATTGGTCAAACTGAAGTCGTTCAACTGTGAGAAAATACTATACTCATGTCTGTCCCCAAAAGAACTCACAATAGTCTGTGTGTCACCAGTATGAGATGGGGTAAAACAATGATGTTCTGTAAAAAAGTAGTATAATATATAATAGTCAAAGAGACATGATGAAGATGTAGTAATTCCCTTGAATGGTCATCTCTCAGAGTCTTAAAAAAAATTGATCGTAGAATGCTTCTTGGAAGTCAACACAAATGATGTCGTGGGGCTGCTCATCCTATGAAACATAATCCCACCAATTCATGGCAGAGTGAAAAATCTTATAGACTACGTGTTTGGTTGTTATATCTAGAATCATCTCCCGGTGTTCAGAGATAGACTCTATGGATTCTATCCATGAATCTGTAGCATGACGGCCACCACTCCCCAAGAAAGAGGTAGGGTGCTACTACAGAAAGCAATGTGTGAGATCTTTCATATACAGGGAAGGTCTAGGGATATTATGAACCAACAACATAAACCAGAGGAGAAAATCCCTGAAATGAGTTTTGGGGTCCCTCGGAAGGTCACCGGGATGTAACACCAGAGGAGGCACCACAAGAGGTACCATTGGTGGTTCGGCACCCACCATCTCTGGAATGTGCTCATTTCCACTCTCCTAAGGCATGCCATGAATATGTCACTGCATCATTGGTATAAAATATAAAATCACACACCTTTAGAAATAATTTAAATAAGATGGGTAAAATAAGTACGGTACAAAATAGGTTAGGTACATAGCCTGCCTCGGAGCACTACCTAATAGATAAATTGCTTCAAGAGGCGGGTTTAGATATGGAAGAGAACACATAGAATGATTACTTAACAAGATATACAGTCCATTTCTAGGTTATGTCAGATTATCATCTAATACACTTTCACTGATTTATATTTAATAAACCAATGTTTCAAAAAACATTACCACTACGCACAATAGAAATCACTTCAAAACAAGAAAATGCACGTTGAAAGTATATATGGCATAGAAATATGCATTTCATTTTATATCTGATGGTGCCAAATATAAAGAATGTAATTTATTTCCCTTATATAATTGGTCCTAAATGGTAAAATATATTAACTCCACAATACCAACACAATAACAATGAAAAAAAGTGAGTCACCGAATAGTGAAATCATATCATCAATAATCGGCATAATCAATAACTACAATCCCAACCTAGTAATTTGGGTTTCCCCTGTACATGGCTTATATATGCCTAAGAACATGGTATATTGAAAATATTTATACCCTAGTCAAATATATAAGACAAACAATAATACAAAAGAGAGATCGCAATGATACCAATTTGTAGCATCCCCGTCCTTGGAGCCTTTTAAAGGGTTCCCCAAGCCGATTTGGCCACATAAGATCAAGCGTATCTCCCTGAATTCCAGAGACTTCTGACTAACAATGATAGAATTTTTCATGTCTGTAGGGGAGACTATTCCCTCATAGGTAATATGTATTATCACAGTGGAACTAAAAAACAATTAATAATAAATAGTGAGAGAATATAAATTAATACACCGTAGAACATGAAATATGAATAATCCAACTGAATAATAATAAAGTGTGGAAGCTCACAAAAAAATTATGATGTGATGTTTTTCTAAACTGAAAGTATATAAAACATAAACCCAATCATACTATAAAATAAAAAAATACACAAAATGAAAAAACGGTGTCATTATCAATGCTTCTTCCTCTGACCCGGTCTCTATACTGAGGAGCATGAAATAATCGCGTATCTAATGCACCATGCTTCCCTTTGTTAATACCTGCAAGCATGTAATCTACTCAGGTGTCAACAATGCCTGAGCAAGTTGTGAGATAAAATACTAGTAGGCTGTCCCAAACAGTATCTAAACCTTTCCATTTCATGGAGTAATAAAATGTAGTTTTTTGTTACATAATAAATGAATATATTTAATTAATAACAATAAGATAAATAACTCAACCATGGTTCCCAATGGCACACATCCATAATCACCTACTTCGGCCTAAGATAAGATTCTGAAGGATGTAACTATATGCTTAATTCAGATATGCATATATATAAACCCTAAAAATTAAGGTAATCAATGTAGAGTTACACTCTTAATCTTGTTCTTTAACATGGTGTCAAAATCATGTGTCAACAAGGTGTGCTTTGACGTACAAGAAAAATACCAAAATCCTAAAAGAATCAAAGCGACATTAACATAACCCTTTACTACATCATTATTAATGTTCATTTTGGTCGTTTGAGTCCAAGACCATCCTAAAGGTGTCTCTATGGAATATCCTTCAAATTATCCATTATCATCGAGCATGTCCAAGGAAATCATTCGAAAGACTAATTATTGTTCAAGGAATGGATTTACCATGAGTCTTTCCCGATCTCTCCAAAAGTGTTCGAGCATCATCTGAGGCTAGATTAGAAACCTTTCCATTTAATCTATCCTATATGGTCCTTTTTGGAACTGGTTTCACTCGTAATTATTATAAATACCATAAGAAGTATTAATCTGGAAAATCCAAAGACAACACCCCCTGATGGGTAGGGTTAACAGTTAGGAACAGAGGGTCTATGTGTGGACCTTAATATGGGACCCAAATTCTTTTCCCACCCAGAATTTAATTAAAATTTCATAGTGGATGATATTACAAATCATGCATATCTTATTGTATCATTAAATCTAAGCATATACACCCGTGAAACAAATGGTATTAATTAAATATTTCAGCGTAAAAAATAATTAAGAAATATACCACATCAGTAAAAGCAGATAAATTACCTTTTAAAAAATAAATAACTCATCAAAAACAACTATAAATGACCTAAAAATTCAAGGTGCATAATAAATCTAAATTATATTTTTAAATTAAACACAATAACAAATGGGATGTGCAATACATTCAGTTAATTAAAATAAATACCATAACATAATAAATTTATACTAGTCATGATGGAACCCCAGAGGGGTATCTTACCATATTGCAACAATTTAAAAATATTATTTTATTAATTAAAATTTCTACAAAAATTATTAAAAAAATAAATTGGAATGTTTTCATGAAATTTCACAAATTCGGTATGCACTGACGAACGACACAACCACGCATTATTATAAATTGCATCGAAATAGATGGAATGCGAGTAGAATATATACCTTACGGTATAATATTATTCTATGATCCATGGTAGGCTTTTATTTTACCTAAAATAGACAAAAGAATTATGATTTTAGAGAAACCCAATAATAGGGGAAAATTATTCTACAGAAAACTATACGAAAGACACTCAAAAAAACTCTACAATTACAAATACTCAATTTTAGTCTTGCCTTATGGTTTATAGATCACCTGACAGTGATGATAATTGACTATGAACAGTGTATCAAAGGTCTTCTAATGAGGTATTAGGGGGTGTGCCTCTTAGGGAGAGCGGGAGGCACGACGTGAGGGAGAGGAGTAGAGGAAGAAAAGAGAAAAAAAGGAATTGAATGAAAGAAAATGAAAAGTAAAATATAAGAAAAGAACAAAAGAAAATAAAATGGGGAAATTAAATAATTAATATAATATACTAAAAATGATTGAAATATGAGGAATATAAAAATAAAAAAATGGAAATCCCCCACATGAAATATTATTACCTATTCTATAACCCCCTTTTTATTTTATTTTTAAATATTTTTTTATTCCTTTGCGATTTCATTTACATTTTATTTAAATATATTATTATTTATTTTTAATTTGTTACTAATTATTTGTTTCCCAAACACCGTGCTAAAGAACAATTTAATATTTTTCATAAAACATCTACAGTTATTTAAATTATTTAAATAGCTTCATAAGACCCGCAACAGGGTGCACAGATGTCCACCCTGAGTTTCTTTAAATAATTAGAAAATAAAATTTTAAAATGTTCTATACCTAATTAATGCTGGGAAGTTACAAACTCCCCTTCTTAATACTAATCATCCTTGAGTTTCCCTTCCATGGGTTGTGGAATATTGTCAATGAATAGTTCTGGAAACTATGAACTTACATTTTTATCTCGCTCTTAGGTATCATCCTAAACGCGTTTGTGTTGCCATAAGAACTGAAGAAGAGTGACCGACCTGCCTAAAAGGACTATTAGGCTACAGTAAGTGATATGGATCATATTCTCTTTAAAGGATGCATCTGCCTCATGCTCGATGTCTCCAGGGTCCAAATAATGAGACATTTATGGATGATATTGCCACATATCAGATACATGGGAAATATTGTGCAGGGACCGATACATCTTAGGTAATAGTAAATAATAGGCTAAAAGCCAAATTCTCTCCACTCTCTAGAATGGCCCGATGTATCTCAGTTATAACTTTCCCTCCCTCCGGATACACCAGTGAACCATCCTCAGATAAATAAAAAGAAATAATAGATGTCCCACCTCAAACAACTGAGGTCTGTAGAAATGATCGATATAAGAATTACGTCTAGACTGAGCTATAGTAATATGCTTCTGAATCCGTTGAACATGATCATATGTCTCCTGAATGACATGGGGACCCAACACATCTACTCCAATTACTTCGAGCTAGAATAAAGTTGAATGGTATGATCTACCATATAAGGCCTCATATAGATCAATTGGAATTGTCTCCTGGATGCTTTTATTATAGTTAAAATCGACTAGAGGTATACTATTCTCCTTGGAACCTCAAAAATCATGTATATAGGCATGTAACATATCGTATGACAGTTTTATAGTTCTCTCAAACTGCCCATTAGTTTTATGGTGATATGCAGTTCTCAAGAAGTACCTATGAACCCAACACCTTTTGCAACCATTTCATAAACTGTGCAGTAAAGCGAGCATCTCTATCCAAGATAATAGCACTAGGTACACTATGAAGTCGCAAAATATCACGGATATACATCTTTCTAAACTCATTAATTGTAAATGACTCTTAGATAGGTAAGAAATGAACAACTTTGGTCAACCTATCAACAATCAGCCATTCTACATTGGTTTCTTGAGGATATCATGGTAAGATGTACTGAAAACCTTGGTAATGTCATTCCACTTCCATCCAAGAATGGATAGAGGTTTTAGGAGTCTAGCAGGTGGTTGGTGCTCTGCCTTCACCTATTGATAGGTGGAGCACCAAGTGATTAAATCCACCATCTGCCTTTTCATACTTGGCCACTAGTACTATCGGCACATGTCAATGTAGATCTTGGTTAGTCCAGGATAAACTTTCCAAAAATAGTTTTATGATTACTTTATCATCTCTTCTTGTATACCCGAAGTTACCTAGAAACGGCCATGGTAATGGAGAGTTTCACATCCATAATTATCTAAAAAATGAGGTGGTATCTCTCCTTTAACTCATTCTATAACGCCCCGACCCCAGCTACCCAGAGCCAGTGCATTACTTCGTAACATTGGCATGATCACAAAAGATCAAGTCTCGAAAGACCGATTAGTTTAGTAGCCTTGGAATCACTAGATACATTCATAAACATTACATTACATCATAAAGTGAAAAACTACAATAACATAGTCTCCATAGTCCACACTTCTATCCTCTTCGGACAATCCCTGCAGGTCATTCATAAAATACTTCTTCAAATCCAGGAAAATATTAAAACATTGAAAGGGGTGAGCTCAGATGCTCAGTAAGGATAACAATATTGCGGAAGCTTTCATAAATAAACATAAACATTTAAGGAAATGTATAACTAAAACAAAAGCATTTTTAAACTTGAACTTCAGCATAATATGGAAAAAATAAAATAATATAATGCCATTACTTACTCACATGGATATTCTACTGGTCGAATAATCACATGAAATATCAATAACCACTTTCATAATGAGGGAATGTATAATGCCAGACATTCTGAAACATTTTGTCAAGGCCTCGGCCAAGACGTCTAAAATGATTAAGGCCTCGGCCAAAACCATAAATCAAATTGGGAAAGGGCCTCGGCCAATTCCACGTCTAGTTGTCTCATGAGACCTATTGATGCATCGAGGAGCTATAGCGGGCTCCACCCGTCACTTATTAAGTCCAATACATTCCTCATATGAATAGGTTTAAACACATCATAAACCATAACATAATCGTATCACATAAAACATGCATAAAGGAAACATAACATTTCCACATTTCAATCACAAGATATCAATACAACACATTGATATAATAAAAACGCTTTCAAAACCATTTTCAATACCAAAATAAAAGAAAGTTAAAACTTTGTATTTATTTTTCATTAAAAAAATGATGGCTTGTAGAGGAAGCCGAAACTCAAATAATGGTCACGGAGGGGGAGAAGTCGTTGTCGCCGCATAAGTACGGAAAGAAAAACATTCCATTTTTCCGTTTAGCAAAACGCTTCGTATAAAAAAGATTCCTTTTGAATAAACATAAAAGTCAAAGGGGTTTATACACCTTATAAAAGAAAGTTGTGTATAAAACCAAATATGCCTCAATGAAAGGAGATTGAGACGAAGTCCTTAAAAAATCATTTTTAAAATAAAATATATCTATTATGTGTATTCAATATAATTACACATAAAGAAAGTACAAATACAAGATAGGACATAATAATATCATGACATAATTTTAAAATAGGAGATTAACCCAAAGAATGGAAATTGGGTTAAGAAGTTCCCTTACCTCGTGTCTGACTTGACTCAACCGTTCTTTAACCTCCTAAATAAAAAACTAGAGTTAATATAAACCTTATTAAGAACCATTTTCAGTTTTATTATCCTTATTATATCTCTTATTATAATGATATGAACAATATGTAATTATTTAAGTTACTAACGGTCGTTTTGTCGATCTTTGGTACTTGAGTCAACAATAAACTTCTTATAATTACAAGTTGTTCATATGGTGAAATATCCATTATATCCAGAATTATATTCATGATTTAGATGTCATATATATCTTATATATCCAGTATATACATTCATTTATAATATTATGTAACATTTAGAGGTAAGAAATGAAATGCACCGTTCATGGAGACGGTAAGCCGTACGTACGCATGAACGCTACTTTCATTTCAATTTCATATTTAATGGAACGAAATATTAATGATATAAATGTATAATATAATTCCAGTATAATATCATATATAATATCATTTACTCGATCATTTATACATCCCACATATGGCATTAACGATTCACATCACTTTGAGGGGGCGGTAGTTCGCACTTCCTAAAATGAAATTATCGCGTTTTACCCATAATGGAAATCATAAAGTATGCCATAAATGAGAAATACAGAAGCATAAGTAAAACATAAACATAATATATATCATATATAAAAATAGTTACATCTTAATGGCCACCTTTGAAGGTGTTATATGAGTGTTGAACAATCATCGTTTCGTGAGGCAGAAATTCGCCATCCACAGAAACCGTATGTTCTTTAACCATTAGATGTAGGTGTGTGTAAGTGTAGCTCGAATACTTCTTATAACAACATACTAGTATATTGAGGATACTGGTGTTGTTCCAAAAGAAATGAATAAAAAGAGTTTAGGGGGTTGGAGAAGAAAAATAAAACAAAACAACATTAGAGAAGATATTACCTCAAAATCGGGTAACTCTTTTTGATTTGAGCCAAAGGCCTTCTTGGGAAGAGTTATGCCCAAAGTGAGGCTTCTATGAGTAAGAGAGTGATGTTGGGAGAGTATTTGGGCAGAGTTTGGCCGAGTCAAATGGCTTGAAGGTGTGAATAAAGTGGGAGAGGTGGGGGCCTTTTATAAGTGGAGAGGAGGGGCTCTTTTGGAAAGATTGAAATGTTACATTATTACACAATGCTTTTCGGATTCTAAAGGACCCACACTTATATAATTCGAGGCTAAGGTAATAAGGGTTCGAAATATCCTCATCCAATTGGCTTTGGACAAGTGTAAGCCTTGGATTTTGCATTATCTTCCCATCTTATTTAAATCGTTAAATAATGAGGTCATCGCTGCATCATCATGATGTCATAAATAATTTAATTTATATAATGTCTAAAAATTATAAAAAAAATACTATGATGTAGGAAATATTTTTATATTTCTAATGAATATTTATAGTCAAAATTTGGACTTGTGTAACCCCACTTAAAAAATGTTTTAGTAAAAAAACTCATGTTTGTGTCAATTTAATTTTAACATTAAATAAATATATATTAATTTCATTTTCCAACTAAAGTGGCTCCATGGGGTCCCCAAGTTGACCCATGGGTTGTCTTGGTCGGCCATGACTCATCCAATAAAAGTAGGACAACTGTCAAGATCATCTCATATTATTAAAACATTATTTTTACCTTAAACTACACTAATTACCTCTAATCGTGATTAAGAACTTAAAAGTTACTATTCACCAAAAATTTATTTTAATCTCATTGAACCACATTTTACTTCTTAATGACAATCATGTATGTTGGATTTTTGAAAATCAAATCACAGAAGTGGTAATATTTCATTTAAACGAAAAATCAGTTATTTAACTACCACTTAGTGGTTTCACTATTCATCAAAAATTGAAGTTTTTCAGAACAAGGCCAAAATTTCACCCTAAGATATAATTGATATTCCGAATTCAAAAATGATGTCTGTTTTAAAAAATTCCAAACATATAAGTTGCATTAATTAATTTTATAATTAATTCCCGATGTCACAACAAATTGCGTGTTTTAAGAAACAATTTATATCAAAAGATTGGCAATTGTTTATGTCCAATTTCAAAGTGAAATTAATTCTAATGAACACCATTGGATAAAATGGTAAAAATATATTCTAATTATACTTTAAAACCACTAAATAATATACCTTATCACTATAAATTATTTTGATTAAAAAATTTGTTTTAATTATTTTTCACTATTCATAAAAATTCGGAAGTTCTCAGAAAATTACAAAAAATTCAACATAGGCCAATTTCAATATTAGGAATACAAAAATGAAGTCCATTTTGAAATATAAAATTTCTATAATTTTAAAAAGTCGTTATTACTATTTATAATGGCTACTATGATTAGTCGCAGTGTTTTAGAACTCGAAGTTGCGTACAATGCAAGCTATTGCATTATTGAATGAGAACCGTATCATGGAAGCTCGGGGGTGTTACATTCTCCCCTCCTTCAATAAATTGCGTCCTCGCAATTTGAAATTTTTTCTTCAAAAATAAGAGGTTGAAAATAGAAAATACCTTTGTGGAAAACCCACATCGGAAATAAGGTTAATAAAATTTAGCCTTAATAAGATGGAAATGGAAATAAGAAAGTCACCACCAAATTATGATCTCAATAAAGCGAACATTGGTGGCAATTAGAGACATATAAATGGAGGAAAAATGTAAATATTTGTAGGGAGTGATTGAGGTCATCAATCACAATCAACTGTCAAATTGAGGGCCTCAAAGCCTTCAATCTATGCTGATTTAAAATATCATCAGTTCAACAAGACATAAGGTATTAGGATAACACATTTTTTGTTTTAATATCCCTTTAATAAAGTTTAAGAATTAATTTATTCATTGAATAATAGATAGGTATATATATATTTATGCCTGACAATTGGAGTTTCAACCTTCAACTCACCTTTCACTCAAAAATATAATAGAACCCAAAAATATAATACTTTTCCTAATTGTATAAGGTTCCAAATGTTAACACATACAATTTAGATTAGTAAAATTATTTTGTAATAACCAGGGACTTCCTTTAGGCTAGTGGTAGGAAATAAAGGCCTGTCGCACAATGGTTGTGGGTTCGATTCCTGCAGCTTTGTCCGACGCGACGGGTTATGCCCCACCCTGCAGGTTGTCCTTTTCCTAAAAATATAGTACTATACTATTCCAAAAATAATCTTCATTAATGTTTTAACCTTAAACAATACTATCCAAAGATCAACTTAATCCATTCCAACCTTTATAGTTATCCAAAATACCTCCGTCCAGACTTTCTCTAAAGGGTCGTTAAATTCCAAAATCAATTGTAACCTCAGATTCCCCAAACAAAGTAAAGTTTCTCTTAGTGTCACATAATAAAAATATGATTACCTTCATCATATTAAATCCTTGATGAAAACAACATGTACTGCAGTACAATCCTTATATATATCACATTATTCTTATAACCATAATCTAGTTCTTGAGTCCAAAAACACAAATACAATAATTATTCCGCTTCAACTGTAGTCACAGCATAAGATTGGCCTTGATCCCTTGGCCTTTTCTGAGGTATGTTTCCTTGACGCTTAGGACATTCATTTGCATAATGACCCATTTCTCTACAATTGTAGCATTCAACTTTGATAGCCTCTTTCTTTCCCTTGCAATCACGAGCCTGGTGACCCTTTTCTCCACATTTATAACAAACTCCTATTCCATTTAGGCACGTACCAGGGTGATTCTTTCCACAATTATCACATAATGGAAAATCCTTATTTCCCTTTTTCCCTTTATCTGTCTCTTGTTCCACCGTTCTCTTCTTCTCTTGCTTTACTTTGTTGTCATAAGACTTAGAGAATTCCTTTTCTGTCTTGATAGCACACGAGACAATATCTTCGTATGATGAGATGGATTGTGATACTAAAGCTCGACGGAGAAATGGTTCTAACCCATCAAAGAAACGATCAATCTTACTCCTTGGGTTACGTATATAATCGGCAGCATGCCTCGCTAACCTTGTAAAGTTAGCCTCATACTTTGCGACATTCTCATCCTCCTGCTGCCTCAAACTCAGAAATTTCCTTTCCATATCTGCTTGATGGTCACGAGGAAAGTATTTTTCTAAGAAAAGCTTTTTGAACTCCCTCCATTCCATATTCAATACTTCATCATCTTTCTTTGTGTTTTGAATCAGCGACCACCACTGATCGGCATCTCCAGTGAGGCGGTAAACTGCCATGACAACCTTCTCCCTTTCACTACTCCCCAAGGCATGGAATATTTTCTCTAAGGAATTTATCCATTGCTCAGCTACTATAGGATTTGTACTCCCATTGAAGGTTGGTGGTTGTTACCTCATGAAGCAGTCTAACATTGATCATCCACGTTGCGGATCAGGGTGCTCCATACGAGTAAGGTTATTATTAATAACCTGAGTAAGTTGTCCCAGTATGGTGATTAGCTGATCGGCACCAGTTGCATCACCAGCCCCACTATAATTATCATGAGAAGGAGGGCAATCCCTACATGGAGTGTGTGCATTGATACGGTTTCCATTTCTTCCACTAGGCTCCATTTCTAAACAATGGCATAAACTAGATTAGTTTATGAATCAAAATACATAATTCCATACTTTTAAAACACTTTACATAAATTGAGCTATTTATGGATATAATCCATAATCATAAAAATGTTTTCTTTGAGGAAGTATATACTCATAAACCCTTCATAATGATTTGTAATGAAAATGAGAGTTATCCTAAGCATATCCCCCGGGAGTGTCGTAACCAAGAGTGCAGCAAGGCCCGTTGTCGTGCACCAGTTCCCGTTCGAGTCTAGCTCAAAGCGGTGTTTTCGGGTTTTACCCCTAGGTACATCTGTGCCAGAGCCGCCTCTACCTTCTCGTATCCAGTCAGGGATGTATTGCTCAGAAAACTCACAACATCTCTACAATACCAAAATTCTAGGAAGTTCTTCTATACTAATCCTCAAAGTCTATCTTCGGGATATGTGCTCTAATCAGGGTTTATCTAAATCTAGCTTCCAAGGTTAGTACTAAACTGCCTCTAATATCAACTGTAACGCCCCGACCCCAGCTACCCAGAGCCAGTGCATTACTTCGTAACATTGGCATGATCACAAAAGATCATGTCTCGAAAGACCGATTAGTTTAGTAGCCTTGGAATCACTAGATACATTCATAAACGTTAAATTACATCATAAAGTGAAAACTACAATAACATAGTCTCCATAGTCCACACTTCTATCCTCTTCGGACAATCCCTGCATGTCATTCATAAAATACTTCTTCAAATCCTGGAAAATATTAAAACATTGAAAGGGGTGAGCTCAGATGCTCAGTAAGGATAACAATATTGCGGAAGCTTTCATGAATAAACATAAACATTTAAGGCAATGTATAACTAAAACAAAATCCTTTTTAAACTTGAACTTCAGCATAATATGGCAAAAATAAAATAATATAATGCCATTACTTACTCACATGGATATTATACTGGTCGAATAATCACATGCAATATCAATAACCACTTTCATAATGAGGGAATGTATAATTCCAGACATTCTGAAACATTTTGTCAAGGCCTCGGCCAAGACGTCTAAAATGATTAAGGCCTCGGCCAAAACCATAAATCAAATTGGGAAAGGGCCTCGGCCAATTCCACGTCTAGTTGTCTCATGAGACCTACCGATGCATCGAGGAGCTATAGCGGGCTCTACCCTTCACTTATTAAGTCCAATACATACCTCATATGAATAGGTTTAAACATATCATAAACCATAACATAATTGTATCACATAAAACATGCATAAAGGAAACATAACATTTCCACATTTCAATCACAAGATATCAATACAACACATTGATATAATAAAAATGCTTTCAAAACCATTTTCAATACCAAAATAAAAGAAAGTTAAAACATTGTATTTATTTTTCATTAAAAAAATGATGGCTTGTAGAGGAAGCCGAAACTCAAATAATGGTCACGGCGGCGGAGAAGTCGTTGTCGCCGCATAAGTACGGAAAGAAAAACATTCCATTTTGTCGTTTAGCAAAACTCTTCGTATAAAAAGATTCCTTTTGAATAAACATAAAAGTCGAAGGGGTTTATACACCTTATAAAAGAAAGTTGTGTATAAGACCAAATATGCCTCAATGAAAGGAGATTGAGACGAAGTCCTTAAAAAATCATTTTTAAAATAAAATATATCTATTATGTGTATTAAATATAAGTACACATAAAGAAAGTACAAATAAAAGATAGGACATAATAATATCATGACATAATTTTAAAATAGGAGATTAACCCAAAGAATGGAAATTGGGTTAAGAAGTTCCCTTACCTCGTGTCTGACTTGACTCAACCGTTCTTTAAACTCCTGAATAATAAAATAGAGTTAATATACACCTTATTAAGAACCATTTTCAGTTTTATTATCCTTATTATATCACTTATTACAATGATATGAACATTATGTAATTATTTAAGTTAATAACGGTCGTTTTGTCGATCTTTGGTACTTGAGTCAACAATAAACTTCTTATAATTAGAAGTTGTCCATGTGGTGAAATATCCATTATATCCAGAATTATATTCATGATTTAGATGTCATATATATCTTATATATCCAGTATATACATTCATTTATAATATTACGTAACATTTAGAGGTAAGAAATGAAATGCACCGTTCATGGAGACGGTATGCCGTACGTACGCATGAACACTACTTTCATTTCAATTTCATATTTAATGGAACGAAATCATAATGATATAAATTTATAATATAATTCCAGTATAATATCATATATAATATCATTTACTCCATCCTTTATACATCCCACATATGGAATTAACGATTCACATCACATTGAGGGGGCGGTAGTCCGCACTTCCTAAAATGAAATTATCGCGTTTTACCCATAATGGAAATCATAAAGTATGCCATAAATGAGAAATACAGAAGCATAAGTAAAACATAAACATAATATATATCATATATAAAAATAGTGACATCTTAATGGCCACCTTTGAAGGTGTTATATGAGTGTTGAACAATCATCGTTTCGTGAGGCAG
The DNA here is from genome assembly GCA_963277665.1 of Viscum album. Classification (NCBI taxonomy): domain Eukaryota; kingdom Viridiplantae; phylum Streptophyta; class Magnoliopsida; order Santalales; family Viscaceae; genus Viscum; species Viscum album. The sequence continues at coordinate 1,811,660,139 of OY728164.1, read as the reverse complement.
AAATTCGTCATCCACAGAAACCGTATGTTCTTTAACCATTATATGTAGGTGTGTGTAAGTGTAGCTAGAATAATTCTTATAAAAACATCTTAGTATATTGAGGATACTGGTTTTGTTACAAAAGAAATTAATAAAAAGAGTTTAGGGGGTTGGAGAAGAAAAATAAAACAGAACAACATTAGAGAAGACATTACCTCAAAATCGGGTAACTCTTTTTGATTTAAGCCAAAGGCCTTCTTGGGAAGAGTTCTGCCCAATTTGAGGCTTCTAGGAGTAAGAGAGGGATGTTGGGAGAGTATTCGGGCAGAGTTTGGTCGAGCCAAATGGCTTGAAGGTGTGAATAAGGTGGGAGAGGTGGGGGCCTTTTATAAGTGGAGAGGAGGGGCTCTTTTGGAAAGCTTGAAATGTTACATTATTACACAATGCTTTTCGGATTCTAAAGGTACCACACTTATATAATTCGAGGCTAAGGTGATAAGGGTTCTAAATCTCCTCATCCAATTGGCTTTGGACAAGTGTAAGCCTTGGATTTTGCATTATCTTCCCATTTTATTTAAATCGTTAAATAATGAGGTCATCGCTGCATCATCATGATGTCATAAATAATTTAATTTATATAATGTCTAAAAATTATAAAAAAAGTAATATGATGTAGGAAATCTTTATATCTTTCTAATGAATATTTATAGTCAAAATTTGGACTTGTTTAACCCCACTTAAAAAATGTTTTAGTAAAACAACTCATGTTTGTGTCAATTTAATTTTAACATTAAATAAATATATATTAATGTCATTTTCCAACTAATGTGGCTCCATGGGGTCCCCAAGTTGACCCATGGGTTTTCTTGGTCGGCCATGACTCATCCAATAGGATTAGGACAAGTTTCAAGCTCATCTCATATTATTAAAACATTATTTTTACCTTAAACTACACTAATTACCTCTAATCGCGATTAAGAACTTAAAAGTTACTATTCACCAAAAATTTATTTTAATCTCATTGAACCAAATTTTACTTCTTAATGACCATCATGTATGTTGGATTTTTGAAAATCAAATCACAGAAGTGGTAATATTTCATTTAAACGAAAAATCAGTTATTTAACTACCACTTAGTGGTTTCACTATTCATCAAAAATTGAAGTTTTTCAGAACAAGGCCAAAATTTCACCCTAAGCTATAATTGATATTCCGAATTCAAAAATGATGTCTATTTTAAAAAATTCCAAACATATATGTTGCATTAATTAATTTTATAATTAAATCCCGCTGTCACAACAAATAGCGTGTTTTAAGAAACAATTTATATCAAAAGATTGGCAATTGTTTATGTCCAATTTCAAAGTGAAATTAATTCTAATGAACACCATTGGATAAAATGGTAAAAATATATTCTAATTATACTTTAAAACCACTAAATAATATAACTTATCACTATAAATTATTTTGATTAAAAAAGTTGTTTTAATTATTTTTCACTATTCATAAAAATTCGGAAGTTCTCAGAAAATTACAAAAAATTCAACATAGGCCAATTTCAATATTAGGAATACAAAAATGAAGTCCATTTTGAAATATAAAATTTCTATAATTTTAAAAAGTCATTATTACTATTTATAATGGCTACTATGATTAGTCGCAGTGTTTTAGAACTCGAAGTTGCGTACAATGCAAGCTATTGAATTATTGAACGAGAAGCGTATCATGGAAGCTCGGGGTGTTACACATTCCCTAAAAATTTTCCCCTCTGGATAAGTCAACTTCCAACTATGGACAATATCTAGAAGACAGGATGTCACTATAATATCTTCTAGAACGGTTTTCACATGTAGTTCATGAACCTCAAGATGTATCTCAGAAAACAAAGCCATCATCTACAACTAGTTGTTTTCTACCTGAACCATCTTCAGAATGTGTCTTGATGATAAAAGCATATTCCACGACATTACCCTTTCTAGGGGTATAAGAAAGATCAATTTTGAATGGCCACAAGTATTTGACCCATCTACATTGCCTTAAGTTCAAGAGTCATTATGTGGAGATACATTTTAATCCTTGATGATCCGTGTAAACAATGAATCATTCCACATCATGTAGTGTATCTAATTATGTTGTGAATGAACCATATATTCCATCTAAAGTTTTTGTGTTGGATATTTCTTCTCGTGAGGTCTCAGCTAGAAGGATCCATAAGCCACGACTCGATCACCCAGCATCAAAAGTGATCCTAGTTTGATACCTAAAGCATCACAGAAAACTGTATATCTTTTTCATAGTTTATGAAAAATCAGGATTGAGGATGAGGTTAGTCTTCAATTCAACATCTAGAAAGACTTTTTACATGATTATGACCAGATGAACTATACAATGTTCTCAGTTAGGGCAATAATTGAATATTCTAAGCTAAAAAATCCTAGATGAAATGCTTATAATAGCCCGCAAGTCCCATGAAACTATGGATGTAGAATACACTCTTTGGCTTATACAATGAAACTATAGTTCTCACATTTTTTAGGACAACTGATACTCTTGCCTCAGTTATAATATGACCCAATAATATTAATTTATTAATACAGAAGTGGAATTTGTATAGATTATCATATAGATGGTGCTCTCTCTGTGTACTAAACACAATCTCATGATGGATTTCATGGTCAGGTTTGGAATGTGATTACATCAAGTTGTCTTCTAAGAAGACTAACACGAAGGAATCAAGAGAAATGTGAAAACCATGGTTCATCAGATCCATGATGACTGATAGAACATTTGTGAGGCTGAAAGGAATAACTAGATACTCGTAAAAGCCATACCTTCTTTAGAACGTTGTATGTGGTATGTCATATGGTCGCACACACACCTGGTGATATCCCATCCTCAAATCAATCATAGATAAATGGGTTGATCCATGGTTCTGGTTGATGAGATCATTTATTCAAGGAAATGGATATTGATTCATTGTCATAGGCTGGTTGATTTGACAATAATCCAGGCATAACCTAAGGGAATTTTCTTCCTTCTTGGTGAAAATAATTTGAGAACCCCACATCAAGGTTCTAGGTATGATGAAACACTTATCCTTGAGGTTTTCTAGTAGCCTTTTGAGTACATGTATCGTTGTTGGTTCTATTCTATTAATAGTAATATACACTAGTGCCACTCAAAAAACGAGCTCAATAGTGAAATCTACATCCCTCATAGGAGGTATTCCAGTGAAATCAATATGTAAGACATCCATGAAAGGATCCCACAATAGAATGAATTCTACTAGAAGTGTTCCATGATCTCTCATGATTAGACATCCTAATTGAGATGTCACGATGCCCATCCCAACATATTTAGGATTAGCATGGTCAGACTACACATCACATTCTCATTTATGTAGATATTTTCACCCTTAAGGGATGTAATGGACACCTGACGGTGATAGAAATCCAAATTATCATGATAAGGAGAAATCCACATAATAAAAATATGAATTAATGTCCATACATATCAAGGATATAGAAATTCCAAATGAAATTTTACACACATATCTCAAGGGACACTCTTGGCACTATAATATTCCCTATGTCCTGACCCCAAGTGGAGTGTCGAGATACATGATGTCTCCAAGTTACTCAATTTAAAAACCAAGACTTTCAACAAGTGTAATAGATTAAAATGAGTGTGATGTTCCAGTATCAAAAAGAGAAGAAACTATTGTATATGATACTAGGATAGTACCTATAACCTTATATGGCCATGAAATCTACTCATATGGAGATTATTTCACTATGTACAAGATACGTAAACCACGACCCTCAGATGATGCATGGTTTTCCTTAGTAGGTCCACTATGCCGATGTTGGTAATCTGGAATTTGATTCACTCTACCACAACCTCTACCATTACCTCAGCCTGAATGGACGGCGGAAAAAGAACAGACATCCTACAGTGGAGTCATATATCCCATTCCCGATTGAGGTTTATGTGCGGATCCCCTGCCACTAGATGATGAAGATACAGAATGGAAGAAATGTTGAAGGTGACCCATTTTTCTTCCATATTGGCACTCCTTCACGTCTCTTATGCAACATGGATTCTTATGACCATCACTTCTACATAGATAACAAGTGAGAGGGCCCTCTAAACGTGTTTCTTTGGATATTATTATCCCCACATGTACTTTCAAAATAGTGTTTCGTGCTTCTAGAATATCTATCACCCTGTCTTGAAACATTAATGACATGGCTCACCAGTTTAGCTTCCCAGAAATTTTGATACTATATTAGAGACAAATATATGATATATGTGATAGTGGTCAAAGGTAAGATGTTCAACTGCAATCAGATAGAATACAAAGGTCTGTCCTCAAAATGTCTTGCAGTAGTCTTTGTGTCGCCAGTCAGATATGCGGAAATACATTGATGTTTTTTGAAATGACTTGAATAAGTTAACACAATCCTATATCCTTGCAGAAAATTTCCGAATTTCTATGCATGGTCATCTCTCAGAGTATGCAGAAAAAAGTGATCATAGAAAGATGCTTGAAATTCAACCAAAACCATGTCATTAGTCTGCTCATCCTGAGAAACAACATCCCACCAACACTTGGTAGAGTCACGAAGCATGTAGACTATAGGTTTGACCCTTCTCTATGTAATCGTCTTGAGGTGGTCGAAGATAGACATTATGGATTCTATCCCTGACTTGGAAACATGATGGCCACCACTCCCAAAGATGGTGGGATAATGTTGCTACATAAATACATGAATGAGGTCTTCCATATATGGGGCATGTCTAGGTATATTCTAAACTGACTACATAATCCCGAGAAGACTATCCTTGAACTGAGTGTTAGTGTCCCTCGGAAGGTCTCTAAGAGGTATCACCACAGGAGGCACTACAAGAGGTACCACCGGTGGTTCCGGACCCACCATCTCTAAATGTGCTCATTTCCACTCTCATAAGGCACAAAACAAAGTATTTTATGTAACATTTGTCTACAAAATCCAAACACACACCTTTAAAATAAGGCAGAGAAGATGGAAAATCTAGTAAGGAACAAAAGAGGTAATGTACATAGCTTGCCTCTTAGAACTATCTAATAGATAACTAGCTTCATCTGAAGTATTTCCCTCATATCATTCCGATGCAATGGTAAAATACATTAACTCAACAATACCAACACAATAACAATGAATAAAAGTGAGTCACCCAACTATGAAATCATATCATCAATAACCACCATAATGAAAAACAGCAATCCCATCCCATGATTTTTGGGATTCCCCTGTACATGGATTCGTTATGTCCCGACATAGGGAACATTCCAAATCCCTACATCATAGACTCACGTATAACCCAAATAGTAATAATAAAAGGATAAACTTATTTAATACCACTTTTTAGTGTCCCCATCCCAGGAGCCAGCTAAATGGTGCCACGAGCCTGTTTGGCCACATAACCTGAACCGCATCTCCCCGAACGCCAGAGGTATCCGACATGTAGTAAGGGAATTTTTCAAGACCTCAGGGGAGATTAAAACCTCAAAGGTAATAGTTATTATCACATCGGAAGTAAATAATATTTAAATATAAATATCAGTAGCATATAAATGAATAAACTGTAGAAAAATCAATATGAATAATCCAAATAAATAATAATCATGTTTGAAATCTCACAAAACAATTTAACACTATGTTGTCTGGATAAACTAAATATATGGAAAATAGGAACCCAAAAAAATAATCAATTAAAAAGAAGAAACACACGGTTCAACAACTGCATCATGATCAAGGATCAGTCCTCTTCCCTGGTATCCATCCTAATATGTAAGAAAAAATCAAGCCTCAGAAGTAGAACACTTAACATTTTCAATACCTACAAGCATGTAATCTACTCTGATATCAATGACACCCAAATAGGGTGTGAGATAAATTACATATAGGTTAGAAGCCATGTTGTCCAAACCATAACATTTCATGAAGCTATACAACACTATGTGTCATTATATAATAAATATAAATAATTTATTAAGTGCTAGAAGATAAATAACTCAGCCTGGGTTCCCAACGTCACCCATCCCTAGTCACCAGATTCGGACTATGACATGATGCTAAAGGAAGTTCCTATAAGGAGAATTCACACTTAATATATATAAACATAGAAAGTCAAGTTAAACATTGAATATGTACACCCCCATGCTTGGGATTTAACTTGGGGTATAAGTCATGTGTTAATGATGTGTGCTTTGACATACCAGAATAATATAACAATTCTCAATGACTTAACGTGGATTTAACACAAACCTTTAGTGAATCATTATTAATTTTCATGCTGAGATTTGGAGTTTGAGCTCGTCCCGAATTTATCTCTATGGATGATCCTTCAAATTATCCAATACCACATAGCCCATCCTAGGAAATCTTTTGAAATACCAAGTATCGCTCTATGGATGGATTTAAAATGAGTCTGTCTCGATCTCTAAAAAAGGGTTTATCATCATCCGATGATGGATTAACCAAATTAATAATGCATTCATCCTCAATGGAACCTTTTGTAACCAAGATCACTCAAAATTATTAGAATGCCTAGGGATGTATTTGTCACGAAGAGCCAAAGAAACTGCCCCCACCATTTAAGGGTAACAGTCAGGAATGGAGGGTCAAAGTGTGTCCCTAAATATAGGACCTAACTTCATTACCCACCATGTATTTAATTAAAATTTCACAGTAGAAGGTATGAAATATCATTCATATGTAATTGCATCTTGAAATCTATGCAGATACACTCGTTCCACACAAAGAATTAATTTACTTTTGTAGGGTAAAAACATAATGAGGAATGATACCATATTAGTACAAGTAGATAAATTAAATTATTAATAAATAAATAATCCATCACAAAAAACTAACAAAGATTAAAAAAAATTACGGTTTATAATTAATCTAAATTAATTATTTAAATTAAACACAACAATATATAGATTGCGCAATACATGCAGTTAATTAAATTTAATACCCGGGATAAAAAAATTTATATTGTCTATGTTGATATCACCAATTGGGGGTACAATAATTTTGCAACAATTTAAACAATTTATTTTATGAATAAAAAGGTCTACATCAATTATGAAAAGCAAATAAATTGAAAATATTAGGTGAAATTGCTGAAAGTTGGTATGCGCTGATTAATGATAGAAACATGGGTTTTTATAAATTGCAATGAAATGGAGGGAAAGCAAGTATACTCTCTACTTTATGCACATAGAACATTTTATGATCATTGATAGGTATTTATTTGACCTAAAATAGAATAAAATAGATGATTTTAGAAAAACCGGAAAATAAGGTAAACTCCTTCCACGATGAATTGTGAAAAGGATACTCAATGAAACTCCATGATTCCAAATTCACAAGGTTATCCGTTATTTATGTTTTACATTGTTCCTAATAGCGTATAAAATGGATGATAAAGGATGGTACATCAGTCTTCTAAAGTGGGTGCAAGGTGGTGCGACAAATATAGAGAGGGGGAGGCGCGACGTGAGGGAGAGGAGGAGAGGAAGAGAGGAGAAAAAATTAAAAAAAAATAAATGAAAAAATAGGTGAAAAATTAAATAAAAGAAAAAGGTCATATAAAATGAAAAATATAATATAATAAAATGGAAGGAAAAATAAGAAATATGAAAATAATAAAAATGGTAATCTCCAAGTTTAATTATCTTTAAATTTTCTATAATCCCGTTTTTATTTTATTTTAAAATTTCAATTTATCCCTTGTTTATTTATTTTAAATTTTCATTAAATATATTATTATTTAATTATTATATTTAATTTATTATTTTAATCTCGAACACTGTGATAATGCGCAATTTAACATTTTTCATAAAACCTCTATTGCTTTTTAAATTATTAAAATAGCTGCCCGAGATCCGAAGCAGGGTGCACATGTGAACTCCATGGGTCGCTTTACAGAATAAGAAAAAAATCATAAAATAGTCTATTCCTGAATAAGTTGGGACGTTACAATTTTAATAACTAATTATAGTATTGTGATACAATTGAATCATGTAACTTCAAAGAGGTCATAGTCCACATGTATGCATGGATGAAATTACCGTTTTCTAATAGGTTGAAAGGTAAGAAGGAAAATAATATATTATATTTACAATTTCATTTTTATATAAAAAATATTATATATATTTATTATTTCAAAAGATATAATCATCCATGTAATGTTATGATAAAAAATGTGTCACATTACAATGTGGATACAATAGGACGTAGTAACACACAAGTGATGTTTTTTCTGAAAGATTGAAATGAAATAAATTATTGTTGTGGAACTACATTAATATAAATTCATTATCTATAATATAATCATGTTTTTTTTATAATAATGGTTATAAATTTTTTTATGTTTGTATAACATGATAAAAATGAATACACTCTATTAAAAACAACACTTATCCATCAAAAACACCAAATAGGTTTAAACCTATAGCTTTCATAGGATGCTTTTTTATAAAAAAATGAAAGGTGGAAAATTTAGAGGGATTTGACGTAGTTATTTGGTTTGATAGTTTCTAAAATTTTATTCCCTTGTTGTGGGTTGAAGTGATGAGTGGTGAGGTTCCTTTATATGTGAGGACGATGAAACATTTGGATTTGGTTTGAGAATATAAAAATATATTGATATATTTCTCAAAAAAATGGTTTAATCCAAAAATACAGTCACATATAACAAGTTTATGATAGAAATAAATACATCCCATGTGGACTATATTATATATATTTATATTTAATCATTATCCCTTTAAGTATAACCATTTAATCCCTTAACTTAGGTTATAAATATTTATCATGGTTACTGTTACTTGAGAACAAACATTATCATCAACTTATTAAATAATTTTATTTTCGATTATTAAAAATATGGAATTCATATTATATTATTAAACTCTTATAATGAATGACATTAAATGTAATATATTTTTTTATAATGCAATAAAACTACTTTTTAATATAAATCCATTTATGTATGAAACTATTCTGGTAAAACATTTATTCATAATATTGATTAAAATAATTCTAAAATGACAATTTATAATATAAATTACTAATTTAGTTTAAAAATAAAATAAATAAATAGATCTTTTATAAATGCATTAACGTAAATCCTAATAATTATTTTTGTATAAACTATGATGGTTTTCATAAGATGAGGTAGATCTATATCCATTTTTTTAATTAAATTTTCTATTGTACCAAAATAAAATATTATATAACTATGATCATGAAATAAAATAAAAATATTATATATAATGAAATTTTATTACTCTGTTGTCATAACCCTTATTCATCTCCTTTATATCGTACGAATAATGAAAATATCTCTCGTGTGTACTCGTGATCTATAATCTCCACCTAATTGTGTACTTTTTTCATCAAAAAATTAAATTGATGATCATAAATATTGAAATAATTAATATATAATATAATTATAAAATAATTATGATTTTGGAAATTTAATATATCATTTTCCTTCTAAAAATTTTATTTTTTGAAAATTGATAACATCTCTCATGTATACATGTGAACTACCACCTCAGCAAAATAATGTTTATCATTTTTCAGGTCTACCATAAATTTTTTATTAAAAATATGAATATATTGAATATATATGATATTTATATTCATAATTTATAATTAATAGATTATCGAATAATTGTAAATATTCGATGAATTAAAATTTATAAGTGAAACTTATACGATAAACAAAAATAATTAACACACACAAATAACCATTTTAATACGTAATTACTAATAAATATTTGGTGAAAAGATATTTGTGGGTCATATATGATATTATAAGTATGTGAATGTTTCATTTATATAATTATAATAAATTTTAATTTGCTAAATAATAGGATAATGGAACATATGAAACAATTCAGACATGATGTATTTTTTATTTCAAAATCACTTCCTTATTCAAGATTTTTTATAAGTATATTTCGAATGGAAGAATTATTTGATATTTTCTATATTATAACTGATATATTTTCATCTAATTTGGATATTTCTTCATTTTTCATGTATTATTTACACTTTTTCCAAATTTTTCAATCAAAAATAAAAATTGAATCTTTTTAATGAAAATTAGATTCTCTATCTACTTGATGAGAATAATTTTATTCCATTTTCATATTGCTGAAAATATTTTCAAGAATTTTTATCACTATTTTATAAATATTTAAATTATTATTTTTATTAATTATTTAATTTTTATATAACGGTATATTATCTGTCATTTGGTTTTTTCCAAACAAGTTACTATTTAGAAAATGTATGAATAGAATCATTGATTTAACTATTATCATGTGAATGGAATTTCCCACCATCAAGACTATCATTTCACATTACGGTCACATTATGTGATTGTATTTTTATCAATTTAAATTTTTTAAAGAATATTATAGGAATTTTTATATTTTAAAAAATACATTTAAAAATAAAAAATATATTCTTCTCAAGAATGGTTCGAGTGATCAATTGAATGTGTTATCATCTATGTCAACATATTTTGAAGAATCGTTTCTTATAATAGAGAAATAATATAATGTTACCATCAAACATATTTATGTATATTTATTATTATAATGTCATTGTGATTATTAATTTGGTAAAATATTAACATTGTTATGGTAGTTTTTCGATGTTATTCATTATGCTTATTTTCTATTGAATTATTATTCACCACATTCCTTTTATGAAGTTATTGAACATATTTTTTATTAGGGTGGTTGATTATACCCCATCAAGGAATCAATATGACAAAGGAGGAAAACTAGTTTGAGTAGTTGGATTACCATTATCAGTTTGTGTATTATGTCTTTTCCTAGGCCCATGATGCTTCAGTTCTGATGTTCAACATTTTGCATTATATCATTATGAATGAATTTCACGTTATCCATGGATTTTTTCTATTTCCTAAATGTATGAAGTACCATTTTTAATCATTTATATAGATTTTTTTTACAATTTTACATCTCTAACAATTTATTCAATATTTATTTATTTTATGATAGTTTTTATTAAAAGATTCCCCTTACTAAGCATTTGAGGCCACCCTTTATTTTCTTTCCATCCCTTTTGATACTATGAATGGATATATAAATGAATTAAGTGAATTAATAGTTAATATAACACTGTTATAATATAATATTTTGTGTTTTATTTCATGCTTTCCAATATATTAATACAGTAATATGTGTAAAAATTATCCCAAAACTACAAAATAAATAATATTCCATAATAGTGAATTTTATTATTAAATTGCTATTTTCAAGAAATGTAATTTTGATTTCTATAAACTCATTTATGAAAAAGATATAATTTAAAAATTGTGTTTTGGTTAAGCATTATTACTATATTAGTCTCTATTTGGGTTTTGAGAAGTTTCAATTAGTTTTAACCAATACTATACATATTTGTTACTAGAATTATATTATTTAAATCCACATTTAATCCATTTGATTCTTAAATATTATTTTTTCAAGATTTTATTGATAAAATGATTTTTTTCTTAATAAGGAACATTACATGATATGAAATACCACTTGACTATATTATAGTGTCTTTATCTCCATTTTTATTTGAGCATTAGTAATCTACATTATAGGTAGTTTATTTTACAAATTGTTTAATTTATTAAATTTTTATTAACATAATAACTAAGATAAATTTTTATCAATATTTTTTAAAATATTTTAAAAAAGAAAATATATGAATGTTTTGTTTAAATTTATATTTCTTATTTTTTTGAGTAAATCATTTCATTTCAATATGTGAATTTTAACATTTTTTATGATTTTTAGTTTATAATGTAAGAGATAATTTTGATGATATTTGTAAAACTGTTGATATTTTTGTCAATATATTTAAGTGATATATAGTAATTGAAATTTGGAAATTTTTTTCAATATATTTCTATATTCTAGTATTGAAAATGGTTTTGATAATGTATATTTTTTTCAATATATTTAAGTGATATATTGTAATTGAAATATGGAAATGTTTTCTTTCCATTGTATTTGATTTATGTGTTATGATTTTATAATGGTACATGGACATTTGACAGGAGGTTACATGATAAACCAAATGATAGGATGTTTCCTAATAAACCAGGATGGTTGGTTACGTTATAACCTCCAATGAATAGGGTATGGAAGTCAGACGTATGGCTATTTCATTTTGTGATATGTGTGGAAGTGGACCGTATGGTTATTTTATTTAAGTATGTTTATTCCCCAAGTTACCTTTATATGTTATGTGTTATTTATATGGGTTTTATGGTAATATTTTGGTTACAAAATGGTAAATATTGATCTTTAATTCAATAAAGAGTATTTACTACTTCATAAAGGTGAAATGTATTACTTATGATAATGTATTTAGTTTTTACTTGTTGTTTTGAAAAACTAATAGTTTTTTCATCTTTTTGTATCCCTCACTGAGCTCTTTATTCTCATCCCATGTTTTGGAAAAAAATTTCACATGAAATAAAGTGGAATAGGTCAATGATATAGTCAAGGAAAATTCAGGATGTCTAAAACATGGAACTGGACATGACACTTTTTTTCAAAGAGTTTTAATTTTGTGCAAAAAATGGAAACTAGGTAGATGTGTCTACATTTAATATTCAAGTTGTTATGCATATGTTATGACCTAACTCTCTAAAAGCCTAAACCTATAATTATCTTCAAATTAAATTATTCATTTAATTCAATATTATGAAATGTTTATGGTTGGGTCTTTATAGTTGGTATCAATGGTCGGTTTAGACAACTTTAGGAGTTAGGGTATTCTTAAATAAATGTCCTTAAATTAATTTTTGGTAATAATGAAATGATATAGCATTTAAATATTACCATGTTTTTTCTCCTAAGATATTTCTTTGTTCGGAATGGTTTTACGCAGAGGAAATAGGACAGCTATGTTGGGACGACATCAGAAGGAAGACAACCTTTCAAATCAGCAAATTGTGATTGTCAGAATCAGAACTAAATAGTTTGTTGCTGTGATGGAATAATTAACTCAAAATATAAATGGTGGTGGTATCTATGCGTAAGATCAGACAGATCAACTGTAGGGTAACTTGTCATTAGTGGATCATTTCATGAGACACCATCCCCCATCATTCAGCGAATCATATGACCATGTTCTAGATGAAGTGTGGGTTAAAGCAATGGAGAATATTTTCAATGTTATTGGGTGTTTAGAACATAAAATGGTTATTCTTGATGTTTACTTTATTGAAGGTGAAGCTGATCAGTGGTGGTCGATGGTGAAAATAATCGGGGATAGTGAAGAGATTAATGCTCTTTATTGGGATGAATTAAAAGGTATGTATCTTGAGAATTTTTTCTTAAGGTGGTTTTTCTTAGGATGGAAAACAATTTTTGGAATTGCGGAAAGAGGATGACTCAGTGGCTACTTGTGAAGCAAAGTTCACTCGACTAGCACGGTATACACCAAATTTTCATCCGGGATCTTGAAAGTAAGATAAATCGATTTTCTTATGAATGAAGCCACAATATCTAAGATCATTAGCCTCTCATCTAATCAAAAGATATGAAAAACTTGTTCGATGTGACGATAAGGTGTAAATGGGATTTTCAATGATTTGGTATTCATTGACAAACAACAAAATAATAGGTCTAGTTGGTATGAAAAGTGACAGAATTCATCAAAGATGCCTGGAGGTAAGAAACATAAATATCTATCTTGTGAGAAGTATGGTAAAAAGCATCCTAGAGAATGTTTATCAATGTCTTGAAAGTGCTTCTGGTGGGGTAAGTCTGGTAATATTTCTCGTAACTATAAAGAAGATAATCAAGTAGGAAATGGAAATACATCAGTAAGATGTTTTAAGTGTAATTAAATGGGTCATTATAAAAATGAGTGTTCAGAGATGAAATCAACTAAGGAAGGAAACCATAATAAAAGTAGAAAGGGGTGGTGAAATACTTTGCAACTACGTCAGAAGATATTAGGCCATCAAACGAAGTAGTATCAAGTAAACTATTTATTTTTTAAGATTATGAAAATGTGTTGTTTGATTCAGGGTCTACACACTCTTTCATTTCAGAGATGTTTTCTGGTAAATTGGGAATTCCATCTCAATATATGAATACATAACATATGGTAATATCACCTAGAAGAAATGTTGAGATAGAAATAAAACATAAGAACCTTCTTGTCCTTGTGTGGGGGAAAAATCTATCTATAAACCTTATTTTGTTTTTGCCTCTAGTAGATATTTATGTTATTTTGGGCGTGGATTGGCTGTCTTTTTATCATACTATGATTGAAGGTAGAGCTAAAGAGGTGTCATTTCATAAATATTTATTGTTTGTGTACAAGAATGAATCCTTCCTTTTGATAACATATCAGGAATCTGAGAAACTAGTAAAATATGGAAATGAATGTTGCCTTTCACATATTGTTGAAAACAAAGGATATATTCAAATTAATGATGTGCTAGTGGTAAATGAATATTTTATGTTTTTCTTAATGAGTTTTCTGGTGTTATACCAGATTGGGAAGTTGAATTTATTGTTGAATTTGTTCATCATGATAAGCCAATTTCAAAAACCCCTTATCGAATAGATCAAATTGAACTTTTAGAGTTAAAAACAATTTTCTAGAGTTATTAGTTAAAGGATTCATTCAACATATCCCATCACCATGGGGTGATCCTGTCATGTTTGTTAAAAATAAATATGGTTCAATGAGACTTTGCATTGATTATAGAGCATTGAATAACATAACTGTTAATAAAAATTATCCTTTTCCTCATATCGATGGTTTGTTTGATCATCTCTAGGGAGCTCAGTATTTTTTGAAGATTGAATTGGGGTCGGGGTACCATCAGTTGAATGTAATGGATGAAAAAATTCTAGATAACATGTTTCATACTAGATATGTCCATTATGTATTTGTAGTTATGCCTTTTGGTTTAACCAATACACCTACTGTATTCATGGATCTTATGAATAGAAGTTTCTCTGATTTCTTGGATAAGTTTTTGGTTGTGTTCATTGATGATATTTTGGTTTATTCTAAACGTAATGAGAGGCATAAAATTAATTTAAGGGTTGTCTTGAAAACCATAAATGAAAAGAAAAGATTTGGGAAATTCAGCATGTGTGACATTTGGTTACAAAAAATTTCATTCTTTGGTCACATTGTTTCTAAGGACGGCATAACTGTTGATCCTATTAAAACAAAAGTTGTTGAATAATGGACATGTCACAGAAATATAATCAAGAATCATAGTTTTCTTGGTTTTTCAGGTTATTACCGATGGATTGTTGAATATTTTACAGGTTTACCTAGTCCAATTACTAATTTAACTCAAAAATGATTTTTGTTCATTTGGAAAAAATAATGTGATGATTTTTTTTCAAGAATTGAAAAGAAGATTTAGAATGCTCTAGTTTTGGAACTGCCTTCCATAAAAGGTGAGTTTGTTATCTATAGTGATACTTCGTTGAATGGACTTGGTTGTGTCCTTATTCATAATGATAAGGTAATTGCTTATTCTTCACGTCAGTTGAAACCTCATGACTTAAATTACCCTACACATGATTTTGAATTAGCTGTTGTTGTTTTTGCTTTAAAAATTTGTAGGCATCATTTGTATAGAGTAAAATAAAAAATATATAATGACTAAAAAATTTTAATGTATATATTCACTCAGAAATAATTGAACATGAGACAAAGTAGATTGTTGAAATTAATCAAGGATTATGATTGTATGATCCTTTACCATCTGGGAAAATCAAATAAATTGGAAGATGTTTTGAGCTGAAAAAGTAATTCTTTATTAACCATGATACCTTTGGAACGAGATCCTTTGGTTTTTGATTTGATTAACTTTAACATAGATGTTATTGGTGCATGAAATTCTTATGCTTTGTTTAAGGTGTTAGTGACATCATATCTATCAGACAGAATAAAGCAAGTGCAGAAAGAATATAGTGAGATGGAGAAAAAAGAAGAGTTGGTTCAGAAGGGTATGTTACCTTATTTTAACATTGATAATGATTGTGTATTGAGGTTTGGGAAGAGATAATGTGTAACTTTTGATTCAAATTTGATGAATGAGTTGTTATTTGAAGCTCATAGTTCTCCATTTTCAGTTTATCCTATTAGTACTAAGTTGTAAAAAGATCTTTAGGAGTATTACTGGTTGGATGGAAGGAAGAGAGATATTGTTGATTTTACAGAGAAGTGTTTGACTTGTCAGCAGGTTAATGTAGAGAGGCTGTTACCAAAGTGATGCTTAATTATTTACTGGTGCCAAAGTGAAAATGGGAAAATATATCCATGGACTTTATTGTGGTATTACCAAATACATCTCAAGGTAATAATAAAATCCATGTTATTGTTGATCAGTTGAATAAATATGATCATTTCCTTTTTATTCGAGATACATTATCTCTAGATCGACTATATTGGTTGTATGTTAAAGAGATAGTCAGGTTTCATGGTGTTCCCCTCTATATTGTATCTGAATGTTATCCCATGTTTATTTCAATCTTTTGGAAAGTCCATCATAATTCCTTGGGTACTGAATTAAATTTTAGTACAACTCATCATCTACAATTAAATGGGTAGTCAAAATTAACAATTATAATTCTCTAGAATATGTTATGTGATTGTTCACTATATTTCTAGGGATGATAGGACCAAAAACTCTCTTTGGTAGGATTTTCTATAATAATATTTCTAATTCCAGTATACAGATGGCTCCATTTTATGAATTATATGCAATGAGTTGTCAAACTCCAGCTTTTTGGGATGAATTAGGTGAAAGGAATATGATGGGACCATAATTGTTAGAGGAGATGGCATAAAAAGTTCAGTTGATTCAGAAGCACATGAGAACAACTCAGAGAAGGAAGAAAAGTTATACGGATAACCGGAGGAAGTATATTTCTTTTGAGGTAGGTGATCATGTCTTTCTCAAAGTATCTCTATGGAAAAGTGTGATGTGTTTTGGTAAAAAGGGAAAGTTGAGTCTGAGGTTCATTGGAACTTATGATATCCTAGAGAAAATTGGATTAGTTTCATACAAAGTGGCTTTACATCTATTTTTATCCCAAGTACAGATTTTTTTTTCATGTTTCAATGTTGAGAAATTATATACCATATCAATCTAATGTTTTCAGCCGAAAGGCAGTTCAGTTGAAGGGAATCTATTTCATGAAGAACAAGAAGTCCAGACTCTTGACTGTAGAGAGCATGTTTTCAGAAATAAGGTAATTTACCTGGTAAAGGAATTGTGGAAAAACCATATGGTTGAAGAGGAAACATGGGAATCATAAAATTCTATGAGGGAAAAATTCGCCCACTTATTTTGATAAGTGAATAAAAATTGCGAGGACACAATTTCCAAAAGGGGGAAGGATGTAACATCATAGTTAAATGAACAATAAGTGATTTTCATATTTATTAATATTTTTTAATTAAATATTTATTTTACCATAAATGGGTTTCTATGTTCGATAGCATACCCGATACACAACAACAAGTTTCTTTGAAATCATACGTTGCACACAAATAATATAGTAGTATTATTTTAAAAGGTAGTAAACTCCGAGACGTTGAATTGGTGAGAATGAAAAAAATAAAAACAATATGATTATACATGTTTTCTAAAAGAATTTACTTTTATCCAATATACATTAGAGGCTTAAATTGTGAATGAATCTAATTTAAAGCGTAATTTACATTAAAAGGTTGATTTACCAACTTTTAATTGAGAACACTCTTTAAATATAGTTTTGGTCACTTTAATATATAATATTTTACCAAATAAAATTCTTATTTTGAATTGGGACATCAAAATTTACATTTTGTAAATATTTGTAATTTTTCTGATAAAGTTAATTTATTGATAAATAGTGAAAAATCTTTTTTTTAATTCAAAAGTGCATTTTAATCTAATTTATTTATATGGTTATATTATCTATTTAATTGTTTTTGATGTATAATTAGAATATATTTTAACCATTTAATCCAATGTTGGTCATTGGATTTAATTTCACTTTTAAATTGGACATAAGCAAATGTCAATCTTTTAATTGATATTGTTTCTTAAAAACACCATATTTGTTTTAAAGATATAAATTAATATTAAATTAATTAATGAAACATAAATGTTTTGAATTTTTTAAATTGGACATTATTTCTTAAATCAGAATATCAAATATATCTTAGGCATAATTTTTGTTTGGTTTATGAAAAACATCAATTTTTTGATGAATAGTGAAACCACTTAGTTGTAGTTAAAAAAACTGACTATTTCATTTAAATAAAATTTTACCACTTCTTTGAATTGAATTTCACAAATATTAAATACATGGATGTTATTATTAAGCAAAATATTGTCCAATAAGAAGAAAATAATTTTTGGTAAATTGTAACTTTTGACTTTTATTTATCGTGGTTAAAGGTAAATAAGGTAATTCAAGGTAAAAAGAATATTATGATTATTCACAATTACCTTAACTATAAGGCCCCAACCATAAACCTTACTTAATCTTGAGTTATTACAAGATTACACATTGAGGATCTTTTCAGGTTTAGAGTTTTAGAGAATTAGATCATAAAACTTGCATTGCATTCCACATATAAACAAAGTGGTTACATAAAGATAGTATTCTTCATTCCCATCAATGGAAACACATTTAAAATAAAACATGGATTATTTCTTGACACTTCCTTGACACTATCATCATATCATGTACCTTTCCCTTGACCTGTGAAAAACATTTCAAAAAAACTTGGGATGAGCATAAAAAGCTCAGTATGGGTTATAAAAACATGGAAAGGAAACATGAGTTCATATATACATAAGAATGAAATCATACTTTACCCATAAAACATAGGCACTTTAACATACCTCATAAAATCATGAATAAATCATAGAAATCATAAGACATAAAGGTATCTTGAGGCATTCATAACATTCTTACGTAGGGAGTAACCCTCTTGGTTACGTTTGGAATACCCATCATAGTATATTCCCTAAAATATCTTCGGAGAAACCTTAACGTTTCACTCCTTCGCGTTACCCAATGCATTGGAGAGCTATATCGGGCTCACCCGCCCTTAGTTTATCACGGAACCACCCGTTTTGATAATAATGCCCAAGAACCTCAACATAATCATATCACATAAAACATGCATAAAGGAAACATAACATTCCCACCATTCAATCACAAGATATCAATACAACACATTGATATAAAAACATTATGAAAACCATTTTCGATACCAAAATAAAATAAAAGTAAAACATGGTATTTATTTTTCTTTTAAAAAGAAGGTATGGCTTGTAGAGGAAGTCGAAACTCAAATAACAGTCACGACGGCGAAGAAGTCGTTGTCACCGCATACGTACGACAAAAACATTCCCTTTTGTCATTTAGTAAACACTTCGTATAAAAAATATTCCTTTTGAATAAATGTAAAAGTCAAAGGGGTTTATACACTGTATAAAAGAAAGTTGTGTATAAAATAAAATATGCCTCAATGAAAGAAGATTGAGACGAAGTCCCATACCTCGTATCCGACTTGACCCGACCGTTCTTTAATCTCTTGAATAATAAACTTGAGTTAATATCTACATTCTTATGAACCTTTTTCAAGTTCATTATTCCTTTTATACCATGTTATGAACATCATGTAATCATTTAAGTTAATAGTGTTCATTTTGTCGGTATTTGGTTCTTAATTCAAAAATAGACATCTTACACTTACATGTTGTTAATTTGGTCAATGGTTCATTATATCCAGAATGATATTAATGATTTGGATAACATATATAACATATATATTCATCATATACATGTATTTATAATATTACATCACATTTAGAGGTAAGAAATGAAATGCACCGTTCATGGAGACGGTAAGCCGTACGTACGCATGAACGCTACTTCCATTTCTATTTCGTATTTATGGAATGGAATCATAATTATATAAGAGTATATTATAATTCCAGTATAATAACATATATAATATCATTAACTTTATCATCTACACATCCCACATATGGTATTAACGAATCAAATCACTTTCAGGGGGCGGTAGTCCGCACTCTCTAAAATGAAGATATCGTGTTTACCCATAATGGAAACCATAAAGCTATGCACAAAATGAAAAAAACAGAAGCTAAAGGAAAAAATAAACATATTATATATCATATATAAAAATAGTGACATCATAATGGCCACCTTTAAAGGTGCTAAATGAGTATTGAACAATCATCGTTTCGGGAGGCAGAATTTCGCCATCCACGGAAACAGTATGTTCTTTAACCATTTGATGTAGTTGTGTGAGAGTGTAGCTCAAATAAATCTCATAACAACATCCTATTATATTTAATATACTGGTGTTGTTACAAAAGAAGTAAATAAAAAGAGTTTAGGGGGTTGGAGAATCAAAATAAAACAAATGAACATGAGAGAATGAATTACCTTTAAAAGTGTTACTCCTTTTGATTTGAGCCTAAAGGCTTCCTTTGAAAAGATTCTGTCCAAAGGGAAACCTCTAGGATGAGGAGAGGGATGTGGAGAGAGTAAATGGGCAGGGGTTGGCCGATCCAAAGGCTTGAGGAGTGTGTGAAATGAGGTAGAGGTGGGGGCCTTTTATAAGAGGAGAGGAGGGGCACTTTTGGAAAGTAAAGAAATATTACTTTATTTGAAAATGTGATTCGGTTTTAAAAGGTCCAACATTGATATACTTCATGTATAAGGTGATAAGGCTTCGAAATCCACCCATCCAATAAGTTTTGGACATGTGTAGTTCATAGATTTTACATTATTTTCCATTTTATTTAAATCGTCAAATAATGATGTCATCGCTGCATCCTTATTATGTCATAAATAATTTAATTTATTTAATGTCTAAAAATTATAAAAGAAATATTATTATGTAGGAAATCGTTTTAGCTTTCCAATGACTATTTATAATCAAAAGTATGATCTTTATAACCCCATGTAAAAATTGTTTTCGTAAAACATATTATGTTTTTGTCATTTTTACTTTTACATTAAATAAAAAGTAATTTATGTCATTTCCCAACCCAAGTGGATCCATGGGCTCCCCAAGTTGACCCATGGCTTGTCTTGGTCGGCCATGACACAACCAATGAGGGTAGGACATGTGTCAAGCTCATCTTAGTTTATTAAAGCATTATTTTTACCTTAAACTACACTAATTACCACTAATCGCGATTAAGAACTTAATACGTTACTATTCACCAAAAAATTATTATAATCTCATTGAACCACATTTTA
The DNA here is from genome assembly GCA_963277665.1 of Viscum album. Taxonomy (NCBI): domain Eukaryota; kingdom Viridiplantae; phylum Streptophyta; class Magnoliopsida; order Santalales; family Viscaceae; genus Viscum; species Viscum album. Next base: position 1,811,638,778 of record OY728164.1, on the reverse strand, counting down.
CTTCTTAATGACAACCATGAATGTCAGATTTTTGAAATTAAAAACACAATGATGGTAAAATTTCATTTAAATGGAAAATCAGTCTTTATAAGTACCACTTGGTGGTTTCACTATTCATCAAAAATTGAAGTTTTTCAGAAAATTACCAGAAATTCACCCTAAGCTATATTTGATATTCCAAATTCAAAAATGAAGTCTATTTTAAAAAATTCAAATCATATAAGTCACGTTAATTAATTTAATAATTAATTCCCGCTGTCAGAGAAAATAGCGTGTTTTTATAAAACAAAAAGTATCAAAAGATTGACACCAGTTTAAGTCTAATTTCAAAGTGAAATTGATTCCAATGACCATAATTGGATAAAATGGTAAAAATAAATTCTAATTTCACTTCAAAACCAATTCGAAACATAATCTAATCATATAAATAAATTAGATTAAAAAGCATTTTTGATGTAAAATGCAGTATTTTTCACTATTAATTAAAAAATGAACATTGTCAGAAAAATACCAAAAAATCACACATAGTAAATTTTGATGTCCCAATCATAAAGAATAAGTTTATTTTGACAAAAATAGTTTATAAAATTATCAAAAGATAGAATTAAAAAGGGTTTTCCATCATAAGGCAGTGAAACAATCTTTTAAGAATATTAGTGTATTCTATGCTTAAGATTGGAATTATTTTCATTTTAAGCCTCTAAAACACTATCTTAATCATTAATAGACATAGATAAAAATATCTATTATTCATTACATACTTGGGATGTTACATCCTTCCCCCCTTTAGAAAATTGTGTCCCCGCAATTTATTTACTTATCGAATAAATGGGGGTACTGATCCCTCATTGCATTTTCAGATTCCCATGTTGTCTCTTCCATCATGTGGTTTTTCCACAAAACCTTTACCTGCTTAATCACCTTGTTCCATAACACTTGCTCCCTGTGGTCAAGAATCTGGACCGGTTGATCCTCATAAGATAGGTTCTCTTCCAGCTGAACTATCTCTGGACTCAAAACATGAGATGGATCTGGCATATACTTTCTCAACATCGAAACGTGAAAAAGATTGTGTACCTGAGATAAACTCGGAGTTAAAGACACTCGGTATGCAACTGATCCAACTCTCTCCATAATTTCATATGGTCCAATGAACCTTGGACTCAACATTCCTTTCTTACCAAATCTCATCACACTTTTCCATGGAGAAACCTTTAGAAAAACATGATCACCTACCTCAAAAGATAGATCCTTCCTCCGGTTATCCGCATAACTCTTCTGCCTGCTCTGAGCTGTTCTCATGTGCTTCTGAATCAGCTGAACTTTTTCTGCCATCTCTTCTTCCAATTCTGGTCCCATCAACTTCTTTTCACCCACTTCATCCCAGAAAGCTGGAGTTCGACACCGCTTCCCATATAATGCCTGAAATGGTGCCATCTGTATACTGGAATGAAAACTGTTATTATATGAAAATTCAACAAAAGAAATATGTTGGTCCCAACATCCCTGATAATCCATAGAACAAGCTCGTAGCATATCCTCCAATGTCTGGATTGTTCGTTCTGACTGCCCATCTGATTGAGGATGAAAAGCTGTACTAAAATTTTATTCAGTACGCAACGACTTCTGAAGGCCTTTCCAAAAGTTAGAAGTAAACCTGGGATCACGATCTAATACAATGGAGAGAGGAACTCCATGTAACCTGACTATCTCATTAATATATAAACGGGAAAGTTTATCAAGAGAGAAAGTATCTCGTATAGCAAGGAAATGGGCAGATTTGGTCAAGCGATCAACAATAACCCAGATTGCATTATTACCTTGAGATGTCTTCGGTAATCCCACAACAAAGTCCATGAATATATTCTCCCATTTCCACTCTAGAACTGGTAAAGGCTGAAGCATCCCTTTCGGTAACTGTTGCTCGGCGTTAACCTGTTGACATGTCAAACGCATCACAGTAAAATCAGCAATGTCTCTTTTCATTCCATCCCACCGGTAATACTCCCGCAGATCTCTATACATCTTAGTACTGCCCGGATGAACTGAAAAAGGAGAACTATGAGCTTCATATAACAACTCTCTCTTCAACTGTGAATCAAAAGGCACACACAATCTCTTCCCAAATCTCAAAACACAATCATTATCAATGTTGAATTCAGGAAACTTACCTTTCTGAACCATCTCTACCTTTTTCTGCAACTCACTGTCTTGCTTCTGTGCTTGCTTGATTCTATCTGATAGAGAAGATATCACTGATACCTGAAACAAAACAGAAGGCCTTCCTGCACCAACAACTTCTATGCCAAAGTTCATCAAATCCTTAACCAAAGGATCACGTTCCAAACGCAACATTGTTAATGAAGTATTACTTTTTCGACTCAAAGCATCAGCCACTTTATTTGCTTTTCTCGGATGGTAATGAATTGTAGAATCATAATCCTTGATTAATTCTAGCCATCTCCTCTGTCTCATGTTTAACTCTTTCTGAGTGAATATATACTTTAAACTTTTGTGATCGGTATATATTTCACACTTTACTCCATACAAATGATGCCTCCAAATTTTTAAAGCAAAAACAACAGCAGCTAATTCCAAATCATATGTAGGGTAATTTACCTCATGAGTTTTCAACTATCATGAAGCATAAGCAATTACCTGATCATTCTGCATTAGGACGTAACCAAGTCCTTTCAATGAAGCATCACTGTATATAACAAACTCACCATTCCTGGAAGGTAGTGCCAAAACTGGAGAATTCACCGATCTTCTTTTCAATTCCTGAAAATAATCATCACATTCTTTTGTCCAGATAAACTTAACACCCTTCCGAGTTAGCTTAGTCATTAGACTAGATAACCGTGAAAACTTTCTAACAAACCTTCGGTAATAGCCCGCCAAACCAAAGAAGCTACGAATCTCGGTTACATTTGTGGGTCTTGGCCATTCTTCCACAACTTTTGTTTTTGCAGGATCAACAGTTATTCCATCTTTAGAAACAATGTGACCATGGAAAGAAATTTGTTGCAACCAAAACTCACACTTGCTGAATTTCCCATACAGTTTATTTTCTTTTAAGGTTTGCAAGATAACCCTTAAATATATTTCATGCTCCTCTTTACTTTTAGAAAACACCAAAATATCATCAATGAAAACCACCACAAACTTATCCAAGAACTCATGGAAAATTTTATTCATTAAGTCCATGAATACAGCAGGTGCATTGGTTAGCCCAAAAGGCATTACTACAAATTCATAATGGCCATATCTCGTACGGACCGCGGTCTTCGAAATATCTGCCTCCTTTACCTTCAGCTGATGGTACCCCGATCTTAGGTCAATCTTTGAAAAAAACTGAGCTCCCTAGAGCTGATCAAACAAATCATTGATATGAGGCAAAGGATATTTGTTCTTAACAGTGATATTATTCAAGGCTCTATAATCAATGCAAAGTCTCATAGAACCATCTTTCTTTTTAAAAAATAAAACAGGAGCACCCCATGGTGATGTGCTAGGTCTAATGAAACCTTTCTCTAATAAATCATGCAATTTCTCCTTCAACTCTAAAAGTTCAATTTGTGCCATTCGATAAGGGGGTTTTGAAATTGGCTTAGCATCAGGAAGTAAGTCAACAGTAAACTCAACTTCTCGATCTGGTATTATTCCAGGAAACTCATCAGGAATAACATCAGGATACTCATTTACCACTGGCACATCATTAATCTGAACAGTTACTTTATTTTCAACGACGTGTGCAAGGTAACATTCATTTCCATCGTTTACAAGTTTCTCGGCCTCTTGATATGTTATCAAAAGTAATGGTTCATTCCTGTAAAGAAACTGAAAGTCTTTCTGAAAAGAAACTTCTTTAGATCTACAGTCAATCTTATCATGGTAAATATAATGCCAATCCATACCCAATATAACATCAAACTCTACTAGAGGTAGAACAATAAGATTTCCAAGTAGGTTCTTTCCACAGATAAGGATAGAAAGATTCTTATAAATTCTTTTTGCCTCAACATTTCCCCCAGGTGTTTTTACCAAAAGTTCAGGAGTCATTTCTTGAGATGTAATTCCCATTTTACTAGAAAAGGTTTCAGAGATGAAAGAATGTGTAGACCCCGAATCAAACAACACACTGGCATAATCTGAAAAAACAAACAAAGTACCTGATACAACTTCATTTGATGGCCTAACATCTGCTGAAGTAGTTGCAAAGGATTTCACCACCCCTTTCTGCTTGTAGTATAACTGCTTCCCATCACTCAAGCTCTTTTCCGGACACTCGTTTTCATAGTGACCCATCTCATTGCACTTATAACATTTCACTAACTATAAATCAAATTTTTTCTTACCTTCACCTTGATCCTTTTAAGTGCAATCACGAGCCTTATGTCCCATCTTACCACACCGGTAGCACTTTCCAGAATTCAGAAGACATTCCCCAGCATGCCTTTTTCCACATTTATCACAAACTGGAAACTTAGTTTTCTTACCATCAGACTTTTTTGAAGAATTCTTACCTTTCTCCTGCCACCTCGGTCTCTTCTTCTGCTAGTTGTTATAGAACACTTGGTCATCAGCAAACACCATTTCCACCTTCTCAGTACATCGAACAAGCTTTTCATAACTTTTAAACTCACGAGAAGCTAATTCCCTTCGATATTTTGGTTTTAATCCTGAGTAAAAATGATTGATTTTAATATCAAGGTCTCGGATAAAATTTGGAGCATACCTTGCCAACCGAGTGAACCATTCTTCATAGGCAGCCACTGAGTCTTCCTCTTGCCTCAATTCCAAGAATTGTTTTTCCATCCTAAATCGAACATCCATAGGAAAATACTTCTCAAGAAACATACCTTTGAATTCATCCCAGTCGAGAGCATCAATCTCATCGGCGTCCCTGATATTTTTAACCATAGACCACCACTTATCTGATTCACCCTCCAAACGGTATATAGCAAGACTAACCTTTTGATTGTCTGAATACCCCATGACATCAAAAATCTTCTCCAGTGATTTAATCCACCCTTCATCTAGCACAGGGTCAGATGATCCTCTGAATGATGGTGGATGTTGCCTCATGAAATGTTCCACCACTGACATGTTTCTCTGTGGTTGATCTGGCTGATCTCTTGCATTGATACCACCACCATTTATCGCTGGGGTCAACTGTGCCATTACTGCAACAAACTGTTCAGTTCCAATACGGACCATTTCTGGATGCTGATTCGAAAGGTTATTTCCTTCTGTATGCCTTCCTAGCACTGCTTCCATGTTTCCTCTGCAGAAAACCATTCTGAACAAACATGTCTTAGATGAAGCAACATGGTAATCTTCAAATGCTATATCATTTCAAAAAAAATATTTTGGATAATCATTTAATAAAATTCTAACTCCTAAAGTTATCTAAACCGACCTCTGATACCAACTATAAGGCCCCAGCCTTAAACCTTACTTAATCTTGAGTTATTAGAAGATTACACATTGAGGATCTTTTCAGGTTTAGAGTTTTAGAGAATTAGATCATAAAACATGCATTACATTCCACATATAAACAAAGTTGTTACATAAAGATAGTATTCTTCATTCCCATCAATGGAAACACATTTAAAATAAAACATGGATTATTTCTTGACACTTCCTTGACACTATCATCATATCATGTACCTTTCCCTTGACCTGTGAAAAACATTTCAAAAAAACCTGGGATGAGCATAAAAAGCTCAGTATGGGTTATAAAAACATGGAAAGGAAACATGAGTTCGTATATACATAAGAATGAAATCATACTTTACCCATAAAAAATAGGCACTTTAACATACCTCATAAAATCATGAATAAATCATAGAAATCATAAGACATAAAGGTAACTTGAGGCATTCATAACATTCTTACGTAGGGAGTAACCCTCTTGGTTACGTTTGGAATACCCATCACAGTATATTCCCTAAAATCACTTCGGAGAAACCTTAACGTTTCACTCCTTCGTGTTACCCAATGCATTGGAGAGCTATATCGGGCTCACCCGCCCTTAGTTTATCACGGAACCACCCGTTTTCATAATAATGCCCAAGAACCTCAACATAATCATATCACATAAAACATGCATAAAGGAAACATAATATGCCCACCTTTCATTCACAAGATATCAATACAACACATTGATATAAAAACATTATGAAAACCATTTTCGATACCAAAATAAAATAAAATTAAAACATGGTATTTATTTTTCTTTTAAAAAGAAGGTATGGCTTGTAGAGAAAGCCGAAACTCAAATAACAGTCACGACGGCGGAGAAGTCGTTGTCGCCGCATACGTATGACAAAAACATTCCCTTTTGTTGTTTAGTAAACACTTCGTATAAAAAAGATTCCTTTTGAATAAACTTAAATGTCAAAGGGGTTTATACACCGTATAAAAGAAAGTTGTGTATAAAATAAAATATGCCTCAATGAAAGGAGATTGAGACGAAGTCCCATACCTCGTATCCGACTTGACCCGACCGTTCTTTAATCTCCTGAATAATAAACTTGAGTTAATATCTACTTGCTTATGAACCTTTTTCAAGTTCATTATTCCTTTTATACCATGTTATGAACATCATGTAATCATTTAAGTTAATAGTGTTCATTTTGTCGGTATTTGGTTCTTAAGTCAAAAATAGACTTCTTACACTTACATGTTGTTAATTTGGTCAAAGGTTAGTTATATTCAGAATGATATTAATGATTTGGATAACATATATATCATATACATTCAGAATATACATGTATTAATAATATTACATCACATTTAGACGTAAGAAATGAAATGCACCGTTCATGGAGACGGTAAGCCGTACGTACGCATGAACGCAACTTCCATTTCTATTTCGTATTTCTGGAATGGAATCATAATTATATAAGAGTATATTATAATTCCAGTATAATAACATATATAATATCATTAACTTTATCCTTTACACATCCCACATATGGTATTAACGAATCAAATCACTTTCAGGGGGCGGTAGTTCGCACTTCCTAAAATGAAGATATCGTGTTTACCCATAATGGAAACCATAAAGGTGTGCCCAAAATGAAAAAAAAACAGAAGATTAAGGAAAACATAAACATATTATATATCATATATAAAAATAGTGACATCATAATGGCCACCTTTGAATGTGTTAAATGAGTATTGAACAATCATCGTTTCGGGAGGCAGAATTTCGCCATCCACGGAAACCGTATGTTCTTTAACCATTTGATGTACTTGTGTGAGAGTGTAGCTCAAATAAATCTTATAACAACATCCTAGTATATTGAATATACTGTTTATGTTACAAAATAAGTAAATAAAAAGTGTTTAGGGGGTTGGAGAAGTAAAATAAAACAAATGAACATGAGAGAATGAATTACCTTTAAAAGTGTAAATTTTTTTGATTTGAGCCTAAAGGATTCCTTTTAAAGGATTCTTCCCAAAGGGAATCCTCTAGGATGAGGAGAGTGATGTGGAGAGAGTAAATGGGAAGGGTTTTGCCGAGACAAAGGCTTGAGGAGTGTGTGAAATGAGGTAGAGGTGGGGGCCTTTTATAAGAGGAGAGGAGGGGCACTTTTTGAAAGTAAAGAAATATTACTTTATTTGAAAATGTGTCTCGGTTTTAAAAGGTCCTACATTGATATAATTCGTGGATAAGGTGATAAGGGTTCGAAATACACCCATACAATAAGTTTTAGACATGTGTAGTTCATAGATTTTACATTATCTTTCCATTTTATTTAAATCGTCAAATAATGATGTCATCGCTACATCATTATTATGTCATAAATAATTTAATTAATTTAATGTATAAAAATTATAAAAAACTACTATGATGTAGGAAATCTTTTTATCTTTCCAATGACTATTTATAATCAAAAATTGGATCTTTATAACCCCATGTAAAAATTATTTTTGTAAAACATATTATGTTTGTGTCATTTTTACTTTTACATTAAATAAAAAGTTATTTATGTCATTTCCCAACCAAAGTGGATCCATGGGGTCCCCAAGTTTACCCATGGCTTTTCTTGGTCGGCCATGATACAACCAATGAGGGTAGGACATGTTTCAAGCTCATCTTATTTTATTAAAGCATTATTTTTACCTTAAACTACACTAATTACCACTAATCGCGATTAAGAACTTAATAAGTTACTATTCACCAAAAAATTATTATAATCTCATTGAACCACATTTTACTTCTTAATGAAAACCATGTATGTCGGATTTTTGAAATTCAAAACACAATGATGGCAAAATTTCATTTAAACGGAAAATCAGTCTTTATAAGTACCACTTAGTGGTTTCACTATACATACAAAATTGATATTTTTCAGAAAATTACCAAAAATTCACCATAAGCTATATTTGATATTCCAAATTTAAAAATGAAGTCTATTTTACAAAATTCATATCATATAAGTCACATTAATTTATTTAATAATTAATTCCCGCTGTCAGAGCAAATAGCGTGTTTTTATAAAACAAAAAGTATCAAAAGATTGACACTAGTTTAAGTCTAATTTCAAAGTGAAATTGATTCCAATGACCATAATTGGATAAAATGGTAAAAGTATATTCTAATTTCACTTCAAATCCAATTCAAAACATAATCTAATCATATAAATAAATTAGATTAAAAAGCAGTTTTGATGTAAAATGCAGTATTTTTCACTATTCATTAAAAAATGAACATTGTCAGAAAAATACCAAAAATTAAAACAAAGTAAATTTTGATGTCCCAATCATAAAGAATAAGTTTATTTTGACAAAAATAGTTTATAAAATTGTCAAAAGATAGATTTAAAAAGGGTTTTCCATCATAAGGCAGTAAAACAATCTTTTAAGAATATTAGTGTATTCTATGCTTAAGATTCAACTTATTTTCATTTGAAGCATCTAAAACACTATCTTATTCATTAATAGACATAGATAAAAATATCTAATATTCATTACTTACTTGGGATGTTACATCAACACTTTTCCAATCCTGATTGGATGCTTCATTTCTAACCTAGGGAATCCTATGGTCCATTATTGGGACCCCAAGGAGCCACATGGGATGGATAATTACACTTTAGATTAATTAATATACTGTAAAGGTAGAAGTGAAATAAACTAGTATCTCTTCGTAAATTAATTTTTTATGGTGTTATAACTGTTATATTTTCGACTATAAATATTAATTGGAAAGCTATAATTATTTTCTACATCAGGGTATTTTTTATAATTTTTATACATTGAATAAATTAATTTATTTACGACATAATAATGATGTAGTGTTTACCTCATTAACAAATAATTTAAATAAATAATATTATACATATTAAAAAAATATCCAAAAAATATCCAATCATTATTGGGAGATTTTATTTCAACCATGATTCATCTTATCTTTGACACTAATTATTTATGACTTTTAGAAACCGAATATCATTATGTAATAAAATAAAATTTTCATACTTTCCTAAAGACACCTCCTCCCACTTATAAAAGGAGACCTTTTATAACCAATTTTTCACACCAGTCAAGCTTTTTGGATCATCAAACCTTAGCCCAATTAAGCTCCCTAAATCCAACTAATTCTCTTAGATGCCTTACCTTAGGTATAAAGAACTTCAACAAACCCTTTTGGTTCAAACCAAAGTGAGTTACCCAAATTTAAGATAACAGTCTCTCTTAACTTATTTTCTTTTATTTTAATTCTCCAACCCCTAAACCCTTTTTATTCCATTATTTTATAACAAAACCATTATAATCAATATACTAGGATGTTTTAATAAGATTTATTCAAACTAAAATTACACAATCCTCCATATAATGGGTAAAGAACATAGTGTTTCGGTGGACGGAAAACTAACGCCTCACGAAACGATGATTGTTGGATTATCTCCCACCACCTCTCATACTGGACATTTAGATGAAAATATATTTATATATGATATATATTATTTTTAAATTTACTTTATTTCTCTGTTTTTTTCTTTTATAACAATCTTTTATGGTTTCCATTTTGGGTAAACGCGATAATTTCATTTGAGGATGTGCGGACTACCGCTCCAACAAAGTGATATAATTCGTTAATGCATTATGTGGGACATATAAATGATGAAGTTAATTATATAATATATTATATTATACTAGAATTATAATATATCTATGTATCATTAAGTTTTAATTCCATTAAAAATATAAATAGAAAAGGAAGTAGCGTTCATGCGTACGTACGACTTACTGTCTCCAGGAATGGTGCATTTCATTTTATAACCTCTAAATGTTATTTAATATTGTCAATACATGTATATAATTGATATATATGATACATATGATATATAAATAATTAATATAATGATGAAGGTAATTGACATTTTACCACATTAACAACATGTAATTATAAGGTGTTCAATTTTGACTCATGTACGAAATATCGACAAAACGACACTTAATAACTTAAATGATTACATAATGTTTATAACATTGTAATAAGTGATCTAAAAGGAATAATAAAATTGAAAAATATTCTTAATCAAGTAGAAGTTAACATTAGTTTATTATTTATGAGATTAAAGAATGAACGGGTCAAGTCAGACACGAGGTAAGGGACTTCATCTCAATATCCATTAATCGATGCATCCTTTGATTTAAACAAAAATTCCTTTAATAAGTTTTATAAAACCCATTGAATTTTCATTTCTAGGGGAATATTTTTCTATGAAGAGTTTTAATAAATGAAAAAAATGAATTTTTCTTTTCATGTATGTGGTGACAATGACCTTTCTGCCGCCGTGAGTATTATTTGTTCTTTGGCTTCTTTAATAATATGTAATGATTTTTTTCCCGGAAAATATATACCATAAACTCATTTATGTATTTTGGAATACAAAATGGATTTGAAAATGGTTTTTTTGTCAATATATTTATGTGATATATTTTAATTTAAATGTTTAAATTTTTTCTTTCCTTTATATTTGTTTTATGTGTAATGATTTTATAATGGTACTTGGACATTTGATGGGTGGTTATGTGATAAACCAAATGAAAGGGGGTAATATGATAAACCAAGATGGGTGGTAACATTATAACCTCAAATTCATTGGGTATGAAAGTCGGCTATATGGCTATTCCATTTAGTGATATGTGTGGAAGTCGACCGTATGGTTATTCCATTTAATTATGTTTATGTCCCAAGTCACCTTTATATGTTATGTGTTATTTATATTGTTTTTATGATAATAATTTGGTTAAAAAATTCTAAGAATTGATCTTTTATTCAATGAAGATTATTTACAAAATCATAAAGGAGAAATGTATTACATATTGTAATTTATTCATGGTTTACATGTTGTTTTAAAAAACTAATAGTTTTTCCTTGTTTGTGTATCTCTTACTGAGCTCTTTATGTGCATACCATGTTTTTGAAATGTTTTTCACAAGACATAAATTGGAATTGGGTCAATGATGGGATCATGGAAAATTCATGCTTTCTAAAACTTGGAACTGGACATGACTCTTTTTTTCAAAGAGTTTATATGTTGTGAAAAAATTGAAACTGGGTAGATGTGTCTACATGTAAAATTCAAGTTGTTATGTATATGTTATGACCTAACTCTCTAAATTTGAAAATATCAAAAGATCCCCAGTTTTAATTATTCATTTAATTCAATATTATTCAATGTTTAAGGCTGGGTCCTTATACTCAACGGCTCAGACGTTGCGTCAATCAGACACCCAGTCTATATGTTATTGGTCTTTTTGTCCTAGGGGCCCAGTTGGATTCATGCTCTATCCAGCCTAGCCATACCCAAAATTTATCCAAAACGCATGTGGGGTATACCAAAATGATCATCTCGGTCTATTTATTCAGGCACCATAGACGGTTCATCCATTATATTCTCATAACTCAAGATACGACCGAAAGAACGAAAAGGGTCGAAGTGGGTTTGGGTCTAGTCCGACCTAGTCAGACTATCCAGGCCCAAACTAGCCTGACCCAGCCTGAAATTGGTCCGAACATGGGTCCGACCCAGCCCACTAGGTCTGGCCCAGTGGGTAGCCCATGCAGGACGACCTACTGGGAAGTCTGCGAAGCGGCGTCCGCTTGGCGACCCCAGCTGGCTATATGGCCAGCCTTTCCTCTGCATGGCACACGATCGTGCCGCGCTATCTACTGTGGCTGGAAGTGAGGCAGAAACCCCTACACTGCGGTTGCGGCCTTGCATCGCAGCACCTATTCACTATAACGACCTGTCCCTCGGGGCCCGTTTCATGACTACCCCAATCCCGCCTTCCATATGACTAGGGTTGGTGAAAATAATCAAAGGAGTAATTCCCTAAATTGGGAAGGCATTGCCTTTATAACATGTAAAAACTCACAATAACTACACAACAATGTACCAACACAATTAAACTGTATTAAAAAGACTTCTGAAAAGTAAAAGGGGTTGGAATACAAGCCCAATAGTAATGGTACAAGTATAACTAAAATTCAATACAATGAAACAAATATAAATGACCGCTACTGGATCATCTTCCAAGGATCCTACCTGAAGGGTAGTTACAGTTCTCCACCTCAGCGCTCCATTTCCATCTATCTCCTCCGTGTACTAACACACCGTATGGTCTACCTATGGATACCGTCCTCTCCTGGTTCTCTCAGCTTCGATCATCGCTGTCTGTCATCTGCATCCAAAACAACAAGGTGCAGCCTAGCCCATGTAGGGGTTAGTATAATGATACTCGGTAGGGACCTCAAGACCCTCAATGTCTCACAAAAATTCACCAAGGATAAACCAGAAATTATGAAATCAAAAGATAACCTGAAATAGGTATATACCCTTACATATACCTAAGTTATCAAGTATTACATATCAATCATGTGGAAGAACAAAAAAGATCTAACTCAGATCAAACCAAGATTTATTCTAGGGGTAATATCATTCTGAACCCTCTGTTGCTGGATAACTCCTTCCCTATTTAGTACACTGGACCTGCCGCGTAACACAGAGGCACTTCCCAATAACCTTGGACTGATGAGGTACTCCACCTTTTGAGTACCACGGGTCTACCACGTCACACAATGGCGCTCCCCATCGTGGGTCTTTCGCATCACACAGAGGCACTCCCCCACATATCTTACTGATAAACTCTTCCTATTCATTATCATGGGTCTTCTACATCACCAATGTGCTCCCCACTATGGGTCTTCCACGACACCAAAGCACTCCCCAGTGGGAGACTCGAGTCACTATGAGTCAAAACGGTCACCAGTCATCAGGTCTCATCTAGCTACTAGGTTCCTACACAAATGATCACTCATCTCTGGAAGATCTTCTCCACAAGATACTAGTTGATGATTCAATTTCCACGAATTCCTATGACGAAGTATCTCAAAGTTCTTCCACGTCATAGGGATCTCAACGCAACAGATGGCGTGTCAATCGGACGTCGGGTCTAGGAGTTATTTTCCTTTTAGTCATGGGGGTCCAGTTGGATTCGTGCTCGGTCCAACCTGACCATTTCCCAACAAAATAAGAAACTCTAGTGGAATATACCCAAAGAGGCCGTCTTTCTCGAAGATTTACAGCACCACTGATGGTTCATAAAACCAAAGTTTTTTGTTCCAAAGTTATGGCCAAAAGAATGTAATAGGGGTCTTAGTGGGCCCTAGTCCGATCCGACCCAGTTAGACCGACATGGCCCAACCCTTTGGGTCTATCCCGGCCCGCAATGCAGCCTGGCCCGTGAGGTCCACGAGGGTGAAACGGGGGGCGGATCGGCTGAGGGGTACCGTGAGGTCCGTGCAACCGGCCGCAAGGGCACGGACCGGCAGTGAGGACGCGGACTGGTCACGAGGGCGCGGACCGGCTGCGAGGGCGCGGTTCGGCCACGAGGGCGCGAAACAGCAACGAGGGTGCGGAATGGCCGTCAGGGTTTGGACCAGCCCTTTGGGGAACAGACCGGCCGTGAGGGGCCCACACCGGCCATCTAGGATGGAGACGAGCCGCGGGTCGGCAGACCGCAGCGGCACGACATTTCATCTCGGCATACAATGGTGGCACGACGGACGGTTGCGGCGCAGCGGCTCAACAAGGCAGGAGGCGGCGGCGTGGCGGCTTGGCACGATAGACAAGGGAAGCGCAACATCTCAGCACGGCAGCCACGAGGTGGCTCAGCATGGCCGACGGTGGCACCATGGAGGCTCGACACGGCGACAACGTCCTAGCTCAGCACGGATGTAGCGCAACGAGGGTGTTCGGCCCGGGGTGGCACGACAGCTCGGTCTGGCCATGGGGGGCTCATCCAGGTGCAGGGCTGGTTCGGCCCAAGTGGTAAATAATCGTGGGGTGGCGCAGGTCGCAGATTCCACAGGTGGCATGGCAGGGTGTGGGGCTAGTTCAGCCGGGGATGTGAAGTATCGTGGATCGGTGCGGGTCGTAGAGGCTGTCGGTGGCGTCTCTGTTGCCTTCGTCACCTTTGCCACCTTCCTCCATTTCGAAGAGTACACCAAAGAAGAACATAGTAGGGGTCGGGCCATGTTTGTTTGGCCTACACCCTTTTCATTTTGAGTGGTAGGAAGTGGTTCACAATAATAGAAGCATGAACGTGAAACCATAATCTTTTGCAATTTTTATTCCCAACCCGAAAAGGAAAAGATGGGATTACATTGAATGAATTATAACACTAATAAAACCCCTCCCTTGTTTGTTGTTGGTGTTGGTGTGAGGAATATGGTGAATTCGTCGACGTTCACTTCCTCTGCCACACACCTCAAATCCCAAGCTCGTGCGTTGATTCGTCGTAGATGAAGACGTTCCTCATTGAAGTTCCTTATGTATAAAGCATTCTTCATTGGAAAAGCGTTCTCAAAATTCCACCAAAATGTAAAGTGCTGCCAAAATAATAAAATATCCCCTCTATTATGTTTGTTGGCATAAATTCAAATAGGTGGAATTAATTAATTTGTATCCACATAATTAATTGATGAGGTTGGCACAATTAATGTTGAGGTAGGTTGGCATAATTAATGTGTATGTAGGTAGGCATAATTAATGTGGAAGTAGCACAATAGTCTCCTCCACATTAATGAGGGTGTTGAATATGTTTCTACCTCGAGTGGGCCCCACCACCATAACCTCTCATGGGAGATTAGGCTTGGTTGGTCCCCACCACCATAACCTCTCATGATAGGTTATGGTCTGGTGGTCCCCGCACCTCAACTTCCACATGGAGGTTTTAACAAACAAAATAAATATAAAGCTACACATCTTTATTTTTTTTATTTATTAACGAAAAACTCAATAACTAACTTTCACCCTCTACCATCTATCGTTGAGGTGAATGTCTCCTTAATCGACAACTGGTGTTGTGAGTTCAACAATGCCCTCATATTTCAATTCCATGATCTGGTTCAAAAGATAGAAAACCATTATCTCACATTTACCGAACTTACAAAAAATAATGTTCAAAAATTCATTCCGAGAACTCCAGACCTCAGAATCACACACCGTCATTTTTCGCATTCTCATAAAATTACTATATATTTAAAAACAAAATGGAAATTCCGGGTCTTCACATTCTCTCCACCTCAGGGGTTTATGCCCCTATAAGCCAAAACTCAAACTAAGGGAAAAAGTGGGGGTATTGAGCATGCATAAGATCCACCTGCTCCCATATTCTTTCCTAGAGGTTTTTGTGCTACCAGAAAATTCATACTAGAGGTATAGACCATCCATGAAAGACCCACTCCTGTTGATCCTCAATATCTACTAAAAACTCCATAAAAGTCACTCCATCATTGTTATTTAGCTCGCCCTGGTCAATGATGTGAGAAGGGTCCTGCATGTATCTCCTCAGATGAGATACATGTAAGACATCGTGTACCCAGTGTAACTGAGGTGGAAGAGCTAAGTGGTAAGACACCATGCCAACATTGATTATGACCTAAAAAGTACCAATGAATCTTGGAGATAACATTATACCACAGCAAAATCACTATAGACCACGTCGAGGTGAGACCCGTAGAAATATGTGGTCTCTATCCTCGAACTCCATATGTCTCTGTCCCCTGTCGGAATATGACTTCTGTCTACTCTGTGCAATCTTCATCCACCCCTAGATGGTCTGCACCTTCTTTGTGGTAGCCAATACCATCTCTACATCCACTAGTGCAACTCCCCTTGGTCATTCCAACACAACCGTGATCTGCATGGTTGCTCATACAACACCTCAAAAGGTGCCATCCGTATGGTGGAGTCATAGCTTATGTTGTATGAAAACTCTACCAAAGAGAAGAGATCCTCCCAGCTGCGATCGATGTCGAGGACACAAGAACGTAACATTTCCTCAAGGGTCTGACTAGTCTGCTCATTCTAACCATTCGTCTATGGATGGAAGGGAGTGCTCAAAAAAAGCTGCATCCCAAAAGCCTCCTAAAACCCCTTCCAAATCCTAGGAATAAAATGTTGTCACAATTGGAGAAATCATAATGTTACTCCATGTAGCTGCACAATATCTTGCACATAGGGGTGTCCTAAGCTCTCTACTGAACCCTGCTCTCTGATCGGTATGAAGTGGGCTGACTTAGTGTGTTGTTCAATGATCACCCAGATAGAGTCATGTACCTTGGATGTTCATGGAAGTCCTATCACGATGTCCATGGTTATCACATCCCACATCCACTCTGGGACCACTAATGGCTTAACCATGCCTGTTGGTGCATGATTTTCCTCCTTCACTTGCTGAAAAGTGAGGCACCGAGAGTCAAACTCTGATACTTCCGTCTTCATTCTCGGTCACCAGTGATGTCATCAGAGATCCTGGTATATATTTTCTACCCCTGGATGTATAGCTAGAGGCGATGTGTGGAACTCCCTCAACACTTACACCTTAAGTGACACTGGTACCGTGGTACGTCCTCTGAAGAGGATGATTTCATCCCCACCATTAAAAAATCAATCAAGTGTATGTCCTGTGGATATCTAAGCACGTCATGTATCGTCGTAAATGTCCCCATGCTATGCCTCCTAGACTTACTGACGAAGTGGGGTTGTGACTGTAAGAGACTGAAGGAAAGTTTCTCAATCTATATCCACAAAGGAAATCTACAAAAAGGACATATCCTCCATCGCATTGCCTTGCAGCTATATACCAAATCACTTGTTGAGTGTATTTTCAAAAAATTCCCCCTTCCCAGGATTATAGACTACCTCGAAGTCATAGTCCTCGAGGAACTCAAGAAAATGTTGTTGTCTTGGGTTCATGTCCTCTGGAGAGAAGATATACCTGTGACTCTTGTAATCAGAGTACACGGTAAAATGCTCACCCATCAGATAGTGTCCCCACATCTTCAAAGAGAAGACTACTACTGCTAACTCTATGTCATGGGAAGCATAGTTTTACTCATTTTGTCTCAATTTTTGAGTACCATAAGCGATCACTACTCGCTCCTGCATCAGGAAACATCTGAGTCATATCCCTGATGTGTCGCAGTAGACTACAAACCCTACGCCCTCCTCTAGAAGCCTCAAGATGGGGGGGCACTAGTCAGCCTCTGCCTCAGCTAATAAAATCACTTTTGGAATCTCTCTAACCACACTATGGGTTTCCCCTTCTATGTCAAGGCTAATAATTATTATGCAACTCTGGATAAATCTATCACAAATCTCCGGTAGTATCCACCCAAATCTAGGAATCTTCATACCTCTGACACACTCTTGGGTGGCTCCCAAGTAAGTACCACCTCAATCATCACTGGATCCACTAAAACTCCAGCTTTCGATATGACATGTCTCAGAAAATTAAAATCTCGGATCCAGAACTGGCACTTTATGATCTTACAATAAAACATGTGCTCTTGGCGTGTGTCCAGTACTACCTGCAAATGATAGGCATGCTCCTACTCAGTAGTCGAGTAGTTCAAAATGTCCTCGATGAAGAATACAACAATGTGATCAAGGTATGCCTGAATGATAATGTTCATGAGTCCCATGAACACTGCTGGATCATTGGTTAATACGAATTGCATATCCATGAACCCGTAGTGGCCATACCGACATTTGAATGTCGTCTTCTTCCCATCCTCATATCGCACTATGAGCTGGTGATATCCTGATATATGGTCTATCCTCAAGACCCACCGTGCTACCATCAGCTGATCAAAGAGGTCATCAATCCCATGGATTGGGTACTTGTTCTTCATATTCACTTGCTCAGTGACTGGTAGTTGCACAAATACTCAAGCTTCCATCCTCCTTCTTGGAAAATAAAATTGGTGCTGCCTAGTAAGATCCATTGGGCCGGTTGAATCCCTTCCCCTGCAAGACCTCATGCTGCACCCGCAGCTCGCGATGCTCTACGGGAGCCATCTGATATGCTGGTGTAGATATCAGTGTCGTCCTAGGGTAAAATTTAATGTAACATTCAACCAATATACGAGGTGGTAGAACTGGTACATCATCAGGGAAAACATCGGTGTACTGGTCCACCACTATAGTATAACTTTGACTCTCCACTTCAACCTCTCTGAGGGTAAGGAAAGAAAACTGATGTGTAAGAGATAGAAACCTCCTCCAGGCGACACCATCATGTTATAAAAAGGGTCCCTTCTCTCTTGTGAAGTTAAACATGGTCCCATATGGGCTAACACACTGTACTTTGTATCTAATATAGTCTATCTGAGCATGGACTGTAGATAAATAGTTCATAACAAAGATGACATCGTAAGGCCTCGATGCCGCTAGTAAGAGATCTCATCCAAAGTTCTCACCTCCTAGAGTAATCTCTCACTACCAGTACCAGTGCGTAGTCATCAAATATACTCCCATACGAGTTTCTATCCATAATTATTGATCCAACCGCTCCATCAGAATCTTCTTTCTCAGAACGAGGGTTGTGTCAACAAAATAATGACTAGAATATGTGTCTATAAGTACTACCTATAAGGTGGAGTAGACAAAAATAGTACCTTTAATCAGCTCCAGAGTGTCGTGATCATAAGCCTCAGCTTCCAAGATATGATCTCTCTCATGTGAACCTTCTCCCTACAGTTGAGGTGGACCTCCTAGTGGTGTTGGAAATAACACCTCAAAACATTGTCCACCGCCAGCTGCACGACCATCTCCTCTACCACGTCATACTATTCCCTACAGAGCACCTCAATAGAATCTCTATCCATATCTGGGTTGTCCTATGACCGTTATCTGATCAACCATATGGCATGTCGGACAGCAAGAGCCATGTGACGCTACCCGCCGCATGAGTAACCATGCTCGATCCTAGCATATCTGTCTCTGCATCGGGTGCCCCACACAACCGACCCTGATTCATGAAGTCGTCCACCTGTAGGTATGGTCCTCTTGGACGTCTGTGTCATTTTTCTGCTTCTAGTAGGAGATGAATCTGTTATGTGATGACTGGTGGTGGATCTCGCTGATTGAGACTGCTCGGAAATGAAAATCCCCACTAGGAGGGAACTCTCTAACACCCCCAACTGCATCAGGATGATGAGTGAGATCATCAGAGATCTAATATCCCACCTGAGTCCCTACACGATGGTATGGGACCAGAATAATAGTTCTTGCACCATATATATGGAGTAACGTCATAGTTTAGTGAACCTCACTAAGTACTGAGATACAATCATGATGCCTTGTTGCAGATGATGTAGCTCTTGAATGTTCAATGCACGAAGAGTCATTGGAAAAAATGATGCTAGAAACAGTCTCTTGATGTCTGGCCAGAGAAGTGTCACTTCACCATGAACCTAGAGAATTAAGCTCCAACATCTTCCCGCTGCTACTTATAGAAGTCTGGTGGAAAGGATCACCATAAAATTGGCAGGTGTCCCTCCCAATCGGAAAACTCTGACCATGGCCTCCAGCCAATCCTATGTCGCGTATTGGTCCATCTCTCCCCTAACCCATGGTGGCCTCTGGTGCTGGAACACATTCAACGCACTCAAGTAGTTTGCACTGTCTGTTGTTGGGTTAGGTGGAATCGGGGGCCGAATGACGAATAGTACAGACGGTGCCTCCACTGGTGCTTATACTGGAAGAGGGCCACACACCGTGGCCTCATGGTTCAGTGGGATATCTGTGCGTATAAATCATGGAACCATGGGTGGCTACCTGTGTAGAAGCAATCTAAAAAGAAAAATGTGTGACATCATTAATAAGTTATACCCAGTGAGCTGACCTGGTGAGCTGTCACAATATATACATTTGAAAACACACACGCAATCAGTTTTTAATACACTGATTCAAAAAATAGAATTCAGTGTCCTGGTGTATGGATACATTATTCACCGCACCAAAAATGGTTTACCTAATCTGATAACCACATGAACTACACATAACACTATTTCCATTACAAATAAATATCATTGTCCTATATTCTGTGGTAGAACCGATTCCTCTGACACCAATTTGTCATGACCCATCTGTCGGGGCCCGTGTAGTGACTACCCAAAGCCCTCCACTTATAGGCCAGGGGTTGGCGACTATCACCAAAGGCGTAATTATCTAAAATGGGAAGTCATTGCCTTTATAACCTATAAACACTCACAACAACGTATAGAGCAAGGTACCAACACAAGTAAACTGTATAACAAAAAGAGTGCGAAAAAGTAAAAGGGGCCAGAATACAAGCCCAACAGTAAAGGAACAAGTACAACAAAAATTCTATACAACTGATTAATGAGAAAAGATAAATACTGGATCATCCAATGAGGATCCTACCAGAAGGGTAGGTATAGATCACCTCATCGGCTCTCTATGTCCATTTGTCTCCTTTGTGTACTGACACTCCGTATGGTCCACCTCTGGGTACCCGTCCTGTCCTGGTACTTTCATCCTCAATCAGCGATGTCTATCATCTGCAACCAACACAACAATTTTCGGGCATACCCCGTGCAGCGGTGAGTATTATGATTCTTAGAAGAGACCCTGATATCCTCAAGGTCTCACAAAAATCCACCAAGGATAAACCACATTGTATGAAATCAACTGATAACCCTACTAAGGTATATACCCATACATTTACTTAAGTAATCATGTAATCCATCTCAATCATGAGGGAAACACAAAGGTTCTAACTCAGCTAAAACTAGGATTTATTCTAGGGATGGTATCATTCTAAACCCTCGTCTGTGGGAGAACTCCCTCTCTATCGAGTATAGTGGGTCGATCGCATCACACATAGGCACTTTACACTAACCATTGACTGATGAGGTACTCCTCCTATCGAGTACCGTGGGTCTTTCGCGTCACACAGAGTCGCTCCCCATTGTGGGTTTGTCACGTCATAAAGAGGCCTACCCCCTCATATCCAACTGAGGTACTTCTCCTATAAAGTATCGTGAGTCTAATGCATCACCAACGTGCTACCCACTGTGGTTGTGCTGCGACACCAATGCGTTCACCACTGTACCAGTTGAGTCACTCCGAGTCAAAACGGTCAGTAGTCGTCAGGTCTCTCCCAACTACTAGGTTCTCACACAAATTCTCACTCGTCTTTGGAATATCCGCATCACAAGCTACTATTATATGCTCCAACTGCCACATAGTCCCACAAAAAGACCCTAAAAGGTACTCCATGTCATAGAGATATCAACGCAATAGACGGTGCATCAATCAGATGCTCGGTCTGTGAGTTATTTGCCTCTTAGTCTCGAGGGCCCAATTGGATTCGTGCTTGATCTAACCTGGCTGTTTCCAAACATAACCAAATACTCTAGTGGAATATCCTATAAGGGAAATTCTCATTCCATGATTTCCATCACCATTGATGCTTCGTCAAATGGACGTACAGTGCCAATGTTTTGTCCAAAAGAAAGTAAATTTGGTCTTAGAGGGCCTGTGTCCAGTCCAACCAGGTTAGACCTACCCAGGCCGACCCTTTGGGTATGGACCAGCCCACAATGCATCCCTTCCCATTGTGTCCATCCCAGCTTGTGAGGGCAATGAGGGTTCCACAGGGGTGTCTCGGACGATGTGTATTGTGAGGGCGGCAGACTCAGTCGCGAAGGTAGGGACTGGCTGCGAGGAGAACGGACCAGCCGTAGGTCGGTAGACCAGTTGAAAGGGAGTGAACAAGTTGTGAGGGGTACAAAAAGGATGCGGGGGGCATGAAATGACCACGAGGGGTACGGACCGGCTGCAGGGCAGTGGACCGCGGCAGCACGGTGGTTTGGCACGGTGCGTGGCGGCGGTGCAGCGACTCGGCAAGGTGGATGACTGTAGCGCGACAGCTCGTCATGGCAGTGGCGCGACGGCTCAGTGCGGTGACGACACGGTGGCTTTGCATGGAGGTGGCGTGGTGAGTGGGTTTGTCTTGGTGCATCATGATGGCTCAGTCCGGCTGCAGGTGGCTCGGCCAGGTACATGACCGGTTTGTCCAGGGAGACGAACCACCAATGGGCAGCGCGGGTTGCAAAGGTCGCGGGTGGTGGCACTGTTGCCTTCATCACCTTCATCACCATTATCCATTTCGAAGAGTACAACATATAAGAACGACAGAGGGGTCACGACATGTTTGTTTGGCCCACACCCTTCGTGTATAGATTAGTAGCAAGTTGTTCACAAAGAATGAAGCATGACAATGAAACCATAATCTTCGCAATGTTTATTCCCAACCTACACAGGAAAAGAATAGAATACATGGAAAAATTATCACTAAAATAAAATACCTACATTTTTTATTGTTGGTGTTGGAATGAGGATGAAGGTGAAGTCGTCGACATTTATCTCATCCACCACACACCTCCAATTTCAGGCTCGTGCATTGATTCGTCAATGATAAAAACATTCATTGTCGGCCTTCTTCATTGAGGAAGAGTTCTTCATTGTAGATGATTTCTCCCAATTCCACCCAAATGTAAAGTGGTTCCAAAATATTTGATTATCCCATCTATTATGTTTTTTTCGCATAAATTCTAATTGGATAAATTTAATGAGTTTGATCCACTTAATTAGTTGATTATGTTGGCACAATTAATGTGGAGGAAGGATGAAATAATTAATATTGAGGTAGGTTGGCATAATTAATGTGGAAGAAGCTCAAGAGGCTTCTCTGCATTAATGAGGAAGTTGTAGATGTTTCTATGTCCGGTGTTCCCCACCACCATAATCTCTCAACGGGAGATTAAGGTCTAGTGGTCCCCACACCTCAACTTCCACATGGATGTTTTAACAAACAAAATAAAAATAAAGCTGCACAACACTATTTTTTACTTTATTCATTCACAAAAACCCAAAAATCAAAAATCCACCATCAACCATCTTCTGTCGAGATAAATGTCTTCTTAAGGGAAAATCGGTGTTGAGAGTTCAACGGTGCCCACAGATTTCAATTCCGAGCCCCAATTCAAAAGTTAGAAAAACCCACTTAGACGTTTACTGAACGTACCCTTAATAATGTTAAAAAATTCATTTCCGGCACTCCAGGCCTCAGAATCATGCTCCGTAAATTTTTGTGGACTCTAAAAATTCCCATATATTTAAAAAAAATTACTTAGAAATTACGGGTCTTTACATTCTCCAGGCGGTGCAGATGCATACTAATGCCCCCTTCACGCGGCCGGCTACCTCCGGCCGCCACCCTTTCTTTGTCGCGACCCTTCTTCAGCAACACAGTTGTGATGTCTCCTTCATCGCAGCCGACCGGATTACCCGCGTTAAACCCAAGTCCCAACGGTTCCAGTCATATGAATGAGTCGCCATCTTCCTCTATCATGAAGAACACAACAAAAACCACAACGATTGCGGAGTGTTTGGGCCATGTTCGTTTGGCCCACACCCTCTGCATTATATTGGAAGAAAGCGACATAGACATTCGTAATTCACGAATGATGTAAAGAATGATGTAACGGTAATCTAAATAATAAACCATACCTCCGGTTTTTTAGAGAGCATCAACATTTGAAGAAGTGTCAGGGTTCATTATCCCAGCAAAAATCCTCCAACGACGCCACTCCATCGACATTATTCAATTCGTGGATTGGGGTCTCTCGTCACCACCCTCCGAAACCACCTTTATACCCCATGTGTTGGGCGTCACGACACTTTACCATATATTCGTCTCTTGGTGAAGTCATGCCAATCCCCCCCCCCCCAAGCCCCATATAAATAGGATAGGTGGAGGATAAGTAACGATAGTGGAATTTATGAAGGTTCTTTTAAAAGGAACCTTCCTAAATTCC
This sequence comes from Viscum album, assembly GCA_963277665.1. NCBI lineage: Eukaryota > Viridiplantae > Streptophyta > Magnoliopsida > Santalales > Viscaceae > Viscum > Viscum album. The sequence goes on along the minus strand of OY728164.1, from coordinate 1,811,614,552 downwards.
CACAATGCTGTTACTTAGTATTTGAAGGGATCATCCCATTTAATTTAAATTGGTGCAATTAAATAGGAGGATTCTAAGGGGCTTCCCCACATTAAAGAGGTAGTAGGGTGGTCCCCACCACCATTAATTAAAAAATTGGGCTTTTCAAGCTCGGGCGGTTCCCACCTCAAAGAATTCAATTGAAAGGTTATAATAAAAAAAATTATTCTTTATTTAATTACTATTCCCACAAAAAACTTGAAATCTTACTTTCACCCTTACCTATTGTGGTCGAGGTGAAAGTATCCTTTAGAGAATATTGTTTCTATGATTTCAAAGGTGTCCTCAGATTTCCATTCCGAGCACAGTTTAAAAAGTAACAAAAACATACTCGCATGTTCACTGAACATACCCGAAAAATGTTTAGAAATTCATTATGGGCACTTCGAGCCTCAAAATCACGAGCAATCAATTTTTTTGGACTCATAAAATTACAGTATAATGAAAATAAATTAAATGGATTTTCTTGGGTCATTACAAGAGCCATCTATATATTGGAATGAAAATTGTTATTATAAGAAAATTCAACCAAATAAAGATGTTAGTCCCAACAACCATAGTAATTCATTGAGCAAGAATGTATCATAACCTCCGATGTCTGAATTTTTCATTCAGACCGTCCATCTGTTTAGAATGAAAACATGTACTAAAATTTAATTCATTACCCAATAAGTTTTTAAGGCCTTTCCAAATGTCAGAAGTAAACCTGAGGTCATGATCAGATACAATGGAGAGGGTAACTCCATGAAGCATGCCTATCTCTTTTACATAAAACCGATAATGTAGATCTAGAGAAAAAGTATCTCGAATAGGATGGAAATGAGATTATTTTTTCAATCATTCAACAACAAATAAGATTGCATTATTACCTCGAGATGTCTTCGATAATCCCACAATGAAGTCAATGGATATGTTTTCCCATTTATGTTCATGCACTGGTAAAGGGTGAAGCATCCCTTCTGGTAACATCCGCTCTACTTTAACCTAGTGAAAAGTCAATCAATTCATAGTAAAATCACCAATATCTCTTTTCATTCCCTCCAAACAGTAATACTTCTGAAGATATCTGTACATATTAGTATATCCACGATAAACTCAAAACATAAAACTATTAGATTCACATGATAAATCATTCCTTAACTTTGATTGACAAGGAACACATAATATTTTCCAAACCCTCAATACACGATCATTATCAATGTTAAAATTAGGAAACATACCCTTCTAAACCTACTCTATCATTTTCTACAACTGAATATCTTCCTTCTGTGATTGCTAAATTATTTCTGATAGTGATGATTTCCATGACTCCTAAAAAAATAGAGGAATCTCCTACACCAAAAACTTTTATTCAAATTTTAATAAACTTTTTAATCAAAGGATCTTGTTCAAAATGTGACAAGATTAATGTAGCAATACATTTCTAAATCAAAGCATCAACCACATTATTTTTTTCCCATGGTGTTAAGGAATCATGCATTCATAATCCATTAATAATTCTAGCCATATCCTCTGTATCATTTTTAATTCTTTCTGAGTGATTATATACACTAAACATTTGTGGTTAGTATATATTTCACATTTTACTCCCTACAAATGATGCCACCAATTTCTTAATGAAAAAAATAGCTAATTCCAAATAATGTTTAGACAAATTTAACTCATGAGATTTCAACTAAAGTAATGCATATGTAATTACCTGTTCATATTGCATTAAGATGCAAAAATGTCCATTCAACGAAGAATCACTGTAGATAACAAATTCACCGTCTCTGGATGGTAATGCCAAAACTGGAGCATTCACTGATATTATTTTCAATTCTTGAAAAACAATCATCACATACATTTGTACAAATGAACATAACACCTTTTCAACTTAACATAGTGACTGTGCTAGATAACATTGCAAAATCATCAACATACCTCTAGTAATAACCCTCCAAACCAAGAAAACTATTGATCGAGGTTATATTTTTGAGCCTTGGACATTCTTAAACAACTTTTTCTATAGGATCAATAGTATGCCATTTTTGAATTAATGTTATCAAGTAATAAAATTGTTTGTTACCTAAACTCACACTTGCAAAATTTCCCATACCGTTTCTTTTCTTTTAATGTTTTCAATACAACCTTTAAATGAATTTCATGTTTCACTTTACTTTTGGAATAAACCAATATATCCACAATGATCAAATCAAAAACATATCCAAGATTTCACAGAAAATTATATTCATATGATCTATAAATAAAACAGGTGAATTGGTTAACCCAAAAGGCACAACCAAAAATTTATAATGGCCATATCTAATATGAAACACAGTTTTTATAATGACTTCTAAAATTACATTCAACTGATGGAACCACAACCTTAAGTCAATCTTTGAAAAATACTAAGCTCCCTATAGCTAATAAAACAAATCATAATTGAGGAAAATGATACTTGTTCTTAATAGTGATGTTATTCAATGCTCTATAATCAATGTAATGTCTCATTGAACAATCTTTATTTTTGTCAAACAAGGAATGAGAACCCCCTAGTGATGTTATAGGTTGAATTAATCATTTATCTAATTACTCATCCAATTAATTCATTAACTATAAAAGTTAAATATGACCCATTCAATAAAGGGGGTTTTGAAATTGGAATAACATCATAATATAATCCAAACAATAATTCAACTTCTTGATGAAGTATTATAGTAGGAAAATCTTCATAAAAACATAAAGATACTAATTTACCACTTGAACATCATTAATCTGAATAGTTCATTATTTTTCAAAAATATGTGCATGGTAACATTCATTTACATATTTTACTAGTTTCTCAGCTTCCTGATATGTTATCAAATGTAAGAGTTAATTATTTTAATAAAACATGAATTCGTTTTACAAAGAAACCAATTTAGATCTGCTGTCAATATTATCATGATAAACAGAAAGCCAATCGATACCCAAAATTACATGAAACTATACTAGAGGAATAATAATATCGTTTGAAGGTAGGTTCTGTCTGCACAAAAGGAAAAGAAGATTATTATAATTTCTTTTTTCTAAACATTTCTTTCTAGTGATTTTTCTATATGTTCAAGATTTATATCTTGATATGTAATTCCCAATTTACCCAAAATTTATTCCCAAATGGATGAATGTGTAGACCTTGTAACAAACGAAACATTATCATAATCTGAAAAAACAAAATTTTTAATTGATATTACTTCATTTATTGCCCAATATCATCTAAATTAGTAAAAAAGGATTTAACCACCCATTTCTTCATGTTTTCTGGATGCTTTCCCTCAATTGATTTCTTCGTTCGTCACTCATTTTCATAATAACCCATTTCATTTCACATAAAACATTTTACTGATTGTAAATCATATTTTTTCTTTACCATTAGCTTTATATTTTTAAATATATCTATGAGCCTAATGTCCCATTTTACCACATTGAAAGCACTTACAATAATTTAAAAGACCTTACCCAACATGATTTTTACCACAATTTTCACGCACTATAAACATAAGGTTCTTACCATCAGAATCTTTTGAAGTGTTCGTCCATTTTGTCTGCCACCTCGACCACTTATTATGTTGTTTTTCAAAGAACACCTGGTCACTAGCAAACTCTATTTCCACCTTCTCTGCATATCAAATTTGTTTCTCATAACATTGGAGCTCATGAAAATCTAAATATTTTTGATACATTGGCTTTAATTTTGAGAAGAAATGATTGGTCTTACTATTAGTATCTAATGTGAAATTTAGAGGATACCATTCTAGTCAAGAAATTTTTGATTCATAAGAAGCATCTTATTAATCCTCCTACCTCAATTCAAGTAATTGTTTTTCCATCCAAAAACAAACCTCATTAGGAAAATATTTCTCACGAAACAAAGCATTGAATTCATCTCAATCAAGAGCTGGTATGCCCACACTATCCCTGATATTTTTAACCACCGACTACCACTAATCGGATTCCCCATCAAAATTATGAATAGAGAGACAACCCTTTTGATGTTCTGAACACCCCATGACATCATAAATCTTTCCTAGTTCCTTAATCCACCCTTCTACAAGCATAGGGTCAGATGATCCTATGAATGAAGAGGGATGTTGCCCTATGAAATGATCCACTACTGACATGTTCATCAATGGTAAATATGGATGATCTCATGCATTGACAACACCACCATATATGGCATGAGTCAACTGTTCCATCAGTACAAAAAAAATTTCAACTCTGTATCCAACAATCTCAGGTTGTGGATTTGGAAGGTTGTCTTCCTCTTGATATCTTCCAATCATATCTTTACTATTCTCTCTTTGGGAAACCATTCTAAAGATAAAATATATTAGGAGAACAGACATTGTAATTTTTTAATGCTAAATAATTAAAATCTTACCATAAATTAATTTATGGATATTAATTTAACAATATCCTAACTCCTAATGTTATCTAAACCGACCTCTGCTAGAAACTATTAGGACCCAGCCTTAAAACATTACACAATCTTGAATTAAATGAATATTTCATGTTTGGGATATTTTTAGGTTTAGAGTTTTAGATAACTAGGCCAGAACTATTACATTAGATATAAAAAATTACAAATTAGACACTTCTACTTGTATTATATATTTTCATAAAATAAAAATCATGAAAAAAGAGTAATATCTGGTTCAATTATTTAGACAACATGACTTTTCCTTGATCCGATAATTGACCATATTCATCTCTATGTCATGTGACATCATTTCAAAACATGGGATGAGCATAAAAATATTAGTAAGGGTTATAAAATAAAGAAATAAAACATTAATATGTCAAAACAAAATATTTTTAACATAGCTCCTGAAATCATAATATTTATGAATAAAAAATAGAAAACATTAATCATAATGGTAACATGTGTCATCCATACATTACTTACATTGTAACTTTCACTACTGAATATGGAGTTACATTTGGAATAACCTTCAAAGTATATTCCCTAAATCACTTATGAGAATCACTTTCATTTACTTCCATCACGTTACCCAATTCATTAGAGAGCTATCTCGGGCTCACCGGCCAAATGTTTATCATGGAACCATCGTATACTTAAACAATTCCCAAGAACCATAACACATAAAACACGCATGAACAAAAGAAAACAATTCTGCATTTCAATCACAATATATCATTTCAAGATATTGAAATAGTAAATTCTTTATGAAAACCATTTTCAATACCAAAATACAAAAAAGGAATTACGGTAATTATTTTCCATAAAAAATACTATGACATGTTATGGAAGCCAGAGATAAAACAATACTCGTGGCATAGGAAATGTCATTATCACCATGTATGTTAAAAAGAAACAATCCATTTTGTAATTTTGTTAAATTATTCATTGGAAATGATTCCCTTTGAATTAAATGATTTTTCAATAAAAAATTAAACAATATAAAACAAAGTTGTGTATAAATCAAAATATGCCACCATGAATGGTGATTGTAACAAATCCCCTTACATCGTGTCTGAATTTACTTGTATTTTCTTTAAATCTCTTGAATAGTAATTTTTTTTTAATTTATTCTTGATTATGAACCATTTTCATGTTTATTATTCATTTTACATCACTTATTACCCCATTATAAACATTGGATAATCATTTAAATTAATAACGGTCCTTTTATCGATATTTTGTACTTATAATTACATATTCTCCATGTTGTCAAAATTAAAATATATATTGAATGATATTTATGATTTAAATATCATATAATTAATATATATCCATTATATATGTATTTAGAATATTCCATATCATTTGGATATATGAAAATTTAAGCACCGTTCTTGGAGACGGTAAGCCTAACTTACTCATGAACGATAATTTCATTTATTTTTTTCAATTTTAAATGAATGAAAAAATGATACATAGTTATATTATAATAATTTTATAATATAATATTATACATACATTACATATTTTCATTATCACCATCCTTTATACATTAAATATACGGCATGAACGAGCCATGATAGTTTGAGGGGGCGGTAGTCTGCACTTCCTCAAATGAAATTATCGTATATATACAACATAAAAAGCATAATGCTCTGTTCTAAAAAATAATTACAAAATCATAGAGATAAAATATATATCATATATATCATATATAATGGCAGTTCTATCAAAGTGGCCATTATTAGAGGCAGTAGGATGTAATTGAACAATCATTATTTCGGGATGCAGTAGTTCGCCGTCAGGAAAAACTATATAATTGTATCCATTAGATGGAGGTTTGTGAATGTTTAGTTCGAATCATTATCATAATAACAACCTACTATATTGAGGGTACTTGTTTTTTTATAAAATAAAGGAATAAAAATAGTTTATGGGGTTGGAAATAAAAAAATAGAAACGCAATTAAAAGAATTCATTACCTTTAAATCATGTAAATCCCATTGAATTGAACCAAAAGGATTTAATAAAGTTCCTTCTTACTAAAGTATGTCTTAAAAGTGTAATAGTGGGATTTTGGGACCTTATTTTGGAATCAATTAGATGAGACATTGGGGTTGATTGGTGTGAGTAATGGGTTAGATGTGATGGAATTTTATATGGGGGAGGAGGGGCTCTTTAAGAATGTTTGAAAATATTATATTATTATAAACTAAATTTCTATTTTTAAAAGGTCCCAAAATTATTAAATTATAAGATAATATGATAATTATTCTAAATCCACTCAATAAATTTGTTTTATAAATGTTTTGGTTTCAATACAACCTTAACATTAAGTTTTAAACTTTAGTTAACTAATTTGACTCTTAAAATGTCTTCTTGTGTATTCACTCTATAAGTATAATATAGTTACTATAAAATTCCAATAGAATGACAAGTGGTTCATTATTAAAATTTTCCAACTTTTTTAAGTTATTTTTGTGAATCAATGATTTTTAGGATTATTATATCATTTAATAAAATATTTTTTTTTAAAAAAACTCATTTATGTCAATTTAGATACTATTCATATCATGTATTTCTATAGAATCCATAAATGATTGATTATTTCGAAAAACATCATTAGATCAAAGATAACAAGTTATAATAACATCTAAAATTTTTTTACTGCATAAAAAGTTTCAAAATAAAGTTCTTTTACCATTTATAATCTCATTTACTTATTACATTCATTAATGAGTTAACCATTACATCGTCATTGTGTCATAAATAAATTTATTTATTTGATGTCTAAAAATTATAAATAAAATACCATGATTTAGTAATATTTTTATATTTCTAATTAATAGTAATAATAAAATATATAAATTATTTAAACCCATATTAATATTGTTTTATAAAAATAATACATGTTTTTGGTTTTTATTTTTTACATTAAATAAAAATATATTAATGTAATTATCTTACCCAAGAGGAATTCAAATGCAAAATGATTCAAACAAAGATTTTATTGGTTTGACGTGACTCATAAAATAGTTTTAGGAAAATTTTTATGGTTATTTTTTGTTATTATTATATTATTTTTACCTTGAATTACCCTATTTTTCTTTAACAATGGAAAATAAAAATCAATAATTAGTATTCACGAAAAATAATTTTCATCACAAAAAACCAAATTTTACTCACTGAAAAAAAACATTTATTTATAATTTTTGAAATTATAGTCTCAAAAGTAGAAATATTTCATTAAAATGAAGAAGTCATATTTTGAACTACAAAGTAGTATTTGTCACTATTCATCAAAAATTTAATGTTTTCAAAAAAATACCAAAAAATTCCCCAACGATAAATTTGATATTCTGAATTCAAAAATGATATCTATTTAACCGTATTAAAAACATAGAATTTGAATTAATTTGTTTAAAATTTAATCTCGTTATCAAAACCCGAAACCTTGTTTTTAGGAAATATTAACTTTAAAAAGATTGACTTGTGTTTATGTCCAATTTAAGAGTGAAATTTCATCCAATGAAAAAAATTGGATTAAATGGTAAAAATATAAAACAATTATAATTTGAATCAAATTAAAATAACATTATATATATATATAAATAAATTATATGAAAAGGCGGTTTTGAATTAAAATGTTGTATATTTCACTATTCATTAAAAAATAAATGTTATCAGAAAAATACCAAAATTTTATCCAAAGTATATTTTTATTTCCCTATTTTAAAGATAAATATTATTTTTTCAAATAGAACATATATAAGTTTAAAAACTATATTTAAAAAAGGGTTCTTCATCCAACGGTGGTAAATCATCCTTTTAAAGAATATTAGAGTAATTATTCTAAAAATTGGATTTGTTAACATTTTAAGCCTCTAACATTTATTGGATACATGAAAAAAGATTTATGAAACATGTTTAATCATAATATGGTTAGTTATGTTCATTCCCAACAATAAAATTGTCACGACCTGTCCTCGGGGCCCATGCCGCGATAACCCCAAACTGCCTTCCATAGGCCAGCGGCTGGCGACTAGCACCAAAGGTGTAATTCCAATAAAAAGGGAATTCATTGCCTTTATTTACTAAATAAACAACAGATTATGCAACTTGAAGTAAACACTAAGTAAAACTGTATACCAAATAAAGTTCTGAAAGGAAAGGGGCCGGAAATACAAGCCCAATAATAATGTATAAACAACTATAAAACTAGTACAACTACAGAAATGTAAAACAAAAACTACTTAATCCTCCTTCGGGAATCCCACATGAAGGGTGGGTACAGATGGCCTCCTAAGAACCCCAAGTCCATCCGTCTGCTCCGTGTACGTCTCGCCAAGTGGTCCACCACTAGGTACCGTTCATCTCTACAACTCTCTACCACGATCAGCGATGTCCGTCGTCTGCAACCAACTTTACGAAGTGCGGGCATAGCCTGTGAAGAGGTGAGTATAAAGACACTCAGTAGGGACCCCGATACCCCCAAAGATCTCCCAGAATACATGAAGGATAAACCACAGAATAATATACAATCACGAAGTATCAACCAACCCTACTTAGGTATATGCCCAAACATATACCTATGTTATGAATCACAGTTCGTCTCCAACTCTCGAGCCCAAGCACAACCATGTCCACACAGGATGTAAAATCAATCACCTAAATGATAAATGATTAAAAGTAAAGACTCAACTCACACTACATTACTTCTTTCGTAGAGTGATAGAGATGATGAAATGTAGTCACTGATTCATATAAGCTTTCATAACCACAAATGATATAGGACCAGATAAGATGTCTGACCCACACAGGATACAAGACCAGCTATTCTGTCGGACCCACATAGGATACATGAACAGAAGTCAGAATTGTTGGACCCATAGAGGTTTCCGGTTCAATGATTATCAATGTCGAACTAACAGAGGATTCTTGTATAGTAGTCGTCACTGTTGAACCCACGGAGGATTCCAGTATAGTATTCATCGCAGTCACAGCCGGCCCTACGGTTCTCTTACACAACATGCTTGATTCTGGGAGGGTGCGCTCTTCAAGCCATGTGTCGATACATCAACTGTCACGAAGTTATGAGTAGATGTATCTCATAGTTCCGTATAATCAAAATGAACTCAACGTGATAGACGACGTGCCAATCAGACACATGATCTAAGAGTTATTGGTGTTTCTGTTCTAGGGGTCTGGTTCGATTTTACGCTTGATCCAGCCCATCTGTTTTCCAAATTTCTCCAAAACTCACTTAGAGTATTCCAAAAGGACCGCATCATCGTGAGGGACCCAGTGTGAAAGATGGAACGACGATCGGACGCGCGGTCTAGGAGATATTCATATTTAAGCGAATTCCGGCCCGACCTGTCAATACCAGTGGGCTGGCGGGTCGGCCAGAGCCGACTCGGCAGGTCCGAACCAGCTGGGGGGGTCAACCCGGCTTGGCTCAGTGGGTCCGACCTAATTGGGGGGTCATCCCGGCCCCGTGGGGCATAACAAAACTGAGGTCCCGGCCCACACTGCGAGCCGGTCCAGTTCGCCCGGTGGTGCGGCCTCTCCCCTGCACGGCTGGCCCTAGCCAGCTGGTTCTGCCCAGTGCATGAAGCTCGCACAGTGGGCCATGACTCATCCCACACGGTTCCTGCAAGCACCACGATTCTCCAGCCCGGCCGGCAGGAGGACGGCCAGTTTTCCCTGCCGAGCAGCCTGTGGATGCGGGTCATGGTCTTCTCCGCATGGCACCTGTAGGCATCGCTGCTTTCTATCCCGGCTGGCAGGCTGCCATCCGGCAAGTGGCCTACCAGTTATTCCAGCCGAGCAGCCAGCGGATGCAGACCACAGTCTCCCTCCACGCGGCGCCTTCATGTGCCACGACTCATACACGCGGACCGGCCGGATCGGCCGGCCAGTTATCCCACGGTCTGGGCGCCCTCAGCAGCTATCAGTCTCCCTCCATGCAGTCGGCGTGCGGTCGCCACTGCCACTGCCGCCTCCGGTTTCCGACGCCACCACCTCCACCATCCCATGGTTCTTCTCCAGTGCGGTGAGACAACACCGCGACCTTTCAGCTTCGCCTCCGACGTCAATCAATAACAACCAACAGAAGGGCGTTAGGTTGTGTTGGTTCGACCCACGCCCACCGCATTAGGTGATATCAATTGGCCAATGGTGAACCAAAGCATTAAATGAAGAATGAGGGAATGATTTTATACATTTAAATATAATCAAATCCCCCTACCTTGTATTTTTCGTTGTACGATGACGTGTTGTGGAAGACGGGCGTTGCAGAAGACTGACGTTGTTCCGTCAATGTTGGAGGGAGTAGAGCTCGGTGTTGTCGAGTCAAGACTATTACCTTAGTGTACTTTGTGGGTGACAGTGCTTCCCTTCCTTGCTCAGGTTGAATAATATAGAAGATAATTAATTCATTTTTCATTTGAGATAAATGGCATTCTTCGTGTTCTTCACGTTCCTCTTTGGATGAATTATTCTCCTCCTCTGCATAGTTCTCCCAACCGAGCTTATGACAACCAAACTAAAAAAAATAACAGCCTCCACATACATTAATGATTTCATGCATTTCAAAATAATTCAAAATAATTCATAACCCCACATATTAATTAATTAAGGCATTAATTAATCCTTGTGTTGGCACCATTATGAGGGAAGGTGGAAAGGATCCACCATAAAGTGGGAGTTCAAGAGTAAAAAGGGGGGTTTGAAGGGGAGTTGAGGGGTTTGAACTCTTGTGGGACCCACCATAAAATATCCTCCCATGGGAGGTTATTTGTGGGTGGGCCCCAAATCCTACTTCCACTTGGGGGAAACCCTCCACTTAAATAATGTTATGTGACACATATTTTTTATTTAATTTATTAAGAATCCCCAAAAATTAACTTCCACTCTCGATATAACGCAACTTCTGTAATGGTATCCTAAAGTTAATACCAGTGTTTTGAGTTTATCAGTGTTTTCATATTTCAATTCCGAGCACCGGTTGAAATTATATAAAAACATGCACTTATGTTTACTAAACGTACCTGAAAAAACGTCAGAAATTGATTCCATGAACATTGGGCCTTAGAATCAAGCACCGTCAGAAACTATGGTCTCATAAAATTCCCATGTTTTTAAGAAAAAAACATTCCACTGCATTTATAGGTCTTCAAATTCTCCCCACCTTCTGTATTTACGTCCCCATAAGCTACATCACACACTAAGGGAATAAATGGGGGTACTGAGCATACATCTGAGCCTCCCACTCCCATGTGCCCTCCTAGTGGTTTTTGTGCTGCCAGGGAATGCACTCTAGAGGAATCGACCATAAATGTAGGACCCTCTCTTGTCGATCCTCAATCTCCATTGGAACCTCTGTGAATGTCGCCCGGTCATCTACGTCCAGCTCTTTATGGTCGATAATGTGGGACGGGTCGTGAACTTATCTTCTCAGGTGAGATACGTTGAAGACGTCGTGCACCCGGTGTAACTGAGGTTGAAGGGCCAGGCAGTAAGCCACCTCAACTACTCTTTCAAGGACATAAAAAGGTCCGATAAATCATGGAGATAACTTTCCACCTCGATCAAATCTCCGTAGACCTCTTCGAGGTGAGACACGTAAGAAGATGTGGTCTCCATCCTTGAACACCAGAGGTCTCCATCTCCTATTAGCATAGGACTTTTGTATACTCTATGTAGTCTTAATCTGATCCTGAATGATCTGTACCTTCTCCATCGTATCCTGTACCATCTCTTGTTCTACAAGTGCTGACTACCGTGGTCCATTCTAACATAGTTGTGATCTACATGGTCGGCCATACAATGCCTTGTAAGTTGCCATCCCGATTGTGGAATGGTAGTTGTTGTTGTAGGAAAACACCACCAGGGGTAGTTGATCCTCCCAGCTGTGACCAAAGTCAAGGACACATGCACAGAGCATGTCCTTGAGAGTCGGAATGGTCATCTTAGTATGACCATCCATATGAGGATTGAAGGTAGTGCTTAAGAGAATGTGTGTCCCAAAAGCCTCATTCAACCACTTCCATAGCCGATAAGTGAAATGAGCATCCCGATTGGAGATGATAGTCTATGTAACACCAAGAATCCGTACAATCACATGTATGTAGAGGCGTCTCATGCTCTCTACTGAGCCCTACTCTCTGATCAGTATGAAATGGGCCGACTTGGCGAGTCGATCGACAATGACCCAGATAGTGTTGTGTCCTCTAGATGTATGTGGATGTATTGTCATTAAATCCATGGATATCCCATCCCACATACACTTTGGGACCTCTAAGGGATGAACCAAGCCTGCTGAAACTAGGTGCTCCGCCTTCACTTGCTAACAAGTGAGGCATCACGAGAAAAACTCTGCTACCGCCTTCTTCATACCCTGCCACCATTGATGTCGTCTGAGGTCATGATACATCTTAGCCACTCCTGGATGTACCGCTAGAGGGGAAGTGTGGAACTCTCTCAACATCGCCTACTGTAGTGCAATTGGTACCATGGTACGTCCTTTAAAGAGGATGATGTGCTCCCCACCTTAAGAGAACCCATCAGGTGCCTGTACAGAGGATATCTGAGCTCGTCACGTCTCACAGTAAACATCCCCACATTGTGCCGCTCTAACTCGCTGAAGATGTAGAGGAGTGACAGTGAGAGACAGTAGAAATGATTCTCCATCTCAATCGAAAAATGATATCTATAATGTAGCCAACTGCTCTGTCACCTCCCATAGCAGAAGAATGCCTGATCTCCTGCTAAGAGCATCTACTAAAATGTTCATGTTAATAAGAGTATATAATATCTCAAAATCATAGTCCTGGAGGAACTCAATCCATCATCGTTGTCTCAGGTTCAGGTCCTTCTGTGAGAAGATATACCTGATACTATAGTTGTCATGGTAGACTGTAAAATGATCTCCCATTAGATAGTGTTATGACATCATCAAGGCAAAGACTACTGATGGAAACTCCACGTCAAGGGTAGCATAGTTCTTCTTGTGCTGTCCCAACTGCTATGAACCATATGTGACATCTTCTACATCCTGCATCAGGACACACCCGATTCCGGTCCCTAATATGCCGTAGTAAACTACGTACCCTACACCCTCCTCTAGTAGCCTCAAGATGGTTGCACTGGTCAACCTCTGCCTCAGCTTATAAAATCACTGATGGCGTCTATTTTACCACAGGAAGGGTATCCCCTTCTTTTTCAATGTTGAAAGCGGTGCTACAACTATGGAAATGTCTAGCACAAATCTCTAATAGTACCCAGCCAGTCCTAGGAAACTTCACACCTCTGTCAGACTCCAGGTTGGCTCCCAAGCAAGTACTGCCTCGAACTTCACTAGATCCACTGAAACTCCAGCCTCCGAGATGAATTGTCCCAACAAGTGAACCTCATGAATCTAGAACTGGCACATCGAGAGTTTACCATTTAGTTGGTTCTCTAGGAGTGTATCTAGTACTACCCACAAATGGTAGGCGTGCTCCTCCTCAGTAGTCGAGTAAATCAGTATGTCGTCGATGAAGACAATGAAAAAGCGATCGAGGTATGGCTGGAATATCTTGTTCATGAGACACATGAACACAGTTGGAGCATTCGTTATGCTGAAGGGCATAACCAAGAATTCATTGTGTCCATACCGACACCTGAAGGTCGTCTTCTGCACATCATCATCTCGAACTCTGAGCTGGTGATATCCTGAACTAAGGTTTATCTTCAAGAACCATCATGATTCCTTGAGCTGATCAAAGAGGTCTTCAATCCTCGATAGTGGTTACTTGTTCTTCATAGTCACCTGATTCCAGAGACGGTAGTAGACACATAGTCGAAATCTCCTATCCACCTTCTTTGCAAACAAAATCAAATATTCCTAGGTTGAAACACTGGGTCAAAGAAATACCTTCCATTACAAGTCATCCATCTGTTCCCACAGCTCAGGAAGCTCAGCAGGAGCCATCCGATATGCTGGAGTAGATATTGATGATGTCTTGGGGTAGAGAACAAGTCATCCTCCCTATGATTAGGTAGTCCTGGAACATCATCAGGGAAAACATCCACGTACTTATCCACCATTATAAGAAAATTCGGACTTCAAACAACAACCTCTAGGAGGATGAGACTAGCCAACTGATGTGTGATCGGCTGCCCCCTCCTCTGCATAAGTCCATCCTGAATTGTGAAGTCTCCCTTCTCGCCGGTGATGGTGAACCTGGTCCCATATGTGCTGGTACACCGTACATTGCACCTACAATAGTCAATTTGAGCATGAACTATGGATAACCTGTAAAGACCCGTAAAATTCAATGAAATTTTTTTTTCTTAATTTTCTTTAGAATTTTACAAGAGCGCGGTTTCAGATGGCACCTGATTCCGAGGCCCGGAGTGCCCGGAATTAATTTCCGAAGTTTGGCTCGGGTACGTTCAGTGAACGAACGAGCGGGAATTCCTAACTTTTGATCCGGTGCTCGGAATTGAAATCTGAGGGCACCGATGAACTCGCAGCGCCGATATTCGCTTAAAGAGACTTTTTCGGGAGTTGCGTTTATTGCGGGTTGAAAGTTTAGTTTTAGGGGTTTTTAGTTTGAGTTAAATAAAATTGTGTAGAACAATTTTATTTTTAACTTGTTAAAACCTATCAAAGGATGTTGGGAGTGGGACCCACACCCACTTAACCTCCCTTGGAAGGATTAAGTGTGGTGGGGCCCACACGAGCCCCTAAACCTTTCAAATTCTCCCAACTCCCTTAACGCCTCATTTAATGGCTTGAGTTACTTAATTAATTATGGGAGTTAAACCTTTTTGAATTTCAAACTTTTGAAATTCTAATGTGTTTTGTAATAATAAAATAAGATGTTATCTTATTTTATTATGGGTTGTTTTTTTGTCTCCTTGAAAGCTTTTGGAGAGCTTCTTCTTCATCTTCAAGCTCTGACGAAGAACGAAGAACACTCAAACTCTGACGAAGAACAACGCCTCTCTTCTTCGTCCTCAGTGTCAACGTGAGGGAACACCGCTTCCTCCTCAGATTCCCTTCGTCGACATAAAAGGTTTCTCCAACGACGTATCACATCGGACGTATCTCTTCGTCAACGGAATTGACGAACGACTACCGCGACGCCCGATCTCCGCGACGTCGACTTCCGCGGACATAGTCAAATCCTCGAACTTATACCCGAGGTAGGGGTTGTTGATTCAATATTTATTTATTCCATTTCTTGATCCTGGATTTCGCATGTCAAACATGAGACTTTTAAAATGTTTTAAGTTGCGTTATTATTTTAACGTGAGGGGGGCCGGACCGCACAAACACGGCCGAACCCCCCTCCATCGTTCTTGTTTAATTATTTTGCGGAGGAAAGCAAGTGGCGTGGTGCCGTCGCACCATGCGGATGAACGTACAAATATCTTACGCGATGTCGTCGCGCGCACCTTGGAAGAAACAACAAGAACGCGACGCCGTCGCGCCGCGTTAAATGAATATCATGGTACGGCGAAAGGGGCGCGGTGCCGTCGCACCGCGCCGGACGACGAACACCGCGGCCGGTTCCGGGCCGCGGCGGGACGAGGAGACCGCGGCCGGTTCCGGGCCGCAGCGGGACGAGAAGACCGCGGCCGGTTCCGGGCCGCGGCGGAAGAGAAGGCCGGCGGCCGGGCCGCCGGCGTCGGAAGCCGAAGAGGGGACCAGAATTTCCGGTCCCGTTGGAGAAAACCGGCCGGCCAGCTGGCCGGCCGGATGTCATTAAAACCGGGGGAATAAATCCCCCGGCCGGTTCAATAAAACCCCCCCTCTTTAAGAGAGGGGGGCGGTTCTTTGATGAGAGGGGGGGGGGGGGCAGCCGGCCCCCCGGTTCGTTTCCAGCAAGCCCCCCACGTGTGGGGGGCGTTTTTATTTTTTTTTGGGCGTGGCATATAGCCGCGCCGTCCATGAAGAAGCGGGGGCTGAGCCCCCTGCGTTCCACCCTCGTGCGGCACCAGGCGCCCGCCGCCGCGGCCCGCCGCCGCCGCCGCCGCGCCACCGCGCCGCCGCCGCCCCAGGGGGGGGGGGGTCGGGCCGGGTGGGCCCGGACCCGGACCCCCCCCCCCATTTCGAACCAGAATTGGTTTTTGGCCCATAACTTGAGCCTCGGACCTCCGATCGATGAACCGTCAGCGGCAACGCGATCCTTGGATCGAGACAGTCGTTTCGGTATATTGCACTCAAGGTTTCGGATTACTTTGAGTTCGGCCGGGTTGGTTCGTTCACGAAACCAACCGGGCCTTCGGAGCGGAAACGCTCATATCTTGAGCTACGGACGTCCGATTGACGCGCCGTCAGTCGCGTTGTGTTCTCTTAGTGAGACGGATCTTTTGGCATACTTCGCCCGAGGTTTGGACGCAGGTGGAGTATGGTCGGGTTGGTTTTGCCTTAAAAAACCAACCGGGCCCCGGAGACGAAAATGCCAATAACTCTCAGACCGGGCATCCGATCGACGCGCCGTCTGTTGCGTTGAGTTCCTGTTGACGATACGGAACTTTTGGATACATCAACTCTGGTCTTTGTGACAGTTGATGCATCAGCCTCTCGGCTCGTGGAGCGGACCCTCCGAACGAGCTTGCTGTGTGCGGGAACCCTAGTGCTGGCTGCGACTGCTTCTACTGCTACTACTGCTACTGTGACTGTGACGACAACAGTACAGAGATCCTGTGTGGATTCGACGACGACGACTTCAGCACTCAGCGATCCTACGTGGATCAGTGCTACAGGTCCTGTGTGGGCCCGATCCTGTGTGGGTCCTTGCGATCAGCGGTTCTGTGTGAGCCAGCGCCTACAGGTTCTGTGTGAGCCCGATCCTGTGTGGGTCTTCTGCGGGGGTTAGTTACCTATCGATCCTTCGTGGGTCCGACGACTTAGATGGATCAGTGATCATCTTTATCGTCCTTGAAGAAGTATACCTGTGTGAGCTGAATCCTATTGCTTTCCTGTGTGGATTGTGTTGTGCATTCCTGTGTGGATTACGTTTTGCTTTCCTGTGTGGAATACGTTTACTTTCCTATGTGGACTGAGTTGTACTTGGGCTCGGAGGTTAGAACGTATTTGAATTGATGACTTAGGTATATGTATGGGCATATACCTAAGCAGTGTCGGTTATTACTTCGTGATTGTTACTTTTTCTTCGTGGTTATCCTTTGTGGATTTGAGAGACCTTCAGGGGTCTCGGGGTCCCTACTGAGTAGCTTATACTCACCCCTGCACGGGCTTTGCCCACACTACGTTGTGTTGGTTGCAGATGACGGACAGCGTTGACCTTAGCTGAGGCTTGCAGAGCGGGGCGGTACCCGGAGGTGGACCACTGGGCGGGACGTGCACGGAGCGGACGGCGGGACCCGTGGAGCAGAGGAGCTATCTGTACCCACCCTTCAGGTGGGATTTCCAGTGGACAGCTCGGAGTAGCGGCTTTTACTTTTCAGTTGTTGTTTTCCCTTTCGAGTTGTACTTTACTTTCAGTTTGGGTTTGTATTCTGGCCCATTTACTTTTCCGCACTTTCAGTTGTACTCTGCTTTTGTTTAGTGTTTACTTTCCGCTTGTTTACTCTGTGGTGTTTGTTTACTTTACAAAGGCAATGCCTTCCCTTTTTACCGGGATTTACGCCTTGGTGCTAGTCGCCAGCCCCTGGCCTATGGAAGGCGGGCTTGGGGTAGTCACGGCACGGACCCCGAGGGCGGGTCGTAACAAATTGGTATCAGAGGAGTTCGGTTCTACCGCGAACTCTGATCTTTTCTATGTGAAGCAATAATGTTTAGCGTATTGAGTGTGGATATCAGTCTAGGGAGTCCAGTGTTGGTGCGGCGGCCGACGTATCCGTACACCAGGACCCTGACTTCTGATTTCCGACTTAATGCACGAAAACATTGATTGCGTGTGTGTTTCAAAGTTTTCTTTGTGATTACTTATATCAGCTCACCAGGTATACTGTTCTAACCGTGGCGCACCTGTTTCCTTTTCAGGATGGCCCCACGACGGCAGCCAGCTTGGGTTCCGAGAGTCGAGCGAGACAACAGCCCACCGAGCGACGAGGCCTCGGTGCAGGGCCCTTTTCCAGTAGTGGCACCGGCGGTAGCTTTACCCGCCGATTCCCCGATGCTTCCAGCAGCAGCCGCTGACGATGCACGTCGCCTCAGCGCACTGCATGAGTTTCAGCGCCAGCGACCGCCCAGGTTTCGCGGGGAGACGGATCCCCAGGCAGCAGAGGACTGGCTGGAGGCAGTGGTTCGAGTGTTTAGGCTAGTGAGGACACCAGCAGACCTCATGGTGATCCTCGTTGCGAGCCTACTACATGCAGCAGCAGGACGATGGTGGAGCTTGATGCTCCAGGTGCACGATGAGGCATCTCTACTTTGGACGGACTTTGAGAGCCTCTTCCGCTCGGAGTTCGTCCCAGCCACCCTTCGTGCGGTGCGTATCCAGGAGCTTCTACAGCTGCGGCAGGGCAGCATGACGGTCGCTCAGTACTCGGCGAGATTTACCGATCTCTCGCGCTACTCGACCGACATGGTACGGGACCCATTCTTTCGGGCCCGGACCTTCGAGCAGGGTTTGAGACACGAGATCAGGGCATCACTGATCTGCCTCAGCATACCGACTCAGACAGGAGTACTGGAGCGGGCCCTTCTGATCGAGAGCTTCCTTGCTAAGTCTACACCAGCACAGAGACCCACCGCAGGGCGGCACGTGGCAGAGTCATCTGCAGCAGGCAGTTGACGGATGACTCAGGGGTCCAGACAGACCAGACCTTCGGGCTGACGACCTCAGGGCACTGGCTCAGCAGTGCGGGGCACACAGCGCGGAGCCAGTCTTCCGAGAGGCAGACAGTGCTACTCGTGCGGCGGGCAGGGCCACATGGCTCGTGACTGCCCGACCCGTCGTGCCGAGGAGCAGCAGACAGTTGATGGACCACCGAGGCAGAGGAAGAGGATCAACCGTGGCGGTCCGCAGGGAGGAGGCGGACGAGGCAGAGGAGCTGGACGAGCAGCTGGTGGTGGCCGACGCTTTGAGGCTCTACCACCACCACCACCAGGAGGTCCACCCCGACCACAGGGAGCTGGCGGGCAGTGACAGGCACAGCTCCAGGCAGCAGAGGCCTACGACCACGGCGCACCCGAGATGATTCGAGGTACTATTTGTGTCTATTCCACCCTTGCTGCAGTTCTTATAGACACAGGAGCGAGTCATTCTTTCATAGCCGCTGCCTTTGTTCGGAGCTCGGAGATTCCGACAGAGCCGTTGGCTCGATCCTTACGGCTAGAGACTCCTACGGGAACAGACTCGACGATTACGCACTGGTGCCGGCAGTGTGAGCTTACTCTAGGAGGCGAGAGCTTCGGCTGGGATCTTCTTGTAGCAGCGTCGAGGCCTTACGACGTCATCTTGGGCATGGATTGGCTGTCTACGGTCCATGCACAGATTGACTGTTTTAGGCGCAAGGTGCGATGTGTACGCACCGACGGGAGCAGGTTCACCTTCACCGGCGAGAAGGGAGCCTTAGCAGCACAGGATGGACTTCCGCGGAGGAGAGGACAGCCCATCACTCATCAGTTGGCTAGCCTTATCCTTGTAGCAGTTGACGTGCGGAGTCCTGGTTTTCCTGCAGTGGTGGATCAGTTTGCGGACGTTTTTCCCGACGATGTTCCAGGGCTACCTCCTCGCAGAGAGGTAGAATTTTATATTGACTTGTACCCCGGGACAGCCCCGATATCCACTCCAGCATATCGGATGGCCCCCGCCGAGCTTCGAGAGCTACGGGTACAGTTGGGGGACTTGCAGGGCAAGGGGTTCATCCGACCCAGTGTTTCACCCTGGGCTTCCCCGATATTGTTCGCCAAGAAGGCGGACGGGAGCATGCGACTTTGTGTTGACTATCGTCGCCTGAACCAGGTGACAGTGAGGAACAAGTATCCGCTACCGAGGATTGATGACCTCTTTGATCAGCTCAAGGGAGCACGATGGTTCTCGAAAATAGACCTCAGGTCAGGCTATCATCAGCTCAGAGTCAGAGATGAGGATGTGCAGAAGACGGCCTTCAGATGTCGGTATGGCCACTATGAGTTCTTGGTTATGCCTTTCGGTGTAACCAATGCTCCAGCAGTGTTCATGGCTCTCATGAACAGGATCTTTCAGCCATACCTCGATCGGTTTGTCGTGGTCTTCATCGACGACATTCTGATTTACTCTATGACAGAGGAGGAGCACGCCTATCACTTGCGAGTTGTTCTAGACACACTCCGAGAGCACCAGCTTTATGGTAAGCTCTCGAAGTGCCAGTTCTGGATACGTGAGGTCCACTTTTTGGGACACGTTATCTCTGAGGCGGGAGTTGCAGTAGATCCCGCGAAGATTGAGGCTGTGTTAGCATGGGAACCACCCAGGAGCGTGACTGAGGTTCGGAGTTTCTTGGGACTAGCTGGATACTATCGGAGATTTGTGCCGAACTTCTCCAGAGTTGCGGCATCACTCACAGCTTTGACGAAGAAGGGGAAACCCTTCGTGTGGTCAGACAGATGTCAGCAGAGCTTCCAGGAGCTGAGACAGAGATTGACTAGCGCACCTATCTTGAGGTTGCCTGAGGAGGGAGTAGGGTACGTAGTCTACTGCGATGCATCAGGGACCGGACTCGGATGTGTTCGGATGCAGGAGCGGGCAGTGATCGCCTATGGATCACGACAGTTGAGGCCGCATGAGCAGAACTACGCTACCCATGACCTGGAGTTAGCAGCAGTGGTCTTCGCTCTGAAGACATGGCGACACTATCTGATGGGCGAGCGCTTTACAGTCTTTTCCGATCATCAGAGTCTCAGGTATATCTTCTCGCAGAAGGACCTGAACCTGAGACAGCGACGATGGCTCGAGTTCCTCCAGGACTATGACTTTGAGATAGTCTATACTCCTGGGAAGGGGAACGTAGTAGCCGATGCCCTCAGCAGGAGGACGGGCATTCAGCTACTTGAGGAGGCAACGGAGCAGCTAGCCTCTTTGCAGATATCCTTCGTGGATAGAGATGGAGCAGCCTTTCTTCAGTCTCTCACAGTCACTCCTCCACTACTACAGCGAGTTAGGGAGGCACAGCATGGGGACGCTGACTGTGAGACACGGCGTGCACAGATATCCTCGGGACAGGCACCTGATGGTTTCTCCCTTGGAGTAGAGCACAACATCCTTTTCAGAGGACGTACCATGGTACCAGTAGCATTGCGAGAGGAAGTGCTGAGAGAGTTTCACACTTCTCCTTTAGCGGTACATCCTGGAGTGGTGAAGATGTACCAGGACCTCAGACGACAGCACTGGTGGCCGGGCATGAAGAAGGTTGTAGCATAGTTCGTTTCTCGATGTCTCACCTGTCAGCAGGTGAAGGCAGAGCATCAGGTACCAGCAGGCTTGGTACAACCCTTGGAGGTTCCGGAGTGGAAGTGGGACGGCATATCTATGGACTTCGTGACTGGACTTCCACGCACTTCCAGAGGTCACGACTCCATCTGGGTGATTGTTGACCGACTCACCAAGTCGGCGCACTTCTTACCCATCAGAGAGCAGGGCTCAGTGGAGTGCTTGGGACGTCTCTACGTTCAGGAGATTGTGCGGCGCCACGGCGTGCCATCATCTATCGTTTCCGACCGAGATGCCCGCTTTACTTCCCGGCTTTGGAAGGGGTTACAGGAGGCGTTCGGTACACAGCTATGTCTTAGCATAGCTTTTCACCCTCAGACGGATGGTCAGACGGAGAGGACCATTCAGACTCTCGAGGACATGCTCCGCGCATGTGTCCTCGACTTTGGTCGTAGCTGGGAGGACCACCTACCCTTGGTGGAGTTCGCGTACAACAATAGCTACCACTCCACCATCGGGATGGAACCGTACGAGGCATTGTACGGCCGGCCATGTAGATCTCCTTTGTGCTGGAAAGACCCTGGGGAGTCAGCACTGGTGGGACCGGAGATGGTCCAGGCCACGACAGAGAAGGTCCAGGTCATCCAGGAGCGGATGAGGACAGCTCAAAGCCGGCAGAAGTCATATGCTGACAGGAGGCGGAGGCCACTGGAGTTCGAGGATGGTGACCACGTCTTCTTGCGAGTCTCACCTCGACGTGGTATTCGGAGATTTGGCCGAGGCGGCAAGTTATCTCCGCGCTTCATCGGACCCTTCCAGATTCTCAGCAGGATTGGCGAGGTGGCTTATCGCCTGCCTCTACCACCTCAGTTGCACCGGGTGCACGACGTCTTCCACGTATCTCAGCTGAGGAGATACGTGCACGACCCGACGCACATCATTGATCATGGGGAACTTGACGTTGACGATGGGGCGACTTTTACGGAGGTCCCGGTGGAGATAGAGGATCGACAGGAGCGGGTCCTGCGTGGGCGATCGATTCCTCTTGTGCGCATCAGATGGCAGCACGGGAATCTCCAGGAGAGCACATGGGAGCGGGAGGCTCAAATGCGTGCTCAGTACCCTCATTTGTTTCCCTAGTTTTGATGTATCTTTACGGGGACGTAAAGCCCTGAGGTGGGAGTAATGTAATGAACCGTAAAATTCAAGGAAATTTTTTTTTCTTAATTTTCTTTAGAATTTTACAAGAGTGCGGTTTCAGATGGCACCTGATTCCGAGGCCCGGAGTGCCCGGAATTAATTTCCGAAGTTTGGCTCGGGTACATTCAGTGAACGAACGAGCGGGAATTCCTAACTTTTGATCCGATGCTCGGAATTGAAATCCGAGGGCACCGATGAACTCGCAGCGCCGATATTCGCTTAAAGAGACTTTTTTGGGAGTTGCGTTTATTGCGGGTTGAAAGTTTAGTTTTAGGGGTTTTTAGTTTGAGTTAAATAAAATTGTGTAGAACAATTTTATTTTTAACTTGTTAAAACCTATCAAAGGAGGTTGGGAGTGGGACCCACACCCACTTAACCTCCCTTGGGAGGATTAAGTGTGGTGGGGCCCACACGAGCCCCTAAACCTTTCAAATTCTCCCAACTCCCTTAACACCTCATTTAATGGCTTAAGTTACTTAATTAATTATGGGAGTTAAACCTTTTTGAATTTCAAAATTTTGAAATTCTAATGTGTTTTGTAATAATAAAATAAGATGTTATCTTATTTTATTATGGGTTGTTTGTTTGTCTCCTTGAAAGCTTTTGGAGAGCTTCTTCTTCATCTTCAACCTCTGACGAAGAACGAAGAACACTCAAACTCCGACGAAGAACGACGCCTCTCTTCTTCGTCCTCGGTGTCAACGTGAGGGAACGCCGCTTCCTCCTCGGATTCCCTTCGTCGACATAAGAGGTTTCTCCAACGACATATCACATCGGACGTATCTCTTCGTCAACGGAATTGACGAACGACTACCGCGATGCCCGATCTCTGCGACGTCGACTTCCGCGGACATAGTCAAATCCTCGAACTTATACCCGAGGTAGGGGTTGTTGATTCAATATTTATTTATTCCATTTCTTGATCCTGGATTTCGCATGTCAAACATGAGACTTTTAAAATGTTTTAAGTTGCGTTATTATTTTAACGTGAGGGGGGGCGGACCGCACGAACACGGCCGAACCCCCCTCCATCGTTCTTGTTTAATTATTTTGCGGAGGAAAGCAAGTGGCGTGGTGCCGTCGCACCACGCGGATGAACGTACAAATATCTTACGCGATGCCGTCGCACGCACCTTGGAAGAAACAACAAGAACGCGACGCCGTCGCGCCGCGTTAAATGAATATCATGGCACGGAGAAAGGGGCGCGGTGCCGTCGCACCGCGCCGGACGACGAACACCGCGGCCGGTTCCGGGCCGCGGCGGGACGAGGAGACCGCGGCCGGTTCCGGGCCGCAGCGGGACGAGGAGACCGCGGCCGGTTCCGGGCCGCGGCGGAAGAGAAGGCCGGCGGCCGGGCCGCCGGCGTCGGAAGCCGAAGAGGGGACCGGAATTTCCGGTCCCGTTGGAGAAAACCGGCCGGCCAGCTGGCCGGCCGGATGTCATTAAAACCAGGGGAATAAATCCCCCGGCCGGTTCAATAAAACCCCCCCTCTTTAAGAGAGGGGGGCGGTTCTTTGATGAGAGGGGGGGGGGGCAGCCGGCCCCCCGGTTCGTTTCCAGCAATCCCCCCACGTGTGGGGGGCGTTTTTATTTTTTTTTTGGGCGCGGCATATAGCCGCGCCGTCCATGAAGAAGCGGGGGCTGAGCCCCCCGCGTGCCACCCTCATGCGGCGCCTGGCGCCCGCCGCCGCGGCCCGCCGCCGCCGCCGCAGCGCCGCCGCTGCCCCAGGGGGGGGGGGGGGGGGTCGGGCCGGGTCGGCCCGGACCCGGACCCCCCCCCCCCCCCCCCCGTTTCGAACCAGAATTGGTTTTTGGCCCATAACATGAGGCTCTGACCTCCGATCGACGAACCGTCAGCGGAAACGCGATCCTTGGATCGAGACGGTCGTTTCGGTATATCGCACTCAAGGTTTCGGATTACTTTGAGTTCGGCCGGCTTGGTTCGTTCACGAAACCAACCGGGCCTTCGGAGCGGAAACGCTCATATCTTGAGCTACGGACGTCCGATTGACGCGCTGTCAGTTGCGTTGTGTTCCTCTTAGTGAGAAGGATCTTTTGGCATACTCCGCCCGAGGTTTGGGCGCAGGTGGAGTATGGTCGGGTTGGTTTTGCCTTAAAAAACCAACCTGGCCCCGGAGACGAAAATGCCAATAACTCTCAGACCGGGCGTCCGATCGACGCGCCGTCTGTTGCGTTGAGTTCCTGTTGACGATACGGAACTTTTGGATACATCAAATCTGGTCTTTGTGACAGTTGATGCATCAGCCTCTCGGCTCGTGGAGCGGACCCTCCGAACGAGCTTGCTGTGTGCAGGAACCCTAGTGCTGGCTGCGACTGCTTCTACTGCTACTACTGCTACTGTGACTACGATGACAACAGTACAGAGATCCTGTGTGGATTCGACGACGACGACATCAGCACTCAGCGATCCTACGTGGATCAGTGCTACAGGTCCTGTGTGGGCCCGATCCTGTGTGGGTCCTTGCGCTCAGCGGTTCTGTGTGAGCCAGCGCCTACAGGTTCTGTGTGAGCCCGATCCTGTGTGGGTCTTCTGCGGGGGTTAGTTACCTATCGATATTTCGTGGGTCCGACGACTTAGATGGATCAGTGATCATCTTTATCGTCCTTGAAGAAGTATACCTGTGTGAGCTGAATCCTATTGCTTTCCTGTGTGGATTATGTTGTGCAATCCTGTGTGGATTACGTTTTGCTTTCCTGTGTGGAATACGTTTACTTTCCTGTGTGGACTGAGTTGTACTTGGGCTCGGAAGTTAGAACGTATTTGAATTGATGACTTAGGTATATGTATGGGCATATACCTAAGCAGTGTCGGTTATTACTTCGTGATTGTTACTTTTCTTCGTGGTTATCCTTTGTGGATTTGAGAGACCTTCAGGGGTCTCGGGGTCCCTACTGAGTAGCTTATACTCACCCCTTCACGGGCTTTGCCCGCACTACGTTGTGTTGGTTGCAGACGACGGACAGCGTTGACCTTAGCTGAGGCTTGCAGAGCGGGGCGGTACCCGGAGGTGGACCACTGGGCGGGACGTGCACGGAGCGGACGGCGGGACCCGTGGAGCAGAGGAGCTATCTGTACCCACCCTTCAGGTGGGATTTCCAGTGGACTGCTCGGAGTAGCGGCTTTTACTTTTCAGTTGCTGTTTTCCCTTTCGAGTTGTACTTTAC
Organism: Viscum album; assembly: GCA_963277665.1. Classification (NCBI taxonomy): domain Eukaryota; kingdom Viridiplantae; phylum Streptophyta; class Magnoliopsida; order Santalales; family Viscaceae; genus Viscum; species Viscum album. Next base: position 1,811,588,304 of record OY728164.1, on the reverse strand, counting down.
TTTCAGTTTGGGTTTGAATTCTGGCCCATTTACTTTTCCGCACTTTCAGTTGTACTCTGCTTTTGTTTAGTGTTTACTTTCCGCTTGTTTACTCTGTGGTGTTTGTTTACTTTACAAAGGAAATGCCTTCCCTTTTTACCGGGATTTACGGCTTGGTGCTAGTCGCCAGCCCCTGGCCTATGGAAGGCGGGCTTGGGGTAGTCACGGCACGGACCCCGAGGGCGGGTCGTGACATAACCACTCCATACGCAATATGATTTTGTAAGTCCTTGGCACCGCTATAAAAAGATCCCAACCGAAGATCTCTCCTCCTAGAGTAAGATCACACTACCAGAACCAGTGCGTAATTGTCGAGTCTGCTTCAGTAGGAGTCTCTAGTCATAAGGATCGAGCCAATGACTCTGTCAGAATCATCGAGCTCCAAACGAGGGTAGAGGAAATAAAACAATGACTCACACCTGTGTCTATAAGTACTGCAGCAAGGTTGGAGTAGACGTATATAGTAACTCATATCATGTCAGGTGTGCCGTGGTCGTAGGCCTCAACTGCCTGGAGTTGAGCCCGCCTATGTCTGGCAGCTCCATGGGGTCGTGGTGGACCTCCTGGTGGTGGTGGTGGTAGATCCTCGAAACATCGTCCACCACTCGCTAGTCAGCCAGCTCCTCTGCCATGTCTGACTGCTCCCGGAGGACCACAACAGTTGAACCTATGCCTCTACCTAGGAGGTACCTCTACTATCTGATGCTCATCTTCATGGAAGGTCAGGCAGTCAGTAGCCTTGTGGCCCTTCCTGCCGCATGCATATCACTGCATGCTTCTCATATAGCTGGATTTGCCTCGTGTGCCCCACACAACCAAACCTGTATCCTGGGGTCTCCAACGAGATGGCCTGGTCCACTTGGACATCTGTTTCACCTGTCTACTACCGACTGCAGAATACTCCTCTACGTGTCGCTCTGTGGTGGGACTTACCTCTAGTGACTGCTCAGTGAGAAAACTATCCACTAGAAGGGCTCACTCCAGCACCCCTGCCTGCGTTGGAATGTTGAGGGGAATTGTCGAAGCCCTTATCTCATGACTGAGTCCCCGCTCAAAGGTTCGGGCCCTAAAGAATGGGTGTCTCACCATATTTATTGAGTAGTGTGAGAAGCTAGTGAACCTCACTGAGTACTGAGCTGTTGTCATGCTGCCTTGTTTTAGATGATGTAACTCCTAAATCTGTACCATACGAAGGGTGGCTGGAACAATCTCTAAGAGAAAGAAACTCTCGAAGCCTGTCTAGAGTAATGATGCCCATCATGCACCTGGATCATCAGGATCCACCATCTTCCTAATGTTGCATGCAGGAGACTCGCGGTAAGGATTACCATGTGGTCAGCTGGTGTCCCTACCAATCTGAAAACTCTCACGACAGCCTCAAGCCAATCCTCAGCTACTTGTGGGTCCATCTCTCCCTAGAACCTAGGTGGACACTAGTGATGGATCTCATGAAATGCACTCATGTGTTTTGCACTCTTTTCTTCTGGAGCCGGTGGTATCGGTGGGCTAGCGGGTATTGGTACCGCTAGTACCTCCGTTGTGATGGGGCCCTGCACTGAGGCCTCATCGGTCGGTGGAATACCGTCTCGTACGAAACATGGAACCCTAGCTGGCTGCCTTCGTGGGGCCATCCAGAAAAGAAACAGGTGCACCACAGTTTAAATATTATACCATGTGAGATGACACAAAGTAATCACAAAGAAATTTTTTTCAAGGAAACACACACGCAATCATTGTTTTCGTGCACTGAGTCAGAGATTAGATGCCAGAGTCCCAGTGTATGGATACGTCGGCTGCCGCACAAACACCGGTTTCCATGAACAGCTAACCACACCCAAAACACTTAAAATTATTGCCGTTAAAGGAATCCGATTCCAAGTTCTGTGGTAGAACTGACTCCTTTGAAACCAATTTTTCATGACCCATTCTCGGGGCCCGTTCCGTGACTACCCCAAACCCGCCTTCCATAGGCCAGGGGATGGTGAATAGCACTAAAGGCGTAATTCCGATAAAACGTGAAGGCATTGCCTTTAATAAGTGACTAAAAACAACAAAGTATGAAACTATAAGTAAACACTATGTAAAATTGTATACTAATGAATGTGTTGAAAAGAAATGGGCTGGAAATACACACCCAACATTAAAGTACAAACAACTGTAAAACCAGTACAAGTGCATAAAGGTAAAAAATAAACTAATGAGTCATTCTTCAGGAATAACACATGATGGTTTGGTACATATGGCCTCCTTAGCACACCAGGTCAGTCCGTCTGATCCATGTACATCTCACCAGGTGGTCCACCTCCGGGTATCATCCAGCTCTATAAATCTCTACCTCGATCAGTGATGTTTGTCTTCTACAACTAACACAACGAAGGGCGAGAATAGTCCCTACAGGGGTGAGTATAATGATACTCAATAGGGACCCCGAGACCCCCGAAGGTCTCCCACAATCCATTATGAATAAAACACAAAATTAAGATACAATAAAGAAGTATCAACCAACCCTATGTAAGTATATGCCCATAAATATATCTAAGTAATCAATCACATTTTGGCTCCAACTCTCGTGCCTAATCACAACCCAGTCGGTACAGGAAGTAAATTCATTCACCTCGAAGATAAATGATTGAAAGTAAAGGCTCAGCTCATAGAGGTATACATCTTTCGTAGAGTGATAAAGATGATCATATGTAGTCACTGATTCATCTAAGCAGTCGGACCCACAGAGGATACAGGACCAGCTAAGCTATCAGACCCACACAAGATACACGACCAACTTTTCTGTCAGACCCACACAATATACAGGAACAGAAGATAGCACTATCGGACCCATTGAGGATCCCGGTTCAGTTATTATTTCTGTCGATCCCACGGAGGATTCCGGTACAATATTCATCACTATCGAACCCATTGAGGATTCCGGTACAGTAGTCATCGTAGTGGCATCCAGCCCTAGGGTTCCCGCACACATCCCACTAAATTATAGGAGGGTCCCCTCCTCAATCCATGTTTTGACACTTCAACTATCACGATGTCCTGAGTTGATTAATCATGTAGTTCCGGATCATCAAAAGGAACTCAATGCGACTAACGGTGCGTCAATCATACTCCTGGTCTGAGAGTTATTGGGATTTCCATTCCAGGGGCCCGGTTGGATTTTACGCTCGATCCAACCCAGAAATTTTATAAATTTTTCCAAAACTCAATTAAATTATTCTGAAAGGACCACCTCAATGCAAGTGTCCTAGTGTCATAGACGACGTGTCCATCGGATGTGCGGTCTAGGAGATATTTATATTTAAGCAAAGTCGGGCTTACCCCGTCAAGCCCAGTGGACTGGCGGGGCGGCCTGACCCTGCACGGCAGGTCCGACCCAACTGGGGGGTCGGCCTAGCCCAGCTTGACGGGTCCGACCCAAAAAGTGGGTCAACCCGGCTCGATGGGGTGAGGCCCACCTGCGGACCCGACCCTTGCTGCGGGACTGTCCAGTTCACCAGGCGGGGCCAAGCGGCGCCGTCTCTCCCCTGCCCGGCCGCAAGTAGCCAGCCAGTTCTGCCCGGTGCACGGGGCCAGTACATCGGGCCGCGACTCTTCCCATGTTGCGCCGGCGAGATCAGCGATTCTCTAGCCCAGTTGGATGGGGGCCGACCATTTGGCCCTTCCGAGCGGCCAACGGATGCAGGTGGCGGTCTCCTCGACACAGTCCCTGCGGGCGCCGTAGTTTTCCAGCCCAACCGGCAGGTGGTCTCCAGGTTCTTCCAGGCCGGCCGGCAAGTGGCCGGCCAGTTATTCTAGCCGAGAAGCCCGCAGATGTGGTCCACGGTCTCCCTCTATGATACACCTTCATGATTTGCTGCTTCTACACGCGGACTAGCCCGATTGGCTGGCCAGTTGTCCTGTGGTCCAGGCGGCCCAAGCGGCTGCCAGTCTCCCTCCATGCGGCAGGCGCGCGGTTGGCGCGTAGCCGTCGCGACCGCCACAGCCTCCAGTTGCCAATTTTGCCACCTCCTTAGTATTTTGGTTCATCTCCAGCATGGTGTGACAGCACTACTCCCTTTTAGCTTCAGCTCCGACATCAATCAACAATAACCAACGTAGGGGTGTCAGGCCATGTTTGTTCGACCCTCCCCCTCCGCATTGGGTGATATCAATTGTCCAATGATGAAACAAAGAATTCAATTAAGAACAAGAGTATAATTTTAATTATTTAGAAATAATCAAATCCCCCTACATCATATATATCATTTTACATAAAAGTGTCGTGGAATACGGGCATCGGGGAAGAAGGGCGTCGTTTCCTCAGCGTCGGAGGGAGTAGAGCTCGGTGAAGTCGAGTCGAGATGACGTCGTCGGTTTAATTTGTGGGTGGCGGTGCTTCCCTTCCTTACTCTGGTTGAAGAAGATATAAGACAAGTCTGTCGATTTTCATTGGAGAGAAAGGGTGTTCTCCATGTTGTTTTTATTCCTTGTTTGATGAATGATTCTCCTCCTCTCCTTAGTTCTCCCAACCAATCTTATGCCAACCAAAATAAAAATAAAATTATATCCTCCACATACTTTAATGATTCAATGCATTTAAAAAGAATTCAAAAGAATTCATAACACCAAAAATAAATTAATTAAGGGATTAATTAATCCTTGTGTTGGAACCATTGTGAGTGAAGGTGGAAAGGCTCCACCATAAAGTGGGAGTTCAAGAGATAAAATGGGGGTTTCAATGAGATATCTGGGGTTTGATATCGTGTGGGGCCCACCACAGAATATCCTCCCATGGGAGGTTATGTGGGGGTTGGACCCACCTCCAAGTTCACCTTGGTGTATAAAAAAACCACTTAAATAAAATTATGTCACAGATAATGTTTATTTAATTTATTAAGAATCCCCAAAAATTAACATCCACTCCCGATAAAACGCAATTGCGGTAAAGGTCACCTTACGCGAATACCGGCGCTATGAGTTCATCAGTGTCCTTAGATGTCAAACCCGAGCACCAGTTCAAAAGATATAAAAACCCACACGTAAGTTTACTGAATGTACCCGAATAAAACTTTAGAAATTGATTCTAGGAACACTAGGCCTCAGAATCAAGTGCCATTAGAAACTGCGGTCTCGTAAAATTCCATTTCATTTAAGAAAAAAAATTCCATAGGATTTCCAGGACTTTACAATAACATGTAAGATTTATATAACAATTAAAATAATAATATTATATTATTATATTTAGGAATAACTCAACGATGTGTGCAACGTATGGTTTCAAAGAAACACATTGTTGTGTATCGGGTATGCTAACAAACTTATCATCCCTTTTAATGTAAATTTAATATTTCATTCAGAAATATTAATAAATATGAAAATGTTATATTCATTATTTACCTAGGATGTTACATTATGGTTTTAAACATGGTATTTTTTGAATTATAAACTATTAATGATAATACCTTTTAAAATATACAATAAATAAAACCATCCATTGTAACATTCACCCCTCCTTAAGAAATTATTTCCAATCAATTTAAAATTGATATTTTTAATCAAGGTGTATTTATTTTAAAAAAACATTTAGGAGATAAAATATTTTATAAGGGATTACTAAACCATCCACTTATGATGTGATAAATGGAAATTTAAAGGTCACCATAAAACAAGGATTCTCTATAAAAGAACATTAGTGTGATGTGAAAACATATTAATAAAAAATATATGTATCTATCATGTTCTGATAGATAGTGATAGAGAACATGGTAATAAGAATTTTACATATAATAAGAACATAAATGCATGATTGGTTAAAACACCATTGATTTCTCTTAAAGAAATGTAAACTGATAAATTTTGGTTCCACACGCATTTTATAAAATTTCAGAGATTATTTTACTATAAAGATATTAACTTTAGAATATTATATAGTTTTTTCTATTTCAAAGGAATAATATCATCCTTTGGATGTTCTTATATCTATTTACACATCATTTCATACAATATGATGTTTATATTCAAGATAAGTTTATCTTACCTAATGCAAACTTATGAATCATATTGTCATTAATTCATTCCATCAAACTTTAAATTACAACTAACACCAAGAAGTTATGTATATTATATAAATGAAAAATAATATCCATTGACCAAAAGTGTATAAGAAAGACCACTAAATTTATAATCACAACTTATCATTAGATTCTCCAATCATATTGTATCTTTTAATCCCACAAACAAAAAATATGAAAAACATATTCACCTTAAAACAACAATGAAAAAAATTTCCTCCTAATCCATAAAAAATATTTACAATATTATATTACTTGTATATATCTGGATCATTAAAACTAGAATATATTAACATATATCATGAATCCGAAAACAAAAATACAATAATTATTCTACATTTGGAGTAATAAGAGATTACTATTAACCTTGACTTCTTTTAATATTCTTAGATATAATGGCTTCACTCTCGGGACATTCATTTTCATATTTCCATATCTCATTATAGTTGAATCATTTCACATTGATGACTTATTTATTTTATTTTAAATAATGAGGAAAATTTTAATTCTCTCAGAACATATAGAAAACTCCCATTCCTTTTAAGCATGTATTGGGGTGTGTATATTCCCAAAAAACACATTTTGGAAATTTTTTATTTTCGTTATTTCCATGGAATTTATTTTTATCTTTTGTCATCTTCTTATTTTTTCTTGTTTTCAGAGTCATAATTAAACCTTGGAATATGTATGTAGTCTAGGGAATGACATTATAAACTTTTTAATGTTCACTCCATATTTGACATCAATCTCATTCCCTTTATATCTTATACTTATGAATTTCCTCTTAATATCTCTTCTCTATTTCTGAGAAAAATATTTTTCCATTAAAATATCATTAGTATCGAACCATTCCATATTTTCAATTTATTCCTCCACTATTGTTTTTTTATTAATGTCCAATACTAATAAGAATATGTGGATATAAAATAGACTTTTATGATAACCTTCTACAATTCATTTCTTCCCAAATGGTGAAATAACGTTTCTAATGAGCATATCCATTACTCAGTTAGAAATGGATTTTTAGTCTCATTGAATAATGTAGGAAATTTTTATATGAAGAGTTTTAAAATTTATAAAACATGATTTGGATTAGGATACTTAATAAGTGTAAGGTTGATTTCCATAAACTAACCCTATTGTCTCAATGTAGAAATAATTATCTCATATCGAGTTGCAAATCTTTCTCCACCATTATTATCTTTCACAGTTGTGAATCCTTATATTGAATACATGAATTGATATAATTATCATTCCTTTTTGAAGGATCCATTTATAAATAATGGAATTCATTAAATTAGGTTATAAATTATAGGAAATAATTTTAAACTAGTAAAACAAATAATGTAAGTTGTAAATCTATGCATAGATAATATTGTTACAATAAAAGTGGTTTTTGGGGACATGTTTAATATTACATCCTTCATAATGTTTTGTAATGAAAATTTGAATTATACTAAACATATCCCCTTGGAGTGTCAAACAATGTGTGTAGTAAAACCCATTCTTATGTTCCAGGTAATGCTATGTTAGTCCTCATGATCCTTTTCAGTGTTTTTACCCATAGGTACATCTCTTCTAGAACCACATACACTTATATTATCAATATTGGGATGTATTATTAGGAATAACCATATAATCTCTACCACATCAAAATTCTTGGATATTTTTATATGATTTTCCTTGTATTATATATTAGGGTTTATTTCACTAATATATGACTTCTAAATTTTGTTTTCAATATTTCTAATAAAATTTCATAGATACAAAATATAAAAAACCAACCCCAGCATCACAATGTTGGAGCCTTACATAAATACAAATATGAACAATATATTTCTTCCCAATAGACCATATTTTTTAATATATTTGGAAAAACCAATACATAAATAATTATTAAATTACAAAATAAAAGTAAAAAACCACAATAAAAGTATATTGGAGACACTCATAATGTCCTTGATTATACCTATAATCCATTCATAATATAAATCTTCACATACTATGGAAGAATAAAATATAAAAAGGGGCATTCATAGATTATTATTAAATATATGAAATAATGTAAAAATTTGAAAAAACATAAACAATATGGTATTGTGATAAACTGAAAACATATTCAATTAATACATTATCTTGATCATAATATGGTAGAAATAAAATATGATTTAGTAATTCTATATAAATTAATCACATTAGAATGGAACATAACCATGAATATTCTACTTTCCGAATAGTCACATGATAAAAAACTAATCTCATAATAAATGAATGCATAAATGTTTAAATACGAAATATACCATAGTATCCTAATTTGAGAAATTATGAAATAAATGTCTAAGTCCTTATCCAAATCAATATCTAAAAAGAAATGGGATTTACCTTAGCCAAGTCCATTTATGTTTTCTCTCATGAGACCAACCGACTCATCAAGGGGCTACAACAGGCCCCAAACATCACTTACTATGTCAAAGGAATTCCACGTATTAATAAGGTGAATCATAAGAAACATATATATATATATATATATCATATTTAAATAAAATTATCATTCATAAAACGTATTCACTATCTATTATGAGTAATATGCTGAATGGTATTCAGATATCACATCCACGGTCCAGCTAATCATAAACCATTTGATAAAATATGGTATATGATTTAATTTCAAATAAATCTCAATTAAGAATAATATTAAAAAGGGTTATTAAATATATGAAAATAATCTTATTAATTAATCTAATAATTCGTGGTAGAAATACAATTTTTTACTTTAAAAGGAATATTTTTTAGTGAAAAATCATGTTTATTTTTAGTAATATCATATTGTAAATATTTATATTATAGAAAATAAAATGAAAGGAAAATGAATTTTTATAGTCACATAAACGGTGTCCAGTTGAACTGAAAAATTGTAATAACTTTTTTTAAGGAACCGTAAAAATTGGATACTTCACTGATGTTTGAGGTAAAATATAAATGATTATTTTAAGTGGTAAATAATTTAATTTTTAACATAAAGCCAGGAAAGATTTAAGATAGTGTTTCATGATAAAAAGAATAATTTTATAAAAATACGGGTTTCTCAATATATATTTTTTGTTGTACATGAAAATGTGTATTAAATTGAGAAGTACCCTTTAATTGGGCCTGGTTACTAGGAGGATTTGAAAAATAAACAATATAAAAACATGTTATTCACAATAAATGAAAAAATAATTTGAGAAAGATAAATATCACTAGAAAATAAAAAAATAATTTATGAGGAGTACATAATAAAAATAATATAATTTTAATTAGGTATTGAGAGAGAAAGTTTATACTAAAGGAAAAGGGAGGCTTAGGAAAAAATTGTTACCTTATTCCTAAAGGTTTTTTGTACTTGTACATAATTTCCAAGAAAATGAAGTTATATTCATTAATAATATAATTCAGAACGTTTTAAAAATTTATTTTATTATATATAATTTAATTATGTTTATTTTTCTTCTTTTTTTATGTTTTATATGATTCAATTCTGTTATTTAGGATTATTCATTTCCTTGGTATTCAAGAATGATTCAATTTTATAAATGAATGGAAGTTCATTTAAAATAGGAATAATTTTATAGAATTTAGGTTAAATTATATTAATTAATATAAAGAATATTGAATGGTAGTATATATCATTATTTCAGATATAATGATGATTCCTTAGATAAATCATTAATGATTAGCATTTATATTATTTTGGCATTTTCTGACGATTGGGAACTAGTTTTGTCTTATGAATTATTATAATGTAGAGATACTAATTCTAAAACATTAAATAACATGTAGTACATATAGAAATATCTATTTTATCCCGAAAAATATTTTATGACCATCGATGAAATCATTTTTGATAAACGAATCACTCTTCATCCATGAAGGTGGTAAGTCCGTACCTCCTGGATGATGCTTTCAGTTATAGAATAAATCGGGTAAGGGAATATATGTTATGTTTATATACCATTTACAAGATAAATTGATAGAATAAAAAATATAATAGTGTTATAATGTCACTTTTTACAGGGGTGGTGAAGAAAAAACAAATGTAATTGAAAGAGAGAGAGAGAAGGTTTTAGCTCCTAAGTTTCAACTCCTTAAGAACATCATTAAGGGTCTTGGAAATTGATTTTTAGACTATACTGAATGGAACATAGAAGAGAGGTCTGGGAAAGGAAATAAAATTATATAATCATGATAACTTTTATTTGGAGTTGTGAGGAAATTTTTTGGTGAGGGGAGGTATTTATATTTGAGGAGAGGGAGGTTTTTTGATTATTTTGTACATCAGATTATTATTTTGTCACAAGACTATTAATCATTATGATTCTTATGAATAAATACATCAATCAGGTAGATAAATTTGAAAATTACGGACTTATACAAACCATATGTAATCAATGACTCAATAATTTTATAACATAGTTCATTCCGTAAATTATCATATCTCACTATTCACAAATAAACAATTTTTAAAAAATTATTAAAAATTGTACCTAACAAATTTTATACGTGTAGAATCAAAAAATGTATTCTAAGTTTTGAAAATAACTTTTTATATATATGAAATGTAAATTTTAATTCATATAATTATTTATACAAAATATGATTATTTTAAGATTATATCTGATTTAATAACACCTTGAAAATAATAATTAAGTTTTCATAAATAAAGATAAGAAAACAAAATGTTAATTTATGAGTATAATTTATAAAAATAAATATTCATTTCAATCAAATATTTTATTATAAAGCTGTAATTAAACATTTATGTCTCAAATGAATTGGGACACTTAATTAAACATTTTTATAACATTTATATACTAATTCTAGGATATAAATTTACCACATATTCATTTATAAGACACAAAAAAATTATTTTGACTTTCAAATATAATGTGACTATTCTATTATTCATATTACTATTCATAATGGTCACGTAACTATTAAAATGTTCATATATAATAGTATATTATGGTTTTAATGGAAGGGTTTCATGGAGAAAAAACTATCGAATATGTTTAATTTTAAAAGATACATACCATAAGATATTTCTATATTACACCACTGATCATGTCCTTGGGACAATAAATATATGAAAGCTGAGAACATATTATCATCATGGATAACTGAGAAATATATCAATCATAACTTTAGTATAAAGAGATAACATTTGGATATAACAATACTTATATCAATGTTTACAATGTTATTTCATGGAATAAATCATATATGTTCATAATAATAGAAAAAATGAATCAATAAATATAATCCATATTTTTGGAATATTGACATTAAAAATTATATTTTAACATACAAAATCTTATATCCTTGTGAACACGTATAGATATAAATTTGTTTACTTCATATGTTAACAGAGAACAACCAGACCCTTGAATAAAACATAGGGACATGAAACTAAATCTATGAATAATCATATGAACATGTATTATAGGTCCACACATAGAATTGGGAACCTGAAAGTAGGTTCATCTATAGTATATTTATTTCTTGACATATTAGTATTTACCTAATTAATTTAACATACATATAGTTATCACCTATAATATAATCAAAAACATATAGATTTGTTCCAAAAGAATATAAATTATTCATCATATATGAACCCATAAAATGAAATGGGATTGAAAATCATTTCATCTTAACCTAACACATGAAAAATAAATAGAATTATTAAACATAATGATATCATAAATATAGAATATTCATTGAAAGAATAATATTGGTATACATGGATTATAAACCAGGAAAGCATAATTAATCATAGAAAATGTTTTCTAGTATGGAAAATTATATTAAAGAAAACATTTAATTATTCATGATGAAAATATCCATTGAATATTGAATAAAATAATTTAATAATTATTTTTTCAATTACAATGAAAAGCATTTTCATCGAAAATAACCTTTAATCTGGTCAAATTAACCTTTAATAGATTTAGGTTTCATGAAATTGGGAATATCCTCTCATTCCAGAAATGTCCATTAAACATTCCCTTCAAATTTTTAAAGGAAAAGATACAATGAGCCATTTTCCGAAATTGAAAAAAAAATTCTATTAATACAATTTTGGAAAAACCAAACAATGGGAAACAAATTCTTAAAATAATTGTAGTAGAATATTAATAAAAATTATAAACACATTTTATTTGGAAACATTGATATGGAAGAAAAAAAATTCTCTAGATGAGTCTTAAAAATAAATAGTCCAGAATAATGATGATACTGTGAAATATTCACATATCACATTGTAGTCAATCAAATCGTATTTCCCATGAATGAAATAAAATAATATGGATTTTTAAATACAAGAATATTCAAGATAATACTTATAAAATAAATTCATTATAACTATATTAACCACACAAAAGTTACAAGTAGTTTATAATGAATGTGCCCCATATAAATAAAAGGGAGGACAAATCCCTTGCATCAATGTATAAATTTTACTGCTCATGTTCAAACATACTATATAGTAAATATAAATTTATTATAAATTTCTTCCATAACAACATATACATCATATCACGTATTATTATATATATAATTTCACCCATTTTTTAATAAAATCACTATCTTAGGTGGAAATTGATTAATTTTGGTGTACATTTATTTATATAGTATCAGTCCAAATAAAATGACCAAAGTCCCATAATTTATACAATTTTAATAATGATTAAAAATTAATATATATTCATTATATACTTATGTATAATCATTCATAAAAATTATAGATATAAAAAATAATTACACCATTCATGGAGACAAGAATGTTAATTCAAATTTTCATCTAATATTTTTAAATAAATTTAGAAAATAATACACCATTACTAAATAAGTAGTATTTTATATGTATAATAAAATTTCAATGAAAATTATCCCTAATATAATCAATGATAAATACATGTAAAAATAGAACACATCATATCATGGAAGTGGTAGTCCATAAGTACGGACGAGCGACGTTATCATTTCACAGAAGATTGGAGGATGAAAAGGTATTGAAAATATATTCATTATAGTTGTATATGTATTTTATGAATATCTTAAAAAAATAAATTACTCCATGATATTAGTTATCCATATAAGATGATTATGGAAATTGATTTGTATCGATGTGTGGAGATTGTGTGTTGTACATTCACATGAGAGATACTTTTACATCTAATTTGAATGGAATGTGAGTGTATAATGGTGTATTCATAATTATAATAAAAATTAATTCTATTTAGTATACATTACTAATTATTTTATAATAGTCATAATATTTTTAGTTGAGTCATGGAAATTCTGAAAAAGCAAGTGATCAGTTAGAGTGATTACATATTCATCAAAATTTGTCAATTGGTTCTCCTCTAAAGGTCTCTAGTTTTGGTATTATTAGAATACCATCACCTATAGAATTTTTATGTAAAATTTTCAATGAGAAATTAGAATAGTATGGTTTAGATATAGGTCTCAACGTTGTTTAAGGAAGTGGGGAAGGATATGAACTTTTATAATTGAGGTGATATGCATGATTTAAATCACCCAAAGCATAAATTATAATAAATAAAATCTCAATAAAACTAGCCCAAAATTTCCATTTTTTATTTGATTAGAAAAAATGTAGTTTATAAAATTTTTTTTTTCCATTTAAACATTATAATTTTGATTAAACATTATATATAATATTTTTATTTTAACTATGGTAACCAATTTTAAAATATATAGTGGTTATAAATTATACATATAGATTCTCAATTAAAGAATAACTGTACAATATAAGACATTTTAAATTATATTTCATCTCTATTACAATATTCAATTTTTTTATTATTTTTATATAAATTAATAAAACATTACATTCATTAAATATCATTAGTGTCAATTATAACTGTACTCATTACATAGAATATAATAAAAACAAAAAAAATATATTCAAATAAAAGATAAAATACACAGCTAACAAGATGTATTAATATATAAAATTAAATTATCACCTAAATTAATTCAAAATGTATATCATTTAAAATTGTAATATAATATAAATAATTATTCTATTAATTAAATAATTATTACATCATCATTTGGTAATTATTTCAGGTAATTATTACACCACTGATAATTAATAATAAATTTTCATGGAGAAGATACATAAGTAGATAAGTTTATTTTAATATTAAACGCAAATATGGATGAGAATGATCGTTTTAAAAGAGAAAATGTTTAAAAAATGAATAAATTTTATATAATTTTTTAGTATGAAAAATATTCAATGACCTAAATTGCTTTAATAGATGTGTAATTAATCTAATGTTACAGAATATACAACCTTGGATAATTTTCATATTAATCTATCAAAAATGACATTTTAATTTCAAATAATATTTAAAAAAGGTTCAATAATATGTTTTAAAATATGTCTATAAATAAATGGAAAAAACAGCCTTTAGGATAACACAACATCATTAATTCGAAAATTTATTTATTTTTCTTATTTTATTCCAATAAAAAAATTGGATTAATTATATAAATTTTTATGGAATATATAAAATTAAAATTCATTTAATATCATTCTCTAGTAGTGATTAATTTAATTTATCACGATAAAATTTCTTTATAGAAATAAAAATAGTATTTCATAAAAAGACACCTTAATTCTAAATTTCTTTATATTCATTTCTATTATTTTGGTGACCAATGAATTTATTTATAATTTATATTATACTATTCACTCTCTCCATTACAAAAGATAGGTGTTAACTATCATAATAAATAGTGTATATTTTCAGTAAAACCATGTATTGAGTGCGACATAAAATATCGATATAAATATTTGGAGTATTTAATAGAAGGAAAAAATAATCTTTCATGTACCAAAAGTCAGAAATTATTTTTCATGTATGGAAATCATGGGTATAACTTTTTCTTGTCATGGTGTAGGATGAAACTGAAGATGCCAATGAATTTTCATTAATTTAAAAAAAATATCTTAAAAACATGGTGTCTTACTATGAGTTAATTAAAATTTCACAAGTAGTATAAGAAGAAGTTTTACTACTTTTATAATGTGTATCTAGATGGATATGAAACTAGGTTGTTTGAGAACTTGTATCTCTCACCACTAATGAATCATATTTATAGGATATCTATGTGGAGGGTATAAGATCCATTCCATATATAGTATCTCTACAAATAGAAGAATATACTAGGAATTCTTGTACAAAACCATTTTCTAATTAATAGGTTTGAGAGACTTGATGTGTGCTAGGTATAATCCCAAAAATGGATTCATCAGGATATTTCTTTTAAATGAGTTTAGTTTAGATCGAAGATTATTATATTAATTAATGATGTATTATTATTACAAAATATTTGTTGGGTTATATTTTCCTAGATAGTGATGAATTATGGTGGTTTTGGAGTTTTACATTTTTGTGAAAAAGATATAAAAGAGTATTTTTATGATTAATCGATGTCAAATATTAATAATGAAATAAAACTAAAATGGTTAAATACACAGTAGTAAATAATTATTTTTCAGGATGATGATGAATCATATATCCATGTAGACCATTAATAACTAAATTTCCCTTCAAATGGAAAAAATTAAAACCATAATAGTATGAATTTGATAGAAAAAATACATAATCAAGATATTTACCTTAATGTTTCCAATGATATCTCATTTACTTTCAATAATATAACTATGATTTATTTGAATTAAATGGTTGAAGTGGGAAAATAATAGTAAAAAACTTTGTAATAATAACTTCCATATGGTATTGAACCATGTAAAAACATCCTATAGTGATCTATTGCTTTAAGAGACTTTCATATGTTCGTAAATTGAAAAAGAAAATTTTATTTTAAATGAAGTGGATAAAAATATTCATTATATTACTATGATATAAATTTTCATGATTCACCCAAAATACAGTGATCCATAATCAATATATTAGGGATCCATTACTCTACATCTTTGAAATCGAATCATATTTTTATGGATCTTTTGGTATTTAATCATAGTGCCTCAGCTATGACATATTCCATCCAATGAATTTTAAATACATCCACATTTTTAAGTTATCGTTGAGTCTATTATAATTATATTCAGAAAAATCAATTATATTTTCTAAATTTATTAGACTTTTCTCTTCTAAAACATATGATAACATTGATTTATTATTTCTATTTTCCCCTATATATTATATCATATCATCAGATATAATGAATATGATTATATATTCTATCACTATAATAACATCCTTTCAATGTATATCCAAAATTTATTCTATATTTTGTTAAATAGAACTAAAATAATCATTTTATATTAATAAAGTGTTTAATAGAACATCTTGTAATAATAAAGGATCTCTATAAGTATACGATATCTTCTTCCATATATCATTTTTATTTAATATCCCATTAAATCCTTAAACAACACAATTTTTATTGATCAAATATAAATATAAATGTCTTCTGATTTTTCCAATTTTCTCTTTATAATATAAATAAAATTCATATATCGCGTATTTGTGCACTAAATATTTAATATATTTCAAATAAACATAAAATTTATCCTAATGATATATCACTTTTTTTTCTAAAACACCAGACCTCATACATTTTATCATATTTATATATTTATAAAAAATTATTATAAATTCATCATCAGGATGAAATTATCAGATAAACAAATAAATGATATTATTTTTTTATAAACAATGTGTCACCAAAAGAGGGAAGTGAATCATGGTGTGCGAAAATCAGTATAAAATAAAAAATTCATCAATTACTTATCAACCACTGGCCATTCCAATATTTCACATTCACCCAAATCCTCTTGATTTAAAAAGTACTCAAAACACACATTAATACTAGAGTTTGTATTATTTATGTTAGATACATCATTGTTTTATTTTACAGGTTTTATGTCAAGTTTTTTCTAAAATAAATAAATATAATAGTACTATTCCTGGAATGTTTTGAATAAAAAATTGTGAATATGTTATGGAAAAGGTTTTTTAATTTGTTGAGAATATTTACAGTACAATATTATTATATTAAACTAAAAAAGATATTATGAAATATTGTTTTGGATTTATGTATATTTGACTAAAATATGATCTCAAACATTAAGGATAAATTCATGGACTGTTTTTTTAGGATCCTCACTAAGATAATTCATTTGGTTTGAAGAGAGTACATGACTATACTTAATATAAAACAATAGAAGGATTTCAAGGATATTTTTTTAAATGTTATTAAGGGTTAGAGATTGTTTTTTATGTATAATGATAATTCCCACACTCAATTAATGTAATTATTATTACTGTGAGAATTCAAAATTTCCGTAATAATTTTAAAAAATAAAAGTGAAAGTTGTGAAACATAAAGGGGTTGAAAATATTGTAACTATTAAAAAATTATATATAAAGTGATAAAATGTTCCAACAATTAAAAGAAAACTATATATGTTTAAAACATGAAAAAATCGTTGTGATTATTAGAAAAATAATAATACCACATCGATTTAAGCCAATAGTCACTTGACCTTTCATTGTAATTATTCTGCAAGGGGATCACGTATTATTTTGGTGTAAAATGTTGATGATCCATTAATACTACAAATGTTAATTGGTATTATAAGATACTAAAATGATGAACAAACCACATTATGTATGTTATATATTCCAAAAGGTATAAAATTATTGTAAAACCCATATTATTTGGATTAAATATAAATCCAAATTAATTTGTAATAAATCAAAAATAATTAAAATTACATGTTTAATAAAAATGGTAATTATTATATTGAATATCTCCCCCTATATTAGACATTAAACTATATTTCATATCTCTCAACACATAATAAATACATTAAATAATAAACGAGACATATAGTTTTAAATTATGAAATAACACATATATAGTCATAAAAAAATAGGTAATTAACAAAAAACTAACAAATAAGAATATGATTAGATTAATTGAAATAGCCCAAATATATATTAACAGAGTTTATTTCTTAAATATTCCTTTTAAAATGGATTTAATTTATAATTTAAATTAATTTATAATAATTTAGAAAAAAGTAAATATTTTTTACATGTTTTCATCTATTGGTGCAAATTTTTTTGGTTTATTATAATATATGTTACTAACATCATATTGGATTCAAATTAATTAGTTAGTTTTTTTAATTTAATATAAATTTGGTTCTTTTTTTTAGGTTTTATTTAATTTTAATAACGATGTTATTTTTGTAATTTCCCTAACTTGTTGAATTTTTATGTTTACATGGTTACATTGTATCCCTTATGTCTATTTAAAATATTACTACACTTTTACGTTCTAATATGAATCATTTGAAAGGAAAAAAATTATAGTTCTATAAATTTATCCAGTCATTGGGGGGAACATGAGAAACATGTATTTTATATTGATATAAATTCTCTACGATCAATATTTTTTTACACTAGTAGAAAATAAAATGATTAGTCATTCTTAATCTATAAACAAATGAGAAAATTTCTATATTTTTTTACATTTGTTTAAATATTATTTAATATTTATATTTTATTATTATTCTTTATGATATTCTAAAATTTATCCACATTTAATAATATACATTATACAATGTAGTAGAGAATGAACCAAGTGTATTTGGACTAGAAAATTACATACATTGTGTTCTATGTGATAAGAATATTTTATGATTTCATTTTAAACCATGAAGAAAATATTTCATCAATATATTAGTCTTCTATTATTTAATCATAATGAAAAAATTTAGGCATGGTTACCAAAAAATAGTTACATAATTCCACTAAGATAGTATTGAGAAATATTGCAATAGATTCTCCAATGAATCTAATCAAAATAAAAATTACTATCTATTGAAAAAAATAACAATTATATTATTTTTATTTCCTCTAGATGGTGAAACAGTATTACATGTATGTTTATCAGTTATACACTTAATTTATGAAGATATTGATGATTATGATATTTCTATAGTTGATATTACTCGAGAGAATGATGATGATGGTACAGATTCTGGTGGTTATGATGGTGGGGCTGATTGTGATGATGGTGTTGTTAATGGTGATAATGGTGGTGTTGGTGGAACACATAATGATACTGAAAGAAATGATATTGCTAACGGAACAGATGATGATGATATTGATGATGATTTAGGTGAAATTATTGACTGAAATTATTGAAATTTTATGTATTCAAACAACAATATTATTTTTTATTTTTATTGAATATAATGTGATAATATTATATGTGGATTATATTAGTTTTCGGGTGGATTTTTTTATTTGGATTTTTGTGAAAAACTATTAGTACACTGAAATATACTAAATCATTATTGTAATATTATTATAACTATTTTCCATGTTTAAAAAGTGTTTGTTGAATAAAATTTCCATGATATTAATCATGGTTGAATAAATATAATTAAATAATTTCAACCATTTTTATAAATATCCTATAACCAAAGTTCAATCTATGCATGTAGATTCTAATTTCCATTGTTATTATATTTTTTATACACATATAATTCCTTACTGTAATCCATATTTGTAAATACTATACATCAATCGATTAAACCATAGATATTGACAATACCGAATGTAATTGAGGTAATGTCTAATAAAAATGAATTATATTATATAACTAATATTTTTACCTACTTCTACAGTATCAATCGATAGTTTTAGGTTCACATTATCATTCTTCCAACAACACCCATTATAATGTTGAATTGAGACAAAAATGAATAATATTCAACTAAAATTCCATTCGTTCATTGAATATCATGTAATTGGGATTTCTAATGTCATGTGTAGGAGGATTTAATTTTACCCACTCACAAAACACTTTCCTATATAGTTTTAGGTTTACACATCACCCCTCCATGTCTTCCATTCTAGTTGCAAGGGAATCAAAATATTCAAATATTTATTATGGCACTATATCATCATATGACAGTCAAGTGGGGGTTGTAGGTAGAAACTAATTTTTTTTCTATATATTAAAACTATATATTATGTCATTGACAATTACTATGGAAGTTCTCTTGATATGTTGAAGGTTACTACTGAAAGGGTTTTAAATTCATAAAAATTTCTAGTCCTTAGTGTTAACTATACTAGTTTAGGGGCCTCATATTTGTAAGATGAGTGCTAATTTCTCATGATATATATGTTGTTCTATTTTATTGAAGTAGAATAACACGTGATTATTTATTGGACTTGGATTTTGAATTTCTATAATTCCATATATTATGTTTGAGATTTTTAGCTTTTAATCACACCAATATCTCAAAATCAATTTAATACTATGAAATAATTTCATTATATAAAAGAGACTCATCATTTTTTGGAATATGTTCATGGTGTATAGGTGAGATTTTCATTAACCAAATCATTGGAAGAAGTATACCAAGTGTATGGTAGCTAAAGTTTCATTAGAGATCCAAAAACATGATAATGCCTCTGGTTTTAGATTCAAAAAAACTATTAATTAATTTCAAGATGCACTAAATTATAAATAATGGTAGTGTAATTGTGTAATTATATGTTCTTGTCATATTCCATATGATATGTAGAGATTGTATCGATTATATTCACTAATTAGAGGCTTGTAATGGGAGTCATATCCTCATCCACATAATAATGGTGAAAATAATAATCATTATCTAAATATTCATTATAATATGGTTCATATTCTTCTGTGATATCAATTTTCATAGTGCAACAATATAACATTTGGTTATTTTTATATTTTACTTACTCTCATAGATTCTCTCCATAATGTGGTTTGTTGAATGAAATATTATGGAATTCCCCAACATCATTATCTAGTGTTTTTCATAATGTGTAAAATGAATCATCACATAATGCTTCAGTAAGTCAGGAAGGTAATTATTATGTATTTTCTATGATTTTTAAGAATACTAAATGGCATGAAATGATGGGTAAAAATAAGCTAAAATTAATAGAAAATGGTTACTTGTTCTCTATTTCCATCACAGTAAATAACTTTTATGAATATTATTATTTAAGGGGATGTGGTGGTTAAAAATATTTCCTTGTCTTGTGGGTTAGTGTTATTCATATACTTCAACTATGATTATTGTAATGTCCTTTATTTAAATTCAGTATTTTCAAATGGAACATGATGAAATAATTCATTGTCTACATCAGAGCTTATCATCATTAAATATTTTAATGAAATTTTAGGTTTTTTATTTCTCAATAATGAGGCATATTTAATATCCTTATAATCATTATATTGATTCCATTTAATATCTCACCCCAATTAAAGAAACCAAAACAATTTTAGATAGAGATATTACTTCATTTGAGACGAATATCTAATGGATAACATTAATAACGATGGATGAAATATATATGTTTACAGTCTTTGGAATCTTGGATACAAAATTTATAACTTCATATCTGATCTACACCATATAAAACAATGTTCATTATAACTACAAACCTTTTAATAAATATCATACATGAAACCATTGATTGTAAACTAGGGAATATAATCATAATAAATGGTTATCACAGTTGCTTAATAATAGTAAATATTATAGATATCAATGATCACTTAAGAATATCATGATCCTAAAGTTTTGAGAACTTGACATTATCATTTGAAAACCATATACATCATATTATAGATAATAATCATGAGTTATGGAACATAACTATGATGTTTTTAAGGAATGAATAAAATAGGAATCAATAAAAATTATCTATGAAATCAGAAAATTTGATTAAGTTAATATTCATTGTCATTCACATAATCATTGAAAATAATTTACATAGTTAGGTAACACTACCAAGACTATCATAGTGTCTTTTTTTCACACCCCATTCTATATTATCCTTATCCCGGGAAACTACTATGAATATCATAGTGGATAGTTTTCCATACTGAACATGGTTCACATCCCATTCCACTCCTTACTTCTTCATCAGATATCTATATTTACCCAATTTAATAGAGGGATATTTAATGTTGTTCCCACCAATCACATAATTAAAATCCAAAAATTTTATTTCATAAGAACAAAAATAAGTCAACATATTTCATAACTCATGTAAATGAAACATGTTTCATATAAATTTAGACATTTAATCATAGAATAACCTGGGGAAAAAATATGATTCATTAATATAGATTCATATTAATAAAAATCATCCATAGAATGAATAATTATTGTATAGCTTAATCATATCCCTGATATTTTAAAAGAAACATTGAGGATGTTATCATAGATAAAACACACCATTAATGATTACATACAATGTTTTTGAGGAAAATACCCTTTTCATTTTGAATTTATTTTCATAAAATATTATCAACTCAAAAATATTATAGAAATAAATATAATTAAAAATAAATATAGAAACACTTAATAGACGCTTCAAATAATTTAGAGGTCATGCTCATGGAAACAGATATTTAGGATATGTAAATTTAAAAAAATTCCTTTCAAATATTTTGATAAAAAATAAAAAATACTAAATTAGGAAAATCATAATAAAATTCATTTAAATAAAATTTACGAAATTCATCCTTGGGTAAAAGTAAAATTAAACAGTGGAGAAATATACTATGTTATACATAAAAATATTCTATCATAATTTTTAGTACATAAAATTTATAAAATGAAACGAAAATATGAAATTTTTATAACTAAAAGTAGAAGTATACAAATTATTTGCTTCATGATTTGTAGATCATAATATATCTTCAACATAAAAATAACCATAAACTATATCATTAAATAGTGTGATTGTTACATAAAACCCATACTACTTTGGTAATCACTATATCAAATTTTTTATAAAGATATATAATTATATGGTATTATAAATCCCTAAAATTCTCTTGATAGAATCCTTAAACAAAATAATTGTAAGTATATAAATAACACATGATAGAAAATTAATGCATATGTCATAACTTTTTTAGAAATAAATTTTAGAAGAGAATCAATAACTTTAATATAAAGATTATTAAAATGTGATAAAAAATAATATATAATAAATATAAATGTACTATAACTATATTAAATAATATTTTATATACTTTTAAATTCATTTATTAACCAATTTTATCATTTCAACTTCTATTTATTAATAAGTCTTTATTAAAACAGTTGTTATCTTATGTTAATTATTTTGTTTTTCATGAGGGTTTTGGTTCATAAGTATGGGGTCGTGTACACTTATCTTTTATAAAAAAAACATTATAATGATAAATATGTTATAAATATCATATATATTATAAATATTAATATTTATAATCATCCATAATAGAATGATATAGAAAAATGAATTACATCCTTCAGCGGGAGGTTACATTATACGTACATGTGAACAATCATTTCATTATTTTTATATATGGAATGAAGTAAATAAAATAATAATTCAACAATAATGGATCATTATTATATAATATTTATATTATATATTTATTAATATTATCATTATTACCATTCATGTGAATCTCAAACAAAAAAAGGTTCACCTCGGTTTTTGGAGGTGTTAGTCAACATGTACGCACAAGTGACATTATCAATTTTGGAATGGATTGGTAGAAGGTATATTATTTTTTCACATAATATTAATAATTAAATATATGTAATAAAATTAGTTAATTATTTTACAATTGATACAATTAATTTATATTTGGAATAATATTAAATAAAATCATAGAGTTTTGGTAAGATAATTAACACTTCTTTGATATACCACCATTATATTCCTTCTTGAGGAACCATGGAATGTTATTTTAAGAATAAAAACAGATAAAATAAATAAGAATTTAATTTTTAAGGAAAATTATTTTTGTTTTTTTCATTCTATAAGCATTAAAAAATTAATAATAATGAAGAGGTGGTGCACTTTTATAAGGAAGAAGGGGGTACTCTAGGAATTATTTAATGTATTACATATATATAAATTATTTTTTATTGATACATGGATACAAGTTGATATAATTAAAATATAAGATTAATATTCATATAAATTCCATCATATTATAATGTTTTTACATTTTTGGTTATGTTTTTCCCCTCATCCTTTAGTTATAACACTATGTATATGGTTTTCAAAATTATCACAATATCGATGATTTTTCTTTTTTGGTGCCATGATTGTAGATATAACAGTGATAATCATCAATAAATGGAAAATGGATGATATTTTGATCAATATTCAAATAACTAGGAAGAATACATGTTTTTTATGAGTTCTGAATAATGAATAAAATAGTGTTTATTATAAAATATCATTACTATCATGTTTTAGAAATAGATGAAATATTGTACTATATTTTGTGTCTACCTCTTGTAAAAGTGTTCCAAAATGACTTAAATATTAACATAAATAATATATAGTCTTTATAAACAATAAAATAAAAATTTTATAGTTTTATACATCACTGTAAACCATATTATTTGTTTAAACCCCAATTTAACCAATTTAGTTATTAACCATTGTAATATATTTTTAAATATTAATGGGTTATATTTTTATTCATTGGGTAAATATTTACTTATAAAATTACAATGGATGTAATTATAAATAATTTTTCATCTTCTTTGTACTCATTATATATTATTATTATTTAATATTAATTTAATGTAATATATTTATCATGGAAACTATAAATATCATATTAAGAAACATTAACATAAATTTACTTTGAAGACAACATGAATGAATTTGAAGTAGAATATTTTCAGTTGAAAATATATATTATGATACATTTTTCTACTAAATTCATGTGTCATTATTATACATAAAATAATTATTTCATTTATAGTTTTAAAATTCATTTACTTTATTTTTTACCTCTTGTACAAGAGAAATGTGAGTGTTACATTTGAATTTAAGTCAATTATTTAACTTGTAAATTTATAAAATAAGTATTTTTAAAAAAAATTGAAATTATCATTAAAATAATAATTTATAACTAAAAATTATATTTTTAATCACTTTCAAAAATTATTATTGACATTAAATGCAAGACAGTTACATTTTCTCTATTATCTTCTATATAAATATGATAAATGTAAAAAATTAATGAAAAATGGAACAAAATTATAATATTTTTGGAATTTTTTTATGATTATGGAAGACACTGAATCATTCAATAATATAATTTTAATGGTTTTAATGAATATAATGTCTTGTAAAATTCTTTTTTGATTTAATTATTCCATGTTACCATTACCATGGTTATAAAATTTTATTCTACTTTTTATTCAGGATGAACAAAAATGAAAGAGACATTAAAAAAATTGGGCCTCATTTTTTATATTATGGAATCATATAGTCAATATTATTTCTCAGTAAATAAAATAAAATAATTCAATATGAAAAGATAAATTTCTATTAAATTATTTTGTTCTTGAAAAAATCTTTTTACATACAAAAATTGTATTACAACAAAGTTGATGACAAAATTTAGTCTAATGAAATTGATTGTACAATTAATATTATAAGAGATATATTGTTACATTGTTTCCATATTAAAAAAATTAGTTTTGGGAGTCTCTAAAAATAAAAGTTTTTTCAATAAAAATCATTATTTTTTACTATTCTATAGAAAATCAATATTTTATGACAAATACCAAAAATTATATATAATAAAATATTGATATTATGATTTAAATAATTATATTACATTTTAGGGATAATTTTTCTAAACAAATTATAAATTAATAAAACTTTTTACACAAAAAAATAAATACATTATTGAAGAAAACTTTTTTAATGAATAAAAATGACTTATTTAAAATCAATTTCTTATTTCATAAGGGTTTATAAGTAAATGATTTTCTAAAAAAATTAGATATATTTATATTTTTATTACTTATATTCATTACTACCAATTAAACATCTATCTAATAATGGTCATAAAATAATAATATTTCACTGTCTATTAAATCTATGTATTGAGTGTTTTATACATTGTGAACAATTATGTTATTATAAAATACGAAGGTGTAATATTATCCCCTATTAAATAAATAACATCATTTTATTGTTGTCATGTTTCATCCATAATGTTTTTGATATTAGAAAATCATATTGTTGAAAACCCACTTCATAAAAAGGATTAATAAGAAATCCTTTTCAATAGAGGGAAATTTAAATACAAAGGTCATTTAGAATAACACATAGTTAGGTTTACAAACAGTATAAATTTATTTTTATGTTACAATATAGACATAGAGGGAAAATTTAATATTTCTATAATGATAGAGAGTCATAGAAAACATTTATCAAGATATTGTGAATTATCTTGAGAAAGTTAGGGACCACAATACCATAAATCAATGTTGGGCGAAAATGACCATTGAATCATCAAAAATGACAGTTTAATGATTTTTTAATAAGTATCATTTCAATATTTTTTAATATTTTCATTATCATATATATTATCCCTGTATATAAATACTCTTATATAACAAGTATATAATTCACTATTTAATCAATTTCCCCCACAATTGTATTTATTTCTCCAAGAAACATGTATTGAATATAAAATTTTCATGCCTGAAGCAATAATTTCAAAATTATTATCCAAAAATGTATATCAAGACATTACAAGAGTCTCTAAATATTAACAACATTTTAATTTTTAACAGAAGGCAAGACATTATAAAAAATGTATAAACCTTATATGATGAAATAATACATTTAACTTCAAATATTACTACTTTAATAGTAATTTTTCCTGAGATATAATTCCATTATTAACCATAAAATCCCAAAAAACATAAATAAAAATAATTTAAAATAATTTTTTAACCTCAATGTTGATCTCATAACATTATTCTTACAACCTGATAAAATTCATTTCATTTTTAATAATTTATCATTCATGTAATATAACACTATAAAACAATGTATTATAGAAACCTCAAACCAATAAATAATCACAAAATATATCATTAATCAGAGTGAACAGTCACTAAATAATCATTTAATTTCTGTAATTCAAAAACATATAATGAATGAAATTTACAAAATAACCTCGAAGGTTATCGTTATATTGAACTTAATATCTCTGAGAATATAAATTTTTCAATGAATAACATTTCAATCATCAATACTATATATATCCCACTATCTAATAGAACGTAATTAACATAAAATTATATAAAATGATAACCAAAATTATTATTTAAAAAACAGTATAGTGTTATTTATTCAACTTAGTAAAATATTCAAATCTCCTAAAAATCATGTCACTTAAATCATAAAATAATTATTTATTCCTTTTATCTTCTGATCAATATTAAACATATAAACCCATGATGGTGTCTATAACTCAAACATAATTACCACATGAAAATATTTTATTCCAAGAATTAACACATTCATTAGTCCCCAAATAAAATCATAGAAATTTAAATATATTACATAAATAATACAATTAAATATACATTATCAGTGATGAAATAAATCAATAACCAATTTCCCGGTAACCAGTAATATATATCTTTTACACTGTCACTATAAATCATCAATTTCTCCCAACTAATCATTATCATTTCACCACTAAATCACATTTTATGGTTTTTAGTAACATTAAATATATGCTTTCAAATCCTTGGAAAGTATATATAATTGAACAAACTATTGATGATTCATGGTTACTATATCTACAATTTCATTTATTATAATCTTCTACAAAGTAATAATCAAATACCAATAAATAAAATATTTTTAATCTTTCATCATCATTGATTTTTTTACATTATGATGTCACATTCCAAGGATTTGACCCTTATATTAGGGCATTGAATAATTTAAAGACCATTATAATACCACATAAAATTTTAAACAATTAATTATACCTTATAATGGACTTCATTTTTTATATTTAATGTTTTATTTAATCCTTGGATGTTATCTTCTATAAGACCTTCATTTACATACATAATAAATTCTGTAATTACACTAAGATATTTCCTTCACTATTTCATCCCAAATACATGACTAGTAAGAAGGTTAATCATCATCCCACTATAGTCTTCCTAAAAACCATATTATTTTTTGTGACACAAAACCCCCTTATGTTGACAATGTTAATCGTAAAATGAGATATCAGAATAGGAATAATCATAAAATTTTCACTTAGAACTTTTGTGTCTTCTGGTTTCCCATGAGGAAATCCATTCCATTTTTTATCACATACATATTTAGATCCAATAATTTATAAAAAGTAAAATTATATTTTGGAAAAAACAAATAGATTAAAAATTAATGTGATAATGAAATGTAATTCATTTTATGTATAAATAATGAATGATTATTTTCCTTCAATGATTAATTTTTTTTAAACAAGTTCATCATTAGTTATCATCTATTCAAATCCTTCATATTTTTTTATAAGGATAATTTTATTTATAAATATAATATACCTTAATAATGTTAACATGGTGAATATTATGGTACAATATGCAATTAAATAGAATAATGTCCAATATATACTTTGACCAACTGGAATCATTCATAGATATTCCATACATAAAAACATTTATTATAATCATGGGAAATGAAACATAAGAATGGTTGATATTAGATATTTAGTTATGGTAAATACATAATATATCAATTATAGCATAAGAACAACATGAATATAAG
Source organism: Viscum album (assembly GCA_963277665.1). Classification (NCBI taxonomy): domain Eukaryota; kingdom Viridiplantae; phylum Streptophyta; class Magnoliopsida; order Santalales; family Viscaceae; genus Viscum; species Viscum album. Next base: position 1,811,559,482 of record OY728164.1, on the reverse strand, counting down.
GGTATGAGAATATGATATTAAAATATTAAAATTATATTTAGTATGCCATATATCATAATCATAATTCATGGAATATATATTTCTAGTTCATAATAAATGAATCATAAATGAATCAATAAACATGGGATATAGACGCATAACATTCCCGGAGGACATAAGTTTTTGGAATACATGTAATAATAGAAAAAAATTCATTAGTTCTGGTTTACTACCAATATTATATTTTTATATTGGTTTCAATCTCCATTACATCTTATCATAAGTTAATATTCACCCCCAAGATAATCCTAGTGCACAGATTCCCTTAATGAACTTGAATCACCTCCCATTCATGTCGATATTATCTTATATTATATAAAAATTTATAGAATTCATCAGAGATGAAAAATAATCATAGATCTACCTGTAACATTAAGATATTAGAATATATGTGTTTCATATAATCGTGGATCAGTTATCACATATCAGATCATGTTGAAAGTAAATATGTTTTATAAACATATCATTATTTCATCATTCCATTACTCATGAAAAATAACTTGGGTTTATAAGTATCACATGATAATAATCATAATCCATCTATAGAAATAATCAGTATAGTATCATTTAATAATATCCCTAGTAAAAATTATGTTACATTAATTGATGTTATCATGGAAGTAAAATTCTTTTAACATATTACTCAGAATATTTCTTAAAGAGAATAACATTTTTATTTTTATAACACTTATTTAATAACAAAAATAATCTGTAATATTATGGGAATTTTTTTTCTAAATAAAAATGAAAATGATTCTTAAAATCATTGAGTGTTCATGATATCATCAAATTTTATTCATGTTGATTAATTACAAATAAATTCCATTCATATTTTCAGAAAAATATCCAAACTAAATCAATTGGAAAATGATAAGAATGATTCATTAATTTCTTTTGGTAAATGGTAAATCATGAGTACAAATGAATTTTAAAAATAATATAATAATATAAAGAATATTCATGATATTATTTTTATAAAAATGATTATGATGGAAAATTATTTTTAATTGAAGATATAAATAAATTTGGATTTCCATAAATTTACTATAGTAGTTTAATGAGTGTGTACATAAATGAAAACAAAATGAAAACATATAATTATAAAATATAACTATAGGAGAATAAAATTCATTGTTTTATTGATATTTATATAGTAAATCTTCATCATCATACACATAATCATAAAAAAGACTCGTAGGAAACATGAATGTAATATAATATTCTTATTACATTAGAAACCACAAAATCATGACCTTTTGAATGATATAGGTTTATATGAATTTTAAAATCACAATACAATTCCTAAAATAAAACTATATGAAATTAATATATATTATATAAACTAAAAAATAAGTAGTGAATATTACCTAAGTCTCACTATAATAAAATAGATACGATATACCTATTAATAAAGGTCAGCTAGCATTGAATGATCCCTAAAATCATATATAATATATTTTAATTTTCATTAAATATATAAAATTCTCGTGTACATATTTATAATATCATTTAATATCCACTTATAAAATTTAGACCCCCATTTATTAATAATTACATATTATTATCTTTTTTTCTGTGTGTTAAATGTTCTATTATTCATGATAGTTTTGGTCAGGTAGTTCTAATCCTTGTATAATAATCATGGTTCCATCACCAAATATATTTAATAATGATATAACTATTATATATATATATATATAATTTTCAAATATGTATATTAACATTCTAATTACATCATTCATCAAGATTGTAGGTCATGTGTACACCTGAATGATGATTTAATATTTCGAAGGATGGATAAAATGAAAGGTAAATGATAATACTAAATTAAATGATAATTTTTATATCATATATATTTTATATATTCATTAAATAAATCCTCATTATCTTATCAATGAAATGGAAATTAAAAAATAATCACCTTGCAATGTGGAGGTGGTAGTCCAAAGGTCTATATGAGTGACATCATCATTTTATAACAGATTGAACGAATGTTGATTGTGGTTGTTCCATAATCATAATTTGTTAGTGTATAAAATAAAATTAATGTATTCATTTACATTATATACCATGAATTTTTATGATTTATTTGAGAAAATAAATTTTTATTTGTTATGTACGATAATTACCGCTTCCTTAGTTTTCATCCATTAAATTCCATCTTAATGAACCATCGAATGTTCTTTTAAAAATTCCATCCACTATAATCTAGGACTATTGAGATTTTTTAGATAAATTTTCATGTTTTGAATCATTTATTATGATGATACTATGTATAATTAAAGAAATGAGGATCCTTTTTATAATCCTGGGGAGTGTCACCCTTGGAATTACTTATACTATTAAATAAATATGAATTATTTTTCAATTAAAATGGAACTAAATTGATATAAATAAAATATAAGATGAATATATATCGATAACAACATATAATACATTTTTTACATGTTATGGTTGTGATTTCCCTAATATATTTTATTTTTAAGCCTCAGTTAAACATTTTGATAATTTTTGTGATATCAATAATTTTTTTTTTCTTTTGTTGTCCATAAAGTTATTATAAAATTAACTAGTAAATAGAATATGGATTAAATTATGACCCATATTACATTAACTTGTATAAATTGAATATTTTTAATTTTTAAAAATAATTTTACAATATATATTTTATACTAAGAAACATTAATATCATTTTTAGAACTATTCACAAAATATTACGTTGATAAAAACATGAATGTAATGGAATTTAGATATAGACCATTTAAAAAGTAAAATATGTTATATTTATCATCAATATTGATGGGACACATTATCTAACAGAGAAAATAATATTATTTTTAAAAAAATCAGCTACTTATATTTTTTAATACTTACACATGCACTTGGAGACAATGCATAAGAATTTAATGTAAATACTTAATCAATAAAAATTAAAAATAAATCCAAAATATAAAAAATTTATTATGTTTTTAATTATAATTTATAATTAACCATGTTTATCTTTTATCATAGTCCCAAAATACTATGAATATTAAATTAAAAAACTGAGATTTTTTTATATAAATATTATAATGATCAAATAAAAGACAAATGGAATGAAAAATTCATATTTTAAACATATGGATCATTATGGATGTATTATAATAATAAAATTAAATAAATTATTCATTATCAATTAATTTTAATTTTTATCAAATTTTATTTAACTCTAAATAAATATTTTTTAAATTTAGCATGATAAAATATTTAAAAAGTAACAATTCTTAATTACAATAAATAAATGTGTACTATTTTTAAAAAATTACTACATGATTCAAAATGATTAATTAATTTTTAAATAATCTAATTATATTTTTGGGATAAATTAATTTTGGATAAAAACTCAAAATAAAATGAGAAATGTATTTTTATAGAGAAAATTGTTACTCAAAAAAACAATTTTTTATTTAAATTGACTTTAAATTTAATTCCAATGTACATTATTGAATTATTAAAATTATAAACCAAATATTTTTAATTTTAAACAATTTTAAAAAAATTATCATTGTGTATGATTGAATGTAAGATATTGTTTCAAATAAAAATAATTATTTTCACTATTAATTAAAAAATCAATCATTTTAAAAAAATCCAAAAAAATAAATATAATCTATATTTTAGAAGATAAATTCAAGAAGATATTTTTAATTAAATATTTTTTTTATTTTTCTCTAATTTATTCATTATATTACCTCATAATAAAAAATATAAATCATATTTGAAAGAAATGTATTTTGATGAACAGAATGTACTTACAAGAAATTGAGAGATAATTCAATATAGATTTATCAATAAATTATCATCGATTATTAAATTTATATATATGTATCATAATTCGATTACTTTAATCTATATATTCCATATCAACTACAGTGTTATAAAAATCATAAAATAATTATATATCATGGTTTTGTTAAATATTTGTGGTCTGTGTTTTGTACACTACCTAGTATAATATTATTTTAAAATATCTTTTTTTCTAACCTATAAATTATTTATTTTGAAGCCTTTAGATATTACTGGACTCCATTTGACATACTAACAACCATGTTCAAATTTATTACTTATGAATCATATATGTGGATAACATTGAAAACTGGTTTCCCGGATGAACCTTATTACCCTTTGATTGTAGTGATATTCCATTCCTAAAAATCACTCAACCCTATAATAGAAATGAAAGAAGTGTATCCACGTCTATGTATCTAAATTACTTCATAATAATATGGAATACATGATTGAAAATGTTACATTAATTCACCTACTTATGATTTAGGGCCACTAAAAAGGATGGTAGGGAAAAAAATTTAAAAAACTCATTTATTATATATATATATATATTTATTTATTTAATGTAATTATTATATGATAAATATCCATAAATGATATTATATAGCGTTTCTCTATAGTTACGATAAAGATAATGATGGAATTCCACTTTTAGTGTATTTGGAATTCTATACTAAGTATTGGATATAATTAAAACTTGATCATTATTCTATCTTTAGGATTTTTTTGACTTGAAAATGTATTTATCCTTATACATAGTTATTGGATATTAAATAAAATCATATTATTATTTTATTTTATATAATCATTTATAGACAAGAGTGTAATCATTTTTTACCTTCTAAATCCCATAGAATGTTACATAGTATTGGTGAGATGGAAGTGATGATCGTCACCCCAAACCACCAACAATCCAAGATGATACCATAATAATTTTTGATAAGGTTCCTACAATATCTGGTGTCAGTTACTCAAGTGACTCTCAATATTAGAGATATTAAACAATATAATTGATGCAAAGAGGTCCATTATTTCGAGAAGAAGAGTAATTGAATGTGGGGTCTTCTTGATGAGAACCATGGGGAGGGAACCCAATATTGATTATTGTATATCATTTCTGGGAGGAACAACAATTTAGATGATCTATTTTTCAGTATAGAACATAAAAAATGTAATGTAGGGAGAAATTATGGATTCATTAAATTATCATCCATTATCATTGTAATGTCCCAGAAATTTCAAGGAATTTAGTTTCTTAATTTCTTTGGAATTTTTCATATTTGTGGCTTCTAACGACACTTGATTCCGAGGCCTGGTGTGCCCGGAATCAATTTTCGAAGTTTTTTTCAGGTACGTTCAGTAAACATACGAGCGGGGTTTTCTATCTTTTGAATCAGTTCTCAAAATTGAAATCTGAGGGCACCGATGAACTCGCAGCGCTGGTAATTTTTTAAAGGAACCTTTACCACAGTTGCGTTTTATGCGGATTGAAAGTTAAAATTTGGGGATTAGTTAAAAAAGTTAAATAAAATTGTTTAGAATAATTTTATACACCATGGTGGTTAAATCCTACATGGGAAAGTTAATAATGGGGCCCACCCCCACAAAACATCCCACGTGTGGATATTTGTAAGGTGGGTCCCACACGAGCCCCAACCTTTCATCTACCTTGAAACCCTCCTTAAACTCCAATGCATTTATTGTGACACCTATTCTCTTTATTATGATTGTTAAACTCCCCACCTTCCCCACAATTAAATTTCCAACACAATATAATTAATTAAAGGGTTTATCTAATTAATTAATTATAGTGTTTTATTCATAAATCAATTGTTTGGTGGATAAAATAATTATTAGGGCTATTATTTTAGTTGGGAAATTGTGTTGTTGGTGAAAACCTGGGAAAGCTCTGGAGATATAGATAAAGTGTTCTTCTCTTCGACGAAGAAGGCCTCCAACAAAGAATGATGACGCTCCTTCCTTTCTCTTCTCCGTGATTCCATTCTTCACGACGCCATCTTCCGCGACGTTCGACTTCCGCGGATCGACGACGTGCGACGTCTTTGCGAGGTAGTGGAATATTGTATATTTATCATTTATGTGGTTTATACCCTCGAGATTGAGCATTTATTTGTATGATTTATCATTTTAGATTCCTTACCTCTGTTTAATTTCTCATGATGAACGTGAATTAAATAAATTAATTCACGGATCGATAAACAATTGATTGAATTAATTTTCTCCTTGTTTATCATGGATTTGAGATTCTTGAAGCATGATAAATATTTAATTTCCAATTCCCCATGTTCTTTGACTCTCAAAAAAATGATGGCCAAACTAACCCGGCTATCAATCCGTACAAAGATCACGATCTTTCATTATTCGTTGTCTGTGCATTCTTAGAATGTTTTTCAGCGTAAAATTATTAAGCATTCCAAGAACTCAATGCTTCGTTGGGAGCGACTTACGGACGTGGAGATCTCGACCCAAGAATCACCAAACGACTTTAATCTTTTTTTTTTGATTTTAATTGAAATCGATATGGTGTGCGGAAGGATCCCGTGGTGCAGGTGCGATGAGGGTTCTTGCGGTCCAAGCCGACGATTCAGTTGGGCGAGCAGGCGACCATGGCGGCTGCTGTAGGCAGAAGGTAGTGCAGCATGGGGTCGGGTGTGTGACAGCACGAGGTGGCGTGGCGAGCGGATGAGGTCCAGGCGATGCGTCTAGTTTAAGGCGCGCCGACGCGGGTAACCGGGGGTGGTGCAGCGGCATGGCGGGAGGTCGGCGTGGTGCAGCAGCATGGCCGGAGGCCAGGATGGCGGTAGGCCGGAGGCGGTATATCCGGCATGAGAGGCAGCCGCGGGAAGGCCATGATGGTAAGGTTTGGTGGAGAAGAAACTGTGAATGCAAAAGGAGATTGGAGAGAGAAAACGTTTAAATTAAATAAATTGAAATTTAATGATGAAAAAGAGAATCTGATGAATGTGATGCACACCATTTGAATAGGGTTTTTTGTGCGCTGGAATGAATTGAGCGTGAGTGAAAATAAATGGATAAATTAAATTAAAAATAATAATAATATAATAATATTATTATTATTTTCATTGGGAAAACTGTATTTTGACGGTATCTTCTTCGTGCGATCTCAGTTTCATGAACGGTCAGTGGCAGTGTGACCCTAACTTGAGATAGAATTTATGAGTCCAATATTGGATATCCTTTTCTAGTTTTCTGATCGGGTACCTGAAACGCTCATACATTAAAATATTTCATATTATTATTAAATCTTCGACCTGCTATAACTCATGCGTGCGATGTCCGATTTCCTCGCCATTAGTGGGGACATGAACCTGTCTTTAATATGGTCGGTTCAAGTCTAATTTTGGATACTAAATTCATGTCCGTGGCTCGGTCCCACGAAACACTGAATAATAATAATATTATAATTAATATGGAATCTCGTATCTGACATATCTCTCTAATACGATGTCGGAATAACGAACCGTCTACGACGTTGTGACCCTGGAATTAAGACAGATGTTTCAAAACCAATTTTGGATAATTAAGTCGAGGTCATCGTGTGGGACCCACGATGACCGGTTCGCGCGTGCTGCCGTGAAATTCAACTTTTTTTACCGGCTATACATTTTGGACCAATGGGTAGTCGATCTTGTCTGTTTTTTACATATGGATCTCCATGGTGTGACCTCTTTGGTTTACCAGTGTCATTTGATGTAGGACCGGGTTGGATCGAACATGAATCCAATCGGGCAATCGGTAATAAAATGTTTATAAGTTAAGAGCCAAATATCTGATTGACGTTCCATCAATTACGTTGGATTCCTTATTATGAGATAGTTATTTTGGAATAATCCACTTTATGTTTGGACACAGTTGGAGTATGGTGGGGTTGGTTTAGCTTAGAAACCAACCGAGCCCATAGAACGAAAATACTAATAACTCACAGACCAGTCGTCAGATTGACGCGCCGTCTTTTGCGTTGAGATCTCTATGATGAGGCGGTCCTTTGAGATACTTCCACATGATATTTCGTGATACGTGGAAGTATCGACCAGTAGCTAGTGGAGCAGACCCTCCTGAAACGAGCATTCGGAGTGTGGAGACCTAGTAGTTGTAGAACTTATGACTGCATGACCGATTCAACTCAGAGTGATTCTATTTGCCTAGTGGAAGGAGCACCTGATATTTGGTGGTAGTCCCATCACGGACGGAGTTCCTAGTAGTTGGTAGTATACCCACGGTACTCGACAAGAGGATTACCTTTGTAGGATATTAGGGGGAGCGCCTGATATTTGGTGGAAGACCCACGGCAGACGGAGCGCCTGGTAGTTGGAAGCAGAACCATGGTACTCGACAGGAGGAGTACCTCTGTAGGCTATTTGGGGGAGTTCCTGGTATTTGGACACAGACCCACAGCAGATGGAGCGCCCAGTATTTGGCAGCAGACCCGCGTTACTCGGAAGGAGCAGTACCTCAGCAGTCTACGGTTAGTGAGTAGCGCCTCTGTGTCGTGACAGGACCATTGTATTCGAAAGAGGAGGATTTCTCCAACAGTTGTGGTTTGATAATGAAAATCCGGGTTTGAGCTAAGTCAATGAAACTAATGTTTACCTCATGATTGAGATGGTTTACTTGATAAAATAGGTATATGTATGGGAATATACCTATGTAAAGGTTATCTGTTGAGATCTTTCTTTTTAGTTTATCCTTGTCAGATTTGGTGAATCATTCTTTGTGGTTTATCCTTGTTGGATTTATTGAGACCTTGAGGGTATTTGGGTCCCTAATAAGTGTCATTATACTCACTCCTGCACGGGCTATGCTCGCAACTCGTTGTGTTGGATGTAGACGACAGACATCACTGATCGTGGTTGAGGCTTGTAGAGCTGGACGGTACCTGGAGGTGGACTTCACGACGATACAGTACCCGGAGGTGGACTTCACGACAAGACGATGCCCGGAGGTGACAAACGGGTGTGGAGAGATTTGGTGGCCTTCTGTACCTACCCATTAGGAAGGAACTCTAGAGGACGATACAAGAGTAGCTTGACACCTTCCGACTATTTTTTCTTTTCCATGTACTTTACTATTGGGCATTTATTTTGGTGTTTTTTTACTTTTAGCACACTTTTTATACTGATTACTTAGTGTTTTCTTCCTCTTATACTCTGGTTGAGTGTGTTTATGTTTTATAAAGGCAATGCCTTCCCAGTTATAGGTATTTACGCCTTTGGTGCTAGTGGCCAGCCCCTGGCCTATGGAAGGCAGGCTTGGGGTAGTCATGGCACGGGCCCCGAGGATGGGTCATGAAAATTGGAATCAAAGGAGTCGGTTCTACCACATAACTTATAAATCTTATATTTCTTTTCAATAGAGCAATAGTGTTATGGGTACCATGTGTGGTTTTCATTTCAGGGAGTCTAGTGTCGGTGTGGCAGCCGACGTATCAATACACCAGGACCCTGACTTCTGATTTCCCACTCATTGCATGAAAACACTAATTCCGTGTGTGTTTTCAAAAGTTTTCTTTAAGTCAGCTCAAACCAGTTAAGCTCACAAGGTTTAAATTGTTTGATCGTGTCGCATCTGTTTAGGATGCCTCCACGAATACAGTCATTTGGAGTTCCGAGAGAGTACCCGATGATGGCGCACTGAGCGACGAGGTTTGTTGTAGATCCCTCATGCTATGATGGCACATTCGGGTGGTGTACCAGCAACACCACCACCCGTTGGGTTGTAGATTCCACTATTCATGCTAGCAGATGGTGCACGCTGACAGAGAGCATTACAAGAGTTCCAGTAGCAGAGGCCTCTGAGGTTACAAGGCGAGACAAATTCCCAGGCTGTAGTGGACTAGATTCAGGTGATTTCAAGAGTTATATACCTAGTTTAGACACTAGTAGAGAAGATGGTGATTTTAGCTACTGGTGTTTCCCAGTGAGTGACCAAGAAGATGGTCGTCATAGTGATGGTACTTCGGAATGTGGACCGATGCCTGAGATAGTGCCTTCAGGTAGTGTTCCGGCTATATAACTACCTGTTGGTCAGCAGTTTCAACCGGCAGTACCGGTAGATGACACAAGTAGGTTCAATGCCTTACACATTTTTCAGCATTAGATACCCCTCAGGTTCCGAGGAGAGACCGACTCACATGCGGCTAAGGAATGTCTTGTGGAGGTGGCTGAGAGGTTTCTAGAGCTTATACAACTTCGGAAGGACGACATGGCGGCAACTGAGTAATCATCGAGGTGCACCAATCTTTCCTGGTACTTGATGACTATGATACGATCAGTTGTTCATGGCTCGGACTTCTGAGAGAGGTGTGTTTAAGGAAATCTGACCCAACACCTTTCCTCTATGCATTATACCTTATGTTAGGGTGCTATAGATAACCTTTGTGGTTGAGAATTATTTGGCTGAGTGGATACAGCCAGTGATAGTTAGTAGTGGAAAAGAAGGAAACTGGCGCTAGTCTTAGAGACTTGGGTGTGTAAATTGTTTTAAGAAGAATAAGTGTTAAGGACAAATGAATATGCAAAGTAGTAGATGTTTAAGTAGAGCCTGTAGGGAAGAATGTGTTTGTGTACATTTCGACATGTTAAAACCACCCACCATTGTACATTCTGCAACGCTCAGGGAGGAAGAGGGAAGGGGAAGAGTGTAGTTGCATGCGGTCAAGAAGTGTGACCCAGGGGCTATAGTAATGATTTGAGGTATGGTATGTGTCTACTACGAGCTTCCGTATCAAAATAAATAGGTACGAATAATTCTTTCCTTCCATGAATCTTGTACCAGTCTTAGGGTTTCCAGTTAATCAATTGACTTGACCCTCACGTCTGGAAAAACCTTTGGGAGGAGACTCAAAAATCACGCTTACATCAACGGTGTGATCTGACCCTTGAGGTGAGAGTTTCAGTTGGAATCTTTGGGTGGCAGCATCGAGGCCTTACGTCGTTAGTTTGGGTATTGTCTGGGCAACTACAGTTCATACACAGATTGACTATATTAGGAAAAAGGTTGATGTTTATCTACAACATTTGGATGGGGTTTTCCCTTGGTTGGAGAAAAGGGAAACCCTGGCAGCATGGGAACCTCCAGGAGAGCACATGGGAGCGAGAGGCTCAGATGCATGCTCATTACCCTCTTTTGTTTCCCTAGTGTGTGTTGAAGCTTTACGAGGATGCAAATCCTTGAGGTTGGAGTAATGTAAAGACCCGAAAATTTCAAGGAATTTTTTTTCTTAATTTCTTTGAAATTTTACGAGTATGTGTCTTCTGCCAGCACTTGATTCTGAGGCCTCGTGTGCCCGGAATCAATTCCCAAAGTTTTGTTCGTGTACGTTCAGAAAACGTACGTGTGGGGGTTTCTATCTTTTGAACATATTCTTGGAATTGAATTCGGAGGGAACTTATGAACTCGCAGAGCTGATAATTGCTTAAGGGACCTTTTACCATAGTTGCGCTATATGCGGATTGAAAGTTAAAAGTTGGGGATTAGTTAAAAAGTAAAATAGAATTGTTTAGAAAAATTTTATACATCATGGTGGTTAAATACTACATGGGGAAGTTAATGGTGGGGCCCACACCCACATAACTTCCCATGTGTGGATATTTGTAAGGTGGGTCCCACATGAGACCCAACCTTTCATCTCCCTTGAAACGTTCCTTAAACTCCCTTGCATTTATTGTGACAACAATTCTCTTTATTATGTTTGATAAATTCTCCACCTTCCTCCCAATTAAATTGCTAACAAATTATAATTAAATAATGGGACCCTCCAATTAATTAATTATAGTGTTTGATTCTTAAATCAATTGTTGTGAGAATAAAATAATAAGAAGATCTATTATTTTAGTAGGGAAATTATGGTGGTGGGGAAAACCTGGGAATGCTCTGGGGATATAAATAAAGAAAGTGTTCTTCTCTTCGATGAAGAATGCCTCCAATGAAGAATGATGACACACCTTTCTTTCCCTTCTCTGCGACGCCATTCTGCGCGACACCATCTACCGCGACATTCGAATTCCGCGGATCGATGACGTGCGATATCTTTGAAAGGTTGGGTAATATTTTATATTTCTCATTTATGTGGTTTATACCATCAATCTTGAGCATTTATTTGTAGGATTTATCTTTGAGTATTCCTTACCTCGGTTTAATTTCTCATAATGAACGTGAGTTAAATAAATTAATTCGCATATCGATAAACAATTGATTGAATTAATTTTCTTCTTGTTTATCATGGATTTGACATTTTTCAAGCATGAAAAATAATTAATTTCCAATTCCCCATGTTCTTTGATTCTAAAAAAATGATGGCCAAACAAACACGGCTATCGATCCGCACTTAGATCGCGATCTTTCATTATTCATTGTCCACGCAGTCTTCGACTGTTTTTTATCGTAAAATTATTAAGCACGCCAAGAACTCAATGCTTGTTTGAGAATGACTTACGGAGGCGGAGATCTTGACCTGAGAATCACCGAACCACTTTTGTTTTTTTATTTAAATCGAAGTTGGTATGGCCCATGGAAGGATCTCATGGTGTGGGTACGACGAGGGTTCTGGTGGTCCAAGATGATAGTTCGGTTAGGCGAGAAGGCGACCATGGTGGCTAGTGCAGGTGGAAGGTGGGGCGACATGGGGTCGGGTGCGTGGTAGCACGAGGTGGCACGATGAGCGGACAGGGGCCAGGCGATGCAGCTGGTTTGAGGCATGCCAGCACGGGTAGCCGGGGGCGGTTGAGCGGCACGGTGGGAGGCCGGGATGGCGGTAGGCCGGAGGCGGCAGATCCGGCGTGAGAGGCAACCGCGGGAAGGCTAGGCTGCTAGGGTTTGGTGGAAAGAAACCGTGAATGGAGACATAGATTGGAGAGAGAAAATTTTTAAAGTAAATACATTAAAATTTAAAGAAAAAAATAGAATCTGGGGAATTTGATGTGCACCATTTGAATAGGGATTTTTGTGCGCTGGAATGAATTGAGTGTGAGTGAAAATAAATGGTTAAATTAAATTAAAAATAATAATAATATAATAATTTTATTATTATTTTCTTTGAAAAATCTATATTTTGACGGTATCTTCATCGTGAAATTTCAGTTTCACAAACCATCAGAGGTAGTGTGACCTTGACTTCGAGATAGAATTTATGAGTCAAATATATGATATATGTTTCAGGTTTTCGGATCAGGTACCCGAAACGCTCATACATTAAAGGATTTAATATTATTATTAAATCTTCGACCTACTATAACTCATGTGTACGACGTCTGATTGACTCACTATTAGCAGGGACGTGACCCTGTCATTAATATGGTCGGTTCATGTCTAATGTTGGATACTAAATTTTGGTTCGTGGCTCGGGCTAACAAAACACCAAATAATATTATAATTATTATTAATACAGAATCTTGTATTTGACATATCCTTCTCATACGGTGTCAGAATGACGAACTGTCTGTGACGTTTCCACCCTAGAATTAAGACGGATGTTTCAAGACCAATTTTGGATATTTACGTCAAGGTTAAGGTGCGGGCCCCATGAAGCCCGATTCGCGTGTGTTGTGGTGACATGAAACTTTTTTTATCAGCTGTCCGTTTTAGACCAATGGGTAGTCAATCTTATGTGTTTTTTCATATGGAACGCAATGGTGTGACCAGTTTGGTTAACCGGTGTAATTTGATGTATGACTGGGTTGGATCGAACATGAATCCAACCAGGCCCTTATTAAAAAAAACTCTTATAACTTAAGGTCTAGATGTCTGATTGATGTTTCGTTAATTACGTTGGATTCATTATGAAGAGACAGTTATTTTGGCATACTACACTTGATGTTTGGACGCAGTTGGAGTACGGTCGGGTTGGTTTAGCTTAGAAACCAACTAGGCCCCTAGAACAAATATGCTGATAACTCACAGATCGGGCGCCCGATTGACGCGAAGTTTGTTGTGTTGAGACCCCTATGATGAGGCGGTCCTTTGATATAATTCCACGTGAGTTTCCGTGACACATGGAAGTATCGAACAGTAGCTCATGGATCGGAACCTCCTGAAAACAATCGTTCGGAGTGCGGAGACCTAGTAGCTGTACTTCTGACGAATGCTTGACTGATTCGACTCAGAGTGATTCGATTAGCCCTGTGGACGGAGCACCCAGTATTTGGCTATAGACCCATGGTGGAAGGAGCGCTTGGAAGTTGGCATCAGACCCATGGTACTCGATAGTAGGGTTACCTCTGTAGGCTATTAGGGGGAGCACACGAAATTTGGCGGCAGACCCACGACGGACGGAGCGACTGGTAGTTTGCAGCAGACCCGCGGTACTCGACAAGAGGAGTACCTCTGTAGGATATTAGGGGGAGCGCCTGGTATTTGGCCACAGACCCACAGTGGACAGAGCACCCGGTATTTGGCAGCAGACTTGCATTACTAAACAGGAGGTGCACCTCAGCAGTCTCTGGTTAGTGAGTAGTGGCTCAGAGTCGTGACAGGACCACTGTACTCGACAGAGGAGGAGTTCTCCAGTAGTTGTGGTTTCAATAATGAAAATAATGGTTTGAACTGAGTTAAGGACAATATTTTTTACCTCATGATTGAGATGGGTTACTTGATAACTTGGGTATATGTATGAGCATATACCTAAGTAATGGTTATCTTTTGAGATCTTTCTTTGTGGTTTATCCTTGTTAGATTTAGTGAATCTTTCATTGTGGTTTATCCTTGTTGGATTTAGTGATACCTTGACGGTCTCGGGATCCCTACTGAGTATCATTATACTCACCCCTACACGGGATATGACCGCACCTCATTGTGTTGGATGCAGACGACGGACAACACTGATCGTGGTTGAGGCTTGTAGAGCTGGACGGTACCCGGAGGTGGACTTAATGATAAGACAGTAGCTGGAGGTGGAATTCATGATGAGACGATACCCGGAGGTGACAGACGGATGTGGAGAGCTATGGTGTCCATTTGTACCTACCTTTCAGGTAAGAACTCCAGAGGATGATCCATGAGCATCTTAACACCTTAATGTTGTTTTGTCTTTTCCTTGTACTTTACTTTTGGGCTCATATTCCTGCCGTTTAGTACTTTCAGAACACTTTTTATACTACTTACTTAGAGTTTTCTTATACTTGTACTCTGGTTGAGTGAGTTTAGGTTTTATAAAGGCAATTCCTTCACAGTTATAAGGATTTACTCCTTTGGTTCTAGTCTCCTGCCCCTGGCCTATGGAAGGCAGGCTTGGGGTAGTCATGGCATGGGCCCCGAGGATGGGTCGTGAAAAACTTGGCTCCATGGTTATTAATTTTTTATTTTCCTTAATGTATTGATACACTGTATTGGTTTTATTCTTCATCATAATGATATATCCCATTACGCATACCCTCTGGACAACCACTATTGTCATTATTTTTGATTAGTTAGAAAGGGGATGACTTTTTTCTTATTATATGTTTATTTTAATTGTAGTACCACTACAACAAGCATCATGTAGAGGACCATTATTATAGATCATTAATTTATTATGGAGAGTAAATCTATGTTGAGTAATCTTTGGTGGACCTATAGAGGTTACTATATTCATATTACCAGTATATAGGCTTCCATGTAAAATGTTAATACTCTTATTACCATAATTAGTACATTTTTAGATAACATATTTTGTGTTGTGAGGTGGACCAAAATGATAGGATCTCTGGAGAATCCATATAGAATGTAGCTTCATAAGTTATGGTGCAAGGACCTCCCAGAGAATAATCTAATAAAGGCCTAAATTTTTTATATAATTGTTCTATAATGGGGACATCATAATCAGATATTCTGGGATGATCCTCTAAAGATTTTTATTTTGGTTTTATGAGAAGAAACATCATAGAGAATTCTACATAAAGGATCTCTAGAATTATCTATCATTGTATCATAGGAAAGAACTCCATAGCCCTAAAACTCAATAGTGATAAGTTACTACCCATGGTTTATAGATTTCCCCCAAATAGAACACATTATGTATTTAGTTAGTTTGACAATAGATGATTGTATTATAAATACCACATTAAAAAATTACTCTCACAGTTTAATTTCAACACAATATTATGTCTAAAAGAACCATGTTAAAATAATCCCTTATAATCTACCCCTTTGATTAGAGGGACTGGATGAGATTAACAGAACCGTAAAATATAAGAATACTATTAAAAAACAATGAAAATGTATTGATAAATCATTTTGAATTATGTTTTAAATATTTTTGATTTCATTTTTTATTTAGAAATACATTTATTCTAAAATGGTTCTAAATTTTTTTTGTGAGAAAATTTAGAAATAATTTATTCCAATTTAAAGAAATTATTTTTCCTAAAAGGATGTTATTTTTTTAATCATTATATCAAAATCATATTCAATATAATTTTCATGATTATTTGAAAATATTTATATTTCGATGAATAGAAATATTTTTTTTGAAAAATAGCTCTTATATTCATGTATATTCAAAGATTAATTTTATTTTTAATGTTATATTAAAATTTAAATATTTTTTTTGACAGAATCAAATTATTTTTATTTTAATCAATATAATTATTAATTTTTGTTTAAAACATATTTTATAATTATAAAAACTATTATTTAGAAAACCATTTTTTATCTTTTTTTGCATGATTATAATAAAAACTATGTAATTTGTTTTTTGAAATTTAATATATTAAAATATATTCCATGTTTTTAGTTAATATAAATAATAAAAATAAATACGTAAACCTTAATTTTAATAGATTATGCATAGTAAATGATTTAATCATTCATTAGTTTTGTAATCATTACAAGGGTTTGAAGTGGGAATTAAATAAATTATGTAAGAATTAAAATGGAAACAAATACCTATCAATATAATCAAATAAATATATTTTAGCTATATTGAATTAAATATTTTAATTTGTAATAATTTTAATGAACTTCTTTGAGTAATTTATTAAATTATTTTTATAATTTGATAAATTCCATTTATGTCCTCTCCCTCCATAATTAATGGAAAACACCTATCATTTCCTCCTAATTCATCATGATCCCTATATATCGACCAACTACTTCACTAGTCCAATCTTAAAATCCCTCACCACATCCGATAGTAATTTTTTATTCATAGATGCATAATTTAAGGGATTAATGTGTAATATAATGACCATGTCTCAAAAAGAGGTAATACACTTATCTAAACACATTCAATGTTATATCATCATAGAACTCTTGTAAATGTATTTTATCCAATATAAAATAATGTATAATATATATGTAATTTATTAAAATGTTATTTTTTTAATGGTTCGTCAATTTTACATTATATTTTCATAAAATGGTAAATTAATGTACCAATCATGTGTATAAGTAGACAAATGACTCACAGGATTATATTAATTACAAAAAAACTTAATATGGTTAATTATAATGATTGTTTTTAATGATTTATATTTTAGAGTAAATGGATCAATGATCAATGGGAATGTATCCTAATCATCAAAATGAAACATTCATGGAAAATATACATGTTTTCACCCAAATGTTCTATTGATGAAGAAACTGCTAATAACATGTTAATTTGAAATTATTAAGGAAATGTAGAAAAATTTATGTAAGTATATAGTTATGTAATATATTTTTAATTAACAAATTATTATTATAAAGGTTACTTTAATGTGAATTAATAATAAAGAGATATAAGGTAAGGGATTATGTTACAATCTCACTTCTTTTTGAGATTGTCTATGCTAAATTTACATTAGTGAGACTATACGGATTAGAACATTTTAACCACATATATTTTATTCTCCTATATTTATTTATTATTATTATATACAATATTAGTATTTTCTATTCATAGGAACAAAAAATGATCGATAAATTTTTTTATGAAATCAGGACCTTCATTCTTATTTAGTTTTTGAACATTTTCTACCATTTACGTCAAAAAATTATTATAAAAGATATTACTTATTATTACTAGGATTTTAAATATTAATTTTCAATACAATTAAAGATCGTTATAATTTTTTTAGATTAATACTTATAATTTTTTTCAAAATAATTTATTTTTGACATTTTACAAGTATAAAATTAATGATTTATGTTAACATATATCACATTAAAATATTTTTCCACTATCAAGAACATTGATTGTTTTGATGATCTAGTTACATATATCCATAGTTATCTTAATTTAAAATCGTATTCTTAATATATGTGGAGTTTTATTTAAAATTATATCTGTAGAAACTGATATTTTCTCATGCATTCAACGAATGTTTTGAATGATTTTAAAATTTATTATTAATCTATGTGATCACCCATGGGGATATAGTATTACGATAACATCCACATTATTTAACTAAATTTATTATGATTATTATTAATATTTTCTGATGATTATATTTAACCTAATTCATTCAAATTGGATAACAAAGTGATGAAAATTCATTTATTAAACCCTTTTATTTTCTATGAGTTATGATGTGGTGAATTGTTTATATGTTAATGAAATTTTTATACTTTACATGGGTTGTGATATGATTATATGATGAATATTTTTTGAATTTTTTCTTAATTAAATTATTTTTTGGGTGGGTCATGAGTAATATATCACAATAATGAATTTTATTATTATAAATATATCATGGAATAATTTTTTCTAGAATAAAGAGTAAATCTAGTATTGTAATTTACTATATCTACTATGAATGTTCTAGACATGTACCAAGAATAATGAAATGATGAAATAGGGAGTGAAACTAATCCTTTATGATATCATTGAACGATATCCTTTAAAAAGTAAATATTTTATACACTTATGTGTAAGGCAAGAAGTAATGTATTATGGTGTTGATATTTCCTCATGTATCATGATTGGAAATTTTTGATTTCAAGCACCAATAAATTATTCCTTTTAATATAAAAAAGAGTTATATTATTATTTTTGATAAATGATCTATAAATTATTTTTATGTTTTGATCACGTTTTTATATCCATTTCATTGTCTTATTCTTATATATGATCATTGATTGATATCTCTAATATTTACCCATACATATCATATATTCTCAATGACTATTATGTATCCTTTATCCATGATAAGAATAATTTGTTTAAATAGGTTTGGATTATAATTTTTAATATTATAGAAAATATTTCTTTGACATGATAATTATTTTTCATGAACAATGATGATTATGTGTTCAACATCCAATGTCTCCATATATTTACAGTTCTAGGGTATATTATTATGAGATGAATTAAACATTAATCTAACATGATGTAATATATATTCATGAAATTATTGGTATTTTGTAGATAGTATTAGATATGGGTTTATATAATAATTGGATATTATTATTAGTGTACCTTTTTTGGACACTATAATGATAATTTTAAGCCTAGGATAACATCATGAAGATTTTATAATATAGATATTGGTTGTCATTCGAAAAAATACAACTGTTTCTAGATATAGGAATGTGGGTGTTCATGTGGTAAAAATACACATTGGGGTAACAATATTTAAATTTGAATATTGGGTATTAACTTGATCATTGTGGGTGCTTGATGAGTAGGCCAGAGACATAACACCTAGATGGTCATTCGAAGTTTATAAAACTAGGTAAAATCACATTTTCATTATGATTTATTAAGTATGACTTCATTTTAGGATTAACATGAATGGAATATATTGATCATAAGATTTCAAGGATCATGATGATGTTTTTATTTTTATACATACTATGAATGATTTTTTAGGATTACATGGTTACTAAATATTATTATTGTTTCTCAAAATATTGTTTTTTTCATATTCAATAGATGTTCCAAGGGGAATAATGTTAATGTATTATGTGATAGTCAATGCAATAACTACCCTATTAAGTAAAAAAATAAAGAGAAGATTGAATTTTAAACCATATGATTATTCCTAAGAATAATCTAATTATTAGATTAACTACCTTATCTTCGATGATTATCATAACACTCCAAATAATACTACAATAGAGTTTCATGGGATTTTAGTTAATGAAAACCACAATGGAAAGAATAATCAACTTCGTACTTGTTATGAATATGGGAAAACCCCCATTGGGAAAATCCTAAATAGAATAAGAAGGCGATTTTTATGCAAAAAAGAAGGGCATAGTGAAAATAATGATTAAGGTAAAATGAAATGTTTAATGGAGATAAATAAATTATATCATAATGTACTATATATAGTTCAATGTATTATGTATGGGGAAAAAGGACACCATAATAGTCAATGTCCTAATACAAGTAATAACCCCTATACTACGGAAGGGGTTATTCTCTGTCAATAATTAAAGTGCGCCATGATGGATAAGGAAAACATTTCCTCTATTCGACTGTTAGGGATTTCATGTAACTTTTCTAGGAATGTAACATTTGAATATATTTTCAGTAATACATTATTGGAATTTTATGAGATTGTTTTTATGGATTAAAACAAATTATATAGATCCCATATTAATATCTAAGGAATGGAATTTATGTTTTATATTCTGAATAAACTAATTATCTTTTTTGTGAGGATTTATATGAACATTCAAAAAAAATTCATATATTTTATACGAAAAACTATATTTTCATGATGGGGTATTTTTTCAGAATGGTTGGGGATAAATTGAACATCCATGATGTTATTATTAGAGATTATGATAACATATTTCCCAAATACACACTTAATATTCCATTGTTTTATGAATATGAGTTTTCATTAGAACACATACCTGGTGTTGCACATATTTAAAATAGCCCATATAGAATGCTCCTAACTATGTTGGAGGAACTAAAAAACTCATAGAAATTATTAATTAGGGATTCATATTCCTCAGTGTGTCATAATGGTTCCACCTATTCTTTTTTAAATACTTTATATGAGTAATGGGGTTCTTTATTTGTTACTATGATGAAAATAATAACACTATAGAAAACAAGAATCACCTACCCTATCATAATGAATTTGTTGGGAAAATATAAATGCATTAATAATTATCCATCATTATCTTCATTCTAGATATCATAAAATCTTTATAAAATAGGGGGGATATTTCCAAGACATCCTAAATTGTAAGGATTGTCCATTACGAAATTATAGTGATTCTATTTTGAATTATAAATTCCCCCAATACCATCATGTATTTCTTCACTAGAGACATTAAGGTTTTCCAGGATCTAATTATGGTAGTGTATCCATATCTTCTTATTTAGTATTTAATGTGAAATGAAGATCATGACAATAATTTATAGATTTATTTGAAGTCCATAGTGAAGGATAAAATGAATTCTAAATTTTACAATGCTTAATTCTTGAAATATAAATTATAATTATTAGGTCATACATTTTCATTTGATTCTATATATATGTGTATCCTTTAAATAAATATGCAATATAAAATTATCCTAGATGAAACATGGTAATTTATATTTTTATTTTTTTTGGATGGTTGGATACTTCTAGAACCTTAGAAGACATTACTCAAGGCAATAGAATCAAAAAACATGTTTTTTACATAGAATGCACCAATTTATTTGGACCGATGAATGAGAGGAAAATATCATGGTGATGAAAATAAGGTTGGTCAGTATACATATATTAACACTTCACTATTGTGTAGAATAGATTATAATCATTATAATTTCATTAATGGAGGGACATGGATATATTCTCATGTATAATTTCATCGTGATATCTTATTCCCTCCACGAGTTGAGAATTAATGATCAAATTTACAAAAACCAAGTTTTAGTGTTAGATTATGTGATTTTTCACTAAAACAAATACAGTATTATTTTCATTTTGAATGGTTTGATATGTATAATTATAATAAAATAATTTATTATATATTAAATTATACATAATTGATTACATTTGAAAGGATATTTTTAATGAATATTAATGAAATTGACTTCTCAATACACAACCAAAAAAAAGGTGAATAGTGTGGATTATACTCCAGTTCAAAAAATATATTATAGATTAACATGATTTGGATTGAATGAGATAATAAAATTATATATTTTTACAATATAGAACTTGGAGTAAAGGGTAAAGGTGATAAATAATATCTTTCACAGTTGAATGTTCAACCATCTATTCATGTGAGGGTAAATTAGGAACAAAGAGATAATGCTTAATAACTGAATAATGTGAGTAATTTTTATAGGATAAACCAAGATTATGATTTAAATAAATAGTTCAAGAACCATGTATGTGTCTCATGAATACTAAACATGATGATTGATCTACGGGGAGAATCTCATTGTTCATCATCCCCTAATTATTTTAGATGTTTGAAGATGTACAGTGATTTAAAAGTGTATTTCTTATTAGATAACATGAATGTGGATATTTTAGAGTATTTATCTTCATTCCTGGTATATTATAATTTTAAGGATGAGTGGTATAATTTTTATGGAATATTATAACCATTACCCCTACATTAATGAATATGGGGGAATATTTCTATAGACATCAACTTCAATATCCCCAAATCCTATTATGGAAAAATGTTATTTTATATTTAGTCGACCATATAAGAAAATAATTGAATTTAATTTCAATATTATAATATTTGTCTCTTGAAAATAATACTGGGGTGTTCATTAATTAAGTGGAAGGTTTTATGGTGTACCACACAATATTGTATCTAATCTAGATTTGATGTTTACCTCGAAGATGTTTAAATATCATTGGTTGGATCAAGATACAAAGTTGAATTATAGTAGTTCATATCATCATCATGCTGATGTTTAGTCTAAGCGGACCATTTACTTTTTATAATACACTTTTATATATTTCTCTATTGATTTAAAATATAGGCAGGATCAACACCTTCATTGGTAAAACATTATTAAATCATTGTATTTCAATCAAGTTAACTATGGGATAAACATGAAAAACTCTATATCAAGGTGATTCAAACAAAAATTATCAACTAAAATGTTAGATAATGAAATATGTAAAGAAATTACATAGCCATGAAAATTGTAGAAAAATCCAGAACAATACTATAGCATATCATGGTATCTTATAGATCATAAATATTTCAGGCCTACAATTATTGATTCCATACAGAGTTTGATGTTTGTTACGTTGTATTATTATAAATATCTCTTTCAATAATTGTTTTTATATTTAGAATTAAGTTAATATTGATCAATATATATATTTGTGTCTTATAAAATTCATGACCATATCATAATGTTGTCTTATACTATCATTCATCCACTGTATGGCTCTCATGTACACAATGTGTTCCATTTATCTCTAATGAGGATGTAAATAATTTATCATATACATTTATTGAACATAGATCTTTTACTAATGGACCATGATATATCTTATGAAGAATAATTGGTGGATATTCTGGATCAATGTGATATATTGTGGTAAAATGAGACCACTCATCTTGTCAATGTTTTGTGATGAAACCTTATATTTAACCAAGATACATTGGAACCTGAAGATCTGATGATTAACAAATATAATTTTTTTTGTAATATCATATATATTTAATTTCTCTGGAAAAATTATTATTGGGAGTTAGAAAATAAAACACTAAGATTTTATGATATAATTATATGTAACAGTGTTTGTTTTCAATAATAGCTCGATTTACCTCCAACCTCATCTCTAAAAGAAACATGATGTTGTATATCATTATAGCCTACCAACTAGGTTAGTGGATTGGTAATATACAAACCTCATTTTTAAATATATATTCAAACATATAAATATTTACTACTTCATAAATATTCATTTATTAATTCATAGAAATTAAGCATTTAGTTTTTAGTGAATTCAATTTATCTTCAAAAATACATTTCACCAAAACGGTTTTAAATAATTTTAATGAGAATATATTATAATTAATTTATACCACATTTATTATTATTATATTACAAAAGTATATCATTATTGAAATCATTATATAAATATTAACATAATATTAAATATTGCGATTTTTTGAAATGATTAATTTTTTAATTATAAGTAAAAAATTTCGATTTCATAGAAAATTGTCTCATCAATTAATGTATTAAAATAGTATATTATTTTTAGTTTAATTTAAAATATTAATATTTACATTTAACTAAAACAAATTTCATTTAATTCCATTGGAATCATAGTTAAATTTTTTTTTATTACTACATTATTATACTTGAAATCCATTTTCATAGACAATTTTTTGTCATGTGTTGTGTTTTTTATGAAAATTAATATATACTATTTAGTGATACTAGATTTATCAATATGGATTAAATATTAGTAATCAAAATAATTAAAATTATATATTCATTTCATACTAATTTATGGTAATTAAAAATAGTAAGTGAGGTAAAACTACATCCCTTGGAAAAGGTTAAAAGGGTTTAATGAGGGGATAATAATAGTAGATAAGGCATAAAATAGGCCATAAAACATTCAAAATACTATTTAATGAATAATGTTTATATATATCATCCAATATTCCTAAATATGTAAATTCGGAGAATTTATCTAGAGTAATACATTGATATTTTTTAATCTTTTGAAAAATTTAATTTGTTTTATATCCCTCCCTTACAAATCAATAATACCACTCCCCATTACACAAACATCAAGATCATTTTATCTCATCCATTACCAATAATAAAACCCAATCATCAGACATACAAAAAAATTTTTGGTACTGGTGTGACCATAATATCACCCATTCAAGGTTTATTTGCTAATTTTTAGGGTGTTTTTTAAATAAAATAGTATAATTCTTAACCATGTACTATCAATTTTAATTATTCTTATAAATATACAAAGTAATTTTTATCCATTATAAAATAATCACATAAATACCTTCAAACTAATAATTTTTTATTAATATGATTTATCTACAATTTTCTATCTCCAATAAAAAAATTGGAATGAATTTATCACTCATGCATATGTCTTGACTTCCACATCCATGTTGAGATATTATTCGTTTTCCATCACCATAAATCAAGTTAAATTATTTTTCAACTCAAAAATATGACATATAATCCTAGAAATATATTATAAATTTTTAAAATCCATAACGAGTAATAGTTAATGAAACAACGATTTAAAATTGGAATGTTCACATAATATAAAAGCATCCAAATCCTTCTCATATAGAACACATGTTATGAAAGGATTCCTATTCGTATAGAAACTGCTCCGATGAAGATTCATTGGTCTATGAGGTGGAAATATCTCACCCCCATAATTGATTTTATGAATGTAGACATTAATAATATTCCATTAAAAATGATCTTCATTTGATGCATGAAGTATTAATATCATCCCCCAAACAATTTTATTTATCAGTACAGGTCATAATAACAAAACCCCAAAAATAAAAAACAATGTTTTTAGGAAATTACTCAACAGGCCATAAAAATAGAAATCCATTCTAGATGAGATAACATTTTAATTTTATGTTATATATCGTTATATATGCTTTGTGGATGACTGACCATTTGAATAATGAAATTGTTATCATTAGATATAAATACATAAAATTCTAAAAAAATAAATGTGAGGATTACATATATAGGTAAGGATATATATATATATAGACAGGATGATAATGTCAGAGAATAATAATTTAGAGATTTCTAGTACTCTAGGTAATTCAATTACCAAATTACAGAAAGGACATGGGGAACATGAAAATGGATCATTGCCTATGATCCAAATCCCACAGAAGGATAACATTCAAATGGAATAAGGATCTTCATTTCATCCATATTGGGTACCCCATTTATCAAAAAAGTAAACTACCTGAGAAGAATTCCAATTATGCAGAAGAAACCCTTCACAGTTCCCTATCATAAATTGAGAGACTGGTATGTGTAATCGGGTATGCATGTGGTATTTTACCCTTTATCTCTCACTGAAAACCATTCAAAAAACATTCCCCTTCATTTTGTCCCCTACACATTCATTTAAACTGACATATTCATACAAATAATAAAACAAGATAATTCCATCACTCAGAGCACACTTGTAGCCACAATATCCATTCATCCTAGTGAGGATGCACATTTGAATTTTCCTCTCACAATTATACATTCTCATGGTAAATTTTTTCCCAAATTTTACATATCCTATACACACAGTGATTATAATTCTAAAAATGATACCTCTTCCTTTTAAATTTTACCCCAACCTTGTGGTTGGTGGAATCCATTTATGTAGTAGCATTTATTTCATAGATTTTTGTTGTAATGTCATGAATATTGGGCCCTATCCATATAGATATGTAATCTTGGAGCCATATTATAGAAATATATAAAATTATGGTAATATAAAATACCTTTCAATCTCTCTAAAAACCCCACTACTAAATCATATTTATCTAGCAGTGGATGAATATAATATATCTCCCATGGGAATACCTCTTGGAGAATGACCATGTATTTTATTCAAGTTTTCCATACACATCAATACTTCATATCCCTATACTCATCTACTATTTGATGAGGAAAAAATAAAAAATTGTTTTCCTATTCAATATTATATTCCCTCACAAAAATGGTTGTGCAATGTGGAAATCTTACACAATCTATTGTTTCTCATACATATCATGAATTGTGGGGGTTAATCATCAATATTTATCATGAAACAAGCATTTTAAAAACCTAAAATGAACATCTGACTATAAATAATACCTATACTGGGTTTACATCCCATCAAAGGGCCATATTCCTTATGATAAAAACCATGAAGGTCTCTATACCTAATTATTTATCCTTTGACCTCCTCTTTATGTGTAAACAAGAAACATCAAAACTATATGGGATTGGATTATCATCCCAAAGTGATGGTAATGAAGCCTCAATGTTGTTCAACCTTGACACCTGAAATCAACCACCCTCCGCATTGGGATAAATTTTTAGTGGGACTAAATAACCACCGGGATGGACATATTCCATCTAGGAGTAATAATATTATCAACCTCAATCCATATTACAAGCATGATATGTCTTCAATTATCTAAATTCCTTCTAATATCAATATATTTTTTTGAATCCATATACCCCATGGGGTTGACCGACAAGGGAATACAAAGCATAATTCCAAAACCAAATTTTTCTTGGAACATATTACCTATACTTCTTCACATCATGCAGTAAAATTTCTTGGGTTTGTCTTATTCACATGGTCATAAAAGGAAAGAAATGTTCCATTAAGTGCCACAAAATAATCTGGGTTTTGATTAAGTTTCCATGTATATGGATGAAACCATTCTCATGGTTTTAATCCTAAAATTAAAAGGCCAATTTACTCCCATGATGTAAATAAACTTCATATTAACCAATTATGAGTTATTAAATGATGATTCGTTAAAATATATCATGAACAATTGAATTGATAAGGATATGGATAACATCTTATACATATAAATAGATTTCTCAATTGAGAAGATCATATACATATAGATTTATCAATTGATGTGTATAACATGATACATATAAGTGGTCAATCATTCGTGTATACAATTTTTATTACAAATGATAAATGTGAAAATATTTAGATTATGTTATATGGATTAAATCTAAAATTGAGTCATTTTTTGTGAAATAATTTCCCCCAAAAATAGCTTCACAAGCCTTTACAAACACCATATTAACCAATGTGACTATACAATAAACATTAAAAATATACCTAGTGATTTTCTAAAATTTAAATGAATGTTCATTTTATGGATTTGGATGTCATTGGGTGTTTCTAAATACATTAATTACCGATATTAGAACCCACAAAACAAGTAAACTGAAACAAAAATGTTGAACCCAACATGAATATAGAATTACCAAAAAAAATATATGCACCCATATTTCAGGACATTTCATCAAATGTACTCATTAGACACAAAAGTGGTCTCGACAAGGATATCATAAAAAATTCAATCAAAATCTAATTATCTACATGTGATGATACTTTTTCCATTTTCTTTGTTTTTTCTATTTACTCGCTAATGAATTATACTTATAGCTATCTATGAACTAAAAACAACATCATACCAATCAAAAGTGACATATATATTATTAGTTGTCTGAGTCATATCATCATCCTCTATGAAAACATTATCACCATGCAACACCTTAAAAACTAGTTGGAAAATGAGCTAATCAATAAGTACCATTAGAATGGTACCATCTTGATATTGATGACATCAGGTGAAGAACATTAAATCATGAACCCCCTCTATCCACCCACCCAATAATGTGTGGTGGGAAGATAATCAAGTGGAGGACATCATCATTTCATGAGTTATGAGATAATATTTTTTGAATGAAAAAACATGTTCTTCCCTTATCTGAGGGAAGGGCATCAGGAGTTCAATAGTGAACTCATCTTAATAGGAAAAGAGTTCCCAAATTGGTATCCTAGTATCAATTGACATCAAAAGTTTCATGTTGTGTTATATCCTAAATATGATTTGGATGCTACCCCATGGGCCCTAGATTTGGCCACCTAGGCTTGAGTGGCTAATATAGAATGTCGATGATACTAAGAAACTCTTATGAAGTGAGAACACATCCTTGTTATTTCAATGGAATAAAAACAATATATTGTGGAAATATGTGAGTATGTATATATCCTTTCACCACCCAGATAGCCTATCAACATGATTAGGAAAAATATTCGGAAGCTCGTCAACATATCTGGACAACAAATAAGGGAAGTATGCTCTTTCCCTCACAAAATACACAAATAAGAATATTTTTGTAGAAAATAGAGGATTGTAGAATGTGTAGAATCTTTCTACCTCATTTAATTTTTATGTATTAACATTATTTCTACATGGTCACATATCACATCACAATAACTGCATAGGTTAATTCATATATACCTTAAA
This sequence comes from Viscum album, assembly GCA_963277665.1. Classification (NCBI taxonomy): domain Eukaryota; kingdom Viridiplantae; phylum Streptophyta; class Magnoliopsida; order Santalales; family Viscaceae; genus Viscum; species Viscum album. Next base: position 1,811,530,676 of record OY728164.1, on the reverse strand, counting down.
TAAATCTATATTCCTACTAATGAATAATTATAGAAAGGGTAGTAGTTTAGAGGTGGAAACACAACACCACTGCTACAATGGGTGTATCTCATTAGCATAACGTAATGGTTTTTAAACAGGGAGAACATACTCTTAATCCAATCTTGGAGCGTCTTTGGCATGTTCCCATGATAAAAGGATAATACAATCGAGCATAAAAACTTATCCAGTTGATGATTATCACTCCATTTTAATGGTTACTCCATGGTGGGCGCGTATTTCATCCAAAAAAACATTGAAGATATTATTCCAATATTCATTATTAATCTATTTCAAAATATGGTTTGACTACCTATAATTGTCATACAAACATAGTGGAAAATACTCGTACTCAATTAATGTCTTAAAAAGAAACTATTTATATCAATGATGTTTGAACATAAAAATTGGTCTCCATGATTTTTACACATGATGAAATTAAAATAAGTATACATATTTGTGTGTCCTTATTTTACAACTTTTGTGATCTCTATTCGCATTGGGCTATATTCGTTCTCTTTCTGTATAAACTACCTAACCAATCAATTCATGTCAAATCAATAAGACCTAAAAAATGAATGAATTTTACATCAACATTAAAAGATGTTAAACTACATGAAAATGTACATGTCATAAGATGATAAAATAAATGACAAATTATCCTTATTGTACAATGTTAAAATACATGGTAATATCCCTATCTGATGAGAAACAACTACATTATACTTTTACTATAACATGAAAGACCCATTCTAATTTCAATTTTGGTCTCCAACTAAATCGTAAATTTTCCTAGAACTACATTTTTCTTCATTCCTATATTTATTATATATGTAGTTATGAACATATCCTTCATAATATCCTAAGAAAATAATAATAAAATTGCATATCCTTGTACAATAACATGATCAATGTTTAATAAATACATCATAAAACAATTTTTATTTTGATTATAACTCTAATGGGATATGTAGTGTTGTCTGGATATCTTGTTCTAGGGCCATCCAAAATATAAAAAAAACCTTTCTCGAACAATTCCTCGATCATTGTATGAGATTAAAACATGAGTTTAATCAATTATGATCTATTGATTATTGAAAAACTCATTTAATTACATTTTTAACAGTTCAATATAGATAATAACTCATACATGTAATGGTATACTCTATATTATTCCTTCAAACATTAAAATCTCTGTTTCAATAATAAAAATTTGTATCCCATGAATTTTCCCCCATTAATACTGTTTTGGACCGCAAGGATAAATTTATGCATCCTTAAAATAATATATTTATAAAATTTATCTTACCCCAATATGGAAATGCATTATGATATCCCCCAATTTTCTCTATCACGAAAATCCATATTAATCATTAATTGAAATTCCTATTGTATTATTATGCCCTTACTACGACATTGTGAATTTTTTTAGAAATGTCCCTTTGTATTTATTTAGTTACTTATCAAATGTAATTTTTTAATATGACATAACAAAAATCATATATAACTATCTCTCCTCCTCATCCTTGGAATATATTGGAATATTGTAGATTAGACAAGATTCCATCCATTGGATGGAAAATCAATTGGTTCATTAACCAATCACCACTTGATTAAAATTAAATTTAAAATTTTGATAACTCACTAACATATATGTTATAACTATTATAATGGCTCACAAATCATGAATATTTTGGCATATAATTTCAATCTAGTAAATTAAACCATTCTATGAATCAAAGGGGTGCTGTGTCCATTTTTAATGACCTCCAAATACATAGAGTAACCTTATTTTGTGGAATTTTCATTCGTATATATGTAAATTATAAACATATATATTTATTATAAAACAATATATACCTTGATTCACACCCTAAAAAGATAATTGGGGTCCCTTGAATTTCATATTATATCACACCAATGATGCAATGAATAATTCCATTTCACCTTAAATATAAGTTAGATCTAAGAGTTTATATCCCTAAGTGAACTTCGAAAATTTTGTTCTATGCATACCAATTGGAGTACACCCAAACATCATGATAGACTCATGTATAAAGGCCTATCTAATTATTTTCGATGAAACAAATTTTAAAAATCACGATTCATTCGTTTTAGAAACAAGGATAATCAAACATTTTACATCATTATCAGAATAAGAGTATCGAACTGTATAAAAAATCATAGATTTTACTATGCGTGCTATGTCAAATATGGATATCAATAAAGTATTCCCTAAATGAGGATCATCTACCAGAGGCATCATCATACTCAGTATAATTTCCTATTGTCCTTATTCCCTTGATATCATCATAATATAATCAACCATTCGATCATAGTCCACTTTCATTCCTTTTATACCTATCCCTTGTCACATTCTAAGGTATATGATCCACAAGATAGTGGTTTACATCATTTCTCCTCTTAACTCAAGGGATATTAGACGAATCATCATCTTATGTATTCTCCTTATATCAGGATTAGATAAATGTTTGTGTAGAAACAATAGACGCCACATTTTCCATGGTCCACCAAAAGGCTCCCTAAAAAGTAATGTTATATTAATTTGGCCCCTTATAATATAAAAATGTTAGATCACTATATATATCAATTCTATTTATTTTAGTTTTGATATTCAAAAAACGTTATACTTTTTAATGTCAGTCCCATGACCATTCATTCAATGAATCACATTCTAGTGTTTTAGTGCTGGCTATACCTATACTTCTCCATGACCCACACCTAAATAAGAAACATACTATCATTTTAAAATAAGTATATATAATTATAATTAATATTATTATTTAGTAGTTTTAAAACTTTAATATGTTGAAATCCCATTTAAATGAATATCATAGTACTATGAAATTATTTTCAAAAGAATATAAAAGTTATATAATTGAGAGACACTATGAATTAATTAATTAATTAATAAGGGATAAAGGAAATACATCCACTATTTTGATTGTTTTTGTAAAAAATATTACTTTAAAAAAATTCACTTAGTATATTTTTAGTGTCGAATCATTATTTGATTGAAATCTTCTATGTATAAGTGCGCCTTGTAAAATGTTGAAAAATAAATATTTACATCAGTCATCAACTCTTATTTACTCACATTAGTATCTATAAATTAATTCACTTTTTATTATAATAACTGTTAATGCACATCAACAACTACACTATCATGAGATAGATCTTGGCTGAGCCAATCCTTCTATCGATGGTCCCGAAATGAATATTGTTAGATATGTTCCATCAAGAATCATTTCTCAAAATATTTAAAGTATATCCTTGTAGAATAAACATATATTTCCTAAGAATCTCCAAGTAGTATATTCATAGTAATGAAAAAATGGTTGATGGAAATTATGGTTGCAGGTTGGGATGAAAGAATATTCTCCCACTGTCAAGATGAAATCACATCTTTCAAAATGGTTTATATGCAACTATATTCAAATAAACCATAATGAAGAAAATATAACATGCAACGCACCATTATAATTTTATATAGTAAAATGATTTCTGGTTTTAGAAACCATTTTCTATGTGAATATCAATATATATTTCTAGGATATACATATATTTTTAGGAGTTCATTTTCAAACCAAGCATCTCTCTCAAAATAAAGAACATATTCATCGGAAATGTAGATTGGTGATTTTTTTTCTTGATATTTTTAAAATTACCATGCTCTATGATAGATTATTTTATGGAAGAATAAATTGATTGGGAGTTAAGAATTTCATTAACATTAGATATTTGTGCTGATGTTCGTAAAATATATAACAAGAGTAATCAATTACTTTTAAATAATGATATAATATAATAATTTACCTATTAGAATTACCATCCATATCTAGGGACCTAACATCCATGACCTTAATTTCTTTTCATGTATGCATATGAAGTGATATATCTTAATTTCAGGGATTGATTTCGTAAGAAATCCCTTATTTAAGAAATCAGCTCCATCAGAAGAAGCACAATATTTCTTGTAGTGATCAAAGATGGAGGGGATATCGTTGAATGTTCCAATGTATCTTCAATACATCAAAGAAAATGTGTGAAACATTTTCATGTTTATAAAAATAAATATCTACTAGAAGATCACTCACATTCATTGATCCAACATGAGTGAAAACCAATGGACTCAAAATGACATTAATGTTCCGCCCAATAAGAACATGAGCCATTTTTTCCTCTATGATTGTTATTTCTATAGTAATGAGGTAAATTTATTCAAAATATATTCCAACCATATTTGGTCCTCTTTATAACATAGTATATTTATTATATTGAGGAGCTAACATATTTGGAATGAGAATATCTACAATGTCACCAATCGACCTCAAATCCTTATCTATTCTAGACATCCATGGAACATCCATTATTACTATATTCATATCCAAAGAGGATGGTTCATTATTATATATAATGGTTGGTACAATATTACTTTAATAACATATTCCAACTCCTTCACATGTTAATGAATCAATAGTATGAAAAAATGAACATAGAAATTAGGTAAGGGAATACAATGCTCACATGTTATACCTAAAAAAATGTGTATTTTATCTTCCTTCCCAAAATTCTACCTATAGTTTTCTATGATGATAGGCTCAATAATAATTTAATAGGTTTTTTGGGGGTAGAAATTATCTTAATTTATCAGATATTACTACATGCATGTGCTCAGAAACATCGATAGAGTGTTCTTCAAATACATTTCACAAACATGAGCTTACACCCCATAAATGGTTCACCATTCAGTATATTTTAGGGATTGGATGCATAAATAATCAGTTTAATCCTCATATAATGTTGTTGATAGAGGATTATAAAAATAGTGAAACATTTAATTTCATTAATGACAATTTATATGTTTTTTTTTGGAATCAATCATTTCAGAACTCATTACCTATATATCATGAACTCAGTTGGAATTTGTAATCCTACCTTTAATTTAATAAATCAAACGATCTATATCATTATGATATGAACCAAACTGATTATGTTCTTTAGTAATGGTGATACTCTCATGAGGTGTGATAGGCTCGAATCTGGTAAAATCAGTCTTCATTATCTGATTCACTCCCAATATTTACTCAATAGATCCATTATCCCTATAGGAATACCATTTAATTAATTCTTTTATAAAAACTTCCATGGTGTGGGTAGAAAATATATATTAAGGATCTCTTTTGGGTGCAATGGATCATTTCATTAAGCCTACTTCTTCAAAATATAATGTATTATATCTCTTTTGAATGTAGAGTGCTTACATTCCCCAACTGAAAGTATAAAATAGTGTCCCAATGTTTTAGTGCAATTAAAAAATAAACCTCATCAGTTTTCTATGAGGAACTAGTATTCTCTTCACTTTATTCTCTCTCTCTCTCATACGTCATAAATATCCCATTCTTTTGTCTTCAAAAAATGAAATGACTATTAATTGAGTGAGTGGTGGAATCAGTATATTGAATTAAAGATTCTACCATATTGGGATGCTAAATAATGGATATATTTATTTGTGTAGATATTAATCTATATAAAATTGAATCTACATCCCATACCTATTCAATTATCCATCTTCCACCTAACAGGAATAAGACTTTAACGAGTATCATTCCTTCCACACAATTTGATATGAATCCTTTATAGGAAAAACTTCTCAGGGTGATATTTCGACAATTTTTATAAAATGAGAAAATAAAATATTTTGAGGAGTTTAACCCTAGATCATTAGTCACATACATTACATTGTAGAAATCAGGGATCTACTTGATGAAAACCCCTTCACATGACCAAATTCAATGATCATACTATTTTCTCCACCCCTGTTTTCATAATAATCCTACCATAAATATATTTTTTACCAATTCCACTGTTAAACACTTATTAAATGAGCATATCTATGATTAATAATAAGAAATTATAAGTCTGGGATTAGAATATGTGGGTGGGAGATCAATTTGGGTGTTTTATCCTCACATCATCACATTTACAAGATTTGGAAGGAATTCATCTTATGATTCACATTATGTACATTCTTGATTGATGTGGGACACCATATTTTATATAATAAAATTGGATCCTAAATCGAAAGTGGAATTCCCATAACATAATAGTATTTAAACTATATATGAAACCATAATTCCTTATCTCAGGGTAATAAAATACCCATAGATTGTATGAAGTTTGGAGACAATGTTTATTGAGGTACTAGTGGGAGAGGACTATGAAGAGTAATAAATTTCATGATAGCTAAGCCTATCAATTACATAACACGGATTCAATAATAAAAGATTCACCATTTATATAAATTATAATTAGATCCTATGTCAAGAATCTAGAATATGTTGGTAATTTAAAAATTTATAACCCCCATATTAGCATATATCCAACCCCAAAGAAAGTTGAATGGGCCAATGAGTTTGTGGTAGGGATTTAACTGTACTAATTAATACTAATTGATAATTCATATTTTTTAATGTCAAAAAAACACGGTTAACACATCTCACTAATACATGCTGTCCTTATGTTAAAAATATCATTAATGAAACATTTCTATTGATTTTCAGACAAGTAGTAACAAACCACTATTGAAAATGACTTGGATGGATTCCAAAAGTACTAATTTATCACAAAAAGATGATTTTCGAGGTAACGTTTTTGAAATAAACTTTATCAAGGGTTGGAATATATTATCCATCATAACTCCAACTATTGAGGGTTGAAATAGTGTTTGAACAAATTCTATGAAATAAATGGTCGTTGGTATTCACAGAACATGAATGTAGTCCAATATTGAAATTGAAAACTCTTTATAAGGCTCATATTGAATAGAATTATGTTCTATTTGAATAATATCCTTCACATGTGGGGGTTTTTATCTTTACAATTCGTAGAAATGAAGGAGAGAGGTACATGTAATATATATACCCATATTTAGATCCCCTCATGAGTCATGTAGACATACAAAAGTCTAAAAATTAACTTGTAACAAAATTTAATATGCTCAAATTTGCGCTCCACATGATGATTATATATAGAATATTTTATTTTATCCTATGAGAAAAGGATATTTATGCCAATATAGCCTCATATAGGCCTAAAACCATTACCCTAATCATGATTTCATCACATTCTTGTTGGACCTTAATAGTTCATCCCCAATCTAGTATGAATGGACCTTGCATATGATCGTACCATTTTAATGAACATCATATCTTCTAATTAGATGATTATTTTAACCTAATGGATTGATAGAAATGGGTATCTAATTATAAGTCCCATAATTCCTCATCTAATCGAAAAATGATACAACCTAAAACAAACCCCTCATAAAATATTTCTCAATTGAATGACTCCACCAATGAGAAATCATCCTTCGGTGTATTAATATATCTACCTATCAAAGCATATGGATGATTTCTCTTATGCAACATTGGGATAGTGATATCATAAATTAGTCCAAATCCCTAAAGGTAAGACTATTTGGCAAGGGGGACTTTTTGATGAAACTCCCCCAAATCTCCTCTATAAACTAATGATATGGGATCATTTCATGTCTAATTCCATCATCAATTATCTAGATCAAGGATTTACACATTTAATATTTAATAGAAACAATATGATCATGTTAAATTTTATTTCTCCAATAAATAAGATAACAAATTTTCCGGATGAAATTAATTCTAAAATGCATAAGATTTTATATATCATGTTAAGAACCCTACATATCATTCTATGATATCCCTATAACATCCAAAATTATGAAGGATAATTTTTTATTTCTATGTATAAAAAATTATATATAAATGTTTAATATTCACTTCATGGGAATACAAGTTTATGGGAAATGAATTTCAATATGTGTAAATAGTGGATCATAATGGGAGATAACTATGTCATAAAGGCTGAATATTTACTGATCATAAATACCCATAAAGTTCATTTGCCTATATTAAAATTTAGTTTTTCATGAATCCATTGATAGGATTCATCCTTCTTTGATGTCCAAATTCACATTTGGAAGTATTAAAAAGAGTCAAATTTTCCCTCATAATGGACCGCACGGCATACTGATCAAATCCTAATCTGAAGGGAAATTTTTTTTGGCACCTAATGATAAAAAACTAATAATTCCATTATTAATATGTTAATGAAAAAATTAATTCCAACAATTGAAATATAGATTTTAAATTGGAAATTTTTTTTGTACTGCATAGCAGTCTGATCATTCCACATAGTGCATAGGTTATGTGGGAAAACCCTTCAAAAGGTGTCCCCACAATGGAATGTAATTTGTGAGATGAGGAAGTAATATACCACCCATAAAAATGATTTTTTATTCTAATGTCAGGTGGTAATACCACTCATCCATTAAATCATTTTTGTTTACAGTGTGTTGTGGTAATATAAAACAACCAATAAGAAATTTTTAGCTTATTGTTGTAATATCACAACTAATGTAAATTATTTTCATTAACATTATGAGGTGGTCCAATCATGCCCCTGCAAATAATTTACATTTCTGGCGTGTGTTTGTAATATCAGACCCCTACTTTTAATATGAAATGGCAGTTTTACTAGCTACTACACAATTACTAATGTTATACAAGTCTCACCCCTAATTATATAAAAACAGTTACACGCATTCCCTATAAATAATTAATTTTCTAAAAATATGATATAATGGTAAGGATGATGGATAGTTAGTAATATATAAGGAAACAAGATGAATATATTAGAAAAGTCTATGCGAGAAGCATTATGTTTGGTATGTAATTCATTTACCATATTCTGTAATGGAAATGAATCCCTCTCAAATAGATCCTTGTCTAAGAGGCCCTAACCACAAAGGGATGCCCTTATTAAGGAAAAAGTATTAATGTAATTATTCCCATAGGAACTCCTATTATAAACAAAATGTAACCGCTCACAATGAAATCCCCTTTTGTAGAAGATCCCCATTATGATTCCCCATCCCACATAGTTGGATATGTTTTCATAATTGGGTATCCTTGTGGAATTTTATACTTTTTCACTCACCATATTCCTCTACCCTAGAATTTGGCTTCATATTTGAACCACCATGAATTTTTGTTATGAATCCTTATTTCTAATACCAATACCATATAATACCATCACTAAGACCTCTGTGCAGCAACTAGACCCGCCCAGCTTGGGGAAGAGATAGATTAGTTTTTCCCTATCACAATTATGTGTTCTTAGGGAAAATCCATTCATTCATTTGTCCTCCCAAGTAGATAGTTTCCCAAAAAGTATCTAAATAATGAGTTGTATTTGTAATGAGGATCTCATCACTCTATCTGGTGGGATAAGTTCAGGAAGTGACATTTATTCTTTGCATGATGACTATGTTGTAAATAAAATTTGGATATATCATCATATATACATATCCCTAAACAATTGGATTAGAAATAGTTAGATATACAATTTTTTAAATCCATTCATTTACCTCTGATTTCATCACTATACCCTCAACTTTTTTTAGACACAAATGAGGTGATTGTCACACTTAACGGACTCTAATATGATGTAAGAATATAGCCATCCTTGAAGTAAGCCATACATATCCTTCATTCTATATCCCCACCATTTCCACTAGTGTAAAAGATATAAAATATCATATTATCTTCAGATTTAGATTAAATACCCCTCCTAAACATGATTGTAATATATGGTGATCATATATTGTCTCCTAATTCTCATAAATATCATGAGTCATATTGTATTTTAGATTAGTGGGGATCATGAAACAAGCAAGATGAAACTATTTAAATATCATCCTACTAGGTGTAATCAATTAAACGCATTAACGTACCCTCAAAATTATATATTCCAAGTGAGATAAGACTTCATAGGTCCATATTGCTAATGATGTAACCATGGGACACCACTATAGGTGCAATACCTGACCATAAAACCAACATTTTACTTGATTCTCATCAAAACAAGATATGCTACAATCCTTGCCTTAGATCAAACCCAACACCTCAAATCAACCATCCCACCCACATCCACATATTACTAGAAGAGAAAAATCCCCACCTGGATGACCATATTCCATCTGAGACAAATCATCTCATCCTCAATGGTCTATATTCATAGTGAGAGATATATTCAAAATGAAATATTCTATGAATGGTCAATATCTTTTGATTCCCATGAATATTTTTAACACCACCTTTTTTATAGGAACCATTCTCTATGAATTATTTTATACCTTATGTTATACAACATGGTGGGTTCATAATAAGAATATCATAAATGAGTGAAATATCCCATTATATTTTAAGGAAATGCATTTTTTATAATTAAATTAATATGGGACCATAATATCTCCTTCACATATGACAAATCCTACATCAAATATCAAATAACCACTTTTGTTAGAAATAAACACAGAGTTCATAGTTATTTGGAATTAAATCATCGATCATAAAATAAATGATGGACAAGTAAATTAAGAAATGAGATTGGGAAACTCTAATACATATATCTGTATCTATTAATTGAAAAGTAAATATACATATAAATGGTTAAATTTATGAAGAACAATTTATATAAATAGATCATTGTTCCTCCGCGAATCGAAGACTAATTATAGATTTGATATGTGACAAGAATTGTATTTGGTTTTATAAAGGATTCATGAATACAAATTAAATCTATAAGATATTAGTGGAGTAATAAAAAATTCCCCAATAAAAGGGTGTGGTTATCCTGACATCCCATCCTATTGACCAATCTATGTCCCTAAGATTCATTGGAAAAATTACTACTTTTCACTTATATTTGAATATTATATCAATATATTATATATGGGTACTGTGGGATTCTTCATGTTCCATGAGTAAACCCGATTGGAACTAAATGAAAACGTACATCAAACAGTTACTGGAATGTATTTAATAATTATTTATGATAATTATGAAATATAAATGAATATATAATTATAATATCCTATATATATTCTTACATATACATTATTTGGAAAATGATAATGTCCCTCATGCGTATACGTAGATTACCCCCCTCCATACATGGATGTGATGATGTTTTCATAATGCAATTTTATGAATAACTATAGAATTATAAATGATGAATAAATAGGATACTTATGTAATTATTATTATTTTTATGATGACGAAACCATTACCAAGGTGAAAGTACCAGAACAATTGAAATGAAACAATGAATAACACCAAAACATTTTCACCATAATGTTCTTTTATGGAAGAATTTTCTAGTAAATTGATATCTAGAAATTACAAATAAATGGTACATTGTGTGTTGTGAATGAATATTATAGCGACCCATTCCTTTTACATATATCATTTTATTATTTTAAGCATAATTATTCATCAGAGTACAAGCCAAGGATTGTTATGTCAAGTGTCATAGAAGACTAAGTACATAAAACATAAAACATGGTGCTAAAAAATTTCTTAATTTAATCTCCATAATGAGATCATAACATCATTTTAGCCCTTAAATCTACGTAGGGTTCCCTGGGGAATACATGAACAATGTGATGAGCTGAAAATCCCAATAAGGGAATGAACATTAGGATACATCTTAAGCACATGAGTTAAGAGGCATGCCATAATGATATCCAAAGAATAAAACATATGGAAAAATATCATACTAGAATGGGATGATATAATCATAGAATCATATATATATGGTATAATCATAAAAAAAATTAGTACGAGTCAAGGCTAACCTCCAATCCCATTTTCCATTTCAGTATGGGTCAAGGCTAACCTCCATTCCTGTTTCACATCACATCTCATGAGACTTAACCTTACCCAATGAATTTGAGCGCTATATGGGCACACCAATCTCATAATTTTAATGGATATTTATCCAACATAAATATTATAACCACATATTTAATCATACATAATCAACCAGACATAAACATAAGGTTACCCATGGAAAAATATAGGTACCACAATCATGACATAAATCATAACCAATGGGAACATCATGAATGTTTCCATGAAAGGAAAGGATTAGAACTTACATGGACGTTCATAGGTTAATATTTTCAAATAACACGGTAAGTGTTGTTAGAAATAATTTACAACATATTAGAAATGTATTTTAGAAATATTAGCATTAATGCATTTTTGTGCAATTTTAAGGAAAATAATATAGAGTTTTAAAATTGTAAAGAGAGCATTATTTTATATAAAACCAGAATTTCACAAATAATTATTTAATAATAAAAATACTGATTTTATTAATACAACGGCGACTTATAAAATAGGATATAGTACACATTAAATTTGGGTAAAAATTCAAGAAGTCCCCTTAAAACAGGTTTGCTTGTCGGAATGGTCTCAGGAGGGATTCGTTTAAAATCATGTAAATCCCCGAAAGAATGTTATTAAAGGGTTTTGATATAAGAATATTTTACAACTAACAATAATTCATAATATTCACATAAATTTATATTATAACAACATTTTGAATGAGTGATAAGGAAACCTGAAAGAAAATATAAGTTTCATATAAATTCGTTACAGTTTTATCAGCATGGTGTCAGGTGTAACTAAGAGAGATTGAAAATAGAGAAAAGGCATTTAACATCACATATAAATCAAGAGGAAAGTATGGGTTAGGTGAGAAAATATACTCCATAATTTTGGATTACACATAAAAATATATACCATAGATGGAATCATGATTAAGAGTGAAAAATAGAGGACCCGTTACCATAAATTTGTTGGTGTTCTAAACTTTTTATTAAAGACATTAATAAAAAATTAAGATAATTAATTAATAATTCCAGAACATATTATATATTTAATTGATTTATTATAAACCTTTTTAGTACATTCATGTCATTTTTGTATAGTTATAATGTTCGAAATCATTTTTTGGGATCGTTTGTTTACTTGTCTTTAATAGACCGATTCACTTATATTCTTGTTTGGATTATATGTATGATTAATGTGGTTTTCCTGATGTAAATTTATATTATATTAGTGAATAGACAAGGGATTAAATGGTTTAAAATTTAATTTGTTTACTTAGAGTGAAGTCAAATTATTATATATATAATCTTAGTGATAACTGGTTTTCTTAAAAAGTGGAATTGATTACAAAGAACATGTTTTGCATTATAACATAATACAATTTGTAAAAAAGGATTTATTTTTTTGATATATTACATAAATAATAATATGGTTCAACCATAACACAAATGGTTTCATGACCAGAATTAAAGATAACAATAGAAATTGATAAATCGTTTTCCATGAATGTGCTAAATTAGCACATCCCAAATAGTGTTTTCTTTTCATTCAAATAAATAGGCGGGGAAAGGAGAAAAGATAATGAAATAATCCATTAGCATGAATACATTCCATTACATTTATGTAACTTGATTTTTAATACTATTATGGTGATGGGAGGTGAAGAAAGAAATAAAAAAGAAAAGAACATAAAAGAAAAGAAGAAGTTGGGAAGAGGGATTTACCTCTTGGGACTTCCTCCTTTGAAAACCTATTTATGGGAGATGTTTTGGTATTTTGAAAAGGTTAGAATATTTCAGATTTGGGGGAGGATCTTGGAGATAGATTTGGGCTGAATATTGGTCATGTGAATTCGATCCAAAGGTGGTGACTTCAGCAATAATACTAGGAATAATCTATTTATCGAATAATGTATATATACGTAAAATTACTGTATTTTAATATTAAAAAAAATCAAGAACTTCAGAAAAAATCTAAAAACTTTACCCTAACCATTTTCCAACGTTTTGAATAAAAAAAGGAATACATTTTTCAAAATTAATTTAATAAATATGAATATTTAAATATTTATTTAAAATTATAATCTATTATCAAACCCAATTTTAAAAAATTCATTAACATATTCTAAAATATAAGTATATCGTACTTTCAAAATGAATAGTATTTATATATTTCCATAGGTAAGGTTACTATTCATTAAGGTATTGTCACGGCCTTACCCGTACCGGGGTTCGAGCAGCAACTACCCCAAGCCGGCCTCCAAAGACGAGGGGCTGTCGACTAGCGTCAAAGGCACAACAAACTAGGGGAGGTCTTTGCCTAAGGAACACTACAAACACACACAGCTAACTCAATTAATAAGTTCAGAAAAAAGAAAGCAAGATACAACACTTCTACAAAATTGAAACCAAAATACACACATTGACCTCTTACTAGTACAAGTAAAGTTATGAAATGTACTGACAAGTAAACCTAATAGTAAAAGGAAAAACACACACCCAACTGGAAAGGTGCCACAACCTAGAAATAGGTAATCGAAAGTAAACAACTGGTGAGTCTCACACCCGGAAATCCTACAATGACCAATGAACGCAGCCCCCACCCCTATGTCCCCTACACTCCTCCATAGTCTCAATCGACTAGTCCATCATCTACAAGGGCACACCAAGTGCGGGAAAATCCCACGTAGGGGTGAGTATAAAGATACTTAGTAGGATGCCCCGAAATCATGAGGTAGAAACAAAGGAGATACTAAAATGGTGAGCAGTAGACAGAACAAGAACAGTGTAAGAGTACAAAAGAGAGAGTGTATCTCATCCCAATAGGAGGAATGAAGCAGGCTTGTCCTACTGAGAGGAGCTAGACATGGAAAACACGTGGCATACCCAGCACATGTTCGGTGCTCCTGTAAGGAGGGTAACTAAACACAAGGAGTGGGAAAAAAGTAGTTTGTATTTATATTCTCAACAAGAAACTCGAACAAGTGTGTAAGGGGATCTCTGTCTCTATGCTCAGCCCAAGAAAAGTAGCCAATAGTTCAAGGGATATCCATCACTGATGCCCAATTTTCCCGCACGCCAAGCTGCCTCATCACTAAACAGTACAACCAAGGGTCCCTCTCTAGTAATCATCGAGCTAAGTCACTGACTATCCTTATAAAAAGGGCTAAGTATGAATGTATATGTCGGGTAACCCACTTCCAAGCTCCACGAGAGGGTAAATTACAAGAGGTCGTGGGGTAACCCACTACCAAGCCCCGCTGGAGGGTAACCCTCAAAAGGTCGTTGGGTAACCCACTACCCAGCCCCGATGGAGGGTAAACCCTAAAGTCAATGGGTATCCCACTAGAAAGCCTCACTGGAGGTTAAAACCTAATAGGTCGTCGGGTAACCCATTTCCTATCCCAGTTGGATGGTAAATCCTGGAACTGGTCCGATAACTCCGCACAGCCCACGCCACCACTAGGTGTCACTAACAACACTACCATCCGTACATTCAGAGTGCATCAAAGGAACCTTAGACCAATGCCCTTTCATGTTTCTACCTTTAATGAGATCATGAAAGAGACTCGTCACACCCAAACAGATTACATCGTTGTAACCCTAAATGAAAAACACGCCACATATATTACTTACCTGCTGGAAACTGGCTCCTAGTGAAAATGTTATTCAACATTTTTAAGCTCATAAGACAACCCGTGGGACCGCACCTCAGTGCCGAAAAATGTTGGGCGAACTGCGCCATCACAATGCTCTCAGAAAAGCAGGACAAAACGACTACTCATATGCACCAATAAATACGTCAGATGAAAAAGTTACAGTACACTGCACATAGCTAAAAAGACAGCTCATGGGGCCTACACCTCAACTCCATCTTCAATTCGTGATACAACCTAGGTTCAACTTTGTCTCGATGCCAGGGTCACAACGCCGCTGACAATGCCAATAATAGACTCCAGATGTCGGAGCAGCAACTCCCTGCGTTATGCAAACAGGGCCCTATGGGGCCCGCACCTCGACCCCAAAACACATCCTGCAGATCGTACCATTGAATTCCTTGCAGATAACCATGCAGCATTGGATATTAATTTTTCCTTAAATGGACTTATGAAGCATAAGTCTAAAAAACACAACATATGACTGAAAACCTCCTCATGGGGCCCACGCCTCGGGCCTAAATTTAGGCGGTCGGATTCTGCCCTTGAAATCCCATCGGAGGAACACTCATAAATGAGTGCTCAAACCCCCCAAACGGATGTCGGTTGAAAAAGTTGTGTTTCATCATAAAACATGTGAACCAAGACCTGTGGGTCCCTCACCTTGTCTCCAAACTGAACGCTTAAGAAAGAATCTAAAAAAGACACCACGAGGACTGCGGTCACGCTGCCGCTGATGGGGTGTCAATCGGACATCCCATACTGGAGTTAGGTCTGACGTATGAATAAATAAATAAATAAATATTCACATTAAGAGTATCGTGCCACCGAGCAATGAAACCAAACCATAATGGGTCTGAACTAACCTGTAACGACCATCTCGACTTTAGGGCCACATCACCTCTAACAGTGCGTCAAACGGACATCCGGCTCGCGAGGAACGTCTGTCGCAACATTAATAATAATTTTAATATTAATAAAATAAGGTGTTTTGGGACACCCATACTTGGGAATAGAACCCAAACTACTCAAACGACACTTCAAATTTTCCACCTCACTAACATGAACCCGTAGTCACAAACGACGCGTCAAATAGACAACCTGTTTAGAGGATACGACCCCTTGATCCCAAGGGGCCCAACCGGGCTGGTTCACCCTGGCCAGCCTAATCCAAAGCGCTAGCCCACGGCCCAACCATGGGTCCAGAATGACTCGCTGTAGCCCACTGTCTATGGCCCGCTCCTTCCCCACTGGACCCACCTCGGTTCTGGTTCTCCAAAAAAGACCGGCCAAATGCCATTCTGCGTGTCGCGCCAGCCGGACCCGCCGAACGCGGGTCCTGGTCTCCTCTGCATACCCGAGGTGGTCATCCCCTCATGTCCCCCTTTGACCGTGATGGGACCGGGGCTGACTCCTCCTGCATCACAGCGTCGTTCCTCGATGAGGCCCGCGTCACCTGACACCACTGCCTCCCAGGCTCCGCCGCTCCGTTGTCGCCTCCGCCTGGTCACCCCGCTCCCAGCTCCGCTGCGACTACCTCATCCACACCGCCTCTCCACCATCTTGTAGGGCACACCACTATGAAGGCTCTACCCACTTCCACTGCCTCCTCAGCTCAGATCCTCCCAAAGCTACCCAATCCTCGCCTAACTCACATGACGTTTCGACCTCCTCTGAACCTCCCGGCCGCACCCGCTTCCTGATGCCCGACCTTCAGCCACCGCCTTTTCCGGAGCTGGGGCTTCCGAAGGCCTCTGCTACCACTCTTTTGGCATGATTCAAAATCCAAAGGAGGATTTGTAATCCTTGGTGAAAGGGCTTCGTAGCGCCTTCCCTCGATCATTGATCCGACAAGATTTGCACGTCTGAAAATTTGGACGAAGAACACCTAAGAATGACAATTAGAAAGGGGCTCGAGTGTTGGTTGTGTTCATTCGGCCAATGCCCCAATTCTAAAATAATAGAATTCAAATGATGAAATTTGAAGAAATAAAATTATTAAATCAGCGAAGGTGCAAAATTTAACAAGAATCCTACCTGGATCCGCCCGTTTGCTGCTAGTAGTGCATCCATAACGCCCCCGCTTTGATCCGCCAAGGTATCGGCGGGGGTCGCTCCACGATTCAGTGAAGAATGGCGAAGAATAGATGAGAGAGACAAATAGAGAGGGAGGGAGAGATTGGTTGTTAGAGAGAGAGTGAATTGGAGTTCTCCCTTAACCCTAAACAGCTGCTCTATATTTATAGGGATCCCACTCAGCGCTGAATCCAAATTCACCATGCCCTCTGATTTTATATCACACCTAGGGAAAACGCCCAATTTGGAAATCAATGGAAGAAATGGATTTCCATTCCGAGGATTATTTTTAATGTTATTTGAAATGAATTCCAATGATTAAAATCACTAAGTCCTTATTTTAAAATGACGATTTTGCCCCTGGGTGACATCTCACACAGTAGGCCCATGTCCGTAACCTTTACACCCCTCCAAGGGTAAATGACACGCTTAAAATGCAACTGTACCCTCAGATTTCCATACCAAGCTACCGTTTAAGAGAAAACACAACCCTTCCATGTGCATAGTATAGAAAAACATAATCTTATTATAAAATTTATTCTGGGAACATCGGGACTCGGAATCACACTCCGTCTTTGTGCCTAGCCGTGGAAATATATGTAAAAATATTCCAAAGTCTTTCAGGGAAAAAACTGGGTCTCTACATCATTCCCTATTTCATGATTTTTATCCTCGAAAAGAAAAACTAGGAAAACCCACTTGGGATACAGAGCTCACACCTAGATCAAACACTCCCAATAAAACATACACAACACCCTGCTAGCAAAACATGCGAACCAAAGGGTTGGTTCGTACTTATAAGGTCAGCTACTTTCGATGAAATGTGTAGGAGCATGCGCACACCTTATTAGTCTCATCATGTGGGAGACACCATGCGCTCACTCATACTTTTGGGATGATAGAGCCAAATGGTAGGAAACCTTTCAATTGCCTACACAATTATCGAACAACCCAAAGAAACTCTGGTGACTTCCCGGGCCAAACCTCTACTTTCCACATCGCGAACAAAATCATGGTTTGTTCCTTGAACATGATCTTGTGATTCCCTCCTTCAGAATACCCATCAGGTGTGTCACCCATGGATATCTGATCATGCAGTACCTCGCTTTCAACATCCCCTAGCTACGACAGTCTCACACGCTCAAGTAGTGAAGGATTCAACACCATTGACTGCAAGAAAGCAGTTCCCTATTTCTCCATCAAGTTCAGTAGTAGGCAAGCAAACTACTACAAATCTTCTCGCGCCTGACAAGTCTGGGACTTCCTGCTAAGGGAACCTATTATAACACATCCATCTTCCCCGAACATAGACTACCTCGACATCATAGTCCTGTATAAATTTAAACCAGCACCGTCACCCAAGTTGTAAGAACCCGGTTCTTTCTGTGAAAGACTTTGGAATATTTTTGATGATATTCCAGAGCAGCGCCTTCAGACGGCGTGCGATTCCGAGTCCCGGAGTGGCTGGAATTAAATTTTCAATGTGTTCACACTGGAAATGTCAAATAAATGGTATAACTCCTAAACAGTGATCTGAATCAGATATCCAAGTGTACGGATGGGTCTGGAATGGGGTGTTTACCCTAGGAACGACATAAAACATGTCTGTGTGGGATGATTGGAACCCTCGCCTGCTTCTGGAACGTTAAATGGATTAAATAAATTTATTTAATTCGTTTAATTTTGAAACGCAGGTATCACTTAAATGGTGGCTTGGATTGGAAAACCGAGGGCACCGTTGAGTTCGGAGCATGTCGTTTACCCTAGGAGGGGTATAAGTTTCGCGGGCATGGGTCATCTGTGAAAAATGGCCCCAGGGGTGTTTTCGTAATTTGGCGGCCTGGGGAGCTAAGTTTAATAAAATTTGAACGAGGTATCGGAATAAAATTCGGAGACCACCGTTGCGCTTAGAGCGTGGTTCTTAGCCTAGGGGAGGCTAAATCCTGACCCCGTTGGGAGATCGGGTACGGGGCCGTGGGAGGGTGTTTAAGTTAATTAATTTATTTAATTAACCTAAACTCCCCCTCTCTTCACCCTCATTTCCCCCTCCCCAGGAAAGAATCTCCCCTATCCTCCTCCAGCTCCATCGAAGCAGCTCCGGCAAGGCGCGGCGCGGCGGAGACTCCCCGTGAAGCTCCGGGCATCGCCCAATAGGTAGGAGGATTTTGGTTTCGTTTTAATTTCTGAACCCTATTTTAACCACACTTATATGCATAGATTGTTGTTTGATCATTGAATCAAATCCCATGTGTACGTAGTAGTTATTAGGAGCTATCCGATGAATCTTTCGGTTTCGATTTTGGAGTTCTGAGGAACCCGCAATCCTTCGCCGAAGATTGTGGGTTTTTGGAGGTGTTCTGCGGTTTTTCCGGCGGGTTCCCTTTTTCCGCCGAGTTCTAGCTGCGGCGGCAGGGGATTCGGCTAGCGGCGGTGCTCTTTGGCGGTGGCGGTCGGCGGTGGCGGCGCGCGGTGTCACGGGTGCCGGCGAGAGGGGAGATCCGGGGTCGCGGCGTGCGACCCCGCGGCTGGACAGAGACCCGCGCGACGCGGGTCTCCGTGTGGGGGAAGCGGGATCGGCCACTGTGGTCGGTCGGGTGACAGCAGGCCGCGGCCATCTGGCTGCGGCGGAGCGGACCGGACCCGCGGCCAGGCCGTGGGCCGGCTGTGGGCGGACCGGGCCAGTCCGGCCCAAAGGGGTCCCCCCCCTTTTTTGGATTTTCCGACGCCCGTAGATTTTGATACGAGTGTCTATTTTATGCGCCGTCATCGGCAGCGCGGACCTTGCGTCGAGTGGAACGTTTTGAGATGGTTTCAGGAATTTTAAATTCTAGAAACGAGGGGCCTCGGAGGCGCGACGCGTGTTTAAGTGGACGATCGTTTTTTCCGAGATTCTTGTTTTGGACGGCGCGGAGGCGTCCGACGTCCGTTTTGAGCGTCGTCAGCGGCATTTGTCCCCTGGCACTATGGCGGAGGTTTCCAAGGCGGTTTCGGGCATTGAGACAGGATTTGAGGCGTGGGCCCCATGACCCATCTTTCGAGTTGCATGCAGCATTTCACGCCTTTCTCACCGGGCGTCCATTCGGGGTGTGCGAGAAGTCGATTCTGGATGTTTTTCGAGGGGATTGCAATGGTGCCATCCACCCGCTCTAATTCGGCACGATGGTTCGGGGCCCACGAGGGCCGTTTGGGCGTCGACGGTGATTTTCCATATTTATCAGCAGGTGACCGTTTTGGACAAGTGAATAGTCCAACTTGTGTGCTTTTTCGAGAGGTTCATAATGGTGCGATCCATCCGTTGAGTTTCGGGACCAGGATGCGGGTCCCACGTGGCACAACTCGTGTTCGGTGCGCCAGAATGCTTCTTTTTTTCCGGATATCCCTTGCACTCAAGTGAGTGGTGCTTTTGACGTGTTTTCCCAAGGAGATCACAATGGTGTGAAGCGCCTGACTGTTTTCGGGGCCGAGGATCGGGATCACGGGACACCGTTCGGGTGTGAGGTGGTGTTGGTGACTTTTCCATCGGATATCCGTTGGAGGTGAGTAAGTAGTCGATCTCGCATGTTTTTTCGCGAGGATTACAACGGTGCGATCCATTTGGTTGTGCGGAGCCTCTTGAGCGATCTTGTGAAATGTGGAAATGTGAAGGTGCCCTGGGGGCGGTTCTTCTACTGTGGTTGTAGCGGACCCTTGGCGTGTTATCGCGTGCACTCCCGTGTGAGTGAAGTAATGCTTATTTGGTTGTGGTTGTATGTGCCTCAGTCGTTGAGGCGGCAAGTTGGAAATGTTACGTAAAGCCTTTGCATTGATGTTGGGTGCCATGTTCACGATAGACCTTGGGCTGGAGACGTGGTATACTCTAGGAGTATACGAGAGCACTTGGAGGTACGTGTGGTTGTTTGTACCTGAGATGTACGTGCGCTTGGTTGGGGTTGACTTGGGGCCACACGTCGTGTGGGCCCCATGTGTGTGTCATGTTCTGCCATACGTACTTTGACCTCTTGCAAGGTAGAGGGTCCATCTGTGTGTTTGTTTGACCAGCATGGTGGAGTTTTTCCCATGGCTCTGTGCTCGTTTGTTTGACCAGTAGGGTGGAGTTCTCCCCTGGCATTGTGCTCGTTTGTTGACCAGTAGGTTTGAGTGGTCTCCCCTGGTTTCATTCTCGATGGATCGGCCACTAGCAGTGCTAGTGGCACCCCTTGATGGAACAAGATCTGATCCTTTTTTGGGAGAGTTGTACTAGAGTTGGGTGGTTGCGTGATACCCACTCCGTGTTCGGCTATCCAGTGTTGTGCCCTCCAATAGAGTTGGCCAGAGCAGTTCTGAGTTCTACCCTCTAGCGGGGCTGGGCAGTGGGTTACTCATCGACTTTTTCGGGTTTAGCATCCAGTAGGGATGGGCAGTGGGTTGCTCGCTGACTTCTAGGGTTTACCCTCCAGCAGAGACTGGGCAGTGGGTCACCCGACGTTCATAGGGTCTACCATCCAGCAGAGACTAGTTAGTGTGTCACCTGACGACCTCTTAGGTTCTACCCTCCAACAGGTCTGGGTTGTGGGTCGCCTGTCGTCTAGTTCCAGGTCTACCCTCCAGCACAGCTAGTTAGTGGGTCGCCTGTCGACTTATTCCAGGGCCACCCTCTAGTAGGGTGGGGCAGTGGGTCACCTGATGATGTATTAAAGTCTACCCTCCAGCGAGGCTGGGTAGTGGGTAGCCTGATGATGAATTATGGTTTACCCTCTAGCAGGGCTGGGCAGTTGGTCACCCGATATTTGGTTATGGATTACCCTCCAGCAGGGCTGGGCAGTGGGTCGCCTAATGATGTATTAGGGTTTACCCTCCAACAGGGCTGGGTAGTGGGTCACCTGATATTTTTTTATAGATTACCCTCCAGCGGGGCTGGGTAGTGGGACACCTGTTGGCATTCCAGACTCAGACCTTTCAACTAGGCTAGTCTGTGGCTTTCCTCCGTAACCACCGGAGCCGGACCCTTGGTTGTACGGGTCGGTGATGTGACGACTTTGGCTTTGAGGATACCTCTCGACTGTAGGGAAGTGTCGGGGTCTGGTTTGACTTTCCCTAGAACTCTCAAGTACGAGGGGTGGTTTCCCCCACCGAGAAGTATCCTTGTGATGCAACCTAAAACCGTGTGGGCGAGTTAGTGCCTCCCAAAGTGGATAGTGTCGACGTGTGGTGATTGGGCCCATTGGCTTGCGGTTCGGGGCAGATGTGCGGGATGCTGGGCATTGATGGTGTTATTTCTGGGACTGTTGTCTACTCTTTTCTTGGGCTGAGCTACGGGACGGAGATCACCTTACGACATTGTTCGGGATTCTTGATTGAGCATAAGGATATGTATATAACTTTTTCCAGTACCCACTACTTGGGTTTGGTTACTCTCCTTCCAGGAGAGGATAGGACGCACGGGGTACGCCACGTACTTTCCGTGTCTAGCTTCTCATGGTTGGACGAGTCTACTCTCCTACTATAGGCAGCAAAATCTCGACGAGAAGTGCATCTTCTCACCATTCCTAGCTCCTTGTGTTAGGAAAATTCCTCTACCTTTCTCTTGTTGGGTTGAGCTATTACTCTTTACTACACTATCTGTTTTACTTCTGTTCTACTCCCTGTTCGATCTACTGCTCACCCTTCGGTACCTCTTTTGTTGCTCCCTCGAGCCTTCGGGGTATTTTACTGAGTATTTTTGTACTCACCCCTACTTGGGCTTTTCCCGCACTTGGTGTGCCCTTGAAGAGGACGTACAGGTGGAGTGTGTCTTCAGTGGAGCGTAGGAGCTTGGGAGCTTGGACCGCATGCACTGGTCGTGGCCGGGTTCCAGGTGGGAGACCCTTTAGTTGTTTATTTTTGTTTACCTATTGTCGGGTTGTGGCACTTTTTGGTTGGTCCCGTGTTTTTACCCTTTTCTTTTCATATTTTACTTCGTACTGTTAGAGGTCGATGCACATTTGTGGTATATATATAGAAGTTTCCCTTTTCTTTTCTTTTTACTCTGCACTTCTGCATTGAGTCTGCTACGCCTGTGTGTGTACAGGTGCTTAGGAAATGGCCTCCCCGAGTTGTTGTGCCTTCGGCGCTAGTCGCTAGCCCCTAGACTATGGAGGCGGGCTTGGGGTAGTTGCGGCTCGAGCCCGGGTAGGGTCGGGTCATGAAAAAGTGGTATCAGAGGTGGTTTGTTCCTTGGGACGTTGTGACGACATTCCTAAAAGAGGAATTGGTTGGGATTTAGCGCAACAATGTTAACATGTCTCGAGAGTGGCTCTTAGGCCAGGGGGTCTAGTGATGGTGTGGCAACCGACATATCCATTCACCAAGACCTTGATAACCAGCTTGTCGACTCAGCATGCTGAGAAACTTTTTGCATGGAAAATTTGTTTTTGCATCACTTAGGGCTGAGTCTTGACTATCCTTCTTGAGTCAGCTCCCCATCGTTGTTGTTGTTGGTATATACATTATGGTCATCTGACCGCGACACTCCTTGATAATATTCAGGATGTCTTCGCGAGGACAGCCAGCCAGGATACCAGCTTTGGTTTGTGACGACGACCCTGTGAGCTACGAGGACATAGTCCAGGACCCATCATGTGAGCCCCTTTCTCCAGGTGGGCTGGTAGCAGCACCCCCACCTGTTGAGAAGCAGGCAGTTTCAGCAGAGCAGGCTGAGCTGGAGCGCAGTTTGAGTGTGCTCTGTGAGTTCCAGCGGGAGTGACCGCTGAGGTTCAGTGGTGAGCCAGACCCTCAGGAAGCAGAGGTTTGGCTCGAGGCAGTGGTTAGTCTCTTCAGGCTTGTGTAGACGCCGACAGATCAGAGAGTGTCTTTTGAAGCCAACCTTTTCTGTGTATCGGCTTGGCGTTGATGGAGTATGGTGACTCAGTTTCTTGACGAGTCGTCACTTTCATGGGGAGACTTTCAGTTATTGCTCCGCGAGGAGTTTTTTACCTCTTGATTGCGCTCCATTTGGATTCAGGAGATATAGCAGTTTTAGCAGGGAGGGATGATGGTGGCCGAGTACGCGACTAGTTTTGCAGACCATGCACGCTTTTACCCGAACTTCGTCCATGACGACAACAACTGAGCACGGAAGTTTGAGCAGGGTCTCCGCCAAGGGATTCATGCTGTCATAGTACCCTTGGGATTTTCCACATATGTTGGGGTACTAGAGCAGGCACTGGTGATAGAGGGCTTCCTGTCATGTTCTGGAGTTGGTGGTGGCGGCATGGACGTTGGAGCCGAGATGTCTGCCGCAGCTAGTGGGCGTCGGCAAGTAAGACCTCGACGCAAGTCGCTTTCTATCAACCGGAATTAGGGGCGTGGTCGTACACCACAGTGGCACCGGAGGGAACCATTGAAGCCTGGAGAGAGTCGATGCTATGCTTGTGATGGGCGAAGTCACTTGGCACGATACTCCCCGACCCAAGTTGCTGAGAGCTTCGGGCAGGCAGCAGGTGCACCACCATGACAGAGGCAGCGCTGTGATCGGAGTAGTACCCAGAGAGGTGGTGCTAGCAGAGGAGCGGGAGGAGTTGGTTGTGGTAGATGACGTTACGAGGTCTCCCCATCACCACTAGGCGGTACACGTCAGGCTCTGGGAGCTGACGGTTGGGACCGAGGACAGCCGTGAGCTTTGGATGTCTACTATCCTGCAGAGCACGAGGTGGTAAGAGGTACACTCTACCGCTCTTCTACTTTTTGAAGTAGAATTTTTAGACACTTTTTGTGAATAGCTTTCCTCCCTGCTTCTTGTTTGATGTGTTACTAGGGTGACGCATGGCATCAGGTGTAACCCTGTGTTGTTAAGGAAAAAGGCGGGGGACCTTTTCCTTTAGTCGATGGTGTCGACTCCATCGCTCACCGAGCGTGTAAGAGAGCCTCGATTGTGGAGTCTTGCGTGATCAGATATCCTTGGGTGTTCCACCATATGGATATTCTAAAAGAGGGAATCACTGGGCCTTGTTTCAGGTGCGGGAGGTGATTCCAGTCGCAGCATACGACGTAGCGGTTCGTTCGAGGAGGTGAGCTACCCCCGAGAGCCTTCGGGCCATTTGAGACCGTGCAAAGGGATGGAGAGGTACCCTACTGCCTTTCCCCAACCCCAAAGTCTGGGGTGGGTGCACTACGTCGGCATGGTATGACCTAGCATGAAACGATCAATCCTTTGGTCTGTGTGCGGTGATGCAAAGCTGTGTGTGGGCTATTCTGGGTATGGGGAAGCCATGAGTGGGCTTAGTACCCTGTGTTGCTCCCTAGTTTTGCTTTTCGAGGATGAAATTCTTGAAGTAGGGAATTATGTATGAACCCTCTTTTTGATGTGAAAGACATTGGAATATTTTTGATGATATTCCAGAGCAGCACCTTCAGACGTCGTGCGATTCCGAGCCCCGGAGTGGCTGAAATTAAATTTTCAGTGTGTTCACACTATAAATTCCAAATAAATGGGATAAATCCTAAATGGTTATCCGGATAAGAGATCTGAGTGTACGGATGGGTCCGGAATGGGGTGTTTACCCTAGGAACGACATAAAATTTGTCGGCGCGGGATGTTTGGACCCCTCGCCCGCTTCTGGAACGTTAAACGGATTAAATAAATTTATTTAATTCGTTTAATGTTGAAACATAGGTATCTCTTAAATGGTGGCTCATATTGGAAAACCGAGGGAACGGTTGAGTTCAGAGCGTGCCTTTTACCCTAGAGGGGTATAAGTTTCACGGGCGTGGGTCGTCTGTGAAAAATGACCATAGGGGCATTTTTGTAATTTGGCGGCCTCGGGCGCTATGTTTAATAACTTTTGAACAGGGTCTCAGAATAAAATTTTGAGACCGCCGTTGCGCTCAGAGTGTGGTTCTTAACCTAGCGGAGGCTAAATCCTGACCTCGTCGGGAGTTCGGGTACGGGGCCGCGAGAGGGTGTTTAAGTTAATTAATTTGTTTAATTAACCTAAAATCCCCCCCCCTCTCTTTGCCCTCATTTTCCCCTCCCCTAGAAACCCTCTCCCCTCTCCTCCTCCAGCTCCGGTGAAGAATCTCTGGAAAGGCGCGGCTCGTCGGCGACTCCTTGTGAATCTTCGGGCATCGCCCAAGAGGTAGGAGGATTTTGGTTGCGTTTTAATTTCCAAACCCTATTTTAACCCCAAATATATGTGTCGATTGTTGTTTGATCGTTGAATCAAATCCCATGTGTACGTAGTAGTTTTTAGGATCTATCTGACGCATCTTTTGGTTTCGATTTTGGAGTTCTGAGGAACCCGCAATCATTCGCCGACGATTGCGGGTTTTTGGAGGTGTTTTGAGGTTTTTCGGGCGGGTTCCCTTTTTCTGGCGAGTTCCAGCAGCGGCGGCAGGGGCTTCGGCTGGCGGCGGCACTCTTCGGCGGTGGCGGTCGGCGGAGGTGGCTTCCTCAAGCAGGTGGCGCGGCTCGGGCTCGCCGGCTGAGGGCGCGGCGCGGGTGCCGGTGAGAGGGGACGGCCGGGGTCGCGACTTGCGACCCCACGGCTGGACAGAGACCCGCGCGACACGGGTCTCTGCGTGGGGGCAGCGGGACCGGCCACCGTGGCCAGTCGGGTGACAGCTGGCCACGGCCAGCTGGCCGCGGCGAAGCGGAGCGGACCCGCGGCTGGGCCGCGGGCAGGTCTGGCCCAAGGGGTGCCCCCCCCTCTTTTTGGAATTTCCGACGCGTGTAGCTTTCCCTACGGGCATCCTTTTTTCGCACCGTTAGTAGCAGCGTGGACCTTGCGTCGAGGGGAACGTTTTGAGATGGTTTTGAGAATTTTAAATTCCTGAAACGAGGGTCCTCGGAGGCCCAACGCGTGCTTAAGTGGACGCGCGTTTTTTCCGAGATTCTTGTTTTGGACGACGCGGACGCGTCCGACGTCCGTTTTGAGCGTCGTCAGCGGCGTTGGTCCCCTGGAACTGAGGAAAAGGTTTCCAAGGAGGTTTAGGGAATTGAGACTGGATTTTAGGCGTGGGTCCCACGGCCCGTCTTTCGAGTTGCGTGCAGTGTTTCACGCCTTTCTCACCGGTCGTCCATTCGGGGCGTGCGGGCAGTTGATTCTGGATGTTTTTCCAATGGTATTGCAATGGTGAAATCCATCCGCTCTAATTCGGCACGATGGTGCAGGGCCCATGAGGGCCGTTTGGGGGTCGACAGTGATTTCCCATCTTTATCACCGGGTGACCATTTTGGACAAGTGAATAGTCAATCTTGTGTGATTTTTCGAGAGTATCACAATGGTGGGATCCGTTCGTTGAGTTTCGGGACCGGGATGCGGGTCCTATGTGGCACCGCTCGTGTGCGGTGCACAGAAATGCATCTTTTTCTCTGGATATCCGTTGTACTCAAGTGAGTGGTGATTTTGACGTTTTTTCCCGAGGGGATCGCAATGGTGCGATGCGCCCGACTGTTTTTGGGGTCGAGGCTCAGGATCATGGGACACCGTTCGGGCGTGAGGTGGTGTTGGTGACTTTTCCGTCGGATATCCATTGGAGGCGAGTAAGTAGGCAATCTTGCGTGTTTTTTCCCGAGGATTACAACGGTGTGATCCGTTTGGTTGGGCGGAGCCTCTTGCGTGATATTGTGAAATGTGGAAATGTGAAGGTGCCCTGGGGGAGGTTCTTCTACTATGGTTGTAGCGGACCCTTGGCGTGTGATCACGTGCAATCCCGTGTGATTGATGTAATGCATGTTTGGATGTGGTTGTTCGTGCCTCCGTCGTTGAGGCAGAAAGTTGGAAATGTTACGTCACGCCTTCACGTTCACGTTGGGTGTCGTGTGCAGGATAGCCCTTGGGCTGGAGACGTGGTATACTCTAGGAGTGTACGAGATCACTTGGAGGTACGTGTGGTTGTTTGTATCTGATATGTACATGTGCTTGGTTGGGGTTGACTTGGGGCCACATGTCCTGTGGGTCCCGTGTGCGTTTCGTGTTCTACCTTACATACTTTAACCACTCGCGACATAGAGGGTCCTTCTTTGTGTTTGTTTGACCAGCAGGGTGGAGTTTTTCCCCAGGCACTGTGCTCATTTGTTTGACCAGCAGAGTGGAGTTCTTCCCCTAGCTCTGTGCTCGTTTGTTGACCAGCAGGGTTGAGTGGTCTCCCCTAGTTTCATTCTCGATGGATCGACCAGTAACAATGCTAGTGGAACACCTTGATGGAACAGGCTCTGAACCTCTTTTGGGAGAGTTGTACTGGAGTTGGGTGGTTGCGCGATACCCACTCCGTGATCGGTTGGCTAGTGTTGTACCCTACAGTAGAGTTGGCCAGAGCAGTTCTGAGTTCTACCCTCTAATGGGGCTGGGCAGTGGGTTACTCATCGACTTATTCGGGTTTACCCTCCAGCAGGGCTAGGTAGTGGGTTGCTCACTGACTTATAGGGTTTACCCTCAAGCAGAGAATGGTCTGTGGGTCACCCGACGCTCTTAGGGTCTACCGTCCAGCAGAGACTGTGCAGTGGGTCACTTGACGACCTCTTAGGGTCTACCCTCCAGCAGGGCTGGGCAGTGGGTTGCCCGTCGTCTAGTTCCAGGTCTACCCTCCAACACAGCTGGGCAGTGGGTCGCCTGTTGACTTATTCCAGGTCTACCCTCCAGCGGGGTAGGGCATTGGGTCGCCTGATGATGTATTATGGTCTACCCTCCAGCGGGGCTAGGCAGTGGGTCGCCTGATGATGTATTAGGGTTTACCCTCCAGCAGGGCTGGGCAGTGGGTCACCCGATATATGGTTATGGTTTACCCTCTAGCAGGGCTAGGCAGTGGGTCACCTGATGATGTATTAGGGTTTACCCTCCAGCAGGGCTGGACAGTGGGTCACCCGATATTTGGTTATGGATTACCCTCCCGCAGGGCTGGGCAGTGGGACACCTATTGGAATTCCAGACTCAGACCTTTCTACTAGGCTACTCTGTGGCTTTCCTATGTGACCACCAGAGCGGGACCCTTGGTTGTACGGGTCGGTAATGGAATGGATTTGGCTTTAAAGAGACCTCTCGACTGCAGGGCAGTGACAGGGTGTGGTTTGACTTTCCCTATAACTCTCAAGTACGAGGGGCGCTTTCCCCCACCGAGACACGTTCTTTTGACGCGACCTAAAACCATGCGGTCGAGTCAGTGCCGCCCAAAGCGAATAGTGTCGAGGAGTGGTGATTGGGCCCCTTGGCATGCGGTTCGGTGCAGACGTGTGGGATGCTGGGCATCGATGGTGTTATTTCTGTGACTGTTGGCAACTCTTTTCGTGGGCTGAGCTATGGGATGGACATCCCCTTACGACGTGGTTTGGACGTCTTGATTGAGCATAAGGATATGTATATACCTTGTTCTAGTACCCACTTCTTGGGTTTGGTTACTCTCCTTCTAGGAGAGGCGAAGACGCGTGGGGTATACCACGTGCTTTCCGTGTCTAGCTTCTCATCGTTGGACGAGTCTACTCTCCTGCTATAGGAAGCAAAAGCTCGATGCGAAGTGCATCTTCTCACCATTCCAAGCTCCTTGTGTTAGGACGAGTCTTATACCTTTCTCTTGTTGGGTTGAGCTATTACTCTTTACTGCACTCTCTGTTGTACATCTGTTCTACTCCCTGTTCGTTCTACTACTCACCCTTCGGTACCTCCTTTGTTTCTCCCTCGAGCCTTCGGGGTATTTTACTGAGTAGTTTTGTACTCACCCCTGCTTGGGCTTTGCCCGCACTTGGTGTGCCCTTGCAGACGACGGACATGTGGAGCGTGGATTCAGTGGAGCGTAGGTGCTTGGGAGCTTGGACCGCGTGCGGTGGACGTGGCTAGGTTCCAGGTGGGAGACCCATTAGTTGTATCTTTTTGTTTACCTGTTTTCGGGTTGTGGCACTTTTTGGTTGGGTGCATGTTTTGCCCATTTTTCTTTTCAAATTTTACTTTGTACTGTTAGAGGTCGATTCACATTTGTGGTATATATATAGCATTTTCCCTTTTCTTTTCTTTTTACTCTACACGTCTGCATTGAGTCTGCTGTGTGTGTGTGTGTGTATAGGTGCTTAGGCAAAGGCCTCCCCGAGTTGTTGTGCCTTCGACGCTGGTCGCCATCCCTTGGCCTACGGAGGCGGGCTTGGGGTAGATGCGGCTTGAGCCCGGGTAGGGTAGGGTCGTGACACAAGTTTTATGTCTCTTTGGTTGAGGGAACACCTGAGACACTAGTGGTCTAAGAAAACCACAAAGCACTCTCCCAGAAGATATCACCTTCACATTCTCAGCACAAGGAGTACCACTATCAGCACCACATAGTGAAACATGTAGTTTGGTTAATGGGGTGTCCATCACCATGACCTATACTTGATAATGATATCAAGATTGATGATGAGCACGCAAGGTACCAACGAACATGGCAAGTGAGAAAACTCATCCAACAACTACAGGCTAGACACGGGAAGCACATGTAATACCCCACATGTATTTTCCCCTCTTTTAAGATGATTAATCCCCAAAACAGGCACTCCTCCACACCCACTAGTGGCACCACATGCAAAGAGAGGTCAAGCAGAAATGCCCCACTAGAAAATCCAGAACCTGCTCTGACGCTCCACCGCACCACCCTACCATGAATGCACATGTTAGAGGTACTAATCCACCACACCTCAATATTATCCACTTTGGGTGGTTCTGAATATCTCTCAATGTTTTGATCGCATAACAAAAAATGCATCTTAGTGGGAGAAGAACCCCTCTTTCCCATGCATTCAAAGCTATGTCAGACAACACCAACACATGGTTACCCCGATGCCCTACGTCACCCCCAATAACCCCTTGAACAATTATTTTGATGAAAAGAGTACTTCAGTCACCGTCTATCATGTTCTACCTAGAAAAGTTGAAAAAAGACACAGAGTATAACTCTTATCATCTCATGTGTTACAGGATTGTAGACATCCATATCGCATAGCCGCCCGCGGCCCCGCCCATTAGCTCCCTGAGCCTGACATGGGCCACCTAGTGGTGGTGGAAGGTCCTTGAAAGTTCACCCACTAACCACAGTTCTTCCTGCTCTTTTCCCAACATCGCCTCTATGGGGACCACCCTGTCCTCACCTGGGAGTTCTATGATCACAAAACTCCCTATTTCGTGGCGGTGCACTTATCCACTATCTGTGAAACTCATCACATTTGGTCAAGTAGTCTCATTCCATGTGACCTCACACATCACAAACATAGCACAAGTCCTCCATGGACTGTCTCGGTGCTCTACTTTGTCCTTGACCATGTTCCTGAGTCTCATCAAGGGGAGAATTCCAGCACCGAGGCCCTACCATTTGATGCCCCTATAATAGAAATTTCACTGACACCAGTGTCTGGTCCAGCACCCTGAGACGGGTGAAGATGCACAAGGGCACTATGCTGGTACAAATCTCCTCCCCAGAGACCTCGCTCAAACTTCTGTTCTTGGAAGTCGCCATCATGGACCACATCCAATGAGTACCGAGTATGGTCTTTGAACCTAGTCTTGTACTCATCCACTTCCATCCCTTCCCGCTGAAACACCAACAACTCCTAAAATCATATAAAGCATATGTAGGAGGGGAATCACTCATCACGATACAGCTTCTAGAAGTCATCCCAAGAAAGTACCGACACATCGTGCATCTAAGTAATCTCGGGCTCTACTAACACCAATGTGCTTGGTGGAAAATAATGGATGTCAAAGCCACAATCTACCAATCAGTGTCCAAACAGGCATGGAGTGGTGAACCACCAACTCTAGACAACCCTTCACTATCTGAGGGTATGGTTCACTATGGAATCTCAGCAGTCGCGGATGCTGGAACTCACGTAGTGTTTCCAGCCTGTTCTCTTCATCAGCCTTCGTTGTCAGTACTATATGATACTCCACAGGTGGATGTGATGCTGCCTATCCTCTTAGAGAAATGGTAATCGTATGATGGATCTTTAACTGAGGCCTCATCGCTCACGGAGTTGTAGTCATGAACCAGAGCTAGTATCCAGACTCACTATCATCATGGAGAAATCCTAAATCCGACCAAGAAGTACTGCAGTCAAATGAGCATATATATATATATATAAACAACAATAGGGAGATGACTCATGAAGAACAATCAAAGACTAAATTCTGTATGATGCACGAACCAAATTCTCTACAACAAATGTCTCAGTGTGCCGAGTCGAAAAGTGGGTTATCTGGGTCCTTGTGAATGGATACGTTGGTCGCCACACCATAACTAGACTCCCTGGCCTGAGAGCCGCTCTCGAGACACAATGAAAATATTCTCCAAAACTCAACCAATTCCTTTTTTGGTAAATTTGAACAACACCCCAAGGAATGAACCACCTTTGATACCACTTTTTCACGACCCGAACCATACCAAGGTTCGAGCCGCAACTACCCCAAGCCTGCCTCCGTAGACCAGGAGCTGGCGACTAGTGCTGAAGGAACACCAAACTAGTGGAGGACATTGCCTAAGGAACTGTACACACACACACAGATAACTCAATTAAAAAGTGCAGAGAAAAGAAAGAACGATACAACACTCCTACAAATGGAAACCAACATACATGAATCAACTTATAACAAGTATGAGTGAAGTGATGAAAAGTACTGACAAGTAAACTGAGCATTAATGGGAAAAACACGTGCCCAACTGGAAAGTTGGCACAACCCAGCAAGATGTAAACTAAAGAAAATAGGTTGTGAGTCTCACATCCAAAAATACTTCTATGACCACTGAACACATCCCCAGCTCTTGTGTCCTCTACACTTCTCCATAGTCTGGATCGACCTGTCTGTCGTCTACAAGGGCACACCAAGTGCGGGCAAAGCTAAAGCAGTGGTGAGTATAAAGATACTCAGTAGGATGCCCCAAAAACTCAAGGGAGAAACAAAGAAGATACTGAAATGGTGACCATTAGACACAACAAGGAAAATGTAAGAGTAAAAAAGAGAGAGTGTAGCTCATTCTGAAAAGAGAAAGGAAGCAGGCTCGTCCAACCAAGAGGAGCTACACACATAAAGAACGTGGGATACCCTGCTCTTTTTCACCCCTCCTAGAAGGACAGTAATTGAACCCATGGTGTGGGAAAAAAATTAGGGTGTATATATATTCTCAATAAGAAATCTGAACAATTTTTTCAGGGGATCTTTATCTCCAAGCTCACACCAAGTAAATTCACCAATAGTTCAATGGTTATCCATCACAGATTCCCAACATTCCAGCACGCCATGCTGCCTCATAGCTGAATTGTACAACCAAGGGTCCCGCTCCGGTAATCACAGAGCAATGTCACTGACTAGCCCTATAGAAAGAGTTGAGTTTGAATGTAGTCATCGGGTAACCCACTACCTAGCCCCACTGGAGGGTAAACCACAAGAGGTCATTGGGTATCCCACTACCCAGTCGAGCTGGAGGTTAAACCACAAGAGGTCATCAGGTAACCCATTGCGCAGCCCCACTGGAGGTTAAACCCTAAAGTCAATGGGTAACGCACTTTCCAGCCTCGCTAGAGGGTAAACACTAAGAAGTTGTCCGGTAACCCACTTCCCAGCCCAGTTGGATGGTAAATCCCGGAACTGGTCTGATAACTCCACACTGCCCGTGCCACCACTGGGTTTCACTAACACTGGTACCCTATGTAGGTTCGGAATGCATCAATGGAACCTCTGAACAATGCCCTATCATGTTTCCACATTTAATGAGATCTCTAAAGAGGCTCTGAATGGCGAAACTGATTACACCATTGTAACCATAGTGCAAAAACATGCGAGATAGACTACTTAGTCACTGGAAATGGGCACCTAGTGAAAAATTTATTCAACCACTTTAAGCTCATATGGCACCTCGTGGGGCCCATACCGCGGTCCCAAAAATGTTCAGGCAAAACGCGCCATCGCGATGCTCTATGAAAAATACACCAAAATGACTACTCATACACCGCAAACTGACAACTAATGAAAAAGTCGAAGTACGTTGCTCACAGCATAAAAGATGGCCCAGGGGGCCCACACCTCAACTCTGGATATAATGGTTGAAACCATCCAGGTCAACTACGGCTCAATTTTAGGTTCACAATTCCACTAACGGCGCCTAAAATGGACTCCGGATGAAAGAGTTGCAACTCCCCGTGTTATGAAAACAGGGCCCAATGGGCCCCACACGTCAGCCCTGAAACACATCCCACAGATCGTACTATTGTTTTCATTGTATATAACCACGTGGTGTAAGCTATATATTTTCCTTGAATGGACATATGAAGCATAATTCGTATAAACACGACATACGACTGAAAACTGCCTCGTGGGGCCATGCCTCGGGACTGAATTTTGGCGGGTGGATTACGTTGTTGCAATCTCCTCAGAAGAACACTCAGAAATGATTGATCAAACACCCCAAATGAGTGTCAGGTGAAAAAGAAGTGTTTCACCGTAAAACGTGTGAACCCGGACCTGTTGGTCCCATACCTTATCTCCAACCCGAATGCTTCAGAAAGCGTCTCCAAAATCCCACACGAGGACTGGGGTCATGCTTCCACTAATGGCGCATCAATCAAACATCCCAAACAGGAGTTAGGTCAGACGCAAGAATAACTAATTAATTAAATAATTATTTATTTATTCGCATTAAGCGTTTTGTTCCACGAAGGAATGAAACCGAACCTCAAAGTGGCTGAACCAACTTGGAAGGACTGTGTCGACTCCAAGGCCACATTTCTTCTGACGGCGCATCAAATAGACATCCGACTCACGAGCCATGCCCATCGCAACAATAAAGAGAATTTTAATATTATTAAATTAAAGCGTTTCGAGTCACCCATCATTGGGATCAAGTCCCAAATTCCGCGAAACCCGCTTCCAAAAGTCCCCCTTAGTGACATAAACCCGCAACTGTAGATGGCGCGTCAAACCGACACACAATTTATAAGATATGGGCCCTTGATCGCAAGGGGCCCGGAAGGGCTGGTTCACCCCGGCCGACCCAGTCTGAACCGCCAGCCCACGGCCCAGCCATGGGTCCGGCCCGACTCTCCGCGGCCCGTTGGCCGCAGCCCGTTCCAGCCACACCCGAACTGCCTCAAGTACGGTTCTCTAAAGCATACCGGCCAAAGGCCGGTCTCTGCGTTGCGCCAGAAGGATCCGCCGAACGCAGGTCCTAGTCTCCTCCGCACACCCGAGGCAGTCAGTGCCTTGGGTTCTATTTCGATCGTGACGGGCCCAGGTCCAGTTCCTCCTATAGTTCTCCTCAGTGCCTCGTCGAGGTCCGCACCACCCGACGGCGCTGCCACTCGGGCTCCACTGCTCTGATGTCGGGCCCAACTGGTCTCCCCATGCCACACTCCGCTGCGACCACCTCATCCGCGCTGCCTATCCTTTATCTTACGGGGCACACCGTCATGTCAGATCCTCCCAACAACATTGTCGTCTTGTATCGTCACTTCTCGTATCTACCCCATCCGTTCCGGCCCTACCCCAACGTCGCCACCTCGTCCGAACCCCCCAGCTGCACCTGCTACATTACGCCCGACCTCCGGCCACCAGCCTTGCTGAAGCTGGGGCTATAGATAGTAGCTTCCACTCCTCCAGTGGCCCGATTCCAAATTCGAAAGAGGATTCAGAATTCTCAGGGTGAGGCCTTCATATCCCCTTCCCCAATCCTTGATCCGACATGATTTGGCGCGTCCAAAAAATTGTATGAAGAATGCCTAAGAACGAAAATTAAAATGGGTCTCGGGCGTTGGCCGTGTTCGTTCGGACAATGCCCCAATTCTAAAACTATATAATTCAAACGATGAATTTCAATGAAGTTTCTTTCAATAAATCAGCTAAGGTGGGAAATTTAACCAGAATCATACATTCATCCAACTTCTTTCCACTAGCAATGTGTCCATGACGCCCCACATTGATCTGCCACGGTTCCGGCAGGGGTCACTCCTCGAGCTGGTGAAGAACGGAGAAGAAAGGTTTATAGAGATAATTAGAGAGGGAGAGAGAGAATGGGTGATAGAGAGAGAGAGAGAGAGTGTGTGAATTCGAGTTCTCTCGTAGACCTAAACACCTACTCTATATTTATAGGCATCACACTCAGTGAAGAATCTGAATTCATCACGCCCTCTCATTTTATGTCATTCCTAGGAAAAATACCCTTCTCCGAACTCAAAAATGTCTCAGATTTCCATTCCGAGGCTTCGTTCGAATTTTATTCGAAAATAACACCAGTGATTACAATAAATTAGTCATTATTTTAAAATGAATATTTTTCCCCTCGGTGACATCTCTCACAACAGGCCCACAATTGCAACCTTTACACCCCTCTTAGGATAAATGGCATGCTCCAGATGTAACCATGCCATCGGATTTCCTATTCGAGCTACAGTTTATGATAAATCACAACCCCACCATGTGCATAGTATAAAAACACTGAATATTTTTTTTGAAATTTATTCCGTGTACACCAGACCTCAGAATCGTATGTCGTCTTTGCACCTAGCTTTGGAAATATATGTAGAAATATTCCAAAGTCATACAGGGAAAAAACCAGGTCTTTACATGTATATCACTATTCATAAGTGTATGTTAATATTCATAAAGGTTGGTTAATATTCACAAAATATTATGTTTTCCTTATCAAACACCAAAAAACATACTGATCGCAACCGTCAATGTCATATTTTTAAAATTCCCAATACAGAAGGGACAAAATTTAGTTTAAATGACCCATAATACATAGAATTTCATTATGATGTGTTTTCATGTGATTATATGACTTATTTATAAGTAATTTTCATTTATAAAACATTGGGTCATTACATTCTTCCCCCCCTTATGAAATTTCGCCCTTGAAATTTTGTTCTACATTCTAGTCCAAAAACAGGTGTGGGTACTTTCCCTTCATTGCTTCATCCAGTTCCATGTTTCATCTTCATAATTATGGTTTCTCCATAGTACCTGGACCAGAATAGTAGTCTTGTTACATATAATTTTGTCTCTAAAATCCAATATCTTCACCCGTTGCTCCTCGTAACAGAGGTCACTTTCTTACAGTACCACCCCTAAAAGTATTACATGTGAAGTGTCTAGTATATACTTCGATAAGAGGGATTAAGGAAATGCATCTTGTACATTCGACAAGGTAGGTGGAAGTTCCAATCTATAGGCCACAACTCCGTCTTGATCAAGGATCTCATAGGGGCTAATATACCTAGGACTTAACATCCCTTTCTTCACAAACCTCATATCCTTCTTCAATGCAGATATGAATTAAAATACCATGCTTCCAACCTTAAACTCAACTTCTCATTGGCATTTATTTTCATAACTCTTCTGTCGAATTTGGTCTTCCTTAATATGCTGCTGAATAGTTTTCACCTTCTCTACCATTTCTTCGACCATTTTAGGTCCTAGAAACTTGTACTCACCGACTTCATCCCAAAACCCTGTTGTTCTGCACCTTTCCCAAAAAGGGATTCATATGATACCATTCAGTTGAACGAGTGGAACTATCGATGTAGAAGAATTAAACAAGTGGGTGATGTTGGTCCCATACTTTTAATTCCATAGAACACTCTCTGAACATGTCTTCCATTGTTAGAATAATTTTCTCAGACTGGCCATCAGTTTGAGGATGGTAGGTCGTACTGAAGTATAGGTCAGTGCTCAGATCATGTTGGAGACTTTTGAAGAACATTGAGGTGAATCTCAGATCACGATCAGATACAATATATAGTGGTACTAATACAAACTTACCACTACTTTGATTTTATACTTATGCAAGTTGATCCAATGAGAAGTCCTCTCAAATCACGATAAAGTGATCTATATTTGTAAGACGATCCAAAACAACCCATATAGCATTGTTTGTTGTAGGTATATATGGAATTACATTGACAAAGTCAATGGTAATGTTCTCCCACTTCCATGCAGGTATGAGTAGTGGTTGCATCATGCCATTATATTTTTTTCTCTCATCCTTCAATTGCTAGAATATGAGGATCTTTGATGTATATTCAGCAATCGACCCATTCATATTGTCGCACCAAAAGTTTTCTCCGAGATCTCGATACATCATTGTGCTCCCTTGGTTGATAGAGAAGGTCGAGTTATGTGAATCATTCATTATTTCCTTCTTTATCTATGGATCGGATGGTACCAATAATCATGTCCCAATTCATAAAACTCCTTCCAAATAAATTATTAAATCAGAGGATTTCCCATTTTTGATAGGTTGCACCCTTTTATGAATTTCCACATCTTGTCTTTGAGCATAATTTATTTTATACAAGAGGTACGGTTGATAAATTATTTATTAAAGGATTGATTATGTTTCTAACTTAGTGATTCCCATGTTCATCCTTTAAAAATCTAATATGATCAGACCCTTTTCAATAATCATCATTTCTAAAGATGCAAGATCCTTTCTACTTAGAGCATCCGCCACATTGTCTACCTTACCGGGATGCTAGTGGATTGAGTAGTCATAATACATGGTTAGATCTATCCATCTTAGATGGGGAATATTATGCTCTTTCTATGTGAATATATATTTTAGACTCTTTTGGTTGGTATATATCTCATATTTCTCCCTATATAGATAATGTCTTCAAATTTTCAACGCAAAGATCACCACCGCCGACTCCAGATCATGTGTAGGATAGTTTTGCTCTTGGAGTTTTAGCTTCCTTGAGGCATAGTCAATCACATTATTGTTTTTCATTAGAAGACATTCCAAGCCATTCTTAGAAGCCTCAATATACACCACAAATAGTTCTCTAGTTGAAGGGAGTGTAAATACTGACGTATTGATAATCCTCTTTTTCACATCATTGAAACAGTCTTCACATTCCAGTGTCTAGAAAAAATTCTCTCTCTTTCATGACAGATTTCTCATTGGGTTTGACAATCATGAAAACTTCTTCACGAATCGTCGATAATACCTAGCTATACCTAAACAACTATGAATCTCTGTTACAGAAGTTGGCCTCATCCACTATTCAATTGACCTTTTCTTGTAAGGGTCCACATATATCCCTTTATTAGTGATAACATGCCCCAATAATGATACTTCTACATCAAAAACTCACATTTACTGTACTTTTCATACAAATTCTTCCTTCACAATGTCTTTAACACAATATTCAAACACTCTTCATGTTCCTCCTTGATATTGGATTATATCAGAATATCATTAATAAATACCACCAAAATTTTATCAAGAAAATCTCTAAAGAATCTATTTATTAAATCCATCAATATTTCTAGAGAATTAGTGAGTCTGATGGGAATCACTCTGAAATCATATTTTTCATACCTCGTTCAAATTGTAGTCTTGGTAATATCTTTCTTTTTCACCTTTAGTTGGTCATATCCCGACCGAAGGTCCACCTTAGAGAAATAACTGGCCCCGAAAAGCTGATCTAACAAGTCATCTATCTGTGGATTGAGATACTTGTTCTTTATCATCATTTTATTGAGCTCATGATAATCAATGAAGAGGTGCATTGATCCATCTGTATTCATGATGAAGATGACTGGAGCACCCTACGATGAAACACTCAGGTGTATAAAACCCTTCTATATATTCTACTGTAACTAATTCTTCAGTTCATCCATCTCTATGGTGTCCATTTTATAAGGTGTCTTTGAGATTGGCAGAGATATAAGGTTATGTTCAATTGAGAACTCAATCTCTCGATCTGGAGGAAGACCAGGTAACTATTTAGGAAATAAATCAGTACAATCCCTCACGATGGGCATGTCTTCAAGAATAATTCTCTCCTTTGTCTCAATCATCTCTGATAGATATGCTACCTAATAAGGCAAAAATATCCAAACATGATATGATGATTCGAAAGAAGATTCATATTCATCCTTACACATGTAATTAATCAGAGGATGCTTCAGAATGTGAAAAGGGATCTCCCTTTCCCTACAGTTGATGTTGGCCTTACACAAAGAGATCCAATCCTGTCCCTAAATAGCGTCGAACTCCACTAAAGAAATAATGACAAGATTTGATGGGAGTTTCAGTCCACAAACATTAACTGGGGAGGATTTATAAACCATGGACACAATAATTTCCCCACTCACGGTTCTCATAGAATGCTTTTCCTCCAAATTTTGAGGTGGTGTTTGAATAGTTTCTCTAAACATGAAAGATATCACAAAATGAGTAGAACCATAATCAAATAGTATGTTTGCTATTATTGAATGAATTACTAGACTACCTATCACCATATCCTTTTCCGACACCACCTCAATAGTAGTAATTGCATAATCCCTTCCTTGTTGCATTGGAGGTTGTTGTAGATTTCCTCTGACAACCCTCGGCTTATGGAAATTTTTCCCATAATGCCCATGTTCCTTGTAGATGTAACACTACGTTGCAGGCTGAGTGTTGATATGAACCTTCTTTTATTCTTCAAGATTTGCATGATTTTTCATATCCCTTTGGAATTTATTGGCCAGATGACCAAACATTCCACATTTTAATCAATTCTTGGATCCCATAAGTCAATTACCATGATGCTTCTTCAAACAATTTTTGCAAAGGGGAAACTGATTCATCATTCCATCATGTGATTATTTTTAATGAACCACCCACATTGTTCTCCATTTTTATATTAATTTTACTGGTCCCACGAAACCACTAAGAGTCACCAATCTCTATTTCAACCTTGATGGAACACCATACAATCTCCTCATAACTGTCGAAGTCTCGAATTGCCAACGCTTTTCTTATAATCGACACTAGTCTTCTAAAAAAGCGATCCACCTTGAGATAAGTGTTCATGACAAAGTCAGACGTATTCCTTGAAATACTTGTAATGTTCAATTCATATTACTCGATGGTCTAAAATTCCTACTGATTGAGTCCAAGGAACACAATTTACATTTTGAGACAGAGGGTTGGAGGATAACATTTGTTAAAAAACAACCTCTTGAATTCCTCCAAATATATGGAATAAATTTCCTCTTGGGACTTTGTATTCTTGATCTTTGTCCACCACTGATCAGCTTCCCCATCAAAATGATAGACCTCCAGTACAACGTTCTCTTTTTCTGAGCACTGGAGGATGGAGAATATCTTTTTAATGTAGTTAATCCATTGTTCTGCGAGGAGGGGATCAGATGATCTGCTAAACGTGGGAGGCCTTTGCCACATGAAGGATTCTATATCAACATTCTCTTTCGTTGGAGGAGGACTACGTTCCACCTAATTCAAGTTATTATGCATAAATTGAGCTGCCTAATAAAGTAGTATCAGGAAAATTTGATCACCCGCTCCCATCATATCGTGCATCTCATTAAGGAAATCTTCACATTTCCTAACAAATTGGTTATTGGGACATGTTCTTCTATTTCCCTCCATTAACTAAGAAAAAGAATGTATAATTAGAGGTATTGAATACTTAGATATGGAGCCTAAAAAATGAAACTTTGAACATAAAATGATAAACTTATAAATAATAATTACATCCTAACTTGTGATTCCCTAGGTTTATATCCAGGTTATCTTTGATCTATTTGTTAACACATATTCTTCTAGGATTTTTTGTCCCTTAATAATGGTTTGTACTAAGATCATGAATCTACTGAAGCATTTCCCATGGGAGTATCTTAACCAAGAGAGCTGCAAGGCCTGTTGTCATGCACCGATTCCCGTTTGAGTATAGCATAAAAGTGGTGTTTTCAGGTTTTACCCCTTGATACATCTGTGCTAGAGCCGCCTCTACCTACTCGTATCTAGATAGGGATATATTTCTTTATAAACCACATATTCAATACTCACAAAAATTTAGAAATGTTTTTATATACATAGTCATGTACTTATGGTTCATACTAAGGTGTTATATTCCTAATATACAAAAATAACTAGACCATCTTGAATACCAACTACAACATCCTAATCCATTTACATATAAAATTTCATTATTTTAAGCACCATTAATCATCTTTGTACAATCAAAATATCATTAAGTCTAGTGTCATGGAAGACTTGGTAAATAAAACATAAAACATGGGGCTAAAAAGAACACTTTTTTATTTAATATCAATATTGAGCTCCTCCCTTCCTTTGAGTCCTTACATATGCGTAGGGTATCCTAGGGAACACATGAACCAAGGGATGAGCTGAAAAGCCCAGTAAGGGAATGAACATAAGGATACATTTTAAGCACATTAGTTAAAAGGCATGATATAATGATATCCAAAGCATGAAACATATGATATTATATCATATAAGTGTTGGATCATATAAAAATGAAATCTTATTGATGTGGCATAATCATAAAAAATTTCTTTTTTGTGGGTCAAGGCTAATAGCCAAACTTGTTTCCCAATACGGGTCAACGCTAACCACCAATCCAGTTTCACATCGCAAATCAAGAGACTTAACCATACACAATGCATTAGAGTTCTATATAGGACCACCCATCTCATCATGATCATTAATATTCTTTCCACATAAATATTCTTACCATATATATAATCATACATTATCAACCCTACATAAACATAAGGGTACCCATGGAATAAATTGTGTACCACAATCATGACATAAATCATAACCAACAGGTGTATCATGAAAGTGTTCATGAAAGGAATGGATTAGAACATAAATGGAATTTCATAGGTGAAAATAAGAATATAACATGGTAAGTGGTCTCAAACAGATGTGACATCATATAAGATATGTAATTTAGAAACATTGGCATCACAACATTTTTGTGCGGTTTTATGGAGAATACTATAGAGGTTTTAAAATAGAAAAGAAGATATTATTTAATATAATACCAGAATATTAAAAAGAAGGTTTTGATCATAAAAATACCTATTTTATTAAGACAATGGTGTCTTGAAACACAGGATATAGTACACATTAAATTTGGCTAAAAATTCACGAAGTCCCCTTATAACAGGTTTGCTTATCGGAAAGATCTAAGGGGGGAATCTTTTAAAAACATATATATCCCTGAAATAAAGTAATGAAAGGGTATTTATATAATAATATTTTAAAAATAACCATAATATATAATATTCATAAAAATAGATAAGTTAACACAATTTGGAAATAATGATAAGGCAACCTGAAAAACAACAAAGGTTTGGGTTGAATTCATTACAGTTTTATCGGCACGGTGTTATGTGTAACATAGTGGGCTGGATGATAGATAAAATGGGTTTATCTTGACTTATAAATCAACAAGTAAGAATGGGGGAGGT
The DNA here is from genome assembly GCA_963277665.1 of Viscum album. NCBI lineage: Eukaryota > Viridiplantae > Streptophyta > Magnoliopsida > Santalales > Viscaceae > Viscum > Viscum album. The sequence goes on along the minus strand of OY728164.1, from coordinate 1,811,486,937 downwards.
GAGAAAACAAACCCCATAATTTTGGATTACACATAAAAAGACCTATCTTAGAAGGCATTATTGTTATGATTGAAAAGGAGGGGATCCCTTGCCTTAAATATTTTTGTGTTCTCCACTTGTTATTAAAGAACTGTGTAATCAAATTAGTCTTATTAATTCATAATTCCATAACCTATTATATATTTAATATATTTATTTTAACCATTTTTAGTTCATTCAATGCCTTTTTTAATAGTTATAATGCTCAATTTCATTGTGCGGGCTCGTTTGTTTAATTGGCTTTAAAAGATCAGTTCACTTATATTCTTATTTGGATTATATGTAATGTGAAATTGTTTTTCCATTATTGAATTTATTATAAATTAGTGAAAATATATGATTTTACATGGTTTTATATTTAATTTGGTTACTTGGAGTGAAGTAGAATTATTATATACATAACTTTCCTGATAACCATTTTTGATAATCAGTAGATTTGACTACAAAGAACATGTTTTTCTTTATAACTTAATACCATTTGTACAAAAGGATTACAGAACCAAAAATAGGATATATTAAATATATAATAATCTAGATAAACCATAACATAAATGGATTAATGACCATAATTAATGATAATAAATTAAATTTATAAACTGATGTCCTTGAATGTGAAAAATTAGCACATATCAAACGGTGTTTTCAATTCATTCAAATAAAAGGGCGGGGAAAAGAGAGAAGATAATGAAATATACCATTAGTATGAAAACATTATGGTACATGTATGTTACTAGATTTATCATACTATTATGGTGAAGGGATGTGAGGAAATAAATAAGAAGAAAAGAACTTAAAAGAAAAGAAGAAAATGGGAAGAGGAATTTACCTTTTGAGACTTCTCATTTGAGAACCTCTTAATGGGAGAGGTTTTGGTATTATGAAGAGGCTAGGAGAATTTTATTAGGGGAGGATCTTTGGGAGATATTTGGGAAGAATATTTTTAAGGCACAAGGCTTGAGAGGAGTGAAGAGAAGAGGGAGTGAAGGGGGGGGGGGGGGGTTTATAGTGGAGGAGAGGAGGGATTTCATAATATTATAATTATTAATGTATTATTTCTTCACAAGACAGGGAATAGTAAGTACTAAATGACCATAAATAGTAAATGGGTCATGTGAATTTGATCCAAGGGTGGTGAAATTAGCCATGTTTCTAGAAATTGTCTATTTATCTTATAATGTATATGTATAGTAAATTACAATATTTTACAATTCATAAAAAATTCAAGTATTTTAGAAAAAACTCAAAAATTTACTATAACCATTTTTCAACGTGTAGAATCCAAAAATAATGTACATTTTTCAGAAATAATTTTCTAAATATGATTATTTTAATATTTAATTAAAATCATAATTTATTCTCAAAAACCAGATTTGAAACATTCATTAACATATTCTAAAATATATGTATATCGTAAGTTCAACATTAATATTATTTATAAATTATCATAAGTAAGATTAATATTCATTAGGTTATATCACTATTCATAAGGGTATGTTACTATTCAAAAGGGTAGGTTACTATTCACCAAAAATTATGTTTTTTCGGACTCCAAATAACTTACTGATCGCAACCATTAATGTCGGATTTTCAAAATTCCAAACACAGTAGTGAAAATCATATGTTTAAAGCTCACTTAGCACTTAGTATTTCATTATGTTGTTTATTAATGAGTTTTTATGGAATATTTATATGAAATGAATTTTTATAAATAAAACATTAGGTCATTACACATATAGTTCTAGAATATAACATATATATATATATATATATATATTAAAGGATATTTGAATTTTTATGATGAAATATAAGACATGAATCAATGGTTTATGTTATAATTTTAATTCTTTTTAATAATTTCTCGGATAAATTCCAATTAAGGTAAATTATATGTATCATAATCTTCAGACACCATATTTTTTAATTTTTTTTATTGAGGAAATTTTTAGGTAATTTTTTTGTGTTCTTTTATTAGGTATATAAAATGATTGAGAAAATGATTCTAAAGAAAAGATGACCTCATTTCCTTTTTATTCAATGATTTATTCCTTCTTTATCTATAATCATAAAAATTATTTTAAAATTATTATAACTGATATATAAAATGGTTTAAGAGGTCATTTTTACTACGTTTGACATTATTTTAAATGAATAATATTTAATCATTCATGAAAAATTAATAAGAATTATTTTTTTTATTGATTACGAAAGTGTTAAAGGGATGATTTCTTTTCACAAAAATCCAATGAATATATTTTCATGCTACCTTGATCATTTTATGCATTGATGATTATTTTAAAATTTTCCTTAGTTGTATTCAATAAAAATGATATTTCTAACATTATTTTAACATTTACATATTGTATTTCAAAAATGATATGTTCTTATATTTTAAATTATTAGTTTGAATATCTTTTTAATGTTACTTTACATCTATGTTAAAACACATTAAGTGATTTTATTATTCATTGGGGATATGATCATATGATTGTGTCCACTTTTTTATCTGAATGGTGTTTCATAATATGTATTGAAGGATAATTCTCTGAAACCAATTTCCTTCCCATGGGTAAAATATGTTTGGATCAATCCATTATAACTCATTTAATTTTATTGATTTATGCTTTGATGAAATGATTAAATGTTTATGAACCATATTTACTTTCCAAATTATAAAATATGAAGAAATGATGAATGTTTTATTATATTATGGAATAGATATGTTTGATTTTCATTATGTGATAGGTGGTCCCATCATTATTTAGACCTCTAATTCATTTGGGAATTATGGATATCACATGATATAATAAATAATGGAATGGGTAATGATCCCCTTTCAGAAAGTCAATTATAATAGATGTGGGTGTCAATCTTGACTAAGGAAATGATAGAATGGGGAGTGAACCCAATCCAATATGAATGAATTGGTAGTGATAATTGTAAAATGAAATTTCCTTGTATTCTTCTGTGAATGAAAAAAAAATTACGACTTATTAATATGATATATGATTATTTCTCATTAATGATTTTTAGAGATTCCAAAAACTTATGATTTATAATTTTTTGTAGAAAATACATATTCTAGGATTTATTTTTTATGATCTTTTACTGAATTTGTACGATTTTTGTATGTTTTTTTAATGTTATCACCTTCATATTATTATCAGATAATCACTTATTCTCATTAATTAGGATTAGAATATTTCAATATCATATCTACTTTCTTACCATACAATCCATTTCAAAATAATAAAGTCTCTTTACAAATGTATGTACTACCACATCCACAAAATTAAGTGATTATTTTTTCATTTCCACATTACATGGATGGTAATAAAGGACAATTTAATTAATATATGTGATATGTGTGATATATATGATATAATTGAAATAATAATGATTATGGGAAGGTGTATTATTATTTACCATTTTGTTTTACCATCCATTGAAAAGTGAAAACAAATTTCTTGTGTATGTATATCCCACTATCTCTATGAATGTAGAAATTCATTTTTCTATCTATACCATTTATATATGAGTACACATATTAAACTATTTGGTATATATATATATATATATATTTGATATTTATATTCCATGAATAAAATTTTGGTGATTATGGATCCATGATTAAAGAACAATGACTAATCCTATGAAACCAAAGCATAAATGTATATTGAACCAATTATGAATAGGAATAGTGATATTAATATATAATTGTTAATAAATAGGTGATATATGGTTATATGTAAATTATATATTGTATTATATAAATGATGATTGTTTTTATAGAATTATTATAAATCTATATTTATTATATATGGTGATTGGGCATGTATGCAGGATGTTGGACCTAAGATAAGTGTTTCTCATTTAACTATTACTTCTTTTAATTGTCAATTATACTCATAAATTATTTACATTTTAATGTGTATATAATTATATTTTATATTTTATATTTTATTCCTTGACTATTTTATATACATGGTATATAATTTATAAATTTATTATATTATTTTATCTAGATTATGATTAAAATGTTTCACTCACAATGAGTATTTATTTCACAACCTCGTCATTGTTCATGTTTTTTATGTTTATGTCCCTATTGGAAGAATTATTTGATATATCTATATTATAACCAATATATATTATTCTCTTTTTATTATTTTAACATATAATATTATTTCATATCTTTTTCTTCTCATTATATACTGAACATACTAAAATATTTTTTAATGGAAACTGAATTTTTTTTCATCTAGGTTCGGAATATTTCCCTCTCATTTCTTAATTTTATAGAAAATGTATTAAATTAATTTTTTTTTGTAAAATGTTTTATCAATGAAATTTTTACCCTAGTTTTACATTTACACAATGGGTTTTAAGTGTTCTTTCTATTATTTTATTGACGATGTACTTTTTAACATATTATATAAAAGTGAGAATTGTATGTCTTTTACCTTATACCAAATGATAATAATTTACCACCATTATTACCGTTTAATAGTATGAATCTTACCTATTAGTATTAAAATGTTATTTTGAAAGAAAACATTTTCCATTAATGTTTAAAACAATATATATATATATATAAGTGGGATTCAATACCTACTCGTTATTTTCCTAAATATTTCGTTTCACAAATTCTTATGGTATTTATAATAATCAATGAAAATAACCATTTTTTGAAATTTTACACAATTGGAAATATGTTATAATGGTACCATATTTATTATTTATCTGGTATCTATCAATCAATTTTGATGGGGAAATATTTTCATTTTATATGCTAGTTCCTCAATAAAATTTTGTATATTTATTGTGTATTGAATTATTATTTTACCATTTTGTATGATAAATTCATTAGAAATAGTATGTAATTTTTCATCCCATTATATCCCCTATTAATTGGTAGAATCATGAGAACAAATATTATTGGTATTTCATGGATTACTTTCTAATTGGTCTATGATGACATGGCGTGAGGAATCAATGGTATGTTTAGGATGTCCAACATTATGAATACCAACTTTAGGATGTCAGTTACTGATTTTGATGTGATTATATGAATTTTTATGCTATCATTGTATAATTTTGGAGCTCATATAATTATTGAAATTTAAATATTTATTCACTAATTAGTCATATCTATTATACTTTATTATGCTGATATTGAAAAAATTGTATGAAATTTTTGATATATACGTTATCATATTGATTATTCCTTATTCAATAATGATAGATACCATTGTATGTAAAAATTATTAAGAACATGTGATTTACCGATATTCTTTTTTTGTTTCCTAGGATATGAAGACTGAATCATAGAATGAGTTCATGAATAAAGAATATTTATTTTCACTATTTTCTATATTTTCGTTCCAATATAATTTGGAAATAATGTAACCATCTAGTTTACCAAAACTACAAAAATATTCAATCTTTATGTATGTGATTCCTTTTGTAAGATATAAATTTAATAAATATATCACTGAATCTATGGTACTAGGTTTTAGGTGTTTACTATTAGTATCAAAAGATGTTTTGTAGGATCCATGGTAACTAGATTTTTGAAATAATATATTAGGGATCATAACACTATTTTTGAAACTGAGGATAAACCTATGTATAGTATACGATTCTAAAATTTTCTAAGGAATAGATTTTTTGATTTTTTTTTAAAAAAACATCCCTCTTTAGAAACTATATCTTTATGTTGTTTTAGGAAAAATGCATATATGAGGAATAAACCTGAAAATGTTTGGTAAAATATATATTGGCCATTAATCTACTGAATGGTGTGTATTCCCTTACTCTCATCTAAGATTGACATTTTAAGGTAAATTCCTTGTATAATTGAATATTTTCATTGATAACAATTGAAATTTATTTGAATAAATGATAACCAATGATAGATTTTCGTAATATTATGGTGTCATCAAATGAAAATGTTGTGTGATAATTTAGACATCATATGAATGATATTCAATGACATCCCACTATGTAATTTTTTTCTCATATTAGGTTTTTTCAGTCTGTGGCTAGACGTATAAGGAATCATCTAAACATTGAATTAGATTTAATATATTGTGATTAAGAGTATCTAGATGGGTTGTTGACTAGACTGAAAGGTATTATGATAATTTATATTTTGTTATCAAGATAGATGACTAAAACTATTGTCTATAACAATATATCAAACACATATTATATGTAAATGATTCTGTTAATTTAAAGCTAGAATTGTTGAAAAGATGAATGGAATATGGTACAATTTCCATTATGTAAAAAATATGGAAATAGACACCATAAATAAAGTCTCAATAGATTGAGATATCTTTTTTGTGTGTTATATAATGGAATTGATCGATGAATTATTATTGAAAAATTATGAATATGATGGAGGGAAAAAATTTTCTTCCAATGAAACCGATTATTATTTAATGTCATATGTGTGAATAACATGGGAATTATCCATGTAAATTCCTTATTTTAAAGGGTTAAATCCATGATTAAGGATGTAATTATTCCATAAAAATCATTCAGTTTGATTGAGTTACATTTTAAATATTTTGAATTTATAGATATTTATTACATGTGCTTTATCAATGATATTATGTTTATATGAATCATAAAAAATATATACAAAATTTAAAAATAGTATTTTATCAACCTTTAAGAAAATATTGAATGATGAAAATTACCATCAAAAGTGATTTTTGATACTATTCACAAAAACACTTACAAGGGTATGATTACAATTAATATGTTCTTCCTATTGAATTGATAATATTTTATTGGGATGAAGTGATGACTAACATTGATAAACTAAATCATATAGTGTTTATGACCTTGAAAAGGATAAGATATTTGATTATTGATTACTTTATGATAGGGTTTACTAGATTTCTAATTAAAAGAATATATTTTACATGCTTTTATTCTATATAAATTATAAGGGTATAATTAATTTTTGTAAGTAGTAATGTTTTCGATGATGATTTATGGGAATTGTGATATTCAATTATTTGGTATGTGATATTATGATTTATTTTATGGTTTTCTGGGAATTAATGTTAAGTTGATTTTTTTAAATATATTTACTCTATTTCTATATATTTTTATTTTGAATTTGTTTATATTTTTTATGGTTTTAAGATTATTTCAAATGGACTAAATTATGTTGAACAATGATTGTTACTATTGTGGTTTTAGATATTAATATATTATATTATAGATATTCTGATAACTTATTTGCATTCAAAAAAAATTCATAGATAGAAATACTGTAAATTTTTAATGGATCTTTGGATCCATTAAAAGATGATTTTTGTTTTTCTGGAATGAGGAAATCACAATGAATACTCATTATTTGGAGAATGAATGAGATTGATTTGGTAAATTGAAAGCATGATGATGTTATACTTATAAAATTAGTATATTTCCTTATGTTATAAGTATATATGGTGAAGGAATCCATCCACTCTATGAAAAGGAACATGGAACAAAAATGATATGATTTTATAATCAATTTTGATGAATTAATTTTCTTTTACCCCATCATATATTTATATTAACATGGTCATTAAAATTCTCCTGAAAATGTTCTCTAACACACTCAAATAGTCCTTAATAATTTTATCCTCCATGTATATATTTCAGTTTTCATTAATGTTATTGTATTTTGAATCCAGGGTTTGTGTTATTCAAGATGAACGTCATATTTTCATTTCCATAATTTTAGGTGGATGTTTATCAATGCTTTTTGTGATGTGGTATTTCTATAAATTGGTATTCAATTGTCAAAACATTTATTAACTTTATAATGTTAAAATTTAGAGGATGAAATATATTGGAGTGGGAAAGTTAAACCATAATATTTTAAATGAACACTATGTTAATTTTGTTGGGAACATATATCAATGATATTAAAAGAACCTTTAATTATAATTATTGATATAAGATTGTTATAATGTATCAATTGAATTGGAAGATATGAATAGTATTAAAATTTTCATGACCCGTTCCCCAGGGCCCGTGCCATGACAACCCCAAAAAAACCGTCTATAGGACAGGGGATGGAGAATAGCACCAGAATAGAATATCCCTGATATGGGAAGGAATTTACTTTAATAGAGAAAACACACATACCTGGAATACAACAAGATCAAACCACATTGTAAAAACTGCTGAAAGTAAATGTGTGATCTAAAGGAGAATGTGCCAGAATACAGACCCAACTAAAAGAAAAATGCAACGGAATGGAAAAACAACTCCTCATGTCATCTGACATGGTTCTTACTTGAATTCCAGGTACATCTCATTAACGTAGATATATGGATCAACTAGTCACCTCCAGGCTGCATTTGGTCCAAGCTCTAAAACCCTGGTAAAAGATGTATGTCTTCTATACAAGACACAACAAGGTGTGGGTGAAGCCCGTGCATGGGTTAGTATAACAATACCCAGTGCAAAGACTAATACCCCTATAAGGTTTCCCATAATTAGACAATGGAAAAATCACAAAGAATGACCCCAATAGAGAGAAAAATTAAAAGAATTGTTCAAACCAGGTGTATTACAAAATGAATAGGAATAACTCTGATTAAGCGTAAAGCTAAATCATATTATTCTATTGTTAAGTTCAACTACTTAACCACTGGGATGTCTCTCTGTTACCGATCCACACATGGTCTTATGTCACTGATCAACATAAGGTTATAAGTCGTCGATCCACAAAGGGCCGCAAGTTGCTGATCCACGATGTGAAACCTAAGGTTGTTCCTCATCGGGTTACACTACTTCTAATCCACATAGAGTCTTATGTCGTTGATCCACACATCGTTGTAATTCATTGATACACATAGGGTTGTTAGTCATCAATCCACAAAGGATCGTGTGTGGTTGATCTGCATAGAGTCGTAAGTCGTCGATCCACATATGGTCATAAGATGATGATCCACATAAGGCCGTAAGTTGCTGTACCACAATGGGATACACTAAGGCTGGTCCTCATTGGGTCGCGCTATTGCTGATCCACAAAGGGACATTGTGATTCTAATCCACAAAAGGTCCATATGTCACTTGATAACCAGCCATTAGATTCCCACACTTAATATGGTAGAGTAATGTAGATTCTACTTCCCCATATATCGGTCATACATCAACATCCTTGAAGTCCAACAAATAAGTATTCCAAAAAAACACTAGGTCATATGGTTCTCAATAAAATTGATGGCGCATCAATCAGATGCGTAGTCTGTATGTTATACGCATTTTAGTGCGAGGGCCCGGTTGGATTCAAGTTAGATCCAACCTGACAATATTCCAACATTCTCCAAAATCAAATTGAAGTATCTCATAAGGACCACCTCGAACTAGGGGTTATAGAGAATTATACGACTCATCAAACTAACGTTTATTTTAGAGGATAATCCCTTTTAAGTGTAACTAGGATAAAACAGGTCCAGGTTCTGTCCGACCCGACCCAGTCAGTTGGGCCACGAAAAAATTAGATGGGCTTGGCTCAGTCCAGTTGGGCCTTATCCAGACTACTTGGCTGCAGGATTGGACCTATGGGCTGTGAGCTCGGGTTGACCAACACAGATGGGCCCGACCTGCTGGACCAACCAGTCCCACATTCACGGTATGAACCACCAACTGGGATAACCTACAAGATGGGCACGCGGGGCAGCTCTACTCCCAAACCGACGATGTCCATTCAATTTTTTCCCATTATTGTCACTAGTTAAAACCTATCCCCTAACTAGTCCGTGTGGACCAGTCCACAGAAGGACCCACATGGTGAGGGTTTACATTCCGCCACGTCTCAGAGTCGCTGTTATCATCCATGGAATGTCGCATTCCATAAATGTGGCTGGCGCCGACCGACCGCACTATCTCCTCCACAACGCCTTCATGTGCTTCAACCTCCCCACGGCTGGCGAGAGCCTGCCGCCGCCTCAATCGGTCCTCGACGATGTCGCACCGACGGAGCTTCCATGATCCTTCGAGAAAGCTCTAGTGGTACATTTTCTATTATGATTTCACCCACAGGTATCCTGAGATGCTTCTATCGCTGTGTGGCTCACAGTGTTATCTTTCATCCATATTTCTCAATCCCCATTGAAGAATTCTTCATCCTAGAATATGAGGAGGGTCCGAGAATTCATCAGTTCGGCCCACACCATCTGTGTTAGCGTAATAACATGGGAACGATTTCAATAATCAACAAAATCAAAGTTTAACAACACAATCCCATGCTGGATCTCATTGGAATACATTGCAGATGAGTGAAAGAGAACAAACGTTTAATGTTTTTCTTAGGTGTTCGTCGATTCTCCATTATTCATTGGAGGAAGACGTCACCAGAATTTTATTTAGAGGATCCTTTAATGGGTATCAAAAACACACGCTAAATCCTTGTTTATATAAGAGAATAATCTCCCCAATTGTGTTTAATATTATGAATCATTATTTAACCATAATTAATGAGTCAATTAAACACACAACCATGGTCATTACAAAACCAAAGAATCTAGAGGTTCAAGACAGTAAATGTAACTTATTTAATGTCTGACATTGCACTGCTATCGCACCACCATGGATTAACGGTTTAAAAAAAGTGAAATGAAATAAATATTAGTTATTTAATTATTTTATTTCAAAATATTAGAAATTTAACTTTTTAGTCTGACTTTTTCCGATCAAAGTTAAGCTTCCCTTAAGCGAATCTTGGCACTGCGAATTAAACAGTGCTATCAAATTTTTAATCTGAGCACTGTTTTAATTGATATAAATATTTGCTCGTGAATTTACTAAACATACATTAAAAAAGATCAAAATTCCATTCTGAGCATTCTGGGCCACGAAATCAGATGCCATCAATTTTTGCAGACTGGTAATAATATCATTTTATTAAAGAAATTACATGGAAATATCATATCATTTCAAAATATAAATACTAAATATATAAAAATAACCAACTAAAATAATCCACTGATAAATTATAATAAAATTATCACTCAATTATCAATAATTATATTTCATGCATCAAAAATATATATCATTCAAAATGTATTTTTATTCTTTTTGGGAAGAAATATTATAATCAATTTTTAGATCAACTATATATTTTTAAAAAAAATATATTTGTGAAATATTCATATCACAATTAAATCACGGTGAAATTTTAAGGTTTTTATTAATAGAATTTTTTTTGAATAACGAAAAAATTGAATTTTTATTGAAAATTATAGTTTTCATCGAAAAATTTATAATGTTACACTTCCAATGAAATTAATTTATTATTTAAATCATTTTTATTATATTAATAATAATTGAATAAATTTTATTATATTCAAATTTATTATATTATTTAGTATAAATAAATTTCACACATTAATGAAATTTTATGAAAAGACAATTCTTCAATAACAATCATGTTTTCATTTTATATTAATTAATTAATACTGTATAAATTAAATCTTGAAAATGGTAATATATATTTTGGATCATGATGGATTAATTCGGTAAAAAATGACCCTTTTATTTTTATGCACTATTAATTGCAAACATAGTAAGCAATTGTCACCAAGGTAAGGGTCAATTGGGTAATTAAGGTTAAAAAATAATATAATAATGTCTAGAAAATGACTCTAAAACTTACCTAAATTTCAATCGATGCATCTATTTCATCCATTCATATAGAATATTCATATATGTGTTATCCTTTCCCATTTGGATCTAATTTGGCCTTTAAATTATTTTTTAATAAATTTTCAATAATGTCATCCTCTATGTTATATTATCAATAAATATTTAAATAATGATAAGTAGAGGATATGATCTTTTAGAAATAGTTATTTTGTTGATAAAATTACTTTTCTATTATATCAATAATTTCTATTTTTAGTGAAAAAACATGCACCTTAGTCTATTATGAAATACCGACACAATTTTTTTCATTTTATAGGAAAATATGTTCACTTATTTTAAAAATATCTATAGTGATATATTTTGTATGAACTAACATGTATCAATAAATTTATTGACATTTATGACATTTTACGAGAATATGAAATAATTGTATTCAAACTAACCCTTTTTATTGATGTTTTATAAGTCATATTAAATTAATAGTGTCAAAAAAATATTAATAAAATATTATAAAAAAAATAATATATGATTCTAAATACAAAATAAATTTTAATTGAATCCAAATTAAGGGTGTAGGGTTCAAATAGTCTACCTTGGTCATTTTATGGGTTGTTTTTTATTTTATGATATCATTTATGGCCATTAATGAGTATAACATTTCAATATTATAGATATTAGCAAGAGGTTTCATATGAGCTAAAAGTAAATGATAAGGAATAAATAACAAAACTTTTTCAAATTATAATTTTTTAAATAAATTAGGCTCACCCTCTTATATTATGTAAGTTATATCAATTCACTTCTATTTGAATATGAAATCTAATTTACATTAATTTAATGGATTATATAATTACAATAACACCCTTCCAATTTCATATAAAAGGAAAACCCTCCCCACTCTAATTTACAAAACATTTATCCTTCTAGATTAACCATACACTAAAAATTAATCTTCTTAGCATTATTATCCTCATTATATAATAGTTGTACTTCCAAAAACACTAAGCATGTGATCCTTAATAGGATATATATAAGAGTTATTTTAATTATTATGAAATCCCCTTAAAAATTACTTTATTTTTAATTATTATTTTTTCACATATAAATCCATTTATTTATTAGGAATGAAAAATCATGGTATCTTTTAATTTTCAAAAAAATTATTATTATTAGGAAACCACCATTATCCACCATCTTTTCCACAAAATGGGATGTAAATGTATTTTTACTATGATTGTAAAGATTACCATCTTCGCATAGAAATAAAATTTATTTTCATTATCATATTACATGGATGGGTCATTGATAGTTTAATTTATATATATTATATTCATAATGATATTATACATTAGGAATTATAATATCATATATATATTCTAATCTTCTAATCTATAGAAAAGACAATCTCTCTCTTGCATATATGTAGACTTCCACCTTAATGAAACGATGTGATTTGCTTTCATTTAAACATAAAATAAATGTTAATGAGAATTTATTTAATGATTATTTCTTATAAATATTATATAAAAGTTATTGTATAATTTATATTTTTAAATTACATTTTTTTTCATACCATTTTTTAAAAACTAAAAACAAGGTTTGTGAGTACATATGACCTACGATCTCTAATAATTGTATAATTATTATTCCTATATCAACCATTAATAAATGTCTATAAATATAAATATATTTTATATAACTATCATATATATATCATGCATAAAATTATTCAAATTCTTGAACCGATATCAATGTACAAGGACCAAAACTATCGAATCAAATCATACATGGAAAAATTAATATCCATCAAGTGGAATTGGGATTTAATAAATAAATATTAATAAATGTTCCATAATAGTGTATATGTAATATATATATATTGATATTAATTATTGTGGATCTAAAATAAATGTACATTAGATATATATTTATTGTAAAGTACGTTTAAAAATTTATGACGGAAATTGGACCTAAGGTAATGGTTTTTCATCCTACCATTACTTATATGAGTCATATTCCATACTAACAAATAGTTTATCTATTTGTTTTGTATATAAATTGAATTGATATGTTCTATCATTAATCTTTTATATTTATCACATTTATTAAATTTTGAGTTTTTTTATTCATGGGGATTATTAAAAAAATATAACAAACAAATAAGGGATTATTTAACACCATAATAATTTTTTATTTTTTTCTGTGTTGAAGTGTCCATTTGAGGAATTATATTATCATAATATATTAGAACCAATATATTTTACTCATATCTAGTTGCTTCTAAAATGTATAGTTTTTACATTCTTCATCCCCTCCTGATGTAATCAAGGTCATAAAATAATATCTTTTTGGAAATCTGAATTTTATTTTATAATCATTCAAGTACATTTTTTCAGTTATGCACATATTTTATTTAAAAAATTTATAAATATATATTTAATATTCTAAAAATCCATAAGAAATATATTTTTATGAATTATTCTATTTTATAAAATAGTTTAAAATTCATAATAATTTTGTTTTTTGAATGGGTAAAATTTTGCTTTTTATAACAATAGTATAAAAGGAAGGTCTATTTTAACTTACATAAAGTGAATGAAATTTATTTCCATCATGTTCAATAAAATATTTGATGCACAATTTATAAATTTACATGGTATTTTTTAATTAACATTGTTTCCAACTTATTCTAAATAAAATTATATTTATAACTAAATTTTATGAGGAAAATGGTGTTTTCCTTGAGAATGATTTTAATTTTACATATGTAGTATTTATTCTTATAAAAAAATAATAACCCATTATTAGAATTATAATACACTATGGGTATAATTTAATGATTCCATCCTAAATCACACTCATGATTATTATGATTATTTTGAGTTGGGATATATTAAATTTTTTATATAATTTTTCTATATGAATATTTAAGATGATAATGAAATGAATTTTTATTTTATACTTTCATATGATTAATGAATTAACTTTTTTTGTGATGGGAGTGGCCCACTATTTCACCATCACGCATCAGTGGGTCTCATGAGGCAATCTCTTTTGGGTATATGGATGAGGCCTTACACATTTATGTAATATTTCTTTTAACGGGGCCTTGGATGTATGTTTATGGTGTCCATTATGATGAATTACATCATTATGATATTAATTGTTAATATATATAACTTTATTTGAGTAGTTATGTTTAACATCTATATATTTCATGCTAATATGATTAGTTATATGTAATTATTTTATTATCATTTTATTCCCAAAATTTTATTATTTATAACAAATTTATTGAATAAATTGTTTTTTTGTTATATACCTTTCCATATTTAATTATCATTATTCAGAAATTATATATCCCAATGTATATAACACTAATAGAGAATATGAATGTTCTATATCCTATTTGACCTTTCCTTGGGATATAAAGAATTATTTTAATGGGTTCTAGGATGCATTATATTTACTATCACTATGTTTTATATTTTATTTCTAATGTAATATAGGCGATATGATTGTATCATGTTAACCAATACCTCTAAATAATTAATTACATCAGGATGTGATCAATTATATCTTATTAAAATACAATAATGTAACCACATTGTATGTTTCACTATGATAATTTTCATTTTATAAATTGACCATTAAATTAAATATATATTTATTTTAATTAAAATGATATTCCATTGAACAAAATAAAGTTTCAAGGCCATGAGGGACTTTATGTACTAGATTAATTACAAAAAAACAATGGTCAATACCATGATATTAGATATATCCCTTCTGATACTTGTAGCATATGTGTATAAGTTGAAATATATTAATTTATTGTATTGGACTAGGATATGTGACTTATTGACATCTGAGTATCATGATTTTAAGGATTGATATGGTTGGACTCATTACAACCTTATATTATAAGGAGTACCCTTGGATCCCTTGCAGTAATTTAGTTGAGTATTGGACATATGAGAAAATAGGACATAAATATGTGTCATTAATTTTTTTCCAATTTAATTGTGAGAGACAATATTGGGTCAGCATTGGGTGTCACCTTTGACCTATGGGTCAAGGAATGTTATACATTAGATGAAGAAGTGGTTTTAGTGTATTTTTATGTGACTAATGTTTCCTTGGTTGTTATTTTTGGATATTTTGACCATAAATATGGGTTTAGGGGAATAATAAGTTGATTATTTATATAATATTAGATCATGAATAGATTATATGCTCCAAATATTATTTGATCTGTTATGTTCTTAACATTGAGAGGTTGAAATTTATTGTGAATGATGGTTTCAGATGACATACACCTGTGTTTACCTTACATATGTTTAATTAAATTATATTCGGTATATTAATAAATCATTCGATGTATATTTCTTGTGTGTGTGTCTGTGTGTCAATTTTTTTGTGAGATAACACTTAGGGATACAATGGATGTGGAGTTGGGAGGTTACAGTTTTAGCTATCATGTGTTATAGACACATATTCAATTGGATACTATTCAGTGCACCATGTTTTATGTCCCTGTAGTCTGGAGGATTTTTATTTTTGGATAAAATAGATTTTGATCATGGATAAAACTAGTTAGTATATTAATGTGACATAATTTGAGACACTCAATCAATAGAAATATTTGGTATTGTCGATCCTGGGTGTCAGGTTATAACAAAATGATTTATGTTGTTCGTTTATGTATTTATGATTTGTAGTTGTGTATATATTTAATATAATCATATCACATGGAAATATTACAACATTTATGGGGTAATCAAAAGAGCACATTTTTGATATCATAATGAGTTGTTTACTCACAAACATTTTGATAGGTCATAGTACATGTGTACACATGAATCCCTAAATTTGTTTTAGGTTAATTATGGGTAAATACCCATCATTTAATGATTAGAAAGATATTATTGATATATTTTTGTGATTACGATGATGTCTGACTCAATAATGTGGTGGGGTATTGAGTTTTAATTTTTAATTTTTTTAGTTACTCTAGTTTTGATATATTATTCCATTAAATATTTATATGTATATATATGGATTTATCATCAAATTTTGTAGGGTTTGAGGATTTCACTGTCAGAAGGATTTAATGCATTACAAATACTAATAAATTTTAATGAATACATGAAAATAATTTTAGTGGGAAAATATTTTTCCATTTTTTGATACATAAGATGTAATATCTGAGATTTTGGTTCCTTAAGTATTAAAGGTTTTAACCTAGCCACTATGTAACATTAGTCGGTGTTGGGAATTCTGTGAAAGTGTATTGTTAGTGTATATATTAATTTTGTTTAATTTAATTTAATGATATTATTTTAAATATAAAAATTTTGCTATAAATACATCTCGATAAAAATAATATAGGACATTCACATAACCCTAGAAGAATAAAGAGGATTTTTGAGCGTTATTAATTGGTGGATCATGATCATTTGATAGTAGTTTATCGAATCAAGGTGGGTTTAGGATAAATGAATGTGGTAGGGTTTCTAAATTGATTTTGAACACATTCTTCACTAAGGAATCATAAAAATTATTTCCAGACTCATCAATTATGATTTCCCCCTTCTTTATTAAATTTTATATTAGGGATTTTAATCTGCATTATTGTTTATTATTGATTTCACATTCAACAAATGAACTAATTTTAATAAATTGAATTATTGATCTCAATTTAATTATTATTACATTATATAACCCTAATAATACAAAAAATTATAATCTTTTTTTGGAGAACAATTTTCCATTAATGTAATAACCCCTTTATTTTGTGCCTTTTTAACTAGAATTCTCCCCATATTTCACTAATGGTCCACGTGGTCGTAGTTCAACATGTTTTTTATGATTCGAACATGATCAAATACATGGATAACTGATGATTATTAAAATGAAAAAATATTTACTTATATTAGGATGAATTATGATTGATGAATGGTTTTGAATGTTGACTTTGGGTTTTGTAATCCCTCAATAGTAATGGTTTGTGCGACTAGATCTCAATGGGTGATTTCATTATGGTTTTCGTCCATTTGAGGTCGGGAATTGATGACAAATGAATACCCCCACCAATTATGGGTGGTCAAAAAAATAGAATTATGAAATGAAGGTTTATATGTATAAAATAATGAAATATGTATAATTCTATGAAAAAAGTGACTAGAGGACCTGTAGTGTGAAAAATAATATGGAGTAATCACCAGGTTTTTTAAATGGGTGGGGTTTTATCCAAAGTAAAGATCATATGCCTTGTTCTCGGTCCCACATGCCACATGAGAAAACCGATACAAACCGGATATATTACATATGTACATTCCAAATACCCTTAGTGGCATGAAACACCATGTACTATAGGAGTACATAGGAAGACCACGATGTATATGTGTATTTAATTGGATCATAGGAAATTCATCTACACAACCTAATGAAAATAGGCTCATCTATGAGAAGAAGGGCATCTACTAAGTGGCTAAGACACACCGTGTAACACATTTCCATACGATGTATTTTGAAATTTCATACCAATAAATTTCAATAGGATAACATGTAAAGTAGACGATGTGTGGTCATATGACATGTGGATCCCCATACAGACAATGTATTCAATCATTCAACATCATCCTCTCTTATCTCCTTCATTGGGGAAAAAATTATGGAATGTGGGAATTCTATCATGAGTGGTTTTCTACCTAGAACATGATGATTTTCTTAATTGGGGAATATGAGATATTATGTGTGATGTTAAGAGTGTGATAATTATTTTGGTGATATATGATATTGAAAATTACTAGGAAAGGATAATCAGAGTTTTTATAGGTTTATAACTCTTATGTCACACGGTGATGTTGTCTTCCGTTAAAATTAAATAGATATACATGATACTCCAACACACTAGGGGAATTCCCTCTCTATATGAAGTGGAATATCCCAAAATCCATGTTCTAGTAGTGAATGGGTTTTCAATGGGTGTTGTGTCTCCCTCAGTTATGGAAAAAACTAGCGAAGAGTATCACCCTACACATAGAATGTATTCATATTTCGAATAACATATAGGACAAATACAACATAGTACAACTATAAACCATATTGCTGTCATCCATTACTGTGTTTTTATATTTCAATGAACATTTTTACAGATATATTTATTTGTGTTCATACTCTTACATTTAGAAGGATCCCCTTCAATTTATTCATTCATGGAATTTTTCACCAACCCATATACTATTAGTGGTGGTCTTGGTGTTGTGATGGATCGACCGTCTTGTGGCAAGGATGACCATGGTTTTATTCATCATTACTTAGTGGTATCATCTTATATCATTCATTGGAATAGTGTTTGGAGTTTTCCCCTTATGAGTAATTGTATGGGACATATGGAAATTGTTTTGAAGTTCCTCAAGTTTAGATTTTAGGTCATTGAATCATATTTTAGAGAGGCCACCAATTCATCCACTAACCATGACTCTAAATCCCATTTAAAAATTTTATCATTATGGGACATAATTTATAGGAAAAATGGTATGTGTTTCATTTATTATTGAATCCTTAGACTATAATTATTTAGTTAGAAGACCGTGTGTGTACTATTCTTACTATGGTATATCATTATATATTTTAATAAGGCTCCATGATTAATATCATCTATGCCACTGATTATAGAACCTAATGATGATACAATGAGTGATAGGGCTATTTCCAAGGGTTATGTCATGCAGGTTTTCTCCAAGAAGGATACGAGAATCACCACTTAGAATATTGAGTAGTTTATATTAACAATAGTTTAATCCGATTATACTCTAGTATTAGAATGCTCCAAATGTTCTAGAATTATTCACTAATGAGGTTCCATGGAAAGCTAGATCCAAGGTCAATTGAGGATTGTATTTATTTGGTGATATGAGACATTAGGTTCAGATAGGCCGAGACCAATAACATAGTTGTGATGTCATCCCATATTTTCTATAGAGTAGCGGTGAGAAAATTGGGCTTTCGTGATGCAGACCCATGTTGGGAATATTCTCTCAATGCCTGACTTCCGATAGTTGTATTTTGACACTATGTAACCATTATTCTCACACTAAATATGGATCAAAGAGATTCTTGATGTATAGTAGGGTAATATATATGTTTAACATTATGATGTGAGGTTCACTGGTCTGACATGATACTCCCAATAAAAGGTGTGAGTTGTAATCTTATAGTAAAGGATTCTCACATATGGTCTCCGTTTATACATTCATGAAATTGTATTCTCCTTAAATCACTTAACATATGTTCTTGTACTAGAGTGATCTGTGGATGCATAAAGATTAGTTATATAGAGACAACGATAATCTATTACTGGTAGTGGGTTCCACTCATCTGAGTTGTCTTTAGTAGATTCAAGGTGATAGATTTCAAGGTTTTAGTGATAGAGGGATACTCATTCCTAGAATAAACACACTGGTCTACATCTTAAGTCTCATATAGATTATATATCATTTTATACATGAGATATTTTATTATTATGATGTTCTAGGTCACATAGATCATTATTTGTTAAACAATAATGCTATGAACGATAAACAGAATACGGATATACAACCATTGGAGAGGAAGAACCATGATCAGGTAAATCCACAACAAGGTCTGGAATTCCACTAGGTAGGCAGTGAAGATATGATAATATGGAGAACCAAAGGGAGGGTATAAATGTGAAGTGTGAATCTATGATATTCTTCAACCCCCACCACCACTAGGCTTCTCACATAAAACACAATGATTAAAAATTCTATGAATAATATATCTACAAATTCATGAGGGCCTTGACTAGTATGCACACGAGATGGTACAAGGTACAATTAATGACTTTTCTTCTCTTTTTCTACTACTTGTATGCATAAATCCAAGTCATGCCTTCATCACATAATTTATTTTGAGAGTAATAGAGCTTTTAGTTGAGAAATTACACATTAGTTGTGGATAGAGGTTCTTATAATTATAAATTCATATATATCCCATATTAGTTGGTTGTGTGAGTTTTAAATTAGTGAATAAAGTTTCCTAAGTGATCTTTTAGTCAATATGAGGACTCTTCTTACTATTTTCTTTGGTATGGACTGATTTTATATGGTTCAGTGCAAGATTAACTATCATAAGAGATGAGTTAGTATCCATTGGAATGATGATATTATATTCACCTTTTTATGTTAGCAAGATCACACTGCATAATGAGTGAGTATTCCAAGCATGATTCTTGATACAACCACCCTTCAGTAGGAATTGTTATCCCATGGCATTGTGGGATCTTCAGGAATTTGGTTCCCAAAGATAGTGGAGGATTTTATTAATGTCTTCACCATGGAAATTCTAAGTCTACCTACATAGTAGAAGAAGAAATCATGATATTAATTTTAAATATATATCATACTTACATCAATAATGGAATATTTAATTGATGATACAAATCATCTAGTGCTAAGGGAATCTGGCGTGGAGAAATCTCCAATTATGGATGTAAAAAATGTTGGTGGGAGATTAGGGCATCATTTTGATTATCATACACCAAACTTGGTAACAATAAATATAATTTATCACTTGATGAGAAATAATGACCTCATTGACTAGTTGTGAGGTATGCGTTTGTCCATAATGATCAATATCAGGTCCAAATACTACAATTTGAGTTTTCACAATGAAGATATTTTAAATGAAACAATTTGATGTCACCAAGGACACTATAATTTACTCTTGAGGACTGTTTTTTTGGAAAATTCCCATGTTATGTTTATTTAATTTTAAAACCAAATCATCAAGACATAGATTGACCAATTTGTGGTTGTGTTCATGTATAACATTCTCATTTACTCTACCTCAGATAATGAGCCTATAGAGTATCTAAAAATGGTTATAGACTAACTCTATGATCCCTATATTTATGGTAACTTTATGAACTACAAGTTTTTGATCCATGAGATTTCGTTTTTTGGGAATATCTTTTTTTGGAAACGAATAGATATGGATCGAGTGAAGATTAATATAGTTTCATAACGTGTTCTAACAAATAGAATATTGGAGGTGAAATTTTATCATGTATTATAAGGATAATATAAGATTTTCTTGGATGAATTTTCAATATTATCAGTACTATTGACTACCTGAGGTTGAATGGGTAGTCATTGATGAATAAAGAGTTGTGTGAGTGATCCTTTGAGATTTTGAGACTTACGATAACTAGTGACACTTTATTATGACAAAAAAATGATGGAATAAATTAAAAAATATTTTAGGATCCCTATATATCATGTTTTATGTTTGTGTTTCTATAGTGGTATGCAGTTATCGCATATGAATTTAGAAAATTTAGACACCATGAGCAGAACTATGAAACTCATGACCAAGAGTATGCAACAGTATTCATCTCTGTATATTTTTGGAGGCACTACCTTCATGGTGAGTGATATGTTACTCAATGAGACCATTGTATAATTATGTATATCATATATATGAATGGTCCTAACATGATATAGTGGATTCAATTTAGATGACCCAATTCATATGGGGTAGTTCCTCTTCATTCGATGGTGGTATTTATCTACTCATTCATCATATGAGAGAGGAATAGTAAGGGTTGTTTTCTCTATGTTTTTAAAAGACCAAATATCCTTATGATATTTAGAATAAGCATTTTCTCAAGGAGAGGTAATTCATTATTTTCAAAGCACAGATAGTGGCCATCATCTGATTTGTAGAGTTGGTGACGAGAGTTTATTACAAATCCGCATTGGATGAAGATCCTAGCGTGGATACTATGTGCAATTAACATCTAAAGATATGTTTTTGGGATGACCTGAGGGTTATCATGTCTGAGTTTATCTATTGGTTTCTCATATTTTTTATGTGAAGGTTGAGAATTGGTTTTTGTAGCTTTTATATTGTCCCTTGAGAACCTAGAGATGAAATGCGAAGACAAATCCTTAGAGTTCATAATAGGGAATATCTGAATACTGAGATTCTAGTATTTCATGTGGGTGATTTTTGACAGACTCTTGATGTCGTCACAATTCCTTTCCATCATGGAGTAATTTTCTGTTAGATTCTTGGGTATATGTATTTGAGAGAGATCATTCTACCTCTGGAAATACCCTTGTTGATTGTTAATAATGATGAAGTGTGGTTCATATTATTTTTTTGGAGATTCCTACATGAGGTATTTGGGACCCACATGATATTTAACCTCAAATTAAACTCCTAGATGAATGGGTAGATATTGTGAACTATCCATGTGATGGAGGATATATGGAGGGATTGTGCTTTGCACAATTTTATAAGTTGGGAGGATTACATAAAATTAGTAATGGTTTCTCAAAATAACATATATTAATATAAAATAGGGAAGGAAAATTTTTGAATAAGTATATGAGAGACCCTTATAGTTACAGTTATGATTGAATTAGATGAATGAGATTCCTCTTGTTGGTCTATAGATGGTAAATGTCACCACATAGAAGGTTCAAGTGATCCGAGAGCATATGGGTTCATCCTAGATCTGATAGAAATCTAACACAGATTAATGTAATATGTCTTTATATTTGTAGATGGGGGAACATATTTTATGATATTCTCCCTACAATGAAGATTGTAGAGTTTTTTATAGAAGCAAAATATATTTCCAAGGTTCATCAGGTCTTTAATGTTCTTATAGGAGGACGAAGAGGTTTCTTATAACATAGCCCTACTACATAATTCAACAATGGTAATGTATTCATCATTGTGTTGAAATTTAGAATATACATGTATGGCCCCACATATGTTATTAAACATGGTGAGAAAGACATCTATGATGGGTCCACCTTCTCATAGTACCTAGTAGAGACTGAGGGTATATCAGAAAGGATATTATAAGAAATTTCTATTCAATTGGTTGAAATATTTTTTTATCACATGACAATACAAGAGATCTCATTGGATTGAGTGATTCATATGTGGATATTGTATCCATATCTCATTGCTTATCTTGTCATATTCAGGGAATAACGCCTTAAAGAAGAAGCTAATTTTGCAACTCTAGGGTACATGGATTTGTTTGTTGAATAATTTATGAATATATCTGTGTGGATTTACCCTAATATTTGGGTTTTTTTGTTTATCTTGGTACCCTATAATTAATCGATTTTAATTCACATGTATACATAAATTTTGCAGAATTAAATTTTTGATATTATAAATGAACTTGTATTGAAGATCGGTTAATATAGTCGATTCATGAATGTGCGGTTTTCCCTGGGTGAAACAAAATGTTGGTCAACATTTATTTTTTCATAGAGTTTCTCATATGATGTTACCATAAACATTTTAATTAAATAATTTTATATAATTTTACAACATAAAATTCCTCTATAAATAAAATACTATAGAAATTATCATGGTTTATCTAGAGAACACATGAGATAATTGAGATGATATGTGTATGTTTCTTGTTGGATAATCACAATAAGAGGATGTTTGCTGAAGGGATAAAAGTAGATCAAGAGGTACAGAACACGGTAGGTATTTGACATTTCTAGTGAGCACAGTCTTCACCAATGATCAATGAAAATCTAATAAGGACTCATCAATTTTGGTCACTTCTCCCTGGATTAAATTTCAATATCCTATATTTTAATTTGTTTTATTTTTTATTAGTGATTTCATGTTCTTCACACGATCACATTGTAATATTTCGAATTTTTTATTTCAATTTATTTAATATTCGATGATATAAAACAACTAATCCCCATCATATTAATCATTTTATGATTATGTTTGGAAAATGATGAAATCAACCATTTCATTAATGAATTTCTAACCTATATTCTTCATGCTCTTTTTTGTTAGCTCATGTGGTCACAGTTCTACCAAACAAATTAGATTTGTGAATAATCAAATCACCATATTGATGATGATGATAATAATTATTGTGGAATATGTATTCATCTATGGATCATGGTGGTTTAATTGTTTTGGGTGATAGATTCGGGTTTTGGAATAA
The DNA here is from genome assembly GCA_963277665.1 of Viscum album. NCBI lineage: Eukaryota > Viridiplantae > Streptophyta > Magnoliopsida > Santalales > Viscaceae > Viscum > Viscum album. Next base: position 1,811,462,207 of record OY728164.1, on the reverse strand, counting down.
CCAAATCTTGAGAGTTAATTTAACGAGATCATGTTGACCGATCAAATATTGATTTCTGGCTATTAGAGGAAGGGAATCAATGATCTGAGATGACCATAAAACATTGGTTTAGCCCAAAAGGAAAAATATGTTTTAAAAATGATGATTTGGAGAAATATTTATGGGTCTATAGTTCAATGAAAAGAAGAAAAATATACAATAGAGTATGTATGAACACATGAATTTATATATGGATTTAATGGATGATATTGTTTTTAACTGACGTAAGGATGAAATTCTATGTTCATAATCCCGCATAAATGTGTTCGCCTTCCAAAAATACCATACCACATTACAGTTTCACATGCCTTGGATAACATGTGGAATGACACGATTTGTACACTAAGAGTACACAACAATGACGATGGGAACATAGGTATGGATTGATACACATGAACATCCTTGTACATGACCAGTTACATGGAAAATTACTGAAGTACATGGGCATTTCCAATAACACACATGTAGGACATGTGTGGCTAATAAATTCTATATACCGCCTCTATAGGATGTGTAGTATGATATTCCTTCCAAAGAAACTCCTATAAGGGGTAAAAAATATTTGAAGAGATACTATAACACATAGTGTCGAACCCAATAAATATTTTGTATTTTCTACCTAATATGTTCTTATAACACCTCATCCTTCATGAAATATGTTTTGGAATTAAGAATCATATCCTTTGATTCCTTATATAAAGAACATTATTGTGTAAATTATTGTTGAATTTGAAATATGATCTAATATGTTCAAGGGTTGAATCCTCCTTAATAAACAATAAATGATGGATTTTATAATGGTAGGATCATTAATGTGATGTTAGAATTATACAACCACTATCACACCAGGTAAAAGGTCCACCTAAATCATTATACAAATATAGACAGCAATCCCTGGCATAAGGTGAACACCCACAATCTTCGTAGTGTTACTACCCCATCATCGAGATTTGGAGAAGAGATAGACCTCCATAGGTATTGTGTATCCCTTTAATATGGAGTGAATTTGAAATGAATAGTCCCCACTACATTGATTTTTGTGAGGATTTTATAGATGATGGTGTCAATATTTGAAATTTAGAGCTATAAGAAGACTCATCAACTTTGGATGGGATATCATATGGAGGGCTCTTTCTCTCTCATATTAGTTTTGTTACGAGAATATATATATATATATAGGGTTTCATTTACCCCTTGTTATGGGTTGATCTTTCATTTTCTATATCTATATATAATCTCACTTCATTTATTTAGTCTTCCTACTCAGTATGTATATACTCAACCCTAAATGGTGTTTTCAAGCATATTTCAGGACTTTTTTAAATGATAGTTATATTGATGATGTATTTTGTGGAGCATACAGATACATGGGTGCATTAAATATTTATGGTGGTTGGGACATGTATATCAGGATTTGTATAATCTTAAATATTTCTTTTTATAAGTTTGGACATGTTGGGAAATAAGAAATATTTGGGCATGTTTTTTTCCATTTTTAAGTTCATACAATTGTACTCACTTTTATTTTATCAATGGTTTTTTCATATATAATTACAATATAGATATTACAACCTTGTTTTATTCATTTGGAATTTTTCATTATGATGTTTTTTTGTGTACAGATAGGTTCATTTGGAAGAGTCCTCCCATTTAATGTATCCCTTATTGTATCTGGCCTCTTAACCCCTGCCTATCAGAGTCAGGATTGGGGTTGCGATTAATCAAATATTTTCTATCCATGAATGATAATATGTGTCATCTTGTTATATTTATTTTGTTCTCATGGTCGTCCAATTAAGATATTAGTAAATATATAAAGTACTTCTCATATATTCATCTAATATTGATTTTTTTACTAGGTATATGATTCATCATGTATTGTATCTCTTTGACGATAGAGGAAATATTCATCATAAACTATCATTTTGTGAAATATGATTTGGATTGAAAATGTGTTTTTTTCTATATTAGTAAATATGAGGGATGAATTTTATAATGTTTCAATAAAAATATATTATATGTAATAACATAAAATGTATTGGTGGATTAACACTCAAATGGACTTCCATGTATATATTATTCAAATTATATTTCATGTGGATATCGTGGGATGTTAATAATGATGACTATGTAGACCCTCCATATAGGAGAGATATGGTTAAACTAGTTGGTAAAAATTGGAATTAGATTCAAAATTGATTTACCCATTTGGGGTTATTACTAAATAGTTTTACTCATATAATGTGATAGTAACATCCTACTCTTCTTTTAAATAAACTATAGGGGTTAAATTATAATTAGTGGAACCCTGGGATTTTGGTTAATCAACATGGATCAAAATGAATGATGTCATTACACACACACACACACACATATATATAATCTTGTGATTATTGAGAGGGTAATTTTTTATGGGTGTACTCGGTAAGAATTATTTCCCTAGCATTATGTATATTTTTCTTTTGATGATGATAAGTGTATGCTTATTTAATCATATCCTTGATTTGGGATAGAAAATTCTAATGAGAAATTCATTTATCAAGACATGATGTCTACATAGATATTCATTACGGGATATAGACTTCTATTTTATATTCATTTTGAGATATGGTAATCCCTTAGTTAGTCATTCCGGGATATTTCACTTTTCTGTATATTAATTATGGGACCTATAACTCCATGTTAATTTTCATATTGGACATCCTGCACCCCTGGATAATTATTATGGTACATGGATGTGAATTGGATATTTATTTCACGAGATATAACTCCCTTGGTATTTTAATATGATTAATGGTGTACCAATATTTACATGTTACTGTACGTAGTGATCTATCGTCACTTATCATATAACATGTTGTTCCCTTGATAATTTTACCATAATGGGATTAATCAACCAATTAAAATTAAACAATTTTTGCCCCTTTTGAGATCATGTGTTAATTAACTGTGGGTAGGATTGAGTATATATTTTCCAATGTGTAGGTCCCTATGATTTGGGGAATCTAATGCATAGGTTTTCATTTTATTGTGAGGTGGATGCATGGAAAATTTTTATGAGTTATGACCATAGTAAGATATATTTTGGGGATTGTTGGTGGATATAGTGAGCTAGAGGCATGACTCAGGTTGGTGGTATGTTTTTGGTTTTTGAAGTTTATGGGTTACTTGAGATAGGTGTTCACATAGGGTTGTGAGATCCTTAGAGGTAGTTATTTCATATATAATTGTGTTTTTGAGGTATTTCACTGGGATACGATGTCATAAATGTGATTTTGGAATAGAGATTCCGTGAGTATTTTATTTTATATGAGATGAAACTAGGAGATATGTTTTGGATCTATCCCATTTATCCATATGTTTGTAAATAACCATGGAGTTATTTTGGAAAGACATGTGATAGACTTATTAGTTTGCGATGTAAGGAAATCAATGATTTTTTTGAATCAAGGATATATTTGGAATAAAATACAAATCATGTTATTTTACAAATTTATTTTGAATACAATACCTAGAATGGAGAGAAAAAATATAGATTAATTATATCATGGATAATATTAGGTGGTATGAGTTCATTTTTATGTCTTTGGTATAGGTTAAATCTGCTATTTTGAAGCGGAGATTCATGAATGGATAGTCTATATTGAACTACATCGATGTATGAATATTTTATTATTTACACACATTTTCTAAGATTTGATGAAATGAAAATTATGGAATCATGTGTTGGTTTCGGATATCATGTTTTATTGGAGAATAAACCCATTGGATCTTGGTGGAATATGTCTTTTTGCATTGGTTATATTGAGTTATTAATCGGTGAGAAGATAAGGACAGACCAAGGACCATTGATTTCATGAGTCCCTTGTGATAATGGGTTCCTAGTATATTAAAGGTATTTAGATATAACAATGGTTATTAATAGATATATCATGGATGAATCATATCCTGATAGATATTTCATGTTATCCAGCCTGTGTTAGAGGAATGTCTGAGTAGCCCATGGATTGAAAAACTATATCTTAAAGTAGTTGTGAACAATAAATATGGTACATGTTTATATTTCATTGAATATGTGGGATGAGGAGTGTATCTACATTCCTTGATAATGATGGTATTGATGTATGGTATAAGGTGTTTATTTGATGGATTATCATGGATTTGGACTACCTCCACCGTGAAAGTATCCAACATATTGATATTGTGCTCAAGGGTTATTATAATTGATAATGTATTATGGGTAATAAATTTTATTTCTAATTTATGGTGTTCCTTATTTGTAACTGAATAATTGTTGGATGCTGACTATGAAATTATTGTGACATATAAATAGGTACTAAGTGATGTTTTTAAAAAAAATTGGTTGGAGTGGTTTTTGTTGATGATATTAATTGCTTTTGGAAATGAATGTATTGTCGACCCTAGAAATAGAATTTTTATTTACTTTAGTGTATTTATGGGTATACTTATGGTGGCGATAATCATATCAATTTAGGGAATAAGAGACTTTTTCATTGAGATTCATGTATGTGTTTGACCGATATATGTGCAGTCAAGATAACAAAAGGATGTCAATGTCTGGTGTGATATGATGTTATAAATATTTCTCCATAAATGTTAAATGTAAAATCAATTGTGATATTGGACATGGTCTAAATAAAAATATCTAGATTGGGATGAAATTTTAGGTGATCTGTGTGTAATTTTGATAGGTGAAGTTCATTATTCCTCATGGTAGGGTACGATAATGCATTTGGTTGGTTCTGGATTTAGCCATTGGGATTTAACAACAATTCATGTTTGGACATCAGTGGGAATGTTAATATGATCAAAAATATATATATAGATTTTAGCCCTTAGGGTTATGATATTTCATTACACATAAATGAGTGGGAATGTGTGTTTCTGAAAATGAAATGATAGTGGAGGACTCCGTTTTCTTTTCAAAGGGAAATTGATAATCCGATGTGGAAACCAAATCAGGAACATCATATCAGGTTTGAATTATTTGTTTAAACTATTTAATAAGACTTTTTTTTGAAGAAAATTCACTGCATTTGTTTTACAATTGGATATTGGATGATCCAATTTCTCATTTGGTAATTTATTCAATGTAAAATATATAATTTCAACTAGTCTTTTGATTATAATTTAGTTTTTTGAGCTATAAAACACATCATGTGTCTCGGTGGACTACATAGGATTGAATTCAGTTGTAGATTTTGATTTCTAGAAGCACTATGTCTTAGAATCATCAATTTTGAGTTGAATATTATGGCAGGGAGAACCATGAGGTCCAATAATAAATATTTATTGGTAATCACCATCCTTGGGTTTCAATAATTGAAGAAATATGTCACTTGGGTTTTCCTGATCATGTAATTATAATTAGTGTGGCATATTGGAATCAAAATTTATTCTTTGAGATGGAACCCTTCCATTAGGTGTTGAATTGATGACCAAATTAGGTGAGGAATTCTGAATGGATGACCATGAGAAATATTTTGAATGGGAATTGTTTTAGTGGATATAATGTACATACGTTTTTCAATATGATTGTGAAAAGTCATTCGGAATTTTAAATTTTTTCATCTTGAGTGATATTTATGAGAATTGTGGTATGGATTTTAATTTGTAGAGTTTTGATGACATTAAATGTTTTATTTAGGTTAGTATTTATGCATTCATAGTGATGTTGGTTTGAGGGAATGTGTTAGATATTGTCTTTCATGGATGGGATGCTGAATCCCTATTGTATCAGCCTCTAGCTAGCCATTGAGACACCGGTTGATTACCAGAGATCTTAATAGTATATTGGAAAACTTCATTTTCCCACCAAACAGTCGCTGGACCACCACAAATCAGTTGTTGATCCATCAGCTATCTAGTGTGGTTTAATTAAATGTTTATGGAGTTTATGAGAGGGTTTTTAATTAGGGAAATATCATTAATATAGTTTTAATTCCCCCATTTGGATTTAGATGATATGGTATATGTGGGAGATAATAAATGTACTTCTCCTCACTCGTTCCTCCATTGTTTAACGTTTATTGTTGGTGATTTAATAGTTAAATACAAATAATTTATGTTTGATTTAAATTCATCTTGAAAATCTTATTCATATCCATATTTAGGAATTAATATTGTGTTTTATTAAGATATGGTTCATTTTTTATTCCAATAGATCATGGTAGAATCATAATCATATCATGGGGATTTCATATGCCTTTTGTAATGAACATCTGATACTAGTGTCTATATTGTATTCCATGTTCTTTTGATGATGTTACGTCTTCATATGATTCATTGAATTTAACTAATGGGTTGGGATTTATAATTTATTATTTTTTCCAGGATAATGTCACAAATTATAAGGGAGGGGTTTACACCCCATTTGTTATGGTTATAAGGAGTTTATGTTTCTCAAATTGAATTATGGAACTATTTTCAAATGATTAATTTAATTTTCATTATAAATAGCATTAAAATGGGATTCAAGATAAATTTTAAATTTATTATAATTATTTACTAGTTTTAATGGAGTGAGATATGGCCTTGTGATGATAGATGGTGGTCGAATTGATGTATATATTCCTAGGAAGAACATGTCGGGTATGAATTTTAAAGGAAATGTGATCAGGAATAAGTTTATTGGTCAATAAAATTTCCCTTTGGTTTATGTGGATTCAGTTTTATATTTTTTCTATATGTTACATATAGACTCTCCATAAAGTGAAATTTATCTTTAAATAAAATAGAACATTGAGTAAATTAAATTGAAATCACATTGGTTATAAAAATCATCCAAAGTTATTAGGTAACATCTTAAATTCATGATTCCCCATCCACCAAATATAATTTCTTTAATTGAAAACAAATATGTTGTGATACAAGGTCCATAAGGGTATATATAGAAATGTATTAATAATTCATGGTGGAGATTAATATGTTCCTCAATAGAATCTTTTTAGTGGTGTTGTGGTTGAGATAAATTTCACGAGTATGTCATGACAGTACAGTGAGTTACATTAGATCATTTGGGGTAATTTATATGAGCATGGGTTTAATGAGTATAGAAGTCCTATATTTTAGTCCCTAGTGTTTTTAATAGGTAGTGTGTGTGGAAGGAATAGTTATTTTTATCATAAGATTCCACCATTGACCCAATTATATGACCATGTATTACAATAGTGGTTGAAGAGGATATAATGTAGAGTGATGATAATTCTATGACCTAAATATGTACCTTGATATAGAATAAATCTAAGTTGTTTTGTATGATAATTGGATGATTAGTACTGGTGTAAATTTAGAACATTAATCTATGACATAAGAAAGTTGTGGAGGGATCTTGCAAGCTCATGCCCTTGGGATGATAACTCTGATTATACATCACTAGTTGGGTTGATAGACACATATTTTTACCTTCAAAGGGTTTTATTAAATGAGATTTTCTTTGATTATAAAAAAATATTGGAATAATATATATATATATATATATTATATTTGTCAGGGGTTCTTTTTAATTGGATATTAGAAGATTCCATTTTGGCCTTCAGAGGGCACATTCCTTAAGACATCAAGATACTGTTTTGACTATCATGTATCTTTCTCCTCATATTTTGAGTATTTCTATTTTCATATACAATGATTTTATATCCTATATGTTATAAATTTTCATCTTCATGTGACATTATTTGAGACACTCTATCATTAATTGAATTAGGTATGGTCAATGAAGAGTGTCACATTTGAACATCATGATCAATTTTTCTAACTAATGTAATATTTTTTTTATCAAAAAATATCATATTCACCTATCATATCATTTACTGGTTATGTATTCTATTATGCTGTTTATTCCATAAAACGTTATATACTCACACATGGAATGGGTTACTATTTAACTTATGTACCAAAAAAATTATTCATTTTTGGAGGTTTCGATTCGGAAGGGATACAAAATTGAATTTTTGAGAAGAATAACATGGATAAATTAAGGGGAGTGGGATGATGTATGGGTTTGTGATACAGTTGAGCCTTTAATTTTATTTCATTAATTTACATTGTTCTGTTGGTCATACTTTTAATAATATCTTCATATAAAACTTGGTTTAACTAGTGCTAGTTTTTTTATATTTCTAGTTAAAAACATTATTAAAGACCCCATTTGTTATTGCAAAAAAGGCCGATGTTAACGGGGGTCTTTAATAGAAATTTATGTAGCAATTTTAAAGGTGGTATTTAATATAGCTAAAAGAATTTGATGTTAATGGCCCACTTATATCATTTATTTTTTACAAGTGATGATAAATTGGCACTGTAAATCATTTTTTAAAAAAATGTAGATAAATGGTTTCTTTTATTATCACTTAAAGAAATAGATAAAAAAGAGGGGTGTTTATGAATTCTTTTTTAGAAGCACTAATATAGAAAAATGTTATTATAAATTTTTTATAATAAATGATAATAGTATACTTAATAAAATTACATTTCATTAAAAATAATAATTTAATATATAAATATATTTATATTCATTTAAATATATTATATATTTTCAAGAATATTATTTTTTTTATGGTAAATATAAATTTACAATTTATATTTAAAATATTTAGTGAAAATGGATTCTAAAATAAGTAAATAAATAATTTTAATTAATAATGTTCTTATTATTACTGAGTAATATTCATTTATTATCAACCTGTGGATATTGATAATAAAAAATTGAAAGAATATCTAAAATAAGTTGAAAAATTAAACTGAACATAAAATGACCACCACATTTGGTGTATATTTGGGCTCTAACACATATAAAATCAAAATATATGATTATATCTACATACTTAGTGGTATAGGTAAACCATAGTCACAAATTTTAAGACCAAAAAAGGCTCAGAAGGCCTCCAAAACTAAGTTTTTTGTTGGGGATCCCCGATTTTCTATCATTCGATTGTTTTTATGCCTCTTTTAAAGGGGACTTTTTTCCCTTTTTTAGTGGAGAATGAATTTTATCCTGTTTAATGCATTCCTATTAATGTTATGGTTTTTAAATTTTACCATTTTTCATAAGATAATTTTTTTATAGTTAATTATATGAATGTTTTCTTATATTTAATTATAATGGATCACTCATATAAATATATATATTACATTATTTATGTAAAATGTATATTTTAATATATATAAATAAAAATATAATATAATAATTTATTTAAGATATATCTAACCATTTTTTACATAACACAAATATATTTTATATTTTTATATATACATATGCGTGTGTGTATTAATAAATAGATATATATTATAATCTAACATATGCTAATGAATATAATATTAAATATATTTGAATAAATATAATATATGTCACACACACATATATGATAAATATATCAAAAATATTATACGAATAAATATATACAATAAATTAAATATCACCAAATAGATTGAAAAATAGCATGTTTTAGTGGTGAAGGCATTCCATCTTTGAAGGAGAGGTACACGGTTCAATTCCCGACGGGCACGCACGAGGTATGGAATTTGAGAAGCACTGAGAAATGAATTGTTGGGTAGAAATGATCTGATATATGGGGTATGGATTTCTATTAAATGGGTAATGGAAGCGTGGATAAAGCGTTCAAGAACATAGGTTTGAGAAAAAAAATTACCCCCTTTTAACAACATTTCCTTTATTAGTGCTAAAAACATTGTTAAAGGAACCCTTTAACCTTACTAATAAATGTTTCAATATTTTAAATATGATTCAATTATCAGGGCCATTTTATCACTAATAATGGCCTTTTATAGCATTGTTAAATACATTTTTTGTAGTTAATTTACTTTATATTTAACAGTTGGCTTCTATATTCATTTATTTTTTGAAATATTCCATTCAATTTTCCAATGAAATCATATTTTTATGATAAAATTTATTGTTTATACTGTCAGTTATGTCATACATTGATATGCTGGTATAGTCGCCTCACAGTACCTCCCTAGACCAATGCAAGTATTTAGGATCGTTGGGAATATGAGGATGCTGTCCTGAGGTCACATAAAACTCTGGTATGGTTATTGTTTAGATTGGAATAAGGTAGAGTTTTATAGATTGGATCCATATATCAAAGGATTTCTATTTGTTATTTTCTTGAGTGGTCAATGCAATTAAACACTAGATGTGAAAATTATTGGAAGTATTCCTCTTGGGAAACACATAAATAGAGGTGTTGATTTCATTAACATTCTCATAATCCTACCTATGATATGGGAGTTATGTATTACTATGATTCAAGTCATGGATCATAATCTACTCATAGATGGAATCTTGGATAACCTATTTCCCTATGGACTATCATTGTATGATGTCATATTAATATTCATCTCTCATATTCTCTTATAAGATGCTTCTAAAGTAGCTATTGATGAAATGATAGGATTCTTCTCACTAGTTCATTCATCAAACAAGGATAGAGGAACAATAGATATTGGAATTTAATGAATTATTGTAGGGATATAGCCATTATTATGTTAGGATCAGTTATAAAATGCATCATCTAGAGGTGTTTTGGAGCCTAATGCATCCAATAGCTTCCATCAATGAAGCCCTAAATATTTACATATTATAATCCATTCATTTATTATATTTGGATGTCATATGATATGTTATAGGTACAATCTCAAATAAAGAATTCATCAATGAAATATTTCATGAAAAATTTATTGGCCAATCAATTTCTTTTTTGGGTATTGGATTTCATGTTGGGTTCAACATTTCAATTCCCTCATGTATTTTTGAAAGAAGAATGTCTAGATTTTTACAATGTTTCCAAATGAATTTATTCATTTTAATATGATGAAAATGCGTCAAATTACACATTGGGTTTTAAAAATAGCATATGGATAATACATTATGTTTTCAAATTTCCTAGTATGAGACCATCTTAGGTAATTAATAAATATTCATGAAATTCCTCAGAGTACAAATTCTGGTTTCCTTTTCCAATATATTTATCAATTTATACCATGCACAGAGGTGAAAAGATGTATATATTATACGATATATATCATTCCCTTTTGGAAAATTATTTTTTGGTCAATATAGTTGGTTGCTCATTAATTTACAACTATACAATGTGGTTTTAGATGTTGTTGATTAAAGATCAGGCCCATGATAGAGTTTTCCAATATTTAATTTAATAGGAATTAAAACACACATTGATCAATGAAACTTATAGAACACATAAAAACTATTAAATACATGTGATAAGGGATAATGTCTTTGATTTTCAAAGACAAGTTGCCATAATCCAGGATGTTTATTTTATATTTTTGAGTCTCAGTTTAAATGAAGTGAAATTTTATACCATTCTATAAAGAGAAACCAATTTTATTTTTTTCATTAATATTATATCATGATATCTTATTTTTTATGTTCATACACATGTGACCAATTCTATTAAAATTAATGAAATAATGAATGGACTACTAGGTTAATGTTGCCTCAAAATCGTTAGTTTGTAATTTTGAAAAGATAGCCCTTTCAGTTTCATCTTGTCTATTAGTAACATGGACGGTTATGGTTTTATTGGTAATTGAAAAAGGTAGGAGTCCCATTGTTTGTTTATTTCATTGGTGTTGAACCAGGATGATATCATAAATGAAAACAGGATTGGCCCCTACACGTATTTGGAGGCTTATGTATACACACTAACTATTTTTGAGTTTGTAACTAGATAGTGAACTATGTAGAAAATCATGGGATATATTACCTAATAAATAAGAGTAAGGACATATAGGTGTTCATAGTCCCATACTATTTGGGAATTACACTTAGTAGTAGTCCCATGCTATGAATACGAATTTTGAGGTTTTGACCATTTTTAATGGATTCTAATATATCTGTTTGGATTAATTCATCCTTGGTAGATGATCTGGGAAGAAAAGTTGGTGTTAAAGTATAATGTCCCATTATTTTCATATATTGATATAAAATATTTATTATATGAATATTTATTACATATATGAACAATCATTGTAAGAATACTATTGGTATAATATCATTGTAATCCTATAAACATAAACAAATAGTGCACAAGATTATCTAATTGTGTTTTTTGTATTTGGAACTCTTGATAGACATATAATTCATAATACTATTATTCATAGCATGGGGAAATAAAACATAAGAAATGGTTAGATATGATTAATAATAATATTTAAAATGAGATATCATCGATATGATAATAATAAAATGAGTGTATGTGTATAGAAACATGAGATTTACATTTTAAAACCAAACCATACATATCAATGATCAATATCAGGATTGATGGTGTGAAATGTGACTTTTCATAATACACGTCTCATAAAATAATAAAATAAAATTAGACATGAGATCATAACATTGGTGTATGACCTATACTTGTTGAATATAATTAACAATATAAAATCACTCACATATTATTAAAGGATTATTTCAAATATTATCATTATGAATTCTGTTTTCTTATCAATACATCATAGATATCTTGGCTCACTCCAAATGAAATTATATTTTATTGGGTTCACTTCCCATAGAATAATATTAGAAAAGTGTCACTCAAAAGAACGTCTTATTTGATTGGGTTTACATCATAAACCATCATAGTAGAATTGGAACACTCCCATGATAATCATAGTGCACCGAGTCTTTTACTTAACTGAATTTACCTCAATTGCAATCAAATTTAACGCATGATATGTCATCCTTTACCTATATAATTTTAGGGTGATATAGGTCCCAGATTTCACATAACAAAAATCATACACATGTGAAATATAATATTATTAATAATTCATCATATCAGAAACAAGGAAGAGAAAATTGTTTCATAAAAATTTCTTCATTTCATAACCCACATAAAAGAAATGGGTTTCATATTCATTTTTTTCACTGAATAACCTATTGAAAAGCATGGTACATTATAATCATATTTTCATCACAAACATAAATGATCCTATGTGAGAGTAATGTTTTTATACATGGATCATATCCAACTGAATCATATGTGAAATCAATGTATGTTTTCGTTGATTAACCAAAATACCAATAAAATAATGTTAAAAAAATTAGGGGAAAAGATCCTTTCCATTTTTAAGTTGATTCTCAAAAATTTATAATTTTTTTAGAAGTTATTTAAAATATATAATTGGAAATTAACATGGAATATTTTAGTTGATACATAAATCATTGCGTTTTCAGTATGGTAATTTTTTTTCATACCCTATAAGTTAAAATAAACCATTCATTTTACACATTTTTACAAAATAAAAAATTTTCAACATTTGGAAATTTAAAAAAATATTCATGTTGAATAATTTTGTAATAAATGATCAATGTCTAAAATTACATTAATTTTTTCTTGTAGAATATTAAAAACAATCATGAATTTTTGGTATAAAACACATTCATTGTAGAGAAATTATTTTTCACTGATCAAATAAATGATACCCAATTTTTCAAATTAAAAAAATCCTTTCGTTCTATTGAGTTTTTTTGAGAGAAAATATAAAGGATTATTAATATTATTTAGAAAAAAATTGAGAATAAAAATTATATTATTTAATTGTATATCATATTATTTAATTTGAATTACTTAATCCAAAACAATTAAAATAAACTATTATGCATATAAATAAATAAATTAGAGATTTAGTAATACTTAACTTGTAATCCCTAGGAAATAAATAAGAGTATACGCGATATTTAAATCAAAATTTAATTAATAATAATATTTCTAAATGATATTCTTGGGAATTATGTACATCATATTAAATAGACAATTAGGGAATATGGGTTGTGTCTAACTGAAATTAATGTCAGATAAAAATCAATTACCATAAGTGTTAATTCATTTTTATGAATTGAATCCTCCATTGTAATAAATAAAAATTCATTATGCATATATTAAATAATGGTAGTCATATATATCATAGCCTATCTAATTCATTAAAAAAATTATCACATTTTTGTTTAGAAATCATTATTCAAATCACTGTTTTAGGTGATATCATCAAGGTTTTTCATGTTTGTTTTTAATTTATAGCATCATTGAATATACATTCATGGTTCTATAATGTAAATTTTTTTTATAAAAAAATAAAATTACTATGAATTATAAACATGATGACATTCAATTGTATAATTATATTTAGAAAAATGAATTACATTGTTCATGGAGACGGTAGGCCATAACTATGCATAAAAACTATATTAATTTTTTGAAGGATGGAATGGAAGAAAGGTAAATTATAAATAAAAATTAAATATGTATTAATATATCAAATATATTTAAAATATAATCTCTGTATACCATTAATTTAAAATAGAAATGAAAAACTAATCACATCTCTTAATTAATGTGGTCTTCAACACGTTTCCCCAAGCGATGTCATCATTTTCCAATGATATTGAAAGTATGAAATACGATATTAAATTATCATTAACCAAACTAAATTAAATCATATTTATCATATATATAATTTAAACCCATCAAAATAACTGTTCAAAAATTATGGTGATGATAAATGAACTGTTTCTTTACATGGATATGGTATGTTGTATATATGCAGATCTAAAATTTTCACAGCCCATTTTGTGGAAAGAGGGTTAATGAAGGTATTTTCAATATCATAACAACATTTTAGTATATTTATGATACTGATGTTTTTATTTTATTAAGAATATAACACATTTTTAGGATATAAAGGAATAATAAAAAATAATGTGATCGGTCTTAGTCATCTACTTTCCTTTGTAATAACACCTTTATATATCCTATTATGTATGATAGGGTTGGAATTCAGGGTATAAAAGTCCTTATGAATATTGATAGGTAATTTTATAAGGTATTTCTTCAGGTTTGATCTATCTAGTAGAGCTAATGTGGCGTGAAGATATAAATAGATAGGTGTGATTTAATAATTCATGTGAGAGGCGCTCTTGTGATATCCTAACATTTTAAAATATAATAATGTAATTATCAAGAGAAATGCTACCAAATATACATATATTTTAATATAATATATTATTTTGTAATAAAACTATAATAAAATAAACATTTAAGAGGTTTTTGTTTTTTATTAACCAATTACTTTTTTATTAACCGTTTGGATAACAAATTATAACCATAATCATAGTAACTCATATTTTACAATTATTGGTTTATAATTATATTAAGATGGAAAAAATTTGATTTAAAAAGGGAACGTTAAGAAATTTTAGAACTGCAATATCCACAATTACCTCTTTCAATTTTTTTTGATTTTTAAATAATTTAATAATTTTTTTATAAAAGGTAATTACAATCAAATTTGACAGAGTTCATTTATTTCAAATTAAAATACATTAAAAAGTAATTAAATTCAAATATAATATTTCATTACATCAATAATATTTTTTAGTGATATATATATTTTATTGAACACTATAAATGGGTGAATTTTTTTTACTTATATTTTTTTTAATAACATTGATTTTATTTTTCAATTAATTGAATAAAAAATTCCTTATCGTTATAGAGGCATTTTGGGTAATTATATTATCATAAAAATGATTCCAAATTTAATTATATAATATTGTTTCATTATTTTCTAAATGGTCATTTATATTTGTTCAAAACTAGTTTTTCTTCAATATGTGAACAAATCAGAAATATTTAAAACAAAGAGGGTTATGTTTTGTATCTTTATTTTCCTTAAAAATAATATAAGACATTTTCATTGGAATGTTACCATTTGAAAAATTAATTTCATCCCAATGGGATAAGGGTATAATATCATTCAACCCATAATAATTAGAATGGAATATTATAGAATTCGCACTTAGTTCTATCCAAGATTAATATAATTTACCATATACTGAGGTGAAATATTTTTCCATTGTAACAATTAATATTGAAAAAATAAAATGGGAATATTGAACAAATTTGAACCTTGTATATCAAGATAAATAATCTATTTAATCATATTAAATACATATAATTCTTATTAAATATCTTCAAATTTTTTATAGAATGAGATGAAAACTTCTTTTAGAATAAAGTATTTATTTATTACATAACTGGATTTATTCATATCCCATGGATAATAAATTTTTTTGATGAATGTTAAAAAATATTATTAAAATATTATTTATTTATTTTTAGAAAATAATTCCCCACTAGTGAGTAATTTTATATACCATGATAAAAATACATTGTGGGTATAAAATAGCTTTTGAGAAAAAAAAATCCTCTTACGTAAAAGAAAAGTTTTATACAAAATTTAATGAGAAAATTGATTTATATTAACCAAATTGGATTATTAAAAAAAATAACAGAATGTATTTTTTATTCATTTATTAGAAAAATCATCATTGTGTATACTTAAAATTAATATAATTATTTAACAAAAATACTTTTTTTGTTATTCATTAAAAAAATCATAATTGTATGAAAATTATCAAAATTTTATTCAATTAGAATTTTGATATAATGAATTAAAAGAAATATCAATTTTAAAGAAAATGATATCAAAATCGTCCATATATACATTATAATATGTTATTATAAAAAATAATAAAATATATTTTTTGATGTAATTTTTTTACGAGTAAAATGGAATTAGTAAAATATGAATGATTATTTAATTTAAATTTTTCAATATATTTATATTGAGATGGAAATTTTTTTATTTATTAATACAATTAACCTGATTTATAACATCCAATTTATTATCTTTGTTATTACGTTCATATTTAAATAATATCATTTTACAGTTTTTAAGGCTCAATAATGAATATCATATTTTCTATCGAAAAAAAGTTTTTATTAATTGTAAAAAGTTAATATTATATACCCTGATAATAAATTGTGTACAAAAAACATTCAATTATAATCCGCAACCAACTGTTTGATGTTTGGAATTCCTTTTTTGAATACTGACATCATAAAATCTATTTATAAAACATCTGCCTAAAAAATGTGAAAAACGTGTTGGTTATCTGAAAAAACCCATAACTAGGTTTTCAAATAGGATATCAATAATTAGAAGTGAAATTATGGAAATGTAAGGTAAAACTATGAACCAAGGATTAATAGATATTGGTATATTATACAGTTAGCACAATGCTGACAAACAAAAAACCATGATTCATTGAGGGGTAAATTATCCATCAATTTATCAAAAGTGAATGTTGTTAAAAAAAATTCTTTACTAAGATCTATTCTTAGATTTTCATCATTCCATTACCATCTACACCATGAGAAGAAGAATGTATAAATATATAAATACTATAAATTTATCAATTATTTAATTTCATATAAAATATAATCTAATTCTTCAGAGGATGAGTAATCAAGATGAATTTTTCAAGTCAAATAACTAAAATCATTTTTGAGATACAAAGAAATATAAATAGATAATCCTCATAACATTAAGAAATTACGAAAAAAATGTATGGTACATTATAATTATCAAAATTAATAAACAATATTAGGAATGAATATATCTTTAATTTCAAAATCCATAATTTCCTTAAAAACCACAGAAAAAAATTATCCACAAGTACAAGACCCATAATCTTACAAATAGTTTTTATCTCATTCTTCCCAACTAAATTTTATTATTAAATCATATGTTAATAATAAGTGTTAAATATAACTAAAAATATCCTAAATATCATTAATAACATGATAAATCACTATATAATCCTTTAATGAAGTGAAATTTAGAAAATATCATGAATAAGTTTTATATACTATCCTTAATGGTAATCATTCAAATTATAAAAAATATACTTCAAAATAGATCCTTTTCAAGTAATCACTTTTCATCCATAATCATAATATATATCCCGAAATCTATTGTAAGAAATGTTAATTAACATTAAATAATATACAAACACAAAACGATTATTTAAAAATTACTATATTTTTTCCCCAATTACCTTGTAATTGATTCAAATCACTTCAAAACCCTATAACATAAATAATTACAATAGTATATATCAATTCCATTGGACATTAGATCAAAAATAAAAATATAACTCCATTATTTTATTCATCACTTTTATGTTACCTTCACATAATAAAATTTAAAATTACTGAAATTAACAAAATTATTTTTCATAAAATACGTTTACATACTATTTAATATTTTAGGTTCATACAAAAAGTAAATAAACATTATCTAGGATGACTAAAATCAATGTTTCATCAACTAATAAATTTCAAGTTCACCAATTTTATCCTACATGTTTTATTCATCTCATTACTCCCAATAAACTTATGTTTTAAAAATAAACTAATGAAAATTCCACAGATGTTTCGTGATCTAGATAACAAAAATATCATTGATAAACAGTTCCAGAACATAATTTTAAAATCATAATATATAATCCCCTAAATCCTTTCACATAATAATTCATTCCCTTCTCTATCATGTGTCCTTTGAATTAGGGAACTTTCATGAATAATTACAATAATTACCATATATAAAACATTGAAAAATAAGTTGTATAATATGAAGATCTTCATTTGTCTCTATTGAACTATTCTTTTTCTGTTGTCATATATTATTTTCTCGTTTTTTTTAAATATTGTTGTTCCTATGAAACATTTGTGTTAGTGTGTATTCTCACATTATATATATGTATAATGATAAGTCTTCATTCCTTTATATCCTCCACCACCATATATCATAGTTAACAATGTATATCTATTATAAGGTGATTCTGAGAGTTGGTTAAGGTGAATGTAGTTAATCATATATCCTTATAACTGAAAAAGAATAATCACATGGTTTTATAAGCCATCTCCCAATTAATTTTTTATTTAATTAGAAAAATTATTCCATTGTGCGTTAGTGTTAACATGAATCCTCCTTGTTCTAGCTGGTGACTAAAAAATCAATGTGTTAGAAACAATATCTATAGTGAGGGATATTGAAATATCATTTATTGGATGTCTAAACTAGGAAACCAATTTTTAATATATGAATCCTTATAATCATGCTTGGATAATAAGGATCATTACTAAAACATTACGATATTATCATATAAATTTATTTATCCCTATGGGTCTCATTAATGTTTTCACATCATAGTTTTAAAATTTTTATATAGGGACCCATTATTTAAATTCATTGATATCACATTATAATTGTTTTATATTTATTACAACACATAACAAAATCCTTATAGGACCGTATAGGTATACTGTCTTTAGAAAATGGGAATTATAAACAACTGGTTCATAAAAAATCTACCTTTTCTCGTGTTTATTTCACTATAACTAGACACCTTTTTGGAATATCATACTTAATACTCTAACTTATGAAATTGATAAAATAAACATATAAATTAGTGAGCTCAAATTCTCAGTAATGATAAACAATAGAAATATCAATCATATCATATTCATAAGAACATCACATTTCAAAATCTTATCATGCATATAAAATATAACAATATCATGTCATCAGTTAAATCATAAAAGAGCAATGTAATCCCAATATTCATAACATAAGACATTATTTTTTTGGCATACAGACAAATTAATTGATAATCATTTGATATTAGTCAAGGATCATTTCTAAGACCTTCATAGCAGACAAATCCCATTTCTAAACCAAGTTCACTCATTGTTACATCACTGTATCACTAAACTAGATTTACTTGAAATTATAGAAAAGTATATCTCATGAGATATAAATAATTATACAATTAATTTTAGTGATATATAGTACCCACCATCTTATAATGATACCATTCTAATGTTATCCACAAAAATTTAGAAATATTCACCATAGCATAAACAATTAAATAAAATGTGTTCTTAAACATCATTCCATCATATTTGATATAAAACAAATGGATTTACTAAATAAAATTAAATCATAAAATAAATCTCTATAATAACTGGTATATAAAAATAAACATATTTAGTAATTTATGGAAAATAATTTTGATAAAACACTTGAACTTCATTCCGGATGAAAATATATTTTCTTCTTCAAAATAATATTTGTTTCTCAAAATGTCATTAAAATTTAAAAGAATATTATTCAGTTAAAAAAACACTTCGTAAATTTGAAGGGGATTTTTCATGGAAATAATGTGTTATGAATTTGAAAAAACATGTTCATGTAGAATAAGATTAAAAAAATCTCCACATACTTTTACAGGAAAAGACAAAAGTACCTCATATTTTAAAAAAGGAAATATTTCTTCCAAACCATATAGTAAAAGATACAAAGGGAAAAAATAAATTAAAATTAGATATAAAAATATAAATAATTATGTGAATTTTTTTTAGATAACATGGACATGGATGATAAATATATCCCCTGTAAAAAAATACAAATAAACAATCACAGATAAAACAAGATTGGAAAAGTTATCCCTTACCTTAGGTCCATTATCCTTTGTATGTATTCAAACCTCTTATATGATGAATTAAATAATGATATATATTTATTATAGAATGATAATAATTTTTATGATAAATTTTATGATCATATTTTCATCTGTTTGATAGTAACATTTCATTGTTACTCATTATTTGTGTATTAACTACTTTATGTTCTTATGTACGTTTTTTCAGAGAAGTTCGTAATGATCTTTTTAGGATATTTTTATATAATATACATAATGTTATTATCATAATATATATCATATTTATTCATTCAATTCATTCATATAATCATGGTTTATTGAATATTTTGTAGAATAAATCACATCGCACAATGGAGACGGTAAGTCGTATGTACACACGAGCGATTAAATCCATCAAATTGTTATTGAATGGTATTGAAGTGGTTAGTGTATAGTATCTAAGATTTAGTATCATGTTATAATAATCATATAATTTTATTATTTACACCATTATACCCATCCATGTATCGTGGTGGTGAAAAGCATATTACACCACATCGTGGAGATGGTAAGTCATACGTACACACATGCGATGATTTCATTTTTCATAGGGTGTGTAGATTATTAAAATAGGGTTGTTTAATAATTATAATAAAAATTCATTATATTAGTTATAATTATTTTCTTATTTTATAATGAAACAAATAAATAAGATGAAGTAGAATAAGAAATAAATGTGAAAAAAATCTGTTGAAGAGATTCTTTCTTCCTCGACGTGCCTCCTTTAAAATTCCTCGTAGCGAACTAAAGGTGGTATTATGAGAAAAAACATCTATAATGTAACTAGGAATGTTTAAATGATAAGTGGGATGGTTTATTCTAATCATTAAGGTGTAATATGAAGTGAAGAGGAGAGGGAATATGATCCCTTTTAAAAGATATGAGAGGGGATCTTTATGAAACTCTCAAAATTATAATTTATTATAAACTCAATTTCAGCTAAAAAAGGAAAAAAATATATTTAATTATAATGTAAGATTATTTTAGTTTTATTACCCATAAAAAAATTATTTTTATACATGTTTTAAATATTTTTTAATCCTTATCTTTTTTATTTAAACCTTATTTACGATTTCTAATCTTACTATGATATCATGTTATTTGCACCTTGTGGGTTAGTTTAATTACCATATCATGTTAAATGATCTAGAAATTGTTATTTAGGACACATTTGAACATATATTATCAATATTTACAAATTTTATATTTTTACTAATTTAAAATCATTTAATAAACTATTTTATGTTTTCAGCTTTGAATTATGTCAATTTTGGACACTATTCATATATAATTTTTTAAAAAATTCATAACAACCAAATTCCATCGAAACTAAGGAATTAACTCAAATATAATATGAAATTATCATTCATGAAATTATCCTATGATATCAAAAATACCAAATTACATTTCTTAAAATGCTTATAATTTAATTATTTGAATCTATCATTAATGAGGTAATCACAACAACATAATTGTGTCATAAATAAATATATTTATCCAATGTATAAAAATAATAAATAAAATACCATGACATAGGAAATATATTTATCTTCCCAATGAATATTTATTGAAATTTAGATATGTTACATAACCCAATATTAAAATAAATTTAGTTCAAGATGTGTTTTTAGGTTATAATTATCATTAATTTAAATTAATTTTTCTATGATGTAATTTTCACATAAAATTGAATCAATGGCGACCAAAAATCTACCCATGTATTCAAATGGTTGTAAATATCTCATATAATAAAATTAAGACACATTTTAGGGTATTTTAATATTATAAAAGTATTAAATGTTTACCCTTATTTAACATATTTACCCTTTAACCATGGTAAATAAAATAATTACTGATGATACTATTCATAGCATCTGAAGATAAATGTTTACTACTAACAAAATTTAGACCTTATGATTCAAATATGGAATCCATTTTTATACATTTAAGACATAGAAGATTCAGTAATTAATTTTAAAATTATTCGCATTGTTGATATTAGAAAATGGGTTTCAAAAGTTAAAAAATTGCAAAAGATTGAAATTTGTTTACACATTAATTCAATGTAAAAAAATTATAATGACACAAATTATATTAAAAAAATGAAATGTTATATTAATACTTTAAAACCATGAAATATTATAATTCCTCCATATAAATTATCTTGATGATAAATGTTGTTTTTAATTAATATATAGCTTATTTTTACTATTGATCAAAACATGAAAGTTATCTGAAAAATATCATAAATTTATCAAAAGTAAATTTTTATAACCTACATAAAAATAAAATTGTTATTTTGTCATATAAAAATTATTAATGTGTCAAAATCATAATTTAAAATGGGTTCCACATTAAGTGGTTTAAAATTAACCTTTAAAAATATGCTTTTATACATTAAATAAGGTTTTATTTATACCCTATGACTAAAATATACATTGGATGAATATAAAAAATATTTTATTAATTATTTGACACATATACATCATTAATTTCATTACCATATGTAATTAACTCAAAAATAAAAATATCTAATTGAATTATATTTTAAATAAATAATAAATAGCCAATAAATTCATAATGCATTTTCATAAGTTAGTTATAATTATTCTGACCAAAATAATAAATAGAATATAATGGTAATTTTATATTAATGGAAATTCATAGTTTGTTTAAGATAATTATTTTTTTGCAAAGAATGATAGTGAAGAATAAAAATTATTTAAAATAAAATTTCATAAAAACATCTTGGTGTTACATTCTACCCCACAGAAATAGAATTTCACCCTCAGAATTCTTCACATGGAAGTAAAAATATGATGATACCTCTACCATATCATATACTTAAATTATCATGTAGCTTCTTCTTATTTGTGGTTTCTCCACAAAAAATTAACTATGAGAGTGGTCTTGGTTCATAGAACATTTTCTCTATGATCCAGAATCTCTACCGATTGTTCTTCATATAAAAGATCTTGTTCCAGTGTTATTGAAATTCTGATATTTGTACATTGGAATGATCGGGTATGTACTTTCTCAGGAATGATACATGGATCACATCGTGAACTTGAGAGATTTTCAGTGGAAACACCAATTGGTAAGCTACCTTGCCAACATGATCCAATATTTCGAAAAGAATAATATACCTAGGTCTTAGCTTTCCCTTCTTTACAAATCTAATTACTCTCTTCCAGGGATAAATTTATAATAACACCTTATCACCCACTTCAATCCCCATGTCTTTTTGTTCAGTTGTCAGCATAATTTTTTTCGACTCCGAGCTACACTTATGTGTTGTTGAATAGATCTAACCATTTTCTGCTATTTTATCAATAAGATCAGGTCCAAATAGCTTTATTTCCACAACTTCATCTATACAAGTGTGGGTTCTGCACTTCTTTCCATAGAGGGTTTTATAAGGATCCATCTGAATACATGAGTGAAAGCTATTATTGTATGAAAATTCCACCAATGGTAGGTGTTGATACCTACCACCTTTTAAATCCATAGAAAAAGTTCCCAAAATGCCTTATAGAGTCTGAATTTTCCTCTATGATTGTCCATCTCTTGGGGGATGATAATTAGTGATGAAACATAACTCTGTATGCAGAACATGCTGAAGATATCATCATAACTAAGAGGTAAACCTTGGATCTCAATCAGAAATAACTGAAAGTGGTACGCCATGAAATCTTACCACATCCTTTATATATATATATATTTATATATATATATATATCTGGGTAAGCTGATAAAGAAGGAAATCCTCTGTAATAGCAATGAAGTGCTCCGACTTCATAAGGAGATCCACTATAACCAAGATAGGATTATAAAATTTGGATGTTTTGGGAATTATGATGACAAATTCCATAGTAATGTTTTCCACTTCCATTATGGAATGGGTAATGGTTGTAACAACCCATTACAATTATGTCTCTTTTACTTTACATGTTTACAAACCAATCATTGAGAGACATATTCAGCAACATATCTTTTCATTCCATCCCACTAGAAATACTCTTTCTTGTCCTTATACATCATTGTGCATCTAGGGTGAATAGTGAATAAAGAACTATGATCCTCCTCCAATATCTTCTTATTTAATTCTGGTATGGGAGGAACACAAACCCGGTTCATGAACCTTATTATTTCATCATAATCATGGTTGAATTAAAGAAAATTTGGCACTATATTTTTCAACTCTAAATTTCCATTCTATTTTTCTTTAATCATCACTTGTTTAGATTGTTGAACATTCATTTGAGAATTAGAATATTTCTCCCCATATATTAAAATATCAATATCTATCCTTTGAAAATCCATAAATATTTTATCTTTCATGATCCTCATCATTGATAATCTATCATGGTCATTTTGACCCAAAGCATCTACCAGCTTGTTCGCTTTCCAATGGTCGTAAAATATCAAGCAGTCGTAATATTTAATAAACTCAACCCATATTATTTGGTTCATATTCATATCCTATTGTTTTAAAATATAGTTTAAACTTTTATTATTAGTATAAATATCACACATTTTATTGTAAAGACAATTCTTCAATATTTTAAATTCAAAGATTACCACAGTTAACTCCAAATCATGAGTTTGGTAATTTTGATAATGTATTTTCATCAATCATGATGTATAAGAAATAACCATATCATTTTTCATTAGAACACACCACCTCTTCTTTTTAAATTCCTAATTGTAGATCACAAACCATTCTCTACTACAATGTAGTGTCAGAACACGTTGATCAGATAACCATATTTTATGATCTTTGAAATTAGCTTCACATATCTCTGTCCAAACAAACATAACACTTTTCCGATTAAACAAGGTGAGTTGATTAAATAATAAAGAAAAATATTTCACAAAACTTCAATAATATCTATCCAAACAAAGAAAATATCATATCTTCTTTATTGTTATTGGTCTTGTCCATCTTTCAATGACCTCTGTTTTTGCATTATCCACAGATATCCCCTCTAATGAAGTTATATGACACAAAATTGAAACTCTATGAAGTGAAATATCACACTTGGTAACTTTTAAATAAAATTCTCATTTATCAGGGTCTTCAGTACAATTAACAAGTGATCATCATGTTCTTCCTTGAACTATGAATAGACAAGAATGTGATCTCAAAAGACTACAAAAAAATTGATCAAGATATTCTATAAATACTATATTAATTATATCTATGAAGAAACAAGGAGAACTACTTAGACCAAAAGGAATCACTATAAATTTATTGTTTCCCTTCCATGTATGTAATGCCATCTTTGGTATAATGTCCTTTTTAACCTTTAATTGATGATACCCTAAAATAAGATCAATCATGGGAAAGTATCTACCTCTTTGTATTTGGTCAAATAAGTCATCAATTTGTGGGAGAGGATAATTTTTTCTTCATAGTTATGTTTTTATGTTCTCTATAATCAACGTAGAGTATCACTAATCCATCTTTCTTCCTAACAAACAATAGAGGTTCTACCAATGGAGACACACTAAGGAATATGAATCCCTCATCAATATTATCTTGAAGTTTCTTTTTCAGTTCATAAAACTCAATTGGGGTCATTTTATATGGTGTCTATGAAATAGGCATCACACATGGTATGAGTTCTACAGAAAACAACACTTCATGATTAGGTGGAAGAACTGGAAAAACCATCTGTAATACTACATAATAAACAAGTAAAATGGGCGTATTATTAATTTTCATTTTATCCCCAACCATTTTTGATAAATAAAATTAATTAATAGGAATCAAGACCCACAATATAAAAGAAATTTTTACCAAAAGGAGATATTCATCCTTACAATTATAAATTATCATAGATTTATCTAGAATATGAAATGTGACATTCATTATTTGGAAATTGTTATGAGGTCCATATAATGAAAGCCAATAAATTTCATGAATCACATCAAATTAAATTATAGGAAGGATCACAAGATTCAGAGGATGTACTTTCCCACAAATATCAATTGAAGAAGAATTGTATACTTTTTCCATGACTTTTGTACCATTAAGAGTTGTTAAATATAAATTAACATCTAATTATTTAGGTAATATGAATATATAAATAGAAAATTAATTAGAAATAAAATAGTAAGTGGATCTGTAATGGCCCGACCCCAGTTACACAGAGTTGGTGCGTTATTGCATAACATTGGCATGATCACAAGGAAATCAAGTCCTGAAAGACCGATCAATTTTGTATCCTTTAAAATACAAGATATATTCATAAGTTTTAAATTAAATTTAAAATGAAAAACTACAAAAACATTGTCTCCATAGGACAAAAAAATCTCATCTCAGTTTATTTCTGTATTTTAGTCACAAAATACTTCTTCACATCATGGGATAAATAAAACATAGAAAGGGGTGAGTTTAAATGCTCAGTTGCGGTAATCAATACGGTGGAAGATAAAAAAAATATTAATCGTGGTAAATAATTGAAAACACATGCCTTTACTAATGATAAGCAAGAAAACTTTTATGGAAGGAATCTGAGCTGAGTAAATAATTCAATAATACAACATAATCATGGGTATTCTATTAGTTGAATGACTACATGAACAATCAATATTATTTTCATAATGAGGGAATGTATAATGTCGAACATTCTAAAACATTTTTTCAAGGCCTCGTCCAAGACATCTAAAAATTATTATGTCCTCAGACAATTCCATGTCTAATTGTCTCATGAGACCTATCGATGCATCAAGGAGCTATAGCAGGCTCCACCCTTCAGTAACTAAGTCCACTACATTCTTCATATTAAAATGTTGAAATATAACATATAAATTCGAATTAAAACTAGCATATGATGTTTCAATACATTAACCATAAACAATGAAAGGTATAAAAATAGCACATCGAAAGTCAAACATATCATCAAAACTATCAATACAATATAGAAGCTTTGAATCATAATAAATGAACTGCAAATAAAGTTAAAAACCATTAAAGGATGTTGACATAGATGAAATCAAAACCTTTTTTTAGAGAAATATATCATTCTATTTTGAAATCATTTAAGAGTCACATAATTATGAACAAAACATTTATTATAAAAAATATTCTTATAAGAATGTATGGGAAGCTTCGACGGTGTTATAACGGCGGAAAATATCCAGACCTGCAGAATAAGTTAAAAAACATTCTTACCTTATTTTTGTCGAAATGGTCATAAAGTACCTTGTTTAGAAAACAACAGAAATATTACTTTTAGAACATATAAGGTCAAATAAGGGTATAAATTACTCCATCCCATTGTCTAGTAATTAGTAAAAAGTGTTTTGAAATATATTTTATGATACATGGATGTTGATGATAAAGAGGTCCTAGTAGATTATTATGTATAAACAACCTCAGATAATGAAGTGATTGTAAAATAAACCATTACCTTGTAATTTTCCTGGGTCAAGGTCAGGTTAACATCCTTTATAATGGAGAAATAAGTTTTATTAAATTATACAATAATAATTAATATGATATCATATATGATCCTTTATCATTGCTTTGTTAATAATATCTTTGTATTATCGTCCTTTCGGGTGTTAACTGATTCGTTTTCCTTCATATGATTTGTTACATAAATAATGTTTGTTATTTATAGGATGTATCTTATTAATTTTATAAATTATATTAAGTCCTTAAACATTATTTTTATTCATCTAATGAAAATTAGTCTTGATTGGATACGATTGGGAATGAAACTCATCGCGTCCGTGGAGACGGTAATCCGTACGTACGCACGAGCGACAATAAAATTATTTTTAAATTATAATAATTTATAATTTGATGCTATATAATGTATATATAATCATTATCATGTAATATTTATTATTTACATCAATTATACATCATTATTATACCCATAAAAATAATAATGTTTTGAATAACAATTTCACCAAGACGTAGAGACGGTAATCCGTACGTACGCACGTATGGTGACTTGTCATTCAAAGGATGGATAGAATAATGAATATGGTATTACCATATTTATAATAACATCATAGTATATATATGATACTAGATTTTTTATTTTAGAATATAAACAACAAATAACGTGGAAGTGAAAGAAGAAAAGAACTTGAAATACGTGATGAAATATTTACCTCTTCTTCGAGTTATTCGATTTTATTTGATCAAATTGACTTCATAGGTTGGAATTATGACTAATGTAAGACCACTAGGCTAAAGGTACTAAATTTTAGAGGGTATTTTTGTAGGTAATTTCTGAGAAAAATGGCTTTGAAGGTGTGAATTAGAGAGAAGGGGGAGTTCCCTTTTATAAGAGGGGTGAGGGGAACCTTAGGAAAAATGTAATGTATTATTTTATAATAAATACATATTAGGTTTATAATGGATCCAAATTGATTTATTTCTAGGATAAGGTGTTAAGGTTTTGAAAACAACTCATCCAATAGTTTTTATATAGGTTTGGGTCACTATATTGGCCTTATCATTTAGATTTAACTCTTAGTTAATTAGTTTGTTATTTACCATGTCTCTTTGTATTTTTATATTATATAGTTAATAAACATACTATAAACTGCTAAGAGATCCCTAAAAGGTTAATTAATGATATACCTATCATTATATATGTCTTTTGGGATAACTGTTGATTTTTTAAAATATTATGTCAATTAATAATATAATATTTTTTTAAATCACTTTTATGTCAATTTTGACACTATTTAATAATTGATTTTTTTAAAGTCCTAAAAACCTTATTAATTCGAAATAAATTTAATTAATCAATCCTAAAATGTCATAATAACCAAGAGAATTTGTGTATGGCATCAAAACGTTCAATGTATATTTATTTTAAGATTTATAATACCATTTATTTGATTAATTCATTAATAAGTTAAATACTTCATCATCATTGTGTCATAAATAAATATAATTATTCAATGTCTAACAATTATAAATAAAATTACATTATTTAGGAAATTTTTTTATATTTTTAATTTATATTTATAGTCAACTTGATAACCTATATAACCATATGTAAAACTGTTTTAATAAAGGATATATGCTTATGTCATTTTGGTATTTATTTTTACTTAATTAATATAAACTATCATTATCACTTATTAGTGGCTTTATGGGGTCCCATAATCAACCGAAGGATATCCATGATAAGACATGTATCATCCAATATGGTTAGGACACATGTTAGGGCAATTTAAAATTATAATAATACAATTTTTTAACCACATATACTTGATTTACCCCTTTGACCATGGTAAATAAAATATTTACCGAAATAATTATTTGAAATGTCTATAAATTAAAGTTACCTATTAAAAAAATTTTAACCTCCTGATTTTAAATATGGAATAAATTTTTCTAAATTCAAAACACAGAAGCTTCATAAATTAACTTAAAATTAATTACTGTTGTCAAAACAAAATGCGTTTTTATGAAATAATAACCATCAAAAGATTGACTCTTGTTTATAACCAGTTTAAATGTGAAATTATACCTATTTACCTAAATTATATTAATTGATAAAGATATAAACCAATTACGTATTAAAACCACAAAAATGTATAATTCAAACTATAAATTATTTATATTAAAAAAGTTGTTTATAATTAAAATTTCATATTTTTCACTATTCATATAATTATGAAAGTTTTCAAAAAGTACAAAAAACATTTATCCTAAGATAATTTTTATATTCTGAATCCAAAAATAAAGTATATTTTAAATGATAATATTTGTAAAATTATAAAATGTAGGTATTACTATTTATAACGGTTCCTTTGATTGGTCGGGGTGTGTTAGAATGTAGAAGTTGTGTAAAATGCAAACTATTGAATTAATCAAAGGAAAATGTTTCATGGAAGCTTGGGGTGTTAAATTCTCTCCTACATCAAATAATTTAATCCTCAAAATTTCATGAATATTGCTGCATAAAAATAATCGGGTGGTTCTTCATCATATGTTCCTCATTCTCCCACGCTGTCTCTTCCATTTTAATGTTTCTCCATAGAACATTTACCAGAAGAGTCGTCCGGTTTCTCAATACTTGTTCTCTGGCATCAAGAATCCTGACGGGCTCTTCGCAATAAGAGAGATCGGGTTCCAATTCAAATTCTTTATTAGTGAGTACATTCATTGGGTCAGGCATGTATTTTCTCAATAGAGATATGTGTAACACATTGTGATCTTTGGAGAGACATTGTGCCATTTCCAACTTGTAAGAAACAATACCAAATCGGTATAGAATTTCAAAAGTTCTGTTGTACATGGGACTTAATTTTCCCTTCTTACTAAAATGTGTAATACCATTCCATGGAGATACCTTCAAGAAAACATGATCTCTTTCCTGAAATTTCAAATCCTTTCTTTGGTTATCAACATAGCTCTTCTGCCTACATTGAGCTTCATTGATGTTGGGTTGGATTACATTCAACTTTTCCATCATTTCCTCTACATGTTTTGGGCCTACAAGTTTTCCTTCACCAACATTATATCAACAGGTTGGTGTGAGACATCTTATTCTGTATAACGCTTCATATAGTGCCATCTGAATACTTTATTGGAAGATATTTTTATAAGAAAATTTTACCTAAGGTAAATATTGATCCCACATACATTGAAAGTCAATTGAGTAAGACATCAACATGTCTTCTATGTTTTGAATAGTCTGTTCTGATTGACCATCAGATTGATGGTGGTAGGCAGCGCTCAAATGAAGTTCATTATCCAGGGCTTTCTGAATACTTTTCCAGAATTATAATGTAAAATGGGGATCACGATCAGAAACAATCGATAGGGGTACTCCATGAAGTCTCACAACTTCATTAATATATAGTTTTTTAGACATTCAAGTGGGAGATAATCTCTTATAGAAAGAAAATGTGCTGAATTAGTAAGATAATTAATAATGAAACATGTTGCATCGTTCATTCTATAATTATTTGGTAGTCCCTTGACAATGTCCATCATAATATTATCCCATTTCCACTGAGGTATGGGAAGAGGTTGCATGACTCTTCTAGGTTGTTTCCTTCCAGCATTCACTTAGTGAGAAACCATAAATCTTGACAAAAAATCAGCAATCCCACTCTTCATGTTGTCCCACCAAAAATGTTCCTTCAAATCATTATACATCTCAGTGCTACCAGGGTGTAGATAGAAATTGGAACTATGAGAATCATCCAACAATTACCTTTCTAGATCAGGTATATTGGGAACACAATACACTACTGGAAAACTAACCTATACCAACGGTTTGGAACCATTGGTATAGGCCTCCAAACCATTGGTATAGCCTAAGACAATGTTTTGGAGGACCGTTGGCATGTAAGTCATGGGTACATATAATATGTAAATCTATACCAACGGTTCCATAAAACCATTGGTATATATATTTCCAAAAAAAACATTCGCTGGGATTTGATCCTCGGTCCTCCAGTTTATCATTTAATGACCTAACCACTAACCTAACATGACTTTTTTGAACATAATTTCATAAATATATATATTTATTATCATAATTATTTTAAATTTTTATTTATAGAATGTTCCCATTAAGAAGATCTGATAAAAAATGAAAGGACCAATACCAACGGTTGTCAAAACCGTTGGTATAGGTCCCTGGATTCTGGAAGTGATGTTGATATATTGGGGGCCTTTCCCAATGGTTTGGGAAAACCATTGGGAAATCCTACCCTTTCCCATCGGTTTGGCCAAACTGTTGGGAAAGGTGGCCACAAAGTGGACCTTTCCCAATGGTTTGGGCAACCCCTTGGGAAAGCCTACCCTTTCCCAACGGTTTGGCCAAACCGTTGGGAAAAGTGGCCACAAAGTGGACATTTCCCAACGGTTTGTCCAAACATTTTGGAAATCCTAAACTTTCCCAATGGTTTTGGAAAACCATTTGGAAAAGTGGCCACAAATTGGGATTTCCCAACGGTTTGCCCAAACAATTGGGAAAGGGGGTATAGAAGTGTTGGGAAAGGTCAGATTTCTAGTAGGGATTTCTCTTCCCAAATTTCAAAATTCATTCTTCATTCACAAATTCACTCAATCTCCCATCATTCATAGCTTTAATGTTCTTTTGAAACTTTTCATCATCGATCTAAGAACTCTTTATCCTTTCTAGTAAAGATTTTTTTGAAACCATTTGAAAATATATTGATGTTTCAACTTCCATGGTTATCCCAATGTCTAACATTACAAAATCCTTTTATATAGGATCTATTTAATCTCTTATCTTGTTTAGAACTCCCTGATTCTCTCTGCTAAAAGCATCTACTACCTTATTTGCCTTCCATGGGTGGTAGTGTATGGTTAAATCATAATCTTTAAGTAGTTCAACCCATATCCATTTCCTCATGTTGAGTTCTTTTTGTGATAAACTATACTTCAAACTCTTGTGGTCGTTAGATATATAATTTTTTTTACCATAGATATAATGTCTCCATATCATCAAAGCAAAAATTATAGCTACTAACTCAATTCATGACTAGGATATTTTTGGTCATTAATTTCTAGATGTCATTATGCATAGGAAATAACAATATTATTCTGCATAAAGACACAATCATGTCCTTTCTTTGAAGAATCACTATAAATTACAAACCTATCATTCTCTGATTGTAGAGTTATGATGGAGCATTGACTAATCTTCTCTTCATTTCATTGAAACAATCATGAAACTTATAACAAACTCTCATTCCCTTCAAGCATTTACTAGGATGATTTTTTCCACAGTTATCACATATGGGAAAATCCTTCTCTCCCCACTTCCCATTATCCATCTTTTTTATATACCATCCTTTTATTATCTTTCTTCCCTTCAAATCCATTAGACTCGGAGTATTATTTTAATTATTTTATTAATGCATGATAATATTTAATCTAATGTTGAGAATACATGGGAGACTATTTACCTTCTAAATGTTGGATTAATAAAATAAAAGATATGATCCTTCTTACTTTTTGGATCATATGTATTGCTGGAGTTCTCTGTCCTTCTACAAGGTAGCATTTTTAATCAACGACATAAATTAGATTAGTTTACGAATCGTAATATATAATTACAAAATTGTAAAGCACTTAACATAAATTGAACAGTTTATGGATATAATCCATAATCATAATAATGTTTTCTTTTTGATTTACATTATCAAAAATCCTTCATAATGTTTGTAAAGAAAATGAAAATTATCCTATGCATATCCCCAAGGAGTGTCGTAACAATGAGTGAAGTAGGGCCCATTTTCATGCACCAGTTCTCGTTTGAGTCAACCTCAAAGTAGTTTTTTCGAGTTTTACCCCTATGTACATATATTTCAGAGCCGCATCTACCTGCTCGTATCCAGACAGAGATTCATTTCTTGTAAAAATCAAAAAATCTCTACAATACCAAAATTCTAGGAAGATCTTCAATACTAATCCTCAAATTCTATCTTAGGTCTATGTGCTATAATCAGAGTTTATCTAAATATAGTTTCCAAGGTTTTTACTAAACTTCCTCTGATACCCGATATAACGCCCTGACACCACTTACCCAGAGTTAGTGCATTATTACATAACATTGGCATGATAACAAAGAAATCATGACCTGAAAGACCGATCTGTTTAGTAGCCTTGAAAATATTAGATACATTTATAAGTTTTACATTACATTATAAAATGAAAAACTGCAACAACATTGTATCAATATACCACACTCATCTTCGCTCAGACTTTCCCTACTTTTCAGTCATAAAAAAATTCCTCCCAACCTGGGAAAAATAAAACATCAAAAGGGGAGAGATGAAATGCTTAGTAAGGGTAATCAATACATTAAAAGATAATATAAATATTAAGCATGGTGAATAATTGAAAACACATGCCTTTAAAAATAATAAACATGAACACTTTTAAGGAACAAATATGATTTGATTAAATAATCCATAATAAAACATAATCATGAGAATTATAATAGTTGAATGACCACATGAACCATCAATATTATTTTCATAAAGAGGGAATGTATAATTCCATACATTCTGAAACATTTTGTCAAGGCCTTAGCCAAGACGTCTAAAAATGATTGAGGCCTCGGCCAAAACCATATATAAAATTGGGAATGTCCTCTGCTAATTATAGGTATAGTTTTCTATTGAGACTATCAATGCATCAAGGAGCTATAGTGGGCTCTACCCATCACTTACTAACTCCACTACATTCTTCATATGTAAATGTGGAAATATAACATAAGCATTCGTATTCAAACTAGAATAAAAAATGTCAATACATTAACCATAAACCATTAATGGTATAAAAATAGCACATCCATAGTTGAAAATATCACCAAAACCATTAATCCAATATAGAAGCTTTGTATCATAATAAATCAACTTCAAATAAACTTAAAATCCATCAAAGGATATTGACATAGAAGAAATCAAAACCCTTTTTAGAGAAATATCTCTTCCTATTATTAAATAATTTAAAAGTCCAAAAATTATAATGAAAACATTTATTTTGAAAAATATTCTTATAATCTTGTAAGGGAATCTTTGAAAATGTTATAACGGTGGTAAAAAGTCACACTCGCTGTATAAGTTAAAAAAATTGTAACCTTAATTTTGTCGAAAAGATTATAAAGTGACTTGTTTGGAAAACGTCAAAAAGATACCTTTTAGAACATATAAGGTAAAATAAGGGTATAAATTACTTTACCTAATTTTCTAGTAAATAGTGAAAAACGTTTTGAAATACATTTTAAGAAATGTGGATGTGGATGATAAAGATTTCAGAGTAGATAATTACATATAAACAACATTGGATAATAAAGAGATTGTAGAATTAACCCTTACCTTGTAAATTTTCTTGGTCGAGGGTAGGTTAACCTCACGTATAATGGTGAAATAATTGTTATTAAATTATACAATAATCATTAATATGATATCATGTATGATCTTTTATAATTGGTTTGTTAATAATATCTTAGTATTATCATCGTTTCGGATTTTAACTGATTTGTTATCCATTATATAATTTTTTACACACGTAATGTTTGTTATGGATATGATGTATTTTATTTATATTCATAATTATATTAAGTCCTTAAAATTATTTTTAATCATCTAATGAAATTGGTCTCTAATGGATACGATGGGGAATGAATCTCATCGTGTTCGTGGAAACAACAATCTATACCTACGCTCGAGTGACAATATCATTATTTTGATATTAAAATAATATATAATTGGATGTTATATCATATATAACTAATAATTATCATGTTATATTTATTATTCACATCAATTAAACATCATTATTATAACCTTGAAAATATTAATGTATTGAATAACAATTACACCATTACGCGGAGACGGTATGTCGTACGTACGCACATATGGTGGCATTTCATTCAAAGGATGGGTAGAATAATGAATATGGTTGTACCATATTTATAATAACATAACATTATATATAAGACACTGGAGTATTTGTATTCTAATAGAAAAAAAAATAAAGAGAAGTTAAATAAGAAAAGAACTTGAAAGAGGTGATTAAATATTTACCTCTTCTTCGGGTTCTTCCTTTTGATTTGATCAAAAGGGCTCCATAGGATGGCTTTCTGACTAAATAAAGGAATCCTGGATAAAGGTAGGAATGTTACAGGGTATTTGGGTAGGTTTTGGCCGAGCCAAATAGCTTTGATGGTGTGAATTAGAAAGAAGGGGGAGTGCCCTTTTATAAGAGGGGTGAGGGGAACCTTAGAAAAAACCTAAAGTATTTTTCTATAATAAATTCATATTCGGTTTATAATGGCTCAAAATTAAATTTTTTAGAGGATAAGGTGGGAATGAGTCTAAAACCTCTTAACCAAGTGTTTTTATACAGTTTTGGGTCACTATATTAAACTTATCTTTTATATTTAACTATTAGTTAATTAGTTTTACATTTACAATGTCTCTTTTTATTTTTTTATTATATGGTTAATAAACTTACTATAAACTGCAAAGAAAACCCCAAGTGGTTCATTAATAATATTAATATCATTATATAAGTTCATTTTATTATCCTCATTTTTTAAGAATATTATATCAATTAATAATATAATATTTGTTTCAAAAAACTATTTTATGTCAATTTTGACAGTATTTAATAATTTATTTTTGATATAGTCCTAAAAACATTATTAATTTGAAATAAATTTATTTAATCAAACTAAACATGTCATATTAACCTAGAAAATTCGTGGATGGGATCAAAAGTTTCTAATTATATTTATTTTGACATTTATAATACCATTTATTTGATTGTTTCATTAATAAGGAAAACTCTGCATCATCATTGTGTCATAAATAATTTTAATTATTCAATGTCTAAAAATTATAAATAAAATACCATTATTTATGTAATCTTATTATATTTCTAATGAATATTTATGGTATAAGAGATAACATATATAACCTATGAAAATTTTATTTTACTATAAGATATATGCTTTTGACATTTTTGTATTTTCTTTAACTTAATTAATATAAATTGACATTATCACTTACAAGAGGCTCTATGGGGTCCCAAAATCATCTCAAGGATTCTCATGGTCGGAAATGTATTAGAAAATTGGGTTAGGACACATGTTAAGGTAATTTAATATTATTATAATATTATTTTTAACCTTATTTAATTTTTTTACCCCTTTGACCATGGTAAATTAAAGATTTACCGAAGTAATCATTCAAAATGTTTATTAATAAAAGTTACATATTTACACAATTTTAACCTCATGATTCTATTTATGGAATCAATTTTCTAAATTCCAATCAAATAATCACAGAAATTAATTTAATATTTATTATCATTGTCATAACAAAAGAGCGTGTTTTTAAGAAATAATAACAATCAAAATATTGACACTTGTTTATGTCCAGTTTAAATGTGAATTTATATCTAACGACCTAAATTATAATAAATAAAAAAACATAATCTAATGATATATTATAGCCACTCATATGTATAATTTAAAATTATAAATTATTTCTATTGAAGAAGTTGTTTTTAATTAAATATTGTATTTTTCACTATTCATCAAATTATGAAAGTCATAAGAAAAATACAAAAAAATTATCCTAAGATAATTTTGATATTCCAAATCAGAAAATGAAGTCTATTTTGAAAGATTAAATTTGTAAAATTTTAAAAGTGGGTATTATTATTCATAACAGCTACATTGATTGGTTTTGGTGCATTAGAATTTCGAAGTTGCGTGAATTGCAAGCTATTGCATTATTCTAAGGGAAATGTACCGTGGAATCTTGGGGAGTTACAAGATCCATAATCAAATAAAAAAATTTCTACTTTATATTTTATTGTAATTTTACCATTCAACACTTCATTATTGTACTCCATGTCACCGATAGTAATTGAGTGTGACTTTCCTTTGTCCTTTACATTAAGAGTTTGTTGACGACCATCGTCATCAATAACACATGGATTAGGGCATTGATTGGAATAATGATCTATTTCCATGCACATGTAACATTGTAGTGCAGGAGGTGAATTATGTGTAGCCTTTTTATGGTTTTCATCATTTTAAAAACTTTTCCCATCACTTTTGCATTAAGTATCCCGATGCCCATCTATTCGGAAAATAAAGCATTCAATAGTCTCTTTAAGACAATTCACTCCATGTTTCATTCCACACATTCAGCATAAGAGAAAAATCATCTTATTTTTAGTGTGGTATTTATTTCTTCCATTGAATTGCATTTTCCTCTTTATATAAAACCCATATGATCGATGGGTTACTAAAATCTTCATCTCAACCTTGAGAGAACATTGAAAAATTTCCGCATATCCACTGAATTTTCTTATCAATAATTCCCTTTCAGATACATTGTTTTAATACACAAAATAATATGTCAATATTACTCTAAGGTTGGATAATAATTCCCGATGTGTACGTTGCATGTTTTTAAAAAAAATTCATAGATACAAATGGATTCATTGTCATATTTCTTAAGTTCAAGGAACTCCTTCTCTATATTTGTTCGAAGAATATGAGGAAGGTATATATTGAAAAATAAGTTGTTCAACTCCTCCCATTCCATGGACTCAATTTCATCTATTTTTCACATATTATTGATATGATTGCCCCATTGATCAGCTTCACCTTTCAAACTATTTAATACTAATATGACTTTATCATGTTCAGATCAATGTAGAACTAATTTTCCTTTGTAGTGGTATTGATCCATTATTCGACCACTAATGGATCAGAAGACCGACTGAATGAAGGTTGAAAATATCTCAAAGAGGATTCAATATTATTTTTCTCCCTCATTTGATCTTTAGGAATACCAAAATGATTAATATATTGAGAAAATTTTGTCATCATGGACACACTATTTTTCATTCTATCTCCAATATAATTTTGTTTCCCATTGATAATATCATTGCATTTAACATCGCATACAACATTAATGTGGTTCCTTCATGTTCCAACCACTGAATAAAACTATGTAGTATAGTGTGAGAAACACTAATCTAAATAGGAAATCAAAATAAAAAGATTAAAATATCAATTTAATGCACTGTATGTATTACACAAGGTTATTCATAGACATTTATAAAACACTAGAATTGTATCTTACACATATAAATATCCTTAATGATTTATCATCCTAGTATTCAATTGTTAACTATACTTTTCATCTGATAGCAAATATACAGAACAATTCTTTATGTACATTGATATCACTTCAGAATTGAATTACATTTATTATAACATATTAAATAACCATGATAGAACCATATAGGTATATTGTCTTTAGAAATTGTGAAATATAAAAAATGGTTTCGAAAATATTTACATTGTCTCCTATTTATTTCATCATAACTATAATAATATTTGGAATATAATACAAAATACCCTTCTTCATTACCTAGGGAAAATAAACATATAAAATGGTGAGGTAAAATTATCTATTAGGGTAAAACAAGTAAATATCAATCATATCATATTCATAAGAACATAACATTTGATAATCTTATCTAGCATAAAAAGTTCACAATTTCATGTCCTGGGATAAATCATTAAAGTTCAATATAATCTTAATAGTCATAACATATGGAATGAATTTTTTTCCATACATACATAATTGTAGAAAATCATTTCATATTATTCATGGCTCTTTATTAAGACCATCAGAATAGACCTATACCATTACTGAACTGAGTTCACTCCTCATTCCATCCATGTATTATTGAACCATATTTACTTTCCATTCTATCTATATCTATCTCATGAGATATGGATCATTACCCAATTTATTGGTGGTTTATATAGGTCTCACAAATCTCAAAATGAAACTTTTTTTACTGGTTCCACAAAAACATAGCATCATTCACGATGTCATAACCCATGAAATCAAATGGGGGTTTTAATCATCATTCCATCTGTTGACCTCACCTGTTTTGATAATCTCAATCATGTATTCATATGTGTTGAAAATCCCAATTATGTTTTCATTCTCTATGATATTTTTAAGTATCATTGATCTATACTTTAATTCTTTCAAATCTGTGATCAAACCAATAATAATTTTTAAAATAGTCTTTGGAATATGTTAATCCTCATTTATCCATGTTCATACAAGTTAAATTGATTCTAACACAATCGGATGTGTTCTGCATAAAACAGATAAGTAATCTGCCTATAGCTACTGATAAAGAGCTACTAGTACCCAGTCTACCGATAGACTTAGTCTACCGATAGACAGAGTCACCGATATACTTAAACATAGAGCTACCGATGTGCTTATAAATGTAAGCTACTGACTTACAGACAGCTACCGATACAAACATAGAGCTACCGGTGTAAGTATAAATAGCTACCGATGGAATAAGAGTCACCGATGGACGAAGCTACTGACAGACTCACAGCTACCGACGCATGGAGCTACCGACGCATGGAGCTACCGACGCATGGAGCTACCGACGCATAGAGCTACCGACGCATGGAGCTACCGACACATGGAGCTACCGACACATGGAGCTACCGACGCATGGAGCTACCGATAAACAAAGTCACCGATACAAGAATATAACCAACCGACGCATAGAGCCACCGATAGAGTCAAAGCAACTAATGAAATTGAGCTATCGATGTCCAAGCTACCGATGCTGATTACCTACCGATCACTCGACTCACTGTTTGAATTTCTTTATTTATATTTATTTAATCTATCCAACGGTCATATCATGTACATTTTAATGATTTGTCAAATATCTGATAAAGGTTGTCGGATGTCAGGAACCCGTACCTCGTACCTACAGAAAGGAAATCTTTTCTATCTCCTGTTGCCCGTGAGATAAATACGAGAAGACTACGCTGCCCAACGAGAAGAGTGTGGTGGATGGAATATACCAGAAACAAAAGAACGAGAAGAATCAAGAAGCTCATAGACAATCAAGCATACTCGAGAAGTGTTCTGTGCATATAAGAAGAACACTGAAGAACTTCAACCACTACATTTTCACTGTCTGTGAACCTGGAGCATACGACACTGTGTTTCTCAAACAGAACGGAGAAGAGGACTCAGACTCACTTCTGATCGAATCCAAAGGAGTCCAGAGCTACACTGAAATCACCAGAACCATTTCTAAACTCTACATCTCTTGTTCTGTGATTTATTATTATACTTTTCGAGCAGTGTGTGTTATCTGCTGTATCTAACACATACACTGTCTCCTGCACTTAAACTGGAGGATTTGTAAATCCTTACCAAATTCTTGCATTCCTTCTTTCCCACGAATAACAGTGGTAGAGGTCATGTGTGACCTGGACAGCTGGTTGCTGTTGTACTGTTTCCCACGGAGAACAGTGGTAGAGGTCTTGGACCTGGACAGTTGTAAACTGTTGAACCCCGATCCAGGGTGTGGATCATTTTCATATAAACTTTTGAGAGGACTAAGTCTCAGCTTGAGACTGAACCTCTTGGTTACATTTGTTGTGCCATCTCTTTCAAAGTTTTATTCCGCTGCTAATCACTTTAAAACCAATATTGTTTTAATGTTACTTTGATAATTAGATTAGAAAGTGTTTATGTTAAGTGTAGATTAGTAAGTTAGTTTCAAAAGATAATCACACACTCCTGTGTTGATTAACTGGGAATTAATCAATCCCTTGAGAATCTAACAGAACCTCTACTTTAATATAAATTCACTACAGTTTAATTTATTATTTTATTTGGGGGTATTTAAGACAGTGTTTTTAAATATAGAAATTTTAATTGGTACTCAATTCACCCCCCTCTTGATTAAACCACTCCGACCAACACTTGGTATCAGAGGATCGAAAATACTCTCTAAAAGAACTCTTCTTTTGAACTGTGATTTTAGTTGTATTTTAACATTCTTAAAATTTCTGTTATATCTAAATTTTTATCTCTTTAAAATTTTCTCATCATGGACAATAGACTTGAGGGTGCTGCTACTAACCGGCCACCTTTCTTCAATGGAACTAATTATGCTCAGTGGAAACTGAAAATGAAAATTCATCTAGAAAGCATAGGTTTTGATATTTGGACTGCTATTGAATCAGAATACAAAATTCCCACTACTGCTAGATCTACTTGGGATGAACCTATAAAGACTACTTACAATAACAACTGCAAAGCTATGAATGCCTTGTACTGTGCTCTAGGAGATGAAGAGTTTAATAGAATTTCTTCTTGTAAAACTGCATATGAAATTTTGGATACCTTAGCTGTTTCTCATGAAGGAACAACGAATGTTAAAGAAATGAGATTGAACACTTATACTATCAAGTATGATAATTTTAAAATGAAGCCTGACAAACCCATTTCTGACATGTATCTCAGGTTCAATGAAATTTTCAATACAATGATCTCACTGGGAAAGGATGTCTCATC
Organism: Viscum album; assembly: GCA_963277665.1. Taxonomy (NCBI): domain Eukaryota; kingdom Viridiplantae; phylum Streptophyta; class Magnoliopsida; order Santalales; family Viscaceae; genus Viscum; species Viscum album. The sequence continues at coordinate 1,811,419,792 of OY728164.1, read as the reverse complement.
GAAGGAACAAATTATGAGAATTTTGAGATGTCTACCGGATAGATGGAGAGGCACATCTGTCTCAATCAGAGAATCATGTGACATTTCTACTCTACCTGTCAAGGAACTAATTGGCAAGCTGATGATGTTTGAAGAAGAGCTTAAAGTGAATAAAGAGGAAGAAAATGAACCTCCAAGAAAGTCTGTCGCTTTCAAATCTTCAACTTCAAAGAATAAGGACAAAGAAAAGCTTCAAGCTGTAGTTGAAAGTTCAAGCTGTGAAGACAGTGAAAGTGATTCTGACAGTGATGCTGAGATGGCTCACATAGCTAGAAGATTTAAGAAATTTTATAGGAAAAAGAAGTTCTTCAGAAAAACAAATTATAAGGGTAAGTATGATCACCAAGGTAAATGGAAAAAGGATTGGAAGAAGAATGACAAATCAGATGATGTTGTCTACTATGAGTGCAAGAGAAATGGACACATTAAAGCCGATTGTCCAAAGCTGAAGTATAAAAAGAAATATGAATATAAGGACAATAAGTTTAAGAAATCCATGAAGGCTACTTGGAGTGCTTATGAGGATATCTCTACTGAATCTGAAAGCTCTGAAACTGAACACAAAAATAAGGTAAACATGTGCTTTATGACAAACACTTCTTAGGTAACTGCTGAAACTCCTGCTTTAAATTATTATTACTCTGGAGATAATGCAGAATCTGACTCTGATTCTGGAACAATGTCTAAAAATGAATTGTTTGAGTACTGTGATATGCTGGAAGAGACATGTAATGAACTTATGGATAAATACAAGTCATTAAAGAAACATCATGCTCTCACCACTATAGTTAAAACCGAACTCACTATTGAAAAAGAGAAAAATGCTCAACTGTTACAAGAAAACACTGAACTGAAACTATCTAATGAGAAACTCAAGAAAGACTTAGAGAAGTTCACCAATGGCAAAAATACACTAACACGGATGCTAGGAAAGCAAATAGCACCTAAATATACTACTGGTATAGGATACCAACCTGGACAAAGGAAAATTGCCAAAACTAGATTCATTTCTAAATCTGGACAGAATGAAGGTAATTCTGGAACTTCATTTGCTTCAACCAGTTATATACATAGCTATGGATCTAATAAAGTTTATCTTTCAAATCATGTCAATTCTACAAATTATATGAGACCCATTAGAAAAATATGGGTACCTAAAGTGTTATTGGCTAACCTATCTAGACCCAAGAAAATCTGGGTACCAAAGTCATTTCCTGTTTAAATCTATTTTGTAGGAGACCTGCTTGAAGATCTTTCACAAGAAGATATGGTATTTAGACAGTGGGTGCTCAAGGCACATGACTGGAGATTATTCTTGTTTCAAGAGTTTAATAAAAGTTGATGGAGGCTTTGTCACCTTTGGTGACAACTCTAAAGGAAAAATCATCGTCCTAGGCCAGATTGGTAACACTAATTCAATTTTGATTTCTAAAGTTTTATTTGTTGATGGCCTTAAATACAATTTATTAAGTATTTCTCAGTTATGTGATGATGGTTTTCATTTTAAATTTGAAAATGATTCTTGCAAAGTTTTTAATTCTAAGAATGTTTTGGTATTTTTTGCCTTAAGAAATGAAAATGTTTATGCTGTTAATCTGAATTCTTTAGCTAAGCAGAATATTACATGTTTGAATGCTTTCCATAAAGAATCTTGGCTATGGCACAGAAGATTGGGACATTGCAACATTCACTCACTTAGAAAACTCTCTAGAAAAAACCTAGTTAGAGACCTACCTAAATTAGAATTCCCAAATGATAGAGTGTGTAACCCCTGTCAAAAGGGAAAACCACACAAAGTTTCTTTTAAATCAAATAAAGAAGTTTCGACTTCTCAACCACTTGAATTGGTTCACATGGATTTGTTTGGACCATCAAGAGTTTCTAGTTTAAATGGGAAGCACTATGTTTATGTTCTTGTAGATGATTTTTCTAGATATACTTGGGTATATTTTCTAGCTCATAAAAGTGAAGCCTGTTCTTCTTTTGTTAAATACTTTAAATCTGTAGAGAACCTTAGTGGACTTAAGATTAAAACTTTGAGAAGTGATCATGGTCATGAGTTTGAAAATAAAGATTTTGAATCTTATTGCTCACACAATGGCTATACTCATAACTTTTCTTCCCCTAGAACACCCCAACAGAATGGTGTAGTAGAAAGAAGAAACCGAACCCTTCAAGAAATTGCTAGAACCACGCTCAATGAATATGACCTGCCTATTTATTTTTGGGCTGAAGCTGTTAATACAGCTTGCTATGTTATTAATAGAGTTTTAATCAGACCTGTTCTTACGAAAACCCCTTATGAATTGTGGAACAATAGAAAGCCTAAGGTTAATTACTTTAAAGTTTTTGGTTGCAAAGTATTTATTCTGAATACTAAAGATAATCAGGATATGTTTGCTTCCAAAAGTGATGAAGGAATTTTTCTGGGTTACTCTATTTCATGTAAAGCCTATAGAGTATTCAATAAGAAAACCAAATGTGTGGAAGAATCTGTTCACATCAAATTCGATGAAACTGATCCCCATGAGCCTAAAACCTCTCTTGAGAATCTTGAAGAAGATTTTTCTATTCTGGACCTTAATGATAAATCTAAAGAACCTGTTATAAAAGCATCCAGTTCTAGACTTTCTCCAGAATCTGCTTCTGTTGAACCCGAACCTATAGATGAACCTGAAATTTCTAGTCCATCCTTTACCAGATCAACGAGGATTCTAAAGAATCATCCTTTAGAAGCTGTTGTTGGTAATCTTGATAGAGGAACACAAACTAGAGCTTCTCTAAGAAACAAGGTTGAACATCAAGCTTTTCTTTCACAGCTAGAACCCAAAAATATCAATGATGCTATCAATGATGAATTTTGGATAATAGCTATGCAGGAAGAATTAAATCAGTTTGAAGGAAACAAAGTCTGGGAATTAGTTGACAGACCTAAGGACACTTTGACAATAGGCACAAAATGGGTTTTTAGAAATAAGGTAGATGAATCTGGAAATATAGTTAGAAACAAAGCTAGACTAGTTGCACAAGGATATAGTAAAGAAGAAGGTATAGACTATGAGAAAACTTTTGCACCTGTAGCTAGACTAGAATCCATTAGGATCTTACTTTCATATGCTGCACATCTGGATTTCAAGTTATATCAAATGGATGTGAAAAGTGCATATGACAACCCTGCTTTTTATTACAACTTAAACATGCTTTATTACATAAAACATCACTTGATACAAAAAAGAAGATCGAGAGGTTTAGTGTCTTTGGGGCTTAGGATCATTACATAAAAACTTTAAACTTGAAAAACAACATCCTTATTGAAAACTTCCTTTACATGACCACTACATTCCTTCGTACTTAGCATTGCATGGGATTACCTGAGGACATGCATAAGAAAAGGGTGAGCTGTAAAGCCCAGTAAGGGAGTACACAATGAATAACATGAGGAGTACAATACATGTTAGGAAATAGGCATATCAATAGAGCATAAGAGACACATGAACATAAAGGCATGATAAAGCATGATAATCATAACATGGAAATGTGGCAACAACACTTAACATTGAATTAGCATGAGCCAAGGCTCATTGCACATGGAGCATGAGTAAACCCTCATTGCACTTGAAGCACGAGTAAACCCTCGTTGCACTTGAATTAGCATGAGTCAACACTCATTGCACATGACGTATCATGATACTATACTTTACCCAATGCATTCGAGCGCTATAAAGGGCGCACCCTTCTTAAACATTTCATTTCATGCATAAGTGTGCCACATGGATCATAAAACATGGATTCATAAAACATAATCATTTATTCCATGATAAAGGGATGTGGAATTAATACATGAAACTTTATAATCAATAAGTAAATGTGTATAAAGGTGAATACCCTTGAGGGAGAAATGAGAATGGTATTCACTACACAATGATATTGGCTTAGAAAATCAGTGTGATTTCGGCAGCGTAACGGCGTGACATAAGAATTCATAAAAAAGGTTGATGAGAGAGAAAGGGATTTCTCATCATATTTACATGAAATGGACAGTAAGGAGGTCATATAGATACATTTCTCAACAATTGAAAAGGAATTTAGATTCATGATACAAAATTATTGCTTGAATATAAAAGAAGAGAAAAAGGTTTCTTTCGAAATTTCGGCATAGTAACGGGTGTACATGGGAGGCATTTAATGAGAGAGAAAGGGGTCTCCCATCATTCAAACAATAAGAGGGAAGTATGGGATAGGTTCAAAACCATACCCCAACATTCATAATTGAAAATAAAAGGGCAATACAACTTAAAGAAAATTGACAAAAATGAGAAAGGAAGAAAACCCCATACTTGGAAGTGTGCTTCCAAAGGCTAGAGAGAGGCTTGTGAGAGGATTCTTGGGAGCTTGGGGCACCTTGAGAGGATTCTAGAGAGAGTAGGGCAGAGGTTGGACGAACTTCAAGGGCTTTGGGTGAGGAGGAAGTGGGAGCTTGGGTGGGTTTATATAGGAAAGGTGAGAGAATTCTTTATTATTTAGGTTTGGGACCCCTTATATTAAAATAATCCAAACCACAAACCATCCCCTGGTATTTGCCCATGGTTTCTGGAAAAGGAAAGAGGAAAAAAATATTTTACAAGGCCAAGGTCCGAACTTATTAAAAAATTAGGGTTGCTTATGTGGAGGTGAGTCACACTCCCATGGAAATTAATTTAAAAAGGCAAAGTGTTGAATAAGTCTTGAGGGCTCCATTAATGCTTTGAAAAGTGAGTCAAACAAACCCAAAACCTCATTATTTTAATGATAAAACATATATTGGCCAAACATAAGGATTATGGTATTTTATTACATCACCATTTGGTCATTATGATGTCATAAAACACATTATATATTTAAATGGTATTAAATTTTTACCCAAAAATTTGACTGTCTCAGAAAATTATGAAAAATTCACCGTTGGATAATTTCGACGTCCTGATTCCAAAAATAATATTTATTTTATCTAAATAATTTTCTAAATATGTGAATTTTCACTTTTAAAATAAAAACCGACATTTATAAAAAATTCACGGGTTTTGACAGAAATGGCTTTCAAACCTTAATAAAAATTTTAATTGCATTCATAAAATTATAAGATCATTTATATTTAATAAAAAAAAATTAATTTAGTATTAATAATAATATTAAAATATTATTTAATTCAAAAATCCTTTAATTTAATAAAATATAATTCTTAATTAAATAATAACTTAAAACACCATTTTTACTTTTAATAACTAATTACAATGTATCAAAAATGACTAGAAATTATATTCATTATTATATAAAAAAATAATGTACATGAACATGGTGCTACTTATTTGTTACATAACCCCTTAAAATAGTCGCATAAGACCTAAGGGTAATGTGTGCGATGGTGACAGACTCTTGGGGTTGCTCGGATAACATTGCTCGAGTGGTAATCTCTATCAACTTCCATTTTTCCCGTAGACGATCACGTTCGAGCTTGACTTGATGAAGCTCAGCTTGGGCTTGGTCAAGGGCAAAGCCCAAAGACGCCACCTCCTTTCCGAGCTCCGACAAATGGGCTTCGTAAGGGGCAATTCTACTGGATGAGGCCATCGCTTCCTTTGTCTGAGTAGAAAATTGGTTCATTAAAGCCTTATATTTAAACTACCCAGATGATCACTGTTCAACGGCTATAAAAGTAACGGTCACAAATCTTAAAGTAAAACTAAAAAAAGTTGATATCTTATAAAAACATTTTTCATAAAGAAACATTTAACTGGATCAAGAGGGATTTTCCATTAATGAAACTTCGGGTCGTTACAACATTCCCCCCTTAAGAAATTTCGCCCTCGAAATTTTCCTTTTCCCACACTAAAACAAATGTGGGTAACTTAGCTTCATCATATCCTCCGACTCCCATGTTTCTTCTTCAAACCTGTGGTTTCTCCACAACACCTTGACGAGGGGCATTGTCTTATTTCGTAGAACTTTTTCTCTACGATCTAAGATCTTCACTGGTTGCTCCTCATAAGAAAGATCGTCTTCTAATTGTACCACCTCGGAAGAGAGTACATGTGAAGGGTCTGGTATGTACTTCCTTAAGAGGGATACATGGAAGACATCATGCACCTTGGCCATAGTAGGTGGAAGTGCTAGTCGATAGGCCACAGCCCCAACACGATCAAGAATCTCGAAGGGGCCGATGTACCTTGGACTTAACTTCCCTTTCTTTCCAAACCTCATGAGCTTCTTCCACGAAGATATGCGTAAAAACACCATGTCTCCGACTTTAAACTCAAGGTCTCATCGACGATTATCTGCATAACTCTTCTGTCGACTTTGGGCTGCCTTGATATGCTGCTGAATGGTTTTCACCTTCTCCACCATTTCTTCGACCATTTCTGGTCCAAGCAGCTTACGTTCACCGACCTCATCCCAACATGCCGGTGTTCTACACCTTTTCCCATACAGGGCTTCATATGGTGCCATTTGGATGCTCGAGTGGAAACTATTATTATAAGAGAACTCAACTAGAGGAAGATGTTGATCCCATCCTCCTTTAAAGTCCATTGAGCACGCTCTCAACATATCCTCAAGTGTTTGGATAGTCCGCTCGGATTGGCCATCAGTTTGAGGATGATAGGCCGTACTGATGTTCAGTTCAGTATTTAGAGCATGTTGAAGACTCTTCCAAAACTTAGTGGTAAATCTTGGATCTCGGTCAGACACAATAGATAGTGGTACTCCATGCAACCGTACCACTTCCCTGATATATATCTGTGCCAGTTGATCCAAAGAGAAATCCTCTCGAATAGCAATGAAGTGTGCAGTCTTTGTAAGACGATCCACAACAACCCAGATTGCATTGTTGCCTTTGGATGTCCTTGGAAGTCCAGTGACGAAGTCCATGGTGATGTTCTCCCATTTCCATTCTGGTATTGGCAATGGCTGCATCATCCCCTTAGACTTCTGCCTCTCTGCCTTCACTTGCTGACACACCAGGCACTTTGATGTATATTCAGCGATCTCCTTCTTCATATTATCCCACCAAAAGTTTTCTCGGAGATCTTGATACATCTTTGTGCTCCCTGGGTGAATAGAGAAATTTGAACTATGTGCATCATCCAAAAGTTCCTTCTTCAGCTCCGAACATGATGGAACACATAGTCTTTTCCCAAACCGCACAATTCCTTCTTTATTAACATTAAACTCTGAGGATTTTCCCTTTTTGATAGCTTCCACTTTTTCTTGGATTCTCGCATCATCCTTTTGAGCATCCTTTAACCTTTCCAAAATAGATGGTTGAACAATCATTTGTGAAAGGATTGATGATGTTCCCTTCTTTATGATTCCCACGTCCATCTTCATCAAGTCTAAGAAGATTGGGTCCTTCTCAATTCTCATCATTGATTGAATTGCTGGATTCTTTCTACTTAGGGCCTCCGCCACCTTGTTCGCCTTCCCAGGGTGGTAATGTATTGAACAGTCATAATCCTTTATGAGCTCTATCCATCTTCTCTGGCGCATATTAAGCTCTTTCTGTGTGAATATATATTTAAGACTCTTGTGGTCAGTATATATCTCACATTTCTCTCCATAGAGATAATGCCGCCAGATTTTCAAGGCAAAGATCACCGCCGCCAACTCCAGATCATGCGTTGGATAGTTTCGCTCATGGATTTTCAACAGTCTTGAGGCATAGGATATCACTTTATCATTCTGCATCAGCACACATCCTAAGCCCTTCTTCGATGCATCACTGAATACCACAAAAAGCTCCCCACTTGTGGGTAAAGTGAGCACAGGTGCAGTGATAAGCCTCCTTTTCAACTCCTTGAAGCTTTCTTCGCATTCATCACTCCAAGAAAACTTTACTCCCTTTCGAGTTAGCTTGGTAAGAGGGTTGGACAATCGTGAGAAGTTTCTCACAAATCGTCGATAATATCCAGCTAACCCCAAGAAGCTACGGATATCAGTTACCGATGTTGGCCTCGGCCATCCCTCAATTGCATCTGTTTATGAGGGGTCCACAGATATCCCATTGCTTGTGATGATATGGCCCAAGAATGAGACCTCCTTCAACCAGAACTCACACTTTCTGTACTTGGCATAGAGCTTCTCCTTGCGCAAAGTCTCCAGTACAGTTCTTAAATGCTCCTCATGGTCCTCCTTGGTTTTGGAGTATATTAGAATATCATCTATAAAGACTACCACAAATTTATCTAGGTAATCTCTAAAGACTCTATTCATCAAGTCCATGAATATTTCTGGAGCATTGGTGAGTCCAAAAGGAATTACTATGAATTCATAGTGCCCGTACCTTGTACGAAAAGCAGTCTTGGGGATATCTTCCTTCTTCACCCTTACTTGATAATATCCCGACAGCAAGTCGACCTTGGAGAAGTATTGTGCTCCACGCAGCTGATCAAACAAGTCATTGATTCTTGGGAGAGGATACTTGTTCTTTATCGTGATTTTGTTAAGTTCACGATAATCGATGCAAAGCCGCATTGACCCATCCTTCTTCTTGACGAAGAGGACTGGTGCACCCCATGGTGATGCACTTGGGCGTATAAACCCCTTATCTAGATTCTCTTTTAGTTGTTTCTTCAGTTCTTCAAGCTCAACCACATCCATTCTATATGGAGTCTTGGATATTGGTAGCGCCCCAGGTATAAGTTCAATTGAGCACTCAACATCTCTTCTTGGAGGAAGACCAGGAAGTTCCTCGGGAAATACTTCAGCGAATTCCCTCACAATAGGCATTTCTTCAAGGGTGGTTTCTTCCTTGGACTCAATCATCTGAGCCAGATATGCATGCTCATAAGGCAGTAATATCCATGCTTGAGATGATGGAGCTAAAGGAGATTCATTTTCCTCCTGACACTTGTAAAGAATCAGGGGTCGATTCTCCATATGGATTGTGATTTCCCTCTCCCGACAATTTATGTTGGCTCTATATAAGGAAAGCCAATCCATGCCAAGAATTGCATCAAATTCCACCAAAGGGAGTATGACGAGGTTCGCCGGGAAATTCAATCCACAGATTATAACAGGGGAGGACTTATACTCATGGGATGCAATGATTGCCCCATTTTCCGTACTCACCGACATCTTTACTTCCATGATTTGTGGTGGTGCAGGGATTGTTCTACTAAACTTTTGAGATATAAAGGAATGCGTAGAACCTGAATCAAAAAGTACGTTCACTATTCTTGAATGAATAACTAGCGTACCTATCACCACTTCGTTGTTGGGGTTCACTTTGGCAGAAGTCAGGGAAAAAGCTCTTCCTTGCTGTCTTGGAGGTTATTGATTGCCTCCGATAACCCTTGGATTAGGGAACTGATTCGCAAAATGACCCGGTTCTTTGCATTTGAAGCATTGAACAACGCGTTGAGGTTCGAACGGAGCGTTCCTCCCCTCCGTCGCAGCCGCGGGTCCTTCTTGCTGACAGTTAACATCTAGGTGCCCTTCTCTTCCACACTTGAAGCATTTTCTTGTCCCCCTAAGGCAATTTCCAGGGTGCTTCTTTCCACAATTTTGGCAAGTGGGGTGCTGGAATTTCTTAGCGCCATTGGATTTATCCATCGGACCACCAGCATTGAAGTCCACCTTCCGCTTCTTGTCCCCATGATACCCCTGTGATTCTCCGATCTCCATTTCAACCTTGAGGGCACATCGGACAATTTCCTCATAGCTATCGAAGTCACGGATCGCTAATGCTTTTCGCAAGCTAGGCTTCAGTCCACCAAAGAAGCGGTCAACCTTGCATTCGGGGGTAACGACAAAGCCGGAAGCGTATCGTGCAAGCCTTGTGAAGTTTTCCTCGTACGCTCCCACAGATTCCTCATCTTTCTGCTTTAGGGAAAGGAAGTCCCTTTCCATCTTAAGACGGAGGGTGCGTGGAAAATATTTATCGAAAAACATCTTCCGGAATACCTTCCATTCCAAAGCCTCGATCTCCTCCTCAGGCTTCGTATTTTTTTATCAACGTCCACCATTGATCAGCTTCACCCTCCATACGATAAGCCGCCAGGAGAACCTTCTCTTTTTCAGAGCATTGGAGGATGGAGAATATCTTTTCAATGGAGTTGATCCATTGTTCAGCAATCGTGGGATCAGATGATCCACTAAAAGTAGGAGGCCTTTGTCTCATGAAGCTTTCAATAGCGACTTGTTCTTTCTTAGGGGGGGTTGAACGTTCCTCTTGACCAGTGTTTCTATTCAAAACGTGAGTTAGCTGAGAGAGAAGTGTGACAAAGTTCGCGATTCCCGCTCCCATTGGATTGGGCATCTCATTGGTACAATCATCACACTGATCTTCACAACGGTTGTTAGCCCGAGTTCTCCTATTACCGGCCATTGGCTGGAATAAAAGGAAAGTTAGGGGTAACACATAGAGGGTAATCCAAAGACAAAAGTTGATGACTTATAAATAATCTTTAATCTCATTAACTCATGAGTCTATAGGATTCAATCCAGGCTTTTCATGATCTTCCTTCTAACATATATCCTTAGGGGCATTTTTCCCTTAATAAGGGTTCATACTAAGATTGTGAATTTATCAAAACATATCCCCCGGGAGGGTCGTAACCAAGAGTGCAGTAAGGGCCGTTGTCGTCCACTAGTTCCCGTTCGAGTCTAGCTCAAAGCGGTGTTTTCGGGTTTTACCCCTAGGATACATCTGTGCCAGAGCCGCCTCTACCTGCTCGTATCCAGACAGAGATGTATTTGTTTGATAAACCACTTACATAGTATTTACCAAAACTTAGGGATGTTTTTATTATGATTATTCTTGTATCTAAGGCTTTACTAGGGTTTCCTAATCCCAAAAATAACTAAACCTATCCTCTGATACCAACTATGACAACCCTGCTTTTTATTACAACTTAAACATGCTTTATTACATAAAACGTCACTTGACACAACAAAGAAGATCGAGAGGTTTAGTGTCTTTGGGGCTTAGGATCATTACATAAAAACATTAAACTTGAAAAACAACATCCTTATTGAAAACATCCTTTACATGACCACTACATTCCTTCGTACTTAGCATTGCGTGGGATAACCTGAGGACATGCATAAGAAAAGGGTGAGCTATAAAGCCCAGTAAGGGAGTACACAATGAATAACATGAGGAGTACAATACATGTTAGGAAATAGGCATATCAATAGAGCATAAGAGAGACATGAACATAAAGGCATGATAAAGCATGATAATCATAACATGGAAATGTGGCAACAACACTTAACATTGAATTAGCATGAGCCAAGGCTCATTGCACATGGAGCATGAGTAAACCCTCATTGCACTTGAAGCACGAGTAAACCCTCGTTGCACTTGAATTAGCATGAGTCAACACTCATTGCACATGACGTATCATGATACTATACTTTACCCAATGCATTGGAGCGCTATAAAGGGCGCACCCCTCTTAAACATTTCATTTAATGCATAAGTGTGCCACATGGATCATAAAACATGGATTCATAAAACATAATCATTTATTCCACGATAAAGGTATGTGGAATTCATACATGAAAATTTATAATCAATAAGTAAATGTGTATAAAGGTGAATACCCTTGAGGGAGAAATGAGAATGGTATTCACTACACAATGATATTGGCTTAGAAAATCAGTGTGATTTCGGCAGCGTAACGGCGTGACATAAGAATTCATAAAAAAGGTTGATGAGAGAGAAAGGGATTTCTCATCATATTTACATGAAATGGACAGTAAGGAGGTCATATAGATACATTTATCAACAATTGAAAAGGAATTTAGATTCATGATACAAAAGTATTGCTTGAATATAAAAGAAGAGAAAAAGGTTTCTTTCAAAATTTCGGCATAGTAACGGGTGTACATGGGAGGCATTTAATGAGAGAGAAAGGGGTCTCCCATCATTCAAACAATAATAGGGCAGTATGGTAGAGGTGCAAAACCATACCCCAACATTCATAATTGAAAATAAAAGGGCAATACAACTTAAAGAAAATTGACAAAAATGAGAAAGGAAGAAAACCCCTTACTTGGAAGTGTGCTTCCAAAGGCTAGAGAGAGGCTTGTGAGAGGATTCTTGGGAGCTTGGGGCACCTTGAGAGGATTCTAGAGAGAGAAGGGCAGAGGTTGGACGAACTTCAAGGGCTTTGGGTGAGGAGTAAGTGTGAGCTTGGGTGGGTTTATATAGGAAAGGTGAGAGAATTCTTTATTATTTAGGTTTGGGACCCCTTATATTAAAATAATCCAAACCACAAACCATCCCATGGTATTTGCCCATGGTTTCTGGAAAAGGAAAGAGGAAAAAAATATTTTACAAGGCCAAGGTCCGAACTTATTAAAAAATTAGGGTTGCTTATGTGGAGGTGAGTCACACTCCCATGGAAATTAATTTAAAAAGGCAAAGTGTTGAATAAGTCTTGAGGGCTCCATTAATGCTTTGAAAAATGAGTCAAACAAACCCAAAACCTCATTATTTTAATGATAAAACATATATTGGCCGAACATAAGGATTATGGTATTTTATTACATCACCATTTGGTCATTATGATGTCATAAAACACATTATATATTTAAATGGTATTTAATTTTTACCCAAAAATTTGACTGTCTCAGAAAATTATGAAAAATTCACCGTTGGATAATTTCGACGTCCTGATTCCAAAAATAATAATTATTGTATCTAAATAATTCTCTAAATATGTGAATTTTCACTTTTAAAATAAAAACCGACATTTATAAAAAATTCACGGGTTTTGACAGAAATGGCTTTCAAACCTTAATAAAAATTTTAATTGCATTCATAAAATTATAAGATCATTAATATTTAATAAAAAAAATTAATTTAATATTAATAATAATATTAAAATATTATTTAATTCAAAAATATTTTAATTTAATAAAATATAATTCTTAATTAAATAATAACTAAAAACACCATTTGTACTTTTAAAAACTAATTACAATGTATCAAAAATGACTAGAAATTATATTCATTATTATATACAAAAATAATGTACATGAACATGGTGCTACTTATTTGTTACATAACCCCTTAAAATAGCCGCATAAGACCTAACGGTAAGGTGTGCGATGGTGACAGACTCTTGGGGTTGCTCGGATAACATTGCTCGAGTGGTAATCTCTATCAACTTCCATTTTTCCCGTAGACGATCACGTTCGAGCTTGACTTGATGAAGCTCAGCTTGGGCTTGGTCAAGGGAAAATCCCAAAGACGCCACCTCCTTTCCGAGCTCCGACAAATGGGCTTCGTAAGGGGAAATTCTACTGGATGAGGCCATCGCTTCCTTTGTCTGAGTAGAAAATTGGTTCGTTAAAGCCTTATATTTAAACTACCCAGATGATCACTGTTCAACGGCTATAAAAGTAACGGTCACAAATCTTAAAGTAAAACTAAAAAAAGTTGATATCTTATAAAAACATTTTTCATAAAGAAACATTTAACTGGATCAAGAGGGATTTTCCATTAATGATACTTCGGGTCGTTACAGTGCATTTCTAAATGGTTTTATAATTGAAGATGTTTTTGTAGAACAACCACCTAGATTTACTAACCCCCATTTTCCAAATCAAGTTTTGAAACTTTCTAAAGCTTTGAATGGTTTAAAACAAGCTCCAAGAGCTTGGTATGATAGACTTAGCAATTTCCTTATCTCAAATGGTTTTACTAAAGGGATTGCTGATCCAAATCTTTTCATTAAAAGAATTTCTAAAGATGTTTTAGTTGTACAAATATATGTTGATGATATTATTTTTGGATCTTCTAAACACTCTTTATGTACTGATTTTTCAAAAAGTATGCAAAATGAATTTGAAATGAGCTTAATGGGAGAACTTAAGTACTTTCTTGGATTTCAAGTATTTCAAAATGAAAATGGTATTATTTTGAATCAAAGTAAATATACAAAGGATCTTTTAAAACGTTTTGGTCTGGATAGTATCAAGGAAAGTGAAACTCCTATGAGTACTACCTGTAAATTGGACGCAGATGAAACTGGGAAACCAGTTGATCAAACAAATTACAGAGGTATGATTGGTAGTTTACTTTATCTTACTGCTAGTCGACCTGATATTATGTTTAGTGTGTGTATGTGTGCTAGATTTCAAGTTAATCCAAAAGAATCTCATTTGCTTGCTGTTAAAAGAATTTTTAAATATCTCAAACACACGATTAACTTAGGTTTGTTTTACCCAAAAGGACAATCCTTTGAGTTAATGAGTTATTCAGATGCTGACTTTGCTGGTTGTAAGTTAGATAAAAAAAGCACATAAGGAACATGTCATTTTCTTGGAAAATATTTAGTTTCTTGGTGTAGTAAGAAATAGAACTCAGTTGCATTATCTACTGCCGAAGCAGAATATATAGCTGCTGGTAGTTGCTGTGCACAAATTCTGCGGATGAAACACACTCTTTTGGACTATGGATATGTTTTTAAACATGTTTCAATCAACTGTGATAACACCAGTGCAATAAATATCTCTAAGAATCCTGTATCTCACTCTAGAACCAAACACATAGATGTAAGAAACCATTTCCTAAGAGATCACTATCATAAAGGTGATATTTCTCTTGAATTTATTAGCACTGAACATCAATTGGCTGATATTTTCACTAAACCTTTAAGTTCGGATAGGCTAAGTTACATAAGACACGAATTGGGAATGTTTAATCACAACCGATGTGAAATTCTCACCGATGTGAAATCCTCACCGATGTGAAAATTATCACTGATGTGAAAATTCTCACCGATGTTGAAATTCTCACCGATGTGAAATTATCACCGATGTGAAATTCTCACCGATGTGAAAATCCTCACCGATGTTGAAATTCTCACTGATGCTATATTTTAAAACTTCTGTCTGCCGCCAAGAATACGAATCACTTTATTTTATTTTATCTTACTCTATTTTAGTCGTTTATTTGGAATTCCTAAATGATAAGACTAAGCCTAAGCCACTTCATACCTCACCGAGCTCAAAATCTCTCACCTTCGAACCTTTGCTCCCAAATCGGCCAAGAACCCTAAACCCGCGATGGAAAAAACTAAGCTTCCTACCGTCAGAGATGAAAGAGTAGAACCAAAAGCTAAGAATTAGAAGACACAGCATTAAGCCAGTGTTAGTGAAGTCAGAACTAGATTGGGAAAGCGATCAGTGTATCCTCACTTGCAGAATAGAGACATAGTAATCGAGAAGGAACTGTGCGTGGAATGGATACTGCCTAGAAAATCATTAGTACTCAAGATTCTGGAGGACCAGAAATGGGTGGATTGTTTCTCGAATAAAAATGGCCCATACTACCCGAAGTTGGTAAAACAGTTCTACGAGTTTGTAAGCTTCGAGAAGTCTGAAAATGAGAATCGGGTAATCTCTTGTTTAAACGGAAAAGAGATGTCTTTTTCTTTAGTAGAGCGGGATGAGTGTTTAAAAGTACCACATGAAGGTGTCTCTGGGTACATATCAAGAGCAATGCCACCTAGCAGTGAAATCCTTGATTATGAAACCGCCTTAAAAGAGCTGACCGGTAATGGGAATCAAAGGCAAGTGGTTGCTGCTGAAATGGATGGAGAGAATCGACTGCTCTTCAAGTTTGTTCAGCATGTGTTGATACCGAGGCGAGGAGAATTTGCAAATCTGAGATATCAAGATATCTATCTTCTTCATTTGCTAATACATGGTGTAAAAATCAATCTGTGCAGATTGTTAATGCTTCAAATGGAAGACATGATTAGACCAAAGTCAAAGACTAATGCTCTATTCTTTGCCAAGCTGATTTCAGTAATGATAAAAGTGAAAGGAATAGCTGAGTCTCAGGATGAGACAGTTGTAGTCAGGAATAATTTGTGCATCACCTCGACTATTTGTAAGTACATGAAAATTAACTGGAACCCATGGAAGGGAGAATGGGTCAGTGATGATCAGAAGATATATGATAGGTTTAATCCTGTGGATCATCCCTCAAGACCAAAGGATGAGAGAGATCCGAGTCTGAGACCTGATGAAGAGGAACCTGTTTATAGTAATGAAACAGAAGAAGAAGAAGAAACTCCCATGGATGTTGGAGGAGATCCAGACTTTCCCCCAAGTCCTGTTGCAGAATTGGTTTATTCTAGGAAAGGAAAGGTAGAGGAAATTTTGTCTACTTATGAGGAAGACCAGTCTGTGCCTCACCAAGAAGAAGAGGAAAAGGAGAATGTATCTGAATCGTATGTTTCTGGTAGTTTAAGTATGAGTCCTTTGATTGGAAGCTCAGCTATGCCTGCTGCTGAAGTAGAAATAAATACAGAAGAAGTTGTACCTGTGTCAGAAGATCTTCTAGATGCTGCACCGATGGAACTTGTAGTAGAAGATTCTGATGAAGAGAATCCAGCACTGAATGCTGTTGTGATACATGAGAATGCACCCATTGAGGGGGAGCATCAATCTGTTCTTGAAAATGTTACAGTAGCTGTTGAGTTTGGAGACTGGGTAGAAGACCCAGGGTTTATAGTCTGTGGATTGGATTATCCGGATTCTGATAATGAGATGTCTGTGAATAGACCGAAGACCAATTATGATCTTGCTTCTGAATTGTTGCCAGATAATGTGGTCGGATTTCATGATCTGAATAAGCTGAAAGAGGACCTCAAATCCAGTTTTGTTGAAGAAGTGAAGTTAATGGAAACCTCCCTTTCATCCTCAATTCAATCAATAATGACTGATTCTATAGTCAGTTTGGCCTCAGTAAAGGGATCTTCTACAGTTGTCCCTAATGATTTTGTCTCTAAATATGATCTTGAATCCATGAAGAATGAGTTGAAAGAATCATTCAGTGTATCAGTTGCTGAGATTAAGCAATGCTTTGATGAAGAAATGAAAATGTTAGATAAATCCTTCGAGCTCTCTCTGGCTTGTAATTTATCTTCTTTTGTGTCTGAGCTTATGGAAGAAGTGAAAGAGTGCCAGACTCAGTCTTCTAGAATCGAAGCAGATCTTGAAGCCTTACAGAAGTCTGTTACTGCTTTAGACTCTTATATGAGCTCCAAGTCTCAAGCTGACAAGGACCTAGCTTATGTGAAGAGTGTAGTAAGCCAGTTTATCTTGGTGTTTGAATTTTTCAAAACCTTAGTGAAGGATCATGTTCAATTACAGGACTCTCAAGTTCAAAGCCTAATCAGTGGTTTGTCTAAGAGTTTCAAAAAAACTGTTTCCTTATCTCTTGTCCCTCTCACATCCAAACTATTAGTTGACCTGAATCTAGTTTGAGCAATGATGAAGGAGGAGATTGGTTCTATTTCAACCAGTGGCTCTGTGGACTCATTAGAGTTGAGCCGAGTGGTGCTTTCTACAAGAGATTCTGCTAGAGAAATAATGAAGATTGTTCAAGATTATATGAGAGAAGCCTCTGCCTCTCAGGAAGCCATAAAGAGCAAAGTGGACTACTAATTCACCAGAATTTTCACCAAGCATCAACTCGATCACCACTTCAAGCTGATGTTGGAAAACATGAAGCTCCCTCCAGTAACTCAAGCTTTTAGAGAACAAGTGATCCAACTAAGACAATTGACTCCTGCCTTGGAGAAATTCATGGAGAACAAAGATGATTTCATCTCTGCTATGTAAAGAGGAGGAGGAATTATTATGGATTTTAGAAATCTGTTGCTGCCCTTCTTTCATGTTGATGCCAGACCAGTCATCGTACCTCCTGCTTTGCCTGCTTCTGCCTCAGCTGTTTCCACAGTCCAGCTGACTCCTGCTCAAGCTATTCGAAGCCTCACACCAATGATCACCCAAAGATCTTTAACCTATAGGCCTCACTCTCTGTCAGTGGCCCAGCCTCCTTTGATCATTTCTGGCATTCCAAAACCTTCACCTGCATCCTCACCACCCGAACCTTCTTCTGATCCCAAAGGAAAATCTGACGTTGAAGATGTGGATTGATCCAGTGGCCAGGATTTTTGATAGGAATTCATGTGTATTCTGTTTCTGTACTTTCTGACTGCTCTAATACAGAAGAAATCATTTTACTTCTCATTTTTATTTGTCTCCTTTATATGCTTTCCCACTTTTTGATTATCAAAAAGGGGGAGAACAAACAATAAGCGGAAAATGAGAGAATGCGAAATATTTTCAATGGAGAAAAATAAGGAATAAGGGGAGACACATTACCTTTTTTTTCAATTTTATCTCTGATATTATTGTGTTTCTTTTTACCTTCGGTACCTTATGATTGTTACCTCTGATAACTTATGTTTATATCATACTATTTCTATTATCTCTGATGCTGTTTTCTCTGAGAAAATTCTTTTCAATATTATACTCTTTACTATTATATTTTCACTATGTTAAATGCCCATATCTTAAATTGTGATTATCAAAAAGGGGTAGATTGTTGACCTCACCTGTTTTGATAATCTCAATCATGTATTCATATGTGTTGAAAATCCCAATTATGTTTTCATTCTCTATGATATTTTTAAGTATCATTGATCTATACTTTAATTATTTCAAATCTGTGATCAAACCAATAATAATTTTTAAAATAGTCTTTGGAATATGTTAATCCTCATGTATCCATGTTCATACTAGTTAAATTGATTCTAACACAATCGGATGTGTTCTGCATAAAACAGATAAGTAATCTGCCTATAGCTACTGATAAAGAGCTACCGGTACCCAGTCTACCGATAGACTTAGTCTACCGACAGACAGAGTCACCGATATACTTAAACACAGAGCTACCGATGTGCTTATAAATGTAAGCTACTGACTTACAGACAGCTACCGATACAAACATAGAGCTACCGGTGTAAGTATAAATAGCTACAGATGGAATAAGAGTCACCGATGGATGAAGCTACTGACAGACTCACACCTACCGACGCATGGAGCTACCGACGCATGGAGCTACCGACGCATGGAGCTACTGACGCATGGAGCTACCGACGCCTAAAGCTACCGACGCATGGAGCTACCGACGCATGGAGCTACCGATAAACAAAGTCACTGATACAAGCATATAACCAACCGACGCATAGATCCACCGATAGAGTCAAAGCAACTAATGAAATTGAGCTACCGATGTCCAAGCTACCGATGATGATTACCTACAGATCACTCGACTCACTGTTTGAATTTTTTTATTTATCTTTATTTAATCTATCCAACGGTCATATCATGTACATTTTAATGATTTGTGAAATATCTGTTAAAGGTTGTCGGATGTTAGGAACCCGTACCTCGTACCTGCAGAAAGGAAATCTTTTCTGTCTGCTGTTGCCCGTGAGATAAATACGAGAAGACTACGCTGCCCAACGAGAAGAGTGTGGTGGATGGAATATACCAAAAACCCAAGAACGAGAAGAATCAAGAAGCTCATAGACAATCAAGCATACTCTAGAAGTGTTCTATGCATATTAGAAGAACACTGAAGAACTTCAACCACTACATTTTCACTGTCTGTGAACCTGGAGCATATGACACTCTATTTCTCAAACAGAAACGAGAAGAGGACTCAGACTCACTTCTGATTGAATCCAAAGGAGTCCAGAGCTACACTGAAATCACCAGAACCATTTCTAAACTCTACATCTCTTGTTCTGTGATTTATTATTATACTGTTTGAGCAGTGTGTGTTATCTGCTGTATCTAACACATACACTGTCTCCTGCACTAAAACTGGAGGATTTGTAAATCCTTACCAAATTCTTGCATTCCTTCATTCCCACTAATAACAGTGGTAGAGGTCGTGTGTGACCTGGACAGCTGGTTGCTGTTGTACTATTTCCCATGAAGAACAGTGGTAGAGGTCTTGGACCTGGACAGTTGTAAACTGTTGAACCCCGATCCAGGGTGTGGATCATTTTTATATAAACTTTTGAGAGGACTAAGTCTCAGCTTGAGACTGAACCTCTTGGTTACATTTGTTGTGCCATCTCTTTCAAAGTTTTATTCCGCTGCTAATCACTTTAAAACCAATACTATTTTTAAAGTTACTTTGATAATTATATTAGCAAGTGTTTATGTTAAGTGTAGATTATTAAGTTATTTTCAAAAGACAATCACACACTCCTGTGTTGATTAACTGGGAATTAATCAATCCCTTGAGAATCTAACAGAACCTCTACCTTAATATAAATTCAATACAGTTTAATTTATTATTTTATTTGGGGGTCTTTAAGACAGTGTTTTTAAATACAGAAATTTTAATTGGTACTCAATTCACCCCCCTCTTGAGTAAACCACTCTGACCAACACCATCATATTTGATATATAAAATACATTTCCTAAATAAAATTCAATAATAAAAACAATAAATTAATTTTTATAATAGGGATAAAAACATAAACCTATGTAATATTATATTTTAAATAATTTTGATAAAACACTTGATCTTCATTCCGGAGGAAAATATCCTTTCTTCTTCAAAAATATTTTATTTTCACAAAATATCATAAAATTTTAAAAGAAAAAAATTAGTTGAGAATAATTTTGTAAACATGTATGTGAACTTTAATGTGATATGGTATTATTTATATTAAAAAACCCATTCATACCATATAATTTAGAAAAACATTCTTAATGTAGTTTTGCCGGAAAAGTCAATAGGTACTTCATATTATAAGAAAAAAAGGATTAATTTAAAACCAAGTAGTAGAATTCAAAATGGGTAAAAATAAATTTAATCATACACAAGATAAAAGTAAAAATTCAATTATAATATTTTTAGAAAACATGGACATGGATGATAAATACATCCCTAGTAAATACTTATGAATAAACAACCTTGGATAAAATGAGATTGGAAAAGTTATCCATTACCTTAGGTTTGATATCATTCATATGTATCTGAAAATACGATATGATAATTTAAATAATGTTACATATTTATTACAGAATCATAGTAATATTTATGATAACATTTATGATCATATTTTAATCTGTTTTTTAGTAACATTTCATTGTTACTCATTATTCGAGTATTAACAGTTTTATGTTCTTATGTATGTTTAGTCAGACAATTTCTTATTCTTATTTTTAGGAATCAGTTATATAATTTACATAATGGTATTACTATTAAAATATATCATATTTATTCAATAAATTTTTTTATATAATCGTTGTTTAATGAATCTTATGTAGATCGAATCACATCTCAGCACAGAGACGGTAAGATGTACATACGCATGAGTGATTATATCATTCCCCTAATTGGAGAATGGTATTGAAGTGGATAGTGTATTGTGTATTATAATTATTATCATGTTATAATAATAATATATAGTAATTATTTCCAACATTATATCAATCCATGTAATGTGGAAATTAAAAAAAGAGTACACCACAACATAGAGATGGTAAGTCGTACGTATACACACACAATGATTTTGTTTTTCGTAAGATGGATACAAGGTGAAATAGGTTTGTTTCATATTTATAATAGGATATCTGTATATTATTGATAATTATGTTATTACATTTTAACGAAACAACTATATAAGATTATGTATAAGAATAAGTATATTTGAACGAATCGGTAGAAATGATTACCTCTTCCTCAAATTTCCTCCTTTAAATTTCCTGTTAGGAAACTAGAGAAGGTCATTTGAGAAGATGTGAACATCTATAATATAACTAGAGACGTGAAGAAGATAAATTGATAGGGTTTTTATGATAATGAAGACTCAATGTGGATTGATGAGATGATTGAGGAGGTACTTATTTATACGAGAGGATAGGGGAACTTTAAGAAACTCTAAAAGTATTAATTTATAATAAATTTAATTTTAGATAAAAATAGTCAAAATATTATTTAATTAGAATATAATATTATTTTAGTTCGAATACCCATCATCAAATAGTCTTTAGAGATGTTTTGGATATTTTTTTAATCCTTATCATTTTGGATCAACCCTTATTTTACCCTTTTTAATCTTATAGAGATATCATGTTATTTACACATTATGGAATAGTGTAATTAACATATTATGTCAAACGACCCAAAAAAGATATTTTTTGGTATATTTGGACTTATATTATACACTTGGACAAATATTGTATTTTTATGAATTTACTATCTTATAATAATCTATTTTATATTTTAAGTTATGCATTATGTTAATTTTGGATAGTAATCATATTTGAATTTTTTATAAATTCATAAAATATTAATTCCCACAAAAATAAGGAATTAAAAAAATATAATATTTTAATATAATCATGAAAATTAGTGGATGGCATCAAAATATCTGAATTAAATTTATTTTAATATTTATAAATTAATTTATTTGAATCTTACATTAATTAGGTAATCACTACATCATAATTGTGTCATAAATAAATATATTTATCCAATTTCTAAAAATTATAAATAAACTACCATGTAAATGAAATATTTATAGATTTATGATAACTATTTATATACATGGATATTACTTATATAACACAATATTAAAATTGATTTAGTAAAATATTTGTGTTTAGGTTATAATTTTATTTATTTTAAATTAAATATTAAAAAATTCTATTTTCACATCCATGTGAATCCATGGGGTCCCAAAGTAGACCCAAGGATTCCCATGGTCATATATATATTATCATATAGTATTAGGACACATTTAGGGTAGTTTTATATTATTAAAATATTATTTTTTATCATTATTTACCAGATTTACCATTTAACCATGGTAATTAAAATAATTAATGATGTTATTATTCCTAATGTCCAAACATAAAAGGATAATATTCAATAAATTTGGACCTTATTATATAAAATATGGAATCCAATTTTTAAAATTCAAAATATAAAATTTAGTTTTTCTATTTACAAAACATTCTCATTGTGGAAATGAGAATAAAAGTTTTACAAGTTAAAATATTGCAAAAGATTGAAATGTTTTTACCCATGAATTCAATGTAAATTTAAATCTAATGACATAAATTATATTAAAAGGTAAAAATATATTCTATTTAGATGTTATAACCATGGAATTTTATAATTTATTCATATAAATTATCTATATGACAAAATTTGTTTTCAATAAAATTTTAGCGTATTTTTACTAACAATCAGAACATAAAAGATATCAGAAAATTATCAGATTATAAAAAGTAAATTTATATATCACGCATAAAAATAAAATTAATATTATTTCTTATGAAAATAATTATTGTGTCAAAATTTTAATTGAAAATGGATTTTCCATTCAATGGTGTAAAACTAACCGTTAAAAATAGGGTCTTATACCTAAAATAAGATTTTATTCATACCCTATGACTAAAATAACCATTGAATGAATATAAAAAATATTTTATTAATTATATAACACAGATAACTCACTAATTTCATTACCAATTGTAATTCACTAAAAAATAAAAATACCTTATTGATTTATATTTTTCATAAAGTTTTAAAAGACAATAAATTCATAATGCATTTTCATATATTAGTTATAATTATTCCCTTTGACCTAAAAACTAGGATATAAGGTTAATTTTATGTTAATGGAAGATCTTGGTTATTTTCAACTCAAAATTTTGTGCAATGAAGGCTACTAAAGAATAAAAAAAATTTAACGAAATTTTTTTATAAATACATCATGGTTTTACAGTTTGATAATCCATACTCTAATAGAAACTATTACTGCCTTGACATATTACTACATAGCTATGATTGATACCAATAGGTCACTCCATGGGTGGTTAAAACTCATTGTATGTACACATACCACCATGAATGATGGTATCTTTTTCCCCATTAAGTCATTTGGATGAGAGAAATTATGTTCCCAAAATTCACACATAAGAGTTCCAAAGGGTAAGATTCCATCCTTTGATTTTATACTTTCTATATTGACCCATACCATTCCTTTAAAGAAATTACATCTTATAAGAAAAAAAATTATTTCATATCCATATTATCCACGCAAGAAACTTATATAACATGTATCTTTGGAATCATGGATACAAAAAACTATAATACATGAAATAATACGTTATAGGATTTTTCCTAGGATCCTTTTCCCATGTTCGTGTTTTGAGAAACTGTATCTCCATAAATAAGTTAAATTTTTTTGGGTGGATAGTGAAAATTATGAGGAAGGTGAAACTAGTAAATGAATTATGAGACGATTACTTTTCTGAAAGAGATTTATCTAGAAGACAAAACATAGGATGGCCAATCATTTTCTAAGTCACAGATTTATAAATAACTATGTGATTTTAAGAAATGATCACCATAATAAAATATCTTCAATTTATTGATCATATAAGTATACAAGGGGTGGATATTTATGATCAATAAGTTATACAAAAGTATAACATATAGTTTTCATAATTCAAAAGACAAAATTATTCTTTCACAATTTTGGTACAAACCCTTGACACTGCGAGGCATTTATAAGAAAATGTTGTATTATAAATAAAACTATATCACCACCTTATTACATGGAACAGTCCTTGGGATATTGGATTGAAATACAAAGAAACACTTGGGTTGGAATTTTAACTACAACTTAAGGACTCAATTGTTGTATTTATTTTCCTAGTTTGAACCCCTAATAATTGGTATTGGTCATACTAATGGAATTCCATGATCAACCCATTTAGTAATACTTCATTACCTTGGTCCTATCCCATATTATTTTACCTTTGGATCATCACAATAGGTCTTATGAAATCATTTTCTTTCTACACTCCTCATCATGTTCTCCTTCAGCAACTCGATGATATTATGTCCAATGATCCATATCATCCAATCCAACTCCAAAAGGATCATCTATGAATCTAAAAAATTAAAAGGAGAAGGGTGACCAACTTTATAGGTAAAACAAACATTAACATGCATATCTAGAAACTCAGTATTTTATGAATTAATATTTTCATTTTATATTACATTGAATAGGTTATCTAATTAAGGATGATGTTATGATTTTCATTTAATTATAATTATTTCTTTGAGCAAGAGTTTATATACAAAACCACCTAGTAAATTGTAATATTTTTTCAACACCTCATTGATCAAACTGGAAATAAATATTATAAAGACACATCACAATAGGAAATTTATGGGTTAAAAGAGTTAGTGATAAAAAATTCACCCATTCATTGATTTTTGAGAGTTTCATCACCCATTGAACCTATTTATTTCTATATTTTGCCTAAAAATAAATAATCTCTTCCATATACAATACTTTTTTCACAATTACTTTTACTCTATTATGGATAATTTAATTCTGATTTCCCCCATTTATTTGTATTTAACTCATCACTCCAATTTCTATATTGATTTTTCCAATATTTTTATTTTCCCCGGTTTTCCCCACTTTTCATTATCTATCTATTCATAACGTCTCCCAAACATCACTTATTGATCATAATCATGAAATTAACTAATGATTGTATAGATAAATATCAACCCATTGTACTCAAATGAAAAATGATTGGTGTATCCATCTTTTATGACCCACTAATAAAATTGACAGGTATGGCCCAAAATGATTTAGCTAGTAGTCATGGGAATACTATCACATATCACCAAATCAACATACTTATGAATAGTAATTTGAAATTTGGATTTCATATTTACTTTAACGTCTCTATTATTATTTAAAAAATTCAATCAATAAGACCTATGATTTATGGTCATAGATAAACGTAAATTTTCAACCCTCATACCACTTTCTATATTTGTTCAGTTACCCTCATAAATTATAATATTATATACCAAATATAATGAGGCATATAGTATTAATAATGAACTGTATTATCTCTTCATCAATTTACCTATATGTTTTATCACAAAAAGCATGCCTTTACAGAAGCATATATCTAGTTAAAAGGCTCACTATTAATACAACAGATCACTTCTCAAATGTTGAAATTTCAACTTCAATTGATATAGAATTCTGAAAATCATTATTTTTTAAAATAATAAGGTTCATATTTTTTTGGGTAATTATGAGGTAAAATCTCAAAATTATTGAAATTTAAAATTTTTTACCTGGAATTAATCAAAAACATATTTACCCTCAATTTTACCATTTCATTCCATAGTGAATGGTTTTAGTTTGGTCACCTCCATTTAATCTATTATGTGTCCACTTACATGCAATTTTTCTCTATAATTATTCAACATGATAGA
Organism: Viscum album; assembly: GCA_963277665.1. Classification (NCBI taxonomy): domain Eukaryota; kingdom Viridiplantae; phylum Streptophyta; class Magnoliopsida; order Santalales; family Viscaceae; genus Viscum; species Viscum album. The sequence goes on along the minus strand of OY728164.1, from coordinate 1,811,393,613 downwards.
ATGTTTAAATCTCATACTATAATATGTATGGTGAATCCTTGTTTTTATAATTTTCCTCAAAACATTAGTATCCAGGTGAAGTATATAACCCCTGTCTAAGTGGTGTTGCACGTCAACTATGTATTTAATGTCATGTTTGAGGCCATTATCAAATCATTCCATTTTGGCATGTCGCTCTTAGTCAATATAGGACCACATCATGAATATATATATATGTTTTAGACACTCCAAAACACTAATTGAGTCATGCTTCAAACACTTCATATTGAGAAAAAAATCATAAAATCAATGGACTGAATTTATCCTGTTTTCTATTACCACGTTTATGTACTCCCATATTAAAATGAATATTTTTCCATTTCATCATCTTCTCAGTTTTATTTTTTCCCACAAAGTACTAAAATAGACTATGAATTCCATAACTACCAACATCACCTTATTTTCCTTATAATTGTTATGAACATTTATAAACAATCCCTACTATTCATCCCCCCTATATTTAAGTTTCAAAATCATTCATAATATGGAAATGAAGGGAAAATGAACTATACTCACCTATGATCATGGTATTTCTTATTTTTTTATTATTTTCACTAAATTGGTGACTAATAAAAATCATATAACTCCACCTATTTTTTGAAAAACCATCATCATAGTGGTGCTCTATAATGGGAAGGGGGTTTCAAATATTTCATACTTACATTCATCATTTTGATTTATTCTTTATAATCCCACATTAATTACTTATTGTGAATTTAATTATTATTACTCTCTTCCACCATATAAGAATATTGAAAAAAATGTAGAGAGAATGTAATATGGTCATTACAAACTCCCTCACATATTTACACATAAAATTACTTTGATCACTGATGTTTCACTCAATTTTGTCATTTTATCTAAATGTAACACTATTTAAATTTACCACACAACTGGATTTTAATAGTTTTCTTTCACAATTTAATTAAAAGTAAAGTGTCATTGGACTATGGAAATACTAAACATGAATTCAAAAATATAATCAAAAAATGAACCAAGATTAAAATAATGTTAGGGTAGAAAATGGTGGAACACAAACGATAGTGGTTCATAGGACTCATGATGTTGCAAATATTTTTTAGCATTTTTTATAACTTTTTGTGATATATTCATTTGTAAATATTTAACAAAAAATTATTTTTCAAAATATAAATGTTGCATGATAGATATTTTGAAACATAAAATGGAATCAAAGAGGGAGATGTCCTCTTTTAAAATTTTAGAAATATTCATAAAATTTTAAAAAAATATTTCTCAAGATTCATAAAATTTATTTCAATTTTTCTTGATGGATAAGAAATATGAGATTCTCAACTACAATAATGACAATATATACTCCTTAAATTTTGAGTAAATATAGTTTTTAGGTGAAGAATAAAATGGAAATAAACTTATATTGTATCGATTCAAAGTAAAATAAATACGAAATAAGAGATAAAATGGTTAATGTGATTTCATGAAATTAGGCTCTGATACCGAATATTATGAGATCCATGACCTCCTAGATAATTTCCAAGGAATGATGTTAAATTTTCTCATTTTGGGCACTCGAATCACTACAAGAGAATTATTGATCTGTGGTGTCTGGTTATTGAAAATGAGATGGGGAAGATGGTCTAGGTAGAACATAAAGAAAACTTCTCACCATGAACTCTAGATACAATATTCCATAATGGATTCAATGTACTTTAATATGTCACTAATTTAACAAGATCTAAAAAATTTCATGGAAATATCACTTTAATACTAATACCTTCATTCATTTATTACCATAGAGTAAAATTGGGTGGCGACATATTGCCATAGTGTGATACAAAAAGGCTAGAAACAATTTCACGCTATTCAAAAAACCTAAATAATTATTTTTTTCAATTTGGTATAGGACCTTTAATTTATGAGGAATGTGCACACCATTTTGGAAGTTAAATAAAACAATCCCATGACATTTTCAGTTAGAGGATTCTATGAGATTTGGCTTGATATTCATAACACCACTGGGTTTAGTATTTTAAATTTATGTTTTCTTCCTAATTATTAAAATTTTAGGCCAGAATTCATCTCCCAATAAAGGGTATTGGAGCTACTCATGGAAATCTTTGATTAAAACATTTATGACATCATTAATTTTTTTTTTAATTCTATGATTTGTTATTAGGCCTCTAATTCCTCACAAAAGGTCCTATGTAGTCATGTACATTCCGACCTACCCACCATGTTTGTATTAAAACCATAAATTACCTTGTGTTACATGATCCATATTTAAGTGGTTAATTGTATTCTCATATCATGTTCTCTAAAACTAGAAAAATTATTATAAATATCATTCATAAAACCATTATTCATAAGTTGGAGAAAATAATAAAATTAATATGTGAAATTAGATGCCTAGTAAAAGTAGAAAATTGATATATCAATGATCACATAATAAAAGAGTGAGAATAAGTAAATTAAAACATGATATTTTCATTTGAAAACCATAATCAAAATATAAATTATCATAATAATGATTCATGGAATAAATCCAGATAGTTAATAAGATAATAATAATAGAATAATCAACAAAATTGATCCACAGATAATAAAATTCCTATATGACAAGAAATTGTGACATAAAAATAGGTATATAAAGTATTTTTTTTATTCTATGATCACTTATTGGACAATAAAGTGTACTCAATGCCCTTTCCAAACTATCATTTCAGTTATTATTCACTCTGAAGACTATCATAGTTTAATTGGTTCACTCTACAATAAAGCATAATTTTCAAGGAACACACACAAGGCTATCAGAGTTGGTTGGGATCACTTCAAAAAATTATATTAGATTTCAAGGTTTAATCCAAAGACTACTATTATAGACATCGTCCCTTACGATACTAGATTAACTCTCCATTCCAGAACTATTAATCTCATGAGATATCAATAATTAACCACTACATTGGTGAGAGATATCAATACAACCCATCACATAATGAAATTAATGTACATGTGATCTACAAAATCCTAAGACATTCATTATAAAAAAACCCACGGAATGAAATGGTTTTCCTAAAAAATTATTTAATCCATAAACCATTGAAATTAAATGAGTTTCATAAAAATTTCTTCTTAGAATGAAACATGGAAATGGAAAAGGAATCATAAAAATTAAATCATTATAATCTTAAACCCTATATATAAATGATAGGGATGGTATCCATATATCATATCATTAATAAATCATTATTGTAATCATGGTTTTATTTAATTGATGAATATAAATACAAATAAAAGATAACCAAAATATTATTTAGTAAAAGAAAATTTCAATTTTAAAATATCTAAATTAAAATCTAAAAATTTCCATGATATAATGGATAATATTTTCATTAAAATTAAAAATGTATTTTTTTGTAATTATTATTCATATCATTGATCATTTATAATAGTGGGAATTTATGTTTATGATATATATGTTAAAAGAATTAATTTATTTTATCTTTTTTAAAATAACCAATAAATTACTTTATTTAGAAAATGGATGGAAGATCCATTCTGTACTAATTTATAAAAATTAAGAAATTAGTATAAATGAAACCAAATAATAATTTTAGAATTTAAAAACATTATAGATAAAAATTTTACAAGACACAGACCTAGAATAAGAAGGATTTTAGACTTAAGATATAAATGAGTTTTGTTTCTAATTAGAACATCATATCAGTATCTTGGGAATATGAATAGATTAAAATGACATGAAAACATGTATTTGAATAAAATAGCCACAATATATGAAAATTAATGATATTTAGGAAATGTATACCTTTATATTTCATAATCTGAACATAATGATAAACAATCCTGATAAAAAATGTTATTATAATATAAAACACATTATGAATTTAGTAACATTTTAATTGTAAACCAAATGATATAAATAAAATAATATTAAGTTTTAATTATATATATAAAAAATATTAAAAATAATATAATAAACATATAATTATTATATACCCGATATAAAATAGAAAAACGGTGAATACAACAAGTCTCTCATAGAAATAAATGTGAGATAAAAATAAATAAGCTTTGGTATGACATCCATCATCTGCATTGGAAAAACCTATAAAAAATATTTAATTATTATAAATGTATTTAAGAACAATAATAATATATTTAATACTATATATTATTTACTTACAACCTTTAATATTCTTTTTCCAAGAATTATTCATTAAAATCATTGTTCATGTTGATATCTTCTTTGTTTCCATGATTTGTTTTGTCCAGTGTTTTTGGTACTAGTACATTTATCATTGTTCCATAGTTCTCATATTGGTAAAAATGAAATATATACCATATATATTCATTAAACAGATGTTTAGAGTCAATCATACAAGTTCATATATATCATATATATTCATTGAATAATGCCTTATTTTAGTTCAAGTATGATTTAAAATGATAAACAAATTACATCTCTTCGTGGAGGTTGTATCCCACCCATACACACAAGGAAAATTATCATTTTTAATGGTTTGGAAGGTAATAATGTATGTAAAATCATGAGATTTTAAATGAAAGACAAGGTTTGATGGAATATAAGATACATTACACGAAGCATAAAAAATGGATTCTTTTTATTTAATTGAAACATTTATCACTAGCCTTAATATTTGAAGGAATGAATATTATAAACCACCTTCTAAATATATAATGGCCATAATAATTTACAATGTTATAATTATGTATTTTAAATACGTACTATATATTATTTAATGTTGTTATATTCAATATAAAACTATTTCATTAAAATATTATTTTGATTGATATTTATGTCTGATGAAAGTCAACTAATTTCTAGATATTTTAGTGAATTAATTTTATAAAATGAATTTTATTATTGGATTTATCAAGTTAAAATAAATTTATGATGAATTTATGATAATTTTAAAAAATGAGTAATTTTTCATTGAACAGTGAGAAATATAGTTTTTATTTAATATGTCATTTCATTTCAATAAATAAAAAAATTTAAATGTTGAATTACATTTTGATTATAATTTAATCAACTTATGTATTACTTATATATTTTATATCATGTTAATTGATTTTAAATCAACATTTTATTTTATTTGAGAATATTTTTTTCATTAGAAAATGGATGTTTCTGAAAAAATACAAAATGAAACAATCACTCTAATTTTTAATTAATTAAAATAGTTCATATTTTGTTATTTTTTGAATGATTTATAAATATTATAAATCATTTAATAATAAGTTTGTTTCAGAAAATAATTATTATTTGCCATATTGTTAATATAAAATATTCTTTTCATGAAAAATACATTTCCTGAAAACCCCCATTTTTTATCTTGTATGTGGGTTTTATCTTAAATATAAATTTTAAATTATTTTTAATTTAATATGAATAATTGATTCTATATATATATATATTCATAAGGTTATAGTTATGTAGTAATTTGAAATTCATTTATAATAATAAAAATGTAACATGATAAAAAAATATTGAATTTTTTGGTATAGGTAATGCAATGAAAAAGGTCATTCATAAAAGGTAAAATCCAAAAAGAACTAAAAACATAAACTTGAAATGTCTACATTATTATTTTACTAAAAAAAGAAATTAAAAAATTAATTATCAATCTATTTTTTGAAACTAATTCCAAAAAAATGTGTTCAAAATTAAATATAATAGATTTATTATTTAATCACATAACACCAATCACCCTCATAATGTAAAAATGGAACTACTAACAACCCTATATATCATCGGAATCATTGACGGTCTTCCAATATTTAACAGTCCATCTCTTCCCCACTCTCCAATCATAAAAGTTCATTTTGTCTCACCCAAATACTAACTCTATGTTATTAAAGGAACCTTCAAGGTGGTGGTATTCAAGAGTTAACTTTCTCACCCCACCACTATTCATTTATTTACTTCTTATACCATATTCACACCCCCTTTATCAATAATGTCTTAAACCCACAAAAATACTTTACATACATTATTTTTATATTAATAATGGATTAAATTATATACATAAATTTTATCAAACCCTATAATTCAAGGAAACATAACTATTATCTATGTTATAAAGGTGAATGTCTCTAAATATAATGAGTTTTTATTTTCCATTACTACCTTTTATACATGTAATAATGGTATATTGTTTTGTTAAATTATATTTTACTGGTTATATGATATCATAATTTATATTCATTAATTAATATATTTATATTGAATTAAATAAAACCAAACTAGTTCTTGATTGTCTATAAAACATCCAAATGAAAATAATATTTTATCATTAAATTTTTAGCAAATGAATTGTCATCATGTCATAGAAAATTATATATCGTATAACTAATACTTCTAGAATTGAAATAGTTACACTAAATATGACGTCATTAGATTTATTTCCATTTTATAAGAATATCCATAGTTATAATCAAGTGACCAAACCATGAATACATGAGACACACGCTCCTAGAAAAACAAAAATAAACATTATAACACACCAATGTGACTATAAATATATGTAATAAAATTTGAATAATACAAATTTATGTTTAATATGAATTTAATTAAGTAATTAATTAATTTAATTTGTTTATCTAAGACTTTAAGGAAATGTTATAAAATATTTTATATAAGGTAATGGACTCTTCGACTTAATTTGTTTTTATGTTATAAGGATTTATTTTATAAATCAAACTATTTTTTGTAAAAGGATTTAAATTGATTTTTTTAATTTATTAATATGTAAATTAATGTTCTTTAAATGTTATTACTATAATTTTTCTAAAATATTTTTCTCAAAACGATCTTTGTATGGTTTTGTGTATGGTACATTCTATTAAAAAACGCATTTGAAGTTTATTTTTACCAAATTATAAGGGAATGATTTTTATTTTATATATAGAATTAACATAATTTATGACATTCATGTTTTTTTTTGAAAATATGAATCGTACATTACAAATTAATATGGATACTTTTAATGATTTTTTTAAATTATTTGTACCCAATTTTTTAAAATGATGTATTTTAAAATGGAATGTTTTCTAAATAGTTGTTTTTTGATTTGACCTTAAATGATTTATATTTATGTTGTGTTTATTTAGAAATATTTATGATGATAGTAGGATCCATTATTGTAAATACCCAAAAATTTCAAGGAAATATTTATCATAAATACTTTGGAATTTTACGAGTCAACGGTTTCTGACGGCACCTGATTCCGAGGCTCGGTGTTCCCGGAATTAAATTATGAAGTTTTGTTCAGGTACATTCAGTAAACGTATGTCTAGGTTTTTTTATCTTTTGAACTGGTGCTCTGAATTGAAATATGAGGGCACGGAAGAACTCGCAGCACCGGTATTCGCTTAAGGGGACCATTACCTTAGTTGCATTTTCTCGGGAGGAGAAGGTTTTTTTTGGGATTTATATTAAATTAAATAAAATTGTTGTACACAATTTTAATTTTTGGTGGTGGTTATTTTTTACAAAGAAAAGTTAGAGATGGGGCCCACACCCACATAACCTCCCATGAGAGGATAATATTTGGTGGGGCCCACACGAGCCCCAAACCCTTCAACATCCCTTAAACTACCCATTAACACCCCTTTAATTAATTTGACAACACCTCTCATTTATTATAGTGGATCCTCTCCAACTACCACCCATTTAATGTGCCAACCTATCTAATTAATATCATTAATAATTAATTGGTTCCTCGTTTGAATCAATTTAAATTTAATGGAAATTCCATTAAAATGGTTGATCCTTAAAATTGTATTTTCGTGGAAAATATTTGGTGGTGGAGCCTATGGAGATTTAGAGGAGATATTCATCCCTCAGCAATGAAGAACATGAGGAACGATATCCTCTCGAAAACAGAGGCAAGAACATGAGGCGATGCTCAAGAGGAATGTTGTAATTCATCTTCCTCCTCTATGTAACGGGAGGAGACACTGTCCCTGATGAAACATTGACTACACTTCCTCCTTGGACGCACCCCGACGTCAACGAATCAACGTCGACTATAGATCCTCTTCCCGAAACACAAAAAAGCGAGCATTGGAATGAAGGTAGGTGGTTTGATATAATTTAAAGTGAATGAAATTATATTCCTTCCTTGGTGAATCCTTGTATTGTCTTCGACCATTTGATATCTCTTAACACATAAGGTGTGGGCCGAAGAAACAGGGCCCGATGACCCTCTGATGGTTTTTGAATATTTTCACAGTGGCAATGGGAAGCGGTAGCGACCGGAGGCGGTGGTGAACTGAGGCAGCATCAACCGGAGGCGAAAGTCATGCATCGGCCACAAGGAGGATTCCGCGGTCCCCATCCGCAGGCTGCTCGGTAGACGAACCGAACCAGTCGTCCATAGCGGGACGGGCTAGAAAACTGATGTGCATCTAAGGCGTTGAACTGCGGAGAACCACGACATGCGCACCGCGGGCTGGTTCAGTATCGAATCGTCCGGCTGCCTGCTGGCCAGGTTGAAAGAGTCCATGGCACCGGATTGAGCTGCGCGGGAGAACCAAGGCCAGCCCGTGCGGGCCGCTCGGCACCGCCGTTTCGGAAAACCAGGGGTCGTGCCCACTAGTCCGCTCAACAAGTTGGCTGAGGCGTGGGATGACAAGGGCCAGGTCGGGCTGACCCCTTATCCGGTTCAGACCCACCGCGCCAGGATGGGCCGATCCACCAGCTGACCGGGCATGACGGGTCGCGCCTGTTTTGCTTAAATGAGAATAACTACTTGACCATGCATCCAATCGACGTGATGTAAATGGAACTGGGACCCTTACGAAGAGGCAATGCTTTTTCAATACTCTATGTGAGTTTTGGACAACTATGGAAAACAATCAGTTTTGGAACGAGCGTAATTCGGATAAGGCCCATGAAACGGAAAAACCAATAACTCTCTGACTGGTTGTCCGACTGACGCGATGTCTATTACATTGAGTTCCTTTTAATAAGACAGAACATTGGGATACACCAAAAATGGAATTCATGACAGTTGATGTATCGAACCCCTTTGGTCGAGGAGTGGACCCTCCCGGAATCGAGCGTGCTCTGTGAAGAATCCCTAGAGCTGGCTGCGACTACGACGTCTACCGTACTGGAATCATCTAGGGGTTCAGCGACGACATCTATTGTACTGGAATCCACCGTGGGTTCGGCAACGATGACTACCATACTAGAATCCTCTATTCGATTGACAGTGATGACTACTGTTCTTGTAACATGTGTGGGCCCGGAAATACTGACCTTTGTACATGTATCATGTGTGGGTCTGAAAGTGTAGCTAGTCTTGTATCCTATGTGGGTCCAACAGCTTAGGTTGTCTTGTATCATGTGTGGGTCTGACATCTTAGATGATTCAGTGACTACATATGATCATCTATTTCGCTATACAAAAGATGCATACCTGTGTGAGAGGAGTCTTGACTTTCAATAATTATCATCTATGTGATTGACTTCTTTTTTATGTGGACTGGGTTGGCTTGGGTTCGAGAGTTGGATATGAACATTGATTGATAACTTATGTATATGTATGGGAATATACCTAAGTAGGGTTGGTTGATACTTCGTGGTTGTATCTTTCTTCTGTGGTTTATCATTTGGGGATTCTAAAAGACCCTTGGGGGTCTCGGGGTCCCTACTGAGTATCGTTATACTCATCCCAACACGTGTTATGCCCGCACCATGTTGTGTTGGATATATAAGACGACCAACGTTGATGGAGGCTTAGAGAGATCTCGGACCAGACGGTACCCGAAGGTGGACCACACGACGAGACAGTACACGGATCTGACCGATAGACATGGAGTGATGAGGTGGACATTTTTACCAACCCTTCAGGTAGGATACTTGGTGGAAAGTTCAGGAGATTCCCTTATTAGTTATTGCCCCTTTTTCAATTGTACATTCTTTCCACTATACCTATACTTTACTATTGGGATTGTATTTCCAGCCCCATTACTTCCAGCACAACTTTTTATATACAATTTTCACTTATTTTTTACTTCATGTTGCGTACTCTATTGTGTTTGTTTACTTTCATAAAGGAAATACCTTCCACGAATATAGATTTACACCTTTGGTGCTAGTGCCCAACCCCTAGCCTATGGATGGTTGGCTTGGGGTAGTCACAACACGGGCCCCGAGGATTGGTCGTGAAAAATTGGTATCAAAGGAAGGTTCTATCATAGAACTCAAGACTATGATCTTTTCTTTTCTCTGATGCAATACTATTAAGAGTATCGAGTGTGGTTTTCAGTCTAGAGAGCCTAGTGTTAGTGTGGCGGCTGACGTATCTATACACCCAGACCCGGACCTCTGATTTCCGACTAAGTGCACGAAAACACTGATTGCATGTGTGTTTAAGAAGATTTCGTTGTGATTATATTGAGCCAGCTCACCAGGTATACGATTTTGACCATGGAGCACCTGTTTCTTTTCAAGATGGCCCCACAGAGGCATCCTTCTAGGGTTCTGAGTTACTTATGAGATGGAAACCTACCGAGTGATGTGGCCTTAGTGCAGGGCCCCATCGAAGCGAGGGCCCCAACGGTACCACTACCCACTGGGCCACCGATACCACCAACCCCAGTAGCAGAGAGTGCACGCCACCTGAGTGTGTTGCATGAGTTCCAGTGACAAAGGCCACCCAGGTTCCACGGAGATACGGACCCACAGGCAGCTGAGGACTTGCTGGAGGCTATTGTCAGAGTTTTATGATTTTTAAGGACACCAACAGACCTTATGTTGATCCTTGCTGTGAGTCTCTGGCATGCAGAAACAGGTAGATGGGGGAGCCAGATGCTCCAGGTGCATGACGTGGCTTCACTACATTAGACAGACATTAACAGTCACTTCCTCTAGGAGTTTTTTCCAGCCACCCTACGTGATGTGTAGATTCAAGAGATAATTCATCTGCATTAGGGTAGTATGACAATAGCTCAGTACCCAATGAGGTTCAACTACATCTCATTCAACTACATGGATATGGTGTGGGACTCGTTATTCAGGGATTGAACCTTCGTGCAGGGATTCAGGAATCATATTATGGCTTCGACTATTTCTATCAGCATTATGACATAGGAGGGGGTGCTGGAGAGAGCCCTTCTAGTTGAGAGTTTACTCACTCAGGAGACACCAGTAGCGAGACCCACCACAGGGCAACACGTATCTGAGTTTTCTACAGCCGGTAATAGATATATGTCAAAGAGGTCCATAGGGAACATGCCATCAGGTTGGAGACCTCAGGATACATGTTCAGTTTTGCGGGGAACATGAAACAGAGCCAGTATCACAAGGAGAAGGCAATTCTATGCATGCGGTGGGCAGGGACACATGGATCGTGACTACCCGACCCACCATGGAGGCGAGCGACAGATAGTAGAGGGACACCCCATGCTGAGGAAGTGGTTTGACCATAGTAGTCTGTCGAGAGCAGGAAGATGAGGCAGAGGATCTGGCCGAGGAGTGGGTGGTGGATGACGTTTCGAGGCTCTACCACCACCACCACCAGGTGGTCCACCCCGACCACTGGGGGTTGCCGGAAAGAGGCTGGCTCCGCTCCAGTTAGTCGAGGCCTACGACCACAGCGCACCTGAGATTATTAAAGGTATTATCTGTCTCTACTCCACCCTTGTTGCAGCACTTATAGACACAGGTGCGATTCATTCTTTTATTAATGCTGCCCTTGATTGGAGCTCAGAGATTCCGACGGAGCCGTTGGATTGATCCTTACAGCTAGAGACTCATACGTGAGCAGACTCGACGATCACGCACGAGTTCTGGTAGTGTGAGATTACTCTAGGAGGTGACAGATTCGGCTGGGATGTTCATGTAGCGGCGTCGAGGCCTTACGACTTCATCTTAGGTATGGACTGGTTATCTACAGTTCATGCTCAGATTGACTGTATTAGGTGCATGGTGCGGTGTGTACACACGGATGGGACTAGGTTCACCTTCACCAGCGTGAAGGGAGACATTGCAATGCAGGATGGTCTTATGCAGAGGAGAGGGTAGCTGATCTCACATCAGTTAGCTAGTCTCGTCCTCGAAGCAGTTGATGTGCGGAGTTTATGTTTTCTTGTTGTGGTGTATCAGTATGTGGATGATTATTCTGACGACATTCCAAGACTTCCTCCTCGCAGATAGGTAGACTTCTACATAGACATGTACCCTGAGACAACACAGATATGTACACCAGCATATTAGATGGTCCCCGCCGAGCTTCATGAGCTGTGGGTACAGCTGGAGGACTTGCAGTGGAATGAATTTATCCGACCCAGTGCTTCACCCTGGGCATCTCCTCTTTTTTTCTCCAAGAAGGCGGATGGGAGCTTACGACTGTGTTTCGACTACCGTCTCCTGAAATAGGTGACCATGTTGAACAAGTACCCACACTCGAAAATTGATGACCCCTTTGATCAGCTCTTGGGAGCATGATGGTTCTCGAAGATAGACCTCAGGTCAGGCTATCACCAGCTCAGAGTTCGAGATGAGGATGTGCATAAGACGACCTTCATGTGTTGGTATGGCCACTACGATTTCTTGGTTATGTCCTTTGGCGTAACCAATGCTCCCGCAGTGTTCATGAGTCTCATGAACATGATCCTCCAGCCTTACCTCGATCGATTTGTCATAGACTTCATCGACGACATACTAATTTAATCATCTAATAAGGAGGAACACACCTATCATTTGCGGGTAGTACTGGACACACTCCGAGAGCACCATCTTTATGGTACGCTCTTGAAGTGACAGTTCTGTATTCGAGAGGTTCACTTCATGGTTCACGTCATCTCAGAGGCTGGAGTTACAGTGGATCCTGCGAAGATTGAAGCAATACTTTCTTGGGAGCCACCCAGGATTGTGATTGAGGCTTGGAGATTCAGGGGTCTAGTTGGGTACTATCGGAGATTTGTGCCAGACTTTTCTAGAGTTTCAGCACCGTTTTCATCTTTTACAAAGAAGGGGAAACCCATAGTGTCTTCATAGAGTTGCGAGTAGAGCTTTCAGGAGCTGATGAATAGGTTGACCAGTGCACCCATCTTAAGTCTACCAGAGGCGGGCATAGGGTATGTAGTTTCATACGACCAATCACAGACCGACCTCAGGTGTGTCCTGATGCAGGAGAGAGCAGTGATTGCATATGATTCATGGATGTTTACGCAGAAAGAGAAGAACTATGCTACCCATGACCTGGAGTTAGTAGTAGTGGTCATCGCCTTGAATATGTGGTGGAACTATTTGATGGGAGAGCTCTTTACACTCTACTATAAACACCAGAGTCTCAGGTATATCTTCTTGTAGAAGGACATGATCCTGATACAGTGATGTTGTCTCGAGTTCCAACAGGACTATGACTTCAAGATAGTCTATACTCTTAGGAAGGGAAACGTTGTTGCAGATGATCTCAATAAGAGATCGAGCATTCTACTACTAGGAGAGGCGACATATAATCTTGCTACGGTGCAGATATCTATTGTGGATAGAGATGGAGTAGCCTTTCTTCAGCCTCTCACAGTCACTCCTCCACTTTTTAATCGAGTCAGAGAGGCACAGTGTGGGGACGCTGACTATGAGATGGGACGTGCTCAGATATCCACAGGGCAGGTGCCTGATGGATTTTATGAAGCAGGAGAGCACATCATACTCATCAGGGGATGTACCATGGTACTAGTTGCACTACTGGAAGAGGTGATGAGGTAGTTTCACACACCCCCTCTTTCGGTGCATCCCAAAGTGGAAAAGATGTATTAGGACCTTAGACGATAGCACTGGTGGCCGGGTAAGAAGAAGGTTGTAGCTGAGTACATTTCACAATGCCTCATTTTTTAGAAAGTGAAGGTGGAGCACCAGGTATCAGCAGGCTTGGTACAACCCTTAGAGGTCCCAGAGTGGTAGTGGGATGGGCTATCCGTGGGTTTCGTGACGGGGCTTCCATGTAAATCCAGAGGACACGACACTATCTGGGTGATTGTAGACTGACTCACCATGTTGGCCCACATCCTACCGATCAGAGAGTAGGGATCAGTAGAGAGATTTAGATGCCACTACATTAAAAAGATCGCATGAAATTAGGGTGGTCCATCGACTATCGTCTCAAATCGAGATGCTCATTCCACTTCCCGGATATAGAAGGGGTTACATTAGGCTTTTGGGATGCAGCTTCCTTTGAGCACTGCCTTCCATCCTCAGACGGACGGTAAGAATGAGAGGACCATTCATAATCTCAAATACATGCTCTGTGCATGTGTCCTTGACATTGGTAACAACTCGTAGGATCACGTACCCTAGGTGGAGTTTGCATACAACAAAATCTAGCACTACACCATCAGGATGGCACCAAACAAGGAAATATATAGCGGACCCTGCAGATCACCTATGTGCTGGTTTGACCCAGGGGAGTCAGCTATTGTAGGGCCAGAGATGGTTTATACTACAACGAAGAAGATGTATATCATCTAGGATCGTATGAAGACTACACAGAGCAGACATAAGTCCTTTGTGGATAGGAGAGGAAGACCAATGGAGTTTGCGGTTAGAGGCTACGTATTCATACGGGTCTTACCTCAATGAGGTCTACGAAGATTTGTCCGGGGTTTCATGTTATCTCCACGATACATCTTCCCATTCTAGGTCCTCAGAAGAGTAGGCGAGGTGGATTAACACCTGTCCCTTCCACCTTAGTTACATTAGGTGCACAACGTCTTACAGGTATCTCAGCCGAGGAGATACGTGCACGACCCGACCCACATCATCGATCACGGGGAGCTGGACATCAATGATGGGGTGACATTCACGGAGGTCCCAGTGGAGATCGAGGATCGACAATAGTGGGTCCTACCTGGATGGTCAATTCCTCTGGCGTGTATTCGCTGGCAGTACGAAAACCTCTAGGAGAACACTTGGGAGCGGGAGGCACATATTCATGCTCAGTACCCCCATTTGTTCCCCTAGTGTGTGTTGTAGCTTTAAAGGGATGTAAATCCTTGAGGTGGGGGTTAGGTAAATACCCTGAAATTTCACGGAAATTTTTTTCGTAAATACTTTTGGATTTTACGAGTCTGTGGTTTCTGACAGCACCAGATTCTGAGTCCTGGTGTGCCCAGAATCAAATTCTAATGTTTTGTTTGGGTACGTTCAGTAAACGTACGTGTGGGTTTTTTTATCTTTTTAATCAGTTCTTGGAATCAAAATATGAGGGCACCGATAAACTCACATCACTAGTATTCACTTATGGGGACCTTTACTGTAGTTGCATTTTCTCGGGAATAGAAGTTTTTTTGGGGAATTATTTAAAATGAAATAAAATTGTTATACACAATTTTAATGTATGGTGGTGGTTATTTCCTATAAGGGGAAGTTAGAGGTGGGGCCCACATACACATAAACTCCCATGAGAGGATAATTTGTGGAGGGGACCACACACGCACCTAACCCTTCAACATCTTTAAACTCCCCATCAACTCCCCTTATTTAATTTGAAAACACCTCTCATTTATTATGGTGGAGCCTCTCCACCTCCCACCCATTGAATGTACCAGCCTATCTAATTAATATCTTTATTAATTAATTGGAACCTCTTTTGAATCAATTTGAATTGCATGGAAATTCTATTAAAATGGGCGAACCTTAATAATATATTTTCATATAAAATATTTGGTGTTGGATCCTTTGGAGATTTTGAGAAGTGCTTCATCCCTCACCAATGATGAACATGAGGAATGATATCCTCTCGAAGACTGAGGCATGAACGTGAGGCAACACTCACGTGGAGCATCTTCATTCTCTTTATTTATCTGCGTCAAGGGTGGAGATTCCGACCGCGAGGAAACATCGACTACGCTTCCACTAGGGACGCACCCTGACGTCAATGAATTGACATTGACATCAGATCCTCTTCCTGCAACATGGACAAGTGAGCAACATATTCATGGTAGAGGGTTTTATAAAATTTAATGTGAATGAAATCGTATTCCATCCTTGGTGAATGTTTGTATTTTCATTGGGAATTTGATATCACATAACGCGGAGGGAGTGGGCTAAACACCCAAGGCCTAACGACCCTCTGAGGGGTTTTGAATAGTTTGGCGGTGGCAATGGGAGGTGGTGGCGACCGGAGGTGGTGGCGAAAAAAAGAGGCGACGACCGGAGGCGATAGCTGCCCACCAGCCACGTGGAGGAAACAACATCCTGCATCCGCGGGCATCTTGACAGACGAACCAAACCGTCTGGTTTTAGCAAGCCGGGCTGGAGAACCGCGGCCCCCGAACTGCGGGCCGCATCGGTGGCAACCCGGCAGGCTGCCTGCCGCCCGGGTTGAAGGAGGTCGCGTCACCCGCAGGTGCTGCGCAGGAGAACCACGACCCACTTGTGTGGGCGGCTCACACCGAGACGACCTGCCATAGAGGAGGGTGTCCCTTCTTGGCGCCACCATTTTAGAAAACCGGGGGTCGTGCCCCCGGTCCACTCGGCCAGCTGGCCGAGCCGCGGCCAGCTGCGTGCCGGGATTCGCCCCTCTGAGCTGGGTCGAACCTCTCCGGGCCAGGCTGCGCCCCACCAGACAGACGGTCATTTTGCAATACTATAAGTGTGTTTTGGAAAACTTTGGAAAACATCTGGGTTTGGAATGAGCGTAATTCAAACCTGGCCCCTAGAACAGAAAAGCCAATAACTCTCAGATAGGGCGTATGATTGACGCGTCGTCTGTTGCTTTGGGTTCCTTTTGATGAGACACGAATTTGGGATACATAAACTGTGTACATCATGACTATTGATGTATCGACCCCTTTTCTCGAGGAGTGGACCCTCCTGGAATCGAGCGTGCTGTGTGCGAGAAGCCTAGAGCTGGTGGTCACTGCGACGTCTACCGTACTGGAATCCTATGTGGGTTCGGCGGCGACGTCCACCATACTGGAATCTTACGTGGGTTTGGCGATGACGACTACTGTACTGGAATACTTTGTGGGTTCGATGACGATGACTACGATTCTAGTATCCTATGTGGGTCCGACAGTATTGACCTCTGTACTTGTATCTGGTGTGGGTCCGACAGAGTAACTGGTCTTGTATCTTGTGTGAGACTGATAGCTTTGCTGGTCTTGTATCCTATGTGTGTCTGACAGATTAGATTATTCTATGACTAATCTGATCATCTCTATCGCTATATGAAAGATGAATATCTTTGTTAGTTGAGTCTTGACATTCAATCATTATCATCAATGTGATCGACTTCTTTCCTGGTTGGACTGGGTTGTGATTGGGCTCGAGAGTTGGAGACGAACTGTGATTGATAACTTAGAAATATTTATGGGCATATACCTATGTAAGGTTGGTTGATAATTTGTGTTTGTATCTTTCTTCTGTGGTTTATTCTTTTTTGATTCTGAGAGACCTTCGGGGGTCTCGGGGTCCCTACTGAGCATCATTATACTCACCCCTACATGGGCTATGCCTACACCTAATTGTCTTGGATGTAGTCGACAGGCAGCGTTGAAAAAGGTCGAGAGCGAGCCAGGACCGGATGGTACCCAGATTTGGACCACACGGTGAGACGGTACACGGAGCAGACCGATAGGCGGGGAGTGATGAGGTGGACATTTGTAACTACCCTTTAGTTAGGATACTCGGTGTACGTTCCTAGAGATTCCCTTTTTAGCTAATTTCCCTTTTTCAATTGTACTTGCATTCCATTATACCTGTACTTTACTATTGGGCTTGTATTTTTGGCCCCTTTACTTCCATCACTACTTTTTGTATACAGTTTTCACTTAGTGTTTACTTCATGTTTCATACTCTATTGTGTTTTTATACATTAATAATGGCAATGCATTCCCATCATAGGGATTTACGCCATTAGTGCTAGTCGCTAGACCCTGGCCAATGGAAGGTGAGCTTGGGGTATTCACGACATGGGCCTCGAGGACAGGTTGTGACAATTGTAAACCAATTATGAGTTTTTTAATGATAAACCAAAAATGGGTGGTTACATTATTGACCAATGATGGGTGGTTTTGTGATAAAATGAGGAATGGTGGTTATGTTATATTCTCAAATTCATTGGGTACTATGGAGTTGGAGTTTACCCATATTGTCTATTATATTTGTAATATTGATTTGTAAAATAATTCCTAAACTTACCTAATATTTTTTATTTATTTATTTTTTTCATTGAAATCATTTTATTTTGAAAAAGTACAATAATTATTTTTTTGAAAAGTTGAATCATCTTTAGTCTGAAACAATATGTTTTTAAGAAATATTTTTATAGGATTTAAATAGAATAATTGTTTCCTTTCATTTATGTCCCTTAATGATATTTTTTATCATCACTTGTTTTTAAAAAAAATCCATAATGTTATTTAGAAGAGTGGCGACAATGATGAGTTCAAGGGGATAATTGTGAATATTTTTCATAGAGAGAAATCATGTATTATAAATAACCTTGTTTTATAGAACATATGGATACATAGTATAATTTTTCACTTGTAATGTACTAATTTACATTGATTTTTTTCCTTATTTCAAAAACAATTATCCAAAAAGGTCCTTATATATTTTTATAACTGAATTGTTAGTACAGAACACTACAATATGTAATGCTAATTATTGGCTCTTTATAGTTTCTATTAAATTAGTGTTTCAAAATATTAAATGATTAGTTTTTTTATTTTTTCAGAAAATTAAATAATATCATCATGGGTTTAAATGAATGAGGCTGATTATATGTCAAATGTCTTAGAAACCACTTTTTAAGGTTTATTTTTTTGGATTTCAGGTAATTTAATGATATAATTTTTTATAAAATTTATATTGGCAATCCGTTTAGGAATAAAATATTTGAGGGATAAATTATTATATAATTTTTAGTGGTATATTATTTTTAAGGTCCACATTCATTTTAAAATGTAATAATTCATTAGATATTTTAATGATATTCTTTACAATAGATTAAAAGTCATTTAGAAAGATAAAATTAACAAAAAAATTACAACCTTGATATCCATTATGGATGATTTTATTATAGTTATTATTAAAAATTCTTGTTCAACTGATTTATGACAACTTTTTTACTATTCAAATCACATGGAAGGAGATGTTTTATTTTTGTAAGACAATTTATTTTCATGAAATATTTTATCGGTTAGGGTAAAAATTTCAATTTGTTAATACTCTAAATATTAAAAACACTATTGACAATAGAATATCAAAAATGAACATGATGATTTACATTATTCATGTCTAAGATAATATAGGCATTATATAAATACCAATATTTTGATTTATGGTAATAATTATTTTTTCCTGTTATATTATGAAACATTATTAGGTCGATATTATTGTGTCATGGGGATATAATACATATAATTGATTATTGAATAAAATATTAAGGAATAATATAAAGAGTATTGGTCAGTGGTTTAGAATAGATGTTTATGGAAGATTGTGATTATGTACTTATTTCTCCAATTTATGATTTTGTGGTATTTTATTAGTTTCTGGGTTTCATGGAACTCATAATGATTTTTATATAGTATTTTTTTATAAAATTGGAAGAATATGTTAGATGGAATTGATACCATTTTAAATTGTTCAAATGGTGACTTTTTTGGAGACAAATATGTATGAGTTACATGTAACCCATTATTTTATGATATAAAATATTTTATTAATGGAATAGAACCTTTATTTTTAGTGGACTTATGTTTAATGGTTTTGGAAGTATTTTATGTTAATATTATCTTTGATTTTGAGGTAATTATGTATTATTAAATTATTTGGATGGAAAATCAATAGTTTGAGAAAATCATTATGTTTAAATCATTAATCAAATGTTGAATATATTATGGTCATTTTGGGAGTATTTTCTCATCTCTATAATTTTATAAGGATTATATTATTATAGTTTTATATAATGTAAAACCCATAGGATTGGTGGAAAATCTTCTTCTTCAGAAATGAAATATGTATTGATCCCATAAATGAAGTGTCACAAGGCTGCATCACCTACCACTAGTCTATGTGATGTTTGATATAGTATGAAATGTTTTCTCTTTATTTTTTATGTATGATGGGTAAAAGAGATTTTCTTTTATCATAAGTTTTTTCTTATTAACAATCATGGGATTTAGAATTTATTGGGCATTAAGTGATTACTATTATTTCAGAAGACATTCAATAATTTGGGAAAATTAATTAATTAATGTAAATAGAAAACTATGGGACGTTATGTGATAACTAAATATGGATTATCTATATTAAATATATACTATATATGGAAATTTAGGATATTAATAGAAATTATTATATGAATAAGGGAATCTTATTTTTTTTGGGTCCTTAAGTGTGATTTATATTATTTACACATATATATATATATATATTAATTTTTTCATGGAAGATTATGTGATCAAATATTCTTGAATTTTTGGTGTAAAATATTATTTTATAATAATGAGGATATTTTTTGATAGTTATTTGTGGAATAATATATTTTTAACATTGGTTAATACTATTTAATTTTTGAAATTAATATAGTTCATCATCATATAAAGTTTTACACTCTTTGGAAGATTATATTATCTTTTACTAAAATATTTGGTTTCAGTTAATTACTAATGACTGGAGGATTATTTGGTAATACTATTGAATTTTGGAAATTAATGTACTTTTAAATTGTGTAGTATTTCTCCTTTAAAAATAATTAATGTAATAATTTATGTGGAGTTTTTCAAAAAATATATATATTGTATATATCACTATATATCAATTGAGTTTTATATAATCATTTTCGCTCATAAATTTATTATGAAATAAAATTTTTTTCTAAAAAAATACTCTTTATGATAATCAACTTTTGTTTTATGGTAAAATGGATTTCATATTTGGAATTATATGTTTAAATTTTTTAAGAAAGTTCATTTTTATTTTTTGGATTAAAAATTTACTAAGGTGATAAAAATGATTTACTACAATATAGGTAAATTATTGAAACATGTTAACATTAAAAGTTTAAATAATAAAATATAAAAAAAACTATAGAATTAAATGGGTGGTTAATTTGTTTTTCAACATTAAAAATAATTTTAAAAATAATTAATATTAACATTCATTGTATGTAATTACACCCAAATGTGGTTGGATTTAAATATTTTAAAAGTTTTATTCGATCACTTAACCCACCCCTCCCCTCTTTAATTATAAATACCACTACACACCACCACTTTTTCATCCCAAAAACTGGATCTCTTAAAATAAATTAACAACCCTATCCTATGCACTCTACCAGCATCCATGTGTTGTTTGTATCACCCAAAAATAAAATCCCAATTATTTATGGGATCCTTCAATGAGGTGATATTGAAGAGTTAAATTTATCAATCCACCTATTTTAAATTCCTTACATATTCTACATTTCCATAACACCTTCATCCATCAAGGCATAAAAACTAAAGAATCATTTATATACTATAATTTTATAGTTCTAATCGAAAACAAAATATTCATCCATTTTATCATCCCCCTTTACATAATTGATTAAAACCATTATCAGAGTATTATGTTTAACCATCTCCAGGGATAGTGATATTTTATTTTATAATACCACAACAACGGATATTAATAAGAAATATTAATGTAATGAACATAACATTTATGAATAAAATTACATTTATTTTAATTAACTATCTTATTGATTTAGAAAACACATGAACTCCAGCTATTTTATTATATCCAATTGTATTTAAATTACCTTTATGTATCCTTATCATTGATAATATATCCTTTTAATAGTGATAATATCACTAGTATAAATACATGGGTTTAACAAATCCTTTTGGCATAGAAAAAGGAAGTGACTGCATCAACCGATATGATTAAAACATATGAAACCCATTAAACATAGATTTTGAGGGACATATAAATTATGGGCTTATCCCTATACTAACCCAAAGACTAGATCCAACAACATAAGATTGATCGAAACCGTTTACATGATAAGTTCATGCTTATTGAGATCAAAACCCAAACCATGTTTACCGAATAGCCATAAGAAAGCCCCCCATCTCAAACCACACTCTTAGCATTTATGGTTGTGTAATAAAGGGGTATGTAAAAATAACTTATCATTATTACTATGGGAATTATTGTTTTTATATAATAATGAATATAATTTCATTCTATTATTTTTACTTTGTAAATTATTTTTAAAGCACAAATAGTTGTTTGGTTAAAATTCAAATTCAAATACGAAATATATTTTGAGGAATTAATGTATTATTTAACTATATTTTATATGAATAAAAAATTATGAAATTAATTTCTTGAAATATAAATGATTGTATAATTTTTATGATGCGAAATGAAAATTTTATTATGGTTTGAAAATGGTTTTTTTTCAAAACTCGTAAATTTCCAATAAATGATGATTTTTATATTTAAAGTGAAAAATTACCTATTTAGAAAAATATATAGATAAATTTTTATTATTTTGTATTTGCGATTTTGAAATTATCCAAGGGTTATTTTTCGTAATATTCTCAGATAGATGAATTTTGGGATAAATTAAATAACATATAAATATATAATGTGTCCTATGACATCATAATTACCCAATAATGATGTAATAAAATTATATAAAATGTATCTTCAGTAAAATATATGAATTTACATAAAAAATGTAAATTAAGGTTTATTTGATTTATTTTATAAATCATTATTTTATCCTCCAAGACATATAAAATATTTTAATATTTTAAAATCATTTGATTAAAAGTTTGACTCACCTCTACATAAAAATGGAAATATTTTGATATCATAGGAAAATATTTATATAAAACAATGTATACCACTCCCCATATTTATAAACCATGGGAAAAAACCATGCAACGGTTTTTGGTTTTGAATATTATTCTGTGTAGTGTCCCAAAAGAAAATAATAAAGAATACACATACCTTTACTTAATAATCCCAACAAAGCACCCATTTCACTTCAATAAATATCATTTAAGGTTGAATTTTTTTTACCACTACAGACTAAAGTCCTCTCAAGGAATACACAAGCTCCCAAGAAGCCTCCCCAATCCTTTGTGATCACACATCCAAGTAAGGCATCTCCCTCTCTCCTTTTTTCATGATCCTCTTTTATAACATGCCTTTTACTTTTCATTTTCATGATTTGGGATATGTGTTTACATACTGACATACTATAATTTTTATGTATACATGATGGGTTCTTCATTTCACTCTAATTAATCCCCCCTATGATCCTTTAAGTCCACCAGTTACTATTCTAAAATTCTATTAAGGATATCCCTCTCTAATTTTTATTCAAGAACCTCTTTTATGTCATGAATTTTAATTTCAATTTTATATATTTGGGATATTTACTTACATATATCCTTATTTTAAATTTTATTTATACATATTGGGATCTTACATTCACTCCCTTTAACCCCCCAATGTTCTTTTAAACCCACATGTTACTATGCCGAAATATTGAATGTGATTTCACTCCTCTATTTACCATTCAATCATATTATTTTTATATTATGCATCTAAGTTACATTTCACCTGTTCGAATATTTTTTTCCAGGATACCCTTAAATTCCACCCCATGTATAAATTATGAGAGACCCATTTCCCCTTAATAATTTCAATTTATAAATTTCCATATGATGTTGTTATGTGGCCAAAATCACACCACAATTTTCCATGAGAAAATCATCATATAGGGAATAGCATACCAATTCATCTTTCAATAGTAATAACCGTCATTAAAGAATAATAATTTTTTGGTGACTTACATTTATGAATTCCATATTCCTTGATAGTGTAATAAATTATTATGTTGATGAATCCATGTTATGTGATCTATGTTGAACACATAATCATGATATTTCAATGATTATGAAGGTTATGCCATGAAAGTGTTGCAATGCTTTGTGTAATTCTTCGTATCATGATATGTCATGTTGATACATGGGTTTAATTAATTAATTTGTTGGAATTTTTCCACCATATTGGAATAAGGGGGTACCATAATCCTTTATGATAACGATTCAGTGTTTTATATTGTTTCCCCAAGTACATGATATGTTAATCATGAGAAATCATTCCTTTATGTTCATGTTTCTCTTATGATCCATTGATATTCCTACTTACTAACATGTATTTTATTCGTCATTTAATGAATTTTTTACTCCCTAAATGTGATTTATATGTCAAAAAT
Organism: Viscum album; assembly: GCA_963277665.1. Classification (NCBI taxonomy): domain Eukaryota; kingdom Viridiplantae; phylum Streptophyta; class Magnoliopsida; order Santalales; family Viscaceae; genus Viscum; species Viscum album. Next base: position 1,811,369,308 of record OY728164.1, on the reverse strand, counting down.
TTCATATGTATGTCTTCTGGTTGTCCAATAGAATTCTATTTATAAAAGAATGTTGTGGTCATGTAAATGATATTTTCAATAATGATGCATATTCCATGTTTTCTGTTGTTATATAATGTCCCTAAGCCCCATATACACTATAACTATTTATCGTCTATGTTATGATAAGTGAAATATTATATAATAAATCATGTATAAAAATGTAATAAGGAGAAGGGTTGTTATAGTTGGTATTAGAGCCTAAGTTTACTTAGTTTTTGTATTGTGATTTGAGAACACTTGTGAAAGGCATAGGGATTAAACATTGTATAAGAAAATAATTCCTCAATTTATGTGAATATAGAGTGTTTGTTTTATCAACCAAATACATACTTAGCTAGATACAAACATGTATAGGTGGCTCTAGCATAAATTTATCTAGTGTTATAACCTAAAAACACTGCATTAAGGTGGACTTGAATGGGAACTATTGCACGAGAGCAGGCCTTGTTGCACTCTTATTTCAGCCTTCATTGGTGATATGCTTATGTAAATTCATATGATTAGTAATAACCAACATTAAGGGAATTGGAAATAAATTTCATAAGAATATACATTAGGAAGTAGATCATGGTTAACAAAGATAGACCCCTAAAAATTCATTTGTTAAGTATATAATTTTAATTTATATGTTTTACATTTAATGTCATTGGATTCCCCTTTACATGTATCATAGTTTAAAAGTACACATCCCTTCTTATATATTGTATAATATAGAAAACATTCAAAAATACAATGGTAGGACTATCATCCATGATTCTACACATTCTTTTATATCTCAAATGTTTTGAAGAAGAATCCAAACACCACCACAAAGCAAAAAAGTGGAGATGTTGGTGAAAATATTAAACAGGGAAATTATATCACAACATGCATATGACTCGTTCCCAATCATAGCTTGTGGATTTAAATTCATGGATAACCACATCATATTTACCATAGTGTAATTTGATTAAATTATTGGCACAGATTGTCTTTCCCTATATAGAGAAAACATTAATTTTCACGAGGGGGATATCACTCTCTGTTTGGTGAATTGACCCCTGATTTTATAAAAGTGAAAGGAGGAGGATGAATATTCTTTTTCAACATAATATAATTCATGGATATTACTGACCAATGGGCATGTATATCTTTCTCATATTATTTATTCTAAGGAAATAACCATCCTCGAACACAAGCCTATTGTGAGGGTATATTCTGATGTGTTTTGCAAGGAATTTTCTGGTCTTCCTTCTTGAAGAGGTGTTGAATAATCGGTTTATTTTATACCTTGGTAACTTGAAATATCTAATACTCTATATGGAATGAATATTGTATTACATTAAGTGCTAAAGAACCAAATATATAAGAATTTGGGTAAAGGGTTTATAGGCCTTAGTTCTTCACCATGGGATGGAATAGTCCCCTTCATCCAGAATAAGGATGGTTTAACAGGCCATTACATTGATTATTGTCAGCTCAATAAAATCATGATAACTAAAAGGTATCCTTTTCCATGAATTGACGAATTTTTCGATAAACTATGTGGAGAATAATAATTCTCCATGGTGTATCTGCAGTCAGGATATTACCAATTCAGGGTGAAGTAGGAGGATATCCCCATAACTACATTTCCTATTAGGTACCTACATTATGAGTTCATATTGATTCCATTAGGACTCACTAAATTTATACAAATATTCATGGACTTGATGAATATATTATTTATATATTACCTAGAAATAATTTTGGTAGTCTTTATATATGATATTCTATTATTCTCTAAAACCAATGCGAAGCATGACGAGAATACATGCTCTATGATAGAGACCTTGGGAAATGAGAAGATATATTAAAATTAAAGAAACTATGAGTTCTCATTGAAGGATGTATAATTCTTTGGTAACATCAAAAAATGTAATGGGATGTCTATGGATCCATCCAAAAAAAGAAATTGAGGATTGGTCAAAGTCGACATCTGTGGTGGATATCTATATCTTCATGGTGTTAGTGAGATATTATCACTTATTTTGAGTAAATTTCTCAGAATTGTAAAAACCACATAACCTGATAACTCAGAAGGGAGTGAAATATTCTTGGAATGATGAATGTATATAAAGTTTCATGGAGTTGAAGAAGTGGCTTTTCACTAGCCCATTTCTCAAACTACCCAAAGGCGGGAAGATTATCAAATCGTTAGTGGGTATTTGAAAAATGGAATGTGTTGTGTGGTGATGTATAATAACCATATCATTGCCTATTCCCCAAGGAAGATGAAAATTAATGAAAAACTGCATCCCACACATGATCTAGAGTTGGCAGATCTGATCGTTGTATTGAAAATATGGCGACATTATCTCTTTGGATAGAGGTGTGAAATATATACGGAAACAAAATTCCCAAATATATATTCATATAGAGAAAGATGATTATAAGACACCAAATATGGTCAATGATTATCAGGTATTATGATTCCTCAATGCACTACAACCCTAGGAAAGTGAACAAGGTGGATGATGCTCTATGTAGAAATGAACCTGCAATTCTATCAGTAAAGAGATTTGAAAAGGATCTAGTCTTATTATATTTCATTTAGATAGATGTCATAATCATAAAGAAGTGAAAATAATTAATCCATTTACAAGTTTTTTCTCAATGTTATCATTTGGAATGGTTATATAATGTTAAGATATATGATGATGAAATTCATAAAAATGTGGAATCTATTAGAAAAAAATAAATCCTTAGAGTTCAATGTTAATGATGAGGTAATTGTGAAATTTGACCTAAGACTACGTGCTCCATAAAATATGGAGCTATAGAAATAAATTTTGGATAATGAACATAGTTTGAATTTCTCCATTCACCCAAGAAACACAATAATATATCAATATCTCAATGAACACTACTATTGGGATTACATGAGGAAGGGGATCACTAAATATACGTCAATATACCGGGTATGTAATCACGTGAAGGGTATGAGACAGGTGTATTAGAGGATGATTCAACTACTATCCATAACAATATGTAAATGGGAAACGGATCACCATATACATTTCCAACAAACATTAGGAGACATCCAAAAGAACACAATGCTATCTATGTTTTTGTGGATCCTCTTACAAGCACTGCACACATCATTTCAATTCAAAAGGATTTCTCACTGGATAAAATGGAAAATATAATAATCAGATAACTTGTATAAATACATAGTGTACGAGTGTAGATTGTATCTTATCAAGATCCATGATTCACCACAATGTTATAAAGGATTATCTAATACACTCTAAACATTGTGATGAACTTCAGTGTGACCTATCACCCTCAAACCAATGGCCAATCTGAGCGGACTATCCATACACATGAGGACATGTCGATAACTTACAAAATGGACTTCAAAGGAATATGGGAATAATATCATCCATTGATAGAGTTATATTCTAACTGTAGTTTCCACTCAACCATCCAAATATATCCTTATGAATCCCTTTATGGGAAGAGGTGAAGACACCACCATTTTGGGATGATGTTGTGGAACAAAAACATTTAGGTTTAGAAAATGGACAAAGAAATGGTACAAAATATGCGGATCATTAAGCAACACATCAATACTTCCCAAATTAGAAAAAAAGAGATATGTTGACAATCATAGATGAGACCTAGAGTTTGATGTTGGTGACATGGTATTCCCCTATATATCTCTAAGTTATAAAGGTATTAGATTTTAGAAGAATACAAATCATAGACAATGGTACATTGGCAGTTTTCAGATCCATGAACGCATTAGAGCATTTGCATATCTACTTTCACTCACATAGAACATGGATTATATATATGATATTCCATTTATTACTCATAAGGAAGTACACACCCATCACATGTACTCAATCAAGAGGTTGTACCATTTTAGAATTACATCTCATATGAAGAGTAGATGGTGAAGATCATTGATTGTAGACAAAAAATACTATACAAAATGAAAATATCCCTCATAAAAATGTTGTGTAGAAACCAATCGATTGAAGAAGAAATGTTGGAATCGAACGTAGTGATGAGGTAGAGTTACGAACATATTTTTTATTTTGGGAAAAGGAAATTTTAATGGAGAAATTTCTTATGTGGGGAAGCTTGTAACAACCCAAGAATTTATTAATAAAATTCCATTTATTTTAATTAAAATTCATATAGATATAGAAAAAACATGTTCAAATTTTTTTATTATATCCAATTTTATTTAATTAAATTTTATTTATCCTTACCATTGATAATATAGTCATTCAATAGTTATAAAATTACTAATATAAAAATATGGTTTTAACATATCATTTTGGCACAGACAAAAGAAGTGATTTCCTCATCCAATAGAAGCATACACTATGAAACCCATTTTTCATAGCTTCTAATGGAGATTGAATTTCTAGGATTCACCATAAAAAATCCCAAGATGATATCCAACAACATAATAATGAGTGGAACTATTTATAAGGGATGTTCAAGATCGTCGAGATCACAACCAAATCCATGATCACATAACAACCCTAAGAAATCCCCAACATCAAACACCATAATCTTAGGGTGTATTCTAGTGTCATAAAGGGATATGTAACAAGATCATATAATTATGATTTTGAGCATTATTTTTTAATATAATAATAAATATAGTTTCATCCTATTGTCGTTACTTTATAAATTAATTTTAAAGAATAAATAATATTTTTTCATTAATTTTCAAATTCAATTATGAAATATATTTATACGTATTAATGGATTATTTAATTAAATAATATCTTTAAAAAATAATATTATTAAATTAATTTCATTTAATATTAATGAACGTATAATTTTTATGATTTCAAATGTAATTTGGATTAATGATTGAAATTTGTTTTTGTACAAACCCACCAATTTTTAATAAGTATTGGTTTTTATTAGGAAATTGAAAAATCGTATTTTTAGAAAATTATTTAGATAAAAAGAATATTATTTTTGGAATCAGGACACATAAATTATCCAACACTGAATTTTTCATAATTTTCTAAGATATTGACATTTTTGGGTAAAAATTAAATACCATATAAATATATAATGTTTTTTGTGAAATCATAATGACCCAATAGTGATTTAATAAAATAAAATAAAATATATATTCTCAAAAATATATTTTTTCATTATAAAAAAGTAAATCTTATGTTTATTTGATTTTTTTCTAAAGCCTTAAAGAATCCTTGAAGATATATAAAATATGTTATGATTTAAAAATTATTTCCATCAAAGCGTTACTCATCGTTACATAATCAAGGGAAAATTTTTAATATATTCATGAATTAACTGTATAATATAATTTATATAACCCCAATTTTCCAAAAACCATGAGAAAATTCCATCAGATAGTCTGTGGTTTTGAATATTTTAGTGTTTAGTGAACTTATCTAAAATAAAAAATAATTTCCCCACAATTCTAAAATAAACCCACCCAATCACCCATTTATCTTCACTAAATTTTATATACACTATAAAAACATATTCCCCCTACTTAAATTAGTCCAAAAAAGGTTCCCTATGCTCCCATGAATCCTCCACCAAGCCTTTGAGATCACACATCTGAGTAAGGCATCTCCCTCTCTCCTTTTTCTTCAAGAACCTATTTTATGTCACACCTTTTAATTTACATTTTCTAAATTTTTGATGTGTTTTTCCATACATCATTTCTATTCATATTATTTATTGATGGTGGGTTATTTAATTCACCCCAATTAATCCCCACTATAACTCGTTATGCCCACCCGTTACTATGCCATAATTCAATACATGATATCCCTCTCTCCTGCTTCATCAAGCACCTATTTTATGTCATGCCTGTTAACAGAAATTTTATATATTTGGGATATGTTCATAAATAAATCCTTACTATTGATATGATGTATACATGATGGTATGTTCTTTTCACTCCCCTTGTGATCATTTAAAGCCGCTGATTATTAGGCCAAATTTCTGTTAGGGATTTCTCTTTTCTCATTTCAATTCAAGAACATTCTTTTGTGTTATACATATAAATTACATTAAAATGATTTAATGCAATTTTCAATGACCGCAATAAAATAAATAATAAATATAAATGTTTAGATAAACATTTCTCTCTCATAAACAAAATTTAAGTATTTCTATATGATGTTGTTATGCTACTAAAATTGCACCGTGATATTCCATGCCAAAATCATTGTGTACTGAATAACATACCTATTCATTTATCAATATTATTAAACATTATGATGAAATAAATTTTAAATTGGTCCTTAAATTTATGAACTACACATTACATGATCATGGAAGAAATGATTATGATGAATGAATCCAAGTTATATGATCTATGTAGCACAATTAAGAATGATATTCTAATGATTATGAAGGGTGTACTCTAACAATGCTCTAATGCATTGGCTAATGTTTAGTATCATGATATTTCAGGTTGGGACATGGGTTTACCTGATTCATATATAGGACCTTTGTCCACTATAATGGGACATGGTTATAGCTGATTCTTTTATGATAAAAATGTTGTGTTTTATATTGTTTCCACATTTCCATGTTATGATAATCATGATATATCATGCCTTTATGTCCATGTTTCTCTTATATTCCACTGATATTCCTATTTTCTAACCATTATTGTATTTTTCATGGTATTTCTTTTTTATTCTCTTATTGAGATTTATTGCTCACCCTTTTCTTATGAGTTCCCTCAAGTTGTCCCACGAAATTATACACATAAAGAATGACGTGTCCATGTAAATAGTTATTATACCACATGATCATTTGAATTATATTAAGTGAATGTTTATATAATAAATAATTTTTAAATATGAAATAAGTAGAATTGTGGTTATAATTATTTTTTATATATAATTTTTAATAGGTATATACAATATTTTTTTATGTTATTGAATTAATTTAAATTTATAATATTTAATATAATAAAACTAGTTCTTAATGTTTTTTGAATCAAAGAATATAAACTCTACATTTTTCATAACTGTTTTATCCAATAAATTGTTCTAATTTTAGAAAAATTGACCAATTAGACCATTTAATCTTATTTAAATACATGAATACCATTATATTTAATTTCAGGATTATTATTTCCATCTCAAAATAACATCTATAATTATAAGAAAGTGTACTAACCATGAAACCATGAAACAAATGACACTAGAAAAACAAAATTTAATATTATAACTAACCAAAATAGAAATAATTTAATGTAATAAAATAATAATATGACCAAAATTTTTATAATAGATTATTATTTATGTATTTAATGATTATAGTTTTATATTCCATAATATTATTAACAATTTATATCTTTTATAAATTTTCATAGGGAGTATTTAACTAAAAATCTCTTTTTAAAAGATATAAAAATTTATTTACCATATCATTCTCATTAATTTAAATGATTTGAAAATTAATTTATTGAATTTACTAAAATGTAAATTAAATTTATAAATAATTTATTATTCTTTTCTCTCACAATGGGTTTTCTAAAAGGGATAATTTTTTAAATAAGGGGATTTTTTTTAAAAACATCTTTTAATATTTCATTCAACAGAAGTCAGAAGGAATTAATTTTTATTATATAATTAGAAAAAAATAAACTCCCACCATGAAGTCTTTTTAGTATTTTGAAAAATAATTTATATATTTATTTGGTTACATTCAAGGAAATTCTTTCCCATTATATAAGTTCAATATTTCATAACTGGCGAGCTCAAAATGAAATAGTTTATTTTCATTAAATAACATTATTATGATGCAGGTTTTCATAATTTTTTTATGATTTAGTTAATGGTAACTGATTATGATGATAGTTATTTCCACTATAGACCAATAAAATGTGGTTTCTTGAAAATTAATGGATATGTGGTCATGTTATTATCTAATTATTGTTAGTTTCGTGATAATCCAAGGATGCCTAGTAATGTTATAACTATAAATGATTAGGGTAATATGAAGTTGAATATCACCCATATTAGTTACTCCATTTTTTAAATTAATGTGAAAAATTATTTCCAATGATACCTAATTATACATTATATTCTGTGTAATTTTTTTTTGATATCTACTTATTATAAATAATATAGGATAATTATATTTATGAAAAGATAATTTCTTTTTTTAGGGTAAACAATTTATTTTTTATGAAATTCATTTTATGTATTTTAATTGAAATAATGGTTTCCCTTATTTTATGAATATTAATGATAAGTTTTTCTCATAATATGTTTTAAAATGTTTTTCAAAAGGATTTAGGAAGAGACGGGATAGGGATGAGATAAATGGGAAAATTGTTATGATTTTTCATAAACACAAACCATGTTTTTAATGACATTTTTTATCTAAGAAATACATATTTAGTATAAGTTTACATTTGTAAATTATGGTTTTAGTTTATAATATTTTTTATAATTATCTTAATCTCTAAACTGGAATGATCTTAAGAAATATTAATAAGTAAATTCTAGCTCAAAAACACCAGAGTATATAATGTTTAAGGATGACTCCTTACAAGTTACATATGATATTAAAATTTAATATTAAATATTTTATAATGATTATCATATATAAACATTAAATCCATCCGTATTAACATAATTTTTTTTTGATAAATGAATTTTGTTGGTACAAGGAAAAGGTAATCCGTACATACCCACAATTAATACATACACTTCCTTTTTTTGAATTTGGGTGAAGAAATGTAGTTTCATAATCATAATAACATTTTACTATATATAGGATACTTAAATTCATATTTTAAAAATATTGAATATATAAATACCAGTAATGAGAGTAATTAAAAATTATGCGATTGGTTAAGGTGATTACCTTTCCTTTTTTTAAGAACTTCTTTATATCTTATCTTAATGATCTTAATGATCAAAGGATCTTTATTTTGGGAAAATATATACCTATATAATCTTGATATATAAGTATATAATATATTTTTTAATGGTATCATTGAGATCAATGACTTAATGAGGATTGAAGAAAATAAATAATATGTTCACGTTTTTATCGACGGGAGGGGAACTCTTGGAATTTCATAAAAGATTATTATATAATAACATTATTGCAATGAAAAATTATTCCAAATTTTAATTTATTCAATTATAATATTGGATTACGATTTAGTAACAACAAAAAGAAATTTTTTTATTTGTATTCATTTCATATAAATTTTTATTTTTTTATTAACTGCTCTGGTTGACAAATGTTAACCTTATCCATGATAACAACTTTTATAAATTTAAGGGATTACTGTTTTACTAATAAATGGAATATTGGATGATAAATAGAGAATTAGTGAATATTTTGAACATATTTTATCAAACCATTAAAATATAAATATTTATTATGATTTTAAAATAATTTAATTAAATATTATTTTGATAAAATAATATTAATTTCAATTTATAATCATTTCATATCATTTTTCAAAAAAAGGTTGAGTTATAATATAGTTATATAACACATTAGTAACATGATAAATTTATCTAAAGATGTTGTGAACACTACAAATCTCATAATTTATATTAAATTTGATATTTTTAATATCATTTTATATTTTTCTATTAATTGAAAAATTATTATATTAGCATTCGGAAAGCATTTAATGTATTATTTAATAAAAAATAATTAAATAATTAATCATAAATAATATAGATTAATTAAAATATAACTATAAATTTATATTTTCTCAAAATTCTTATTTTATTATGTGAATACATTAATGATATTTAAACCTATGAGAGTGATTTTTTCAAGATTCCTTGATATTAATATTATATAGTTAATTATCATGGAAAAGTGGACATAAAAGTCTCATTGTAAATTTTTTTGATATGGCTAAAATTAAATCTATTCAATAACGATTGTTATAAAATATTATGGAATTTTCACATCATTGTCACAGATTAACCTGATTAAACCTTCACCGAGGTGTTACATTTTACTACGATTTCTATTCATATTGACCAAATAAATAAAGGATCATATTTACCATATTTTAACCTCCTAATTCTAAAAATTAAGTCAATATTAACATATTCAATACCTATTATTGAATAAAAATGTTGTCAATATAAATTTTCTATGTAACAAAAATGACTTTTTGGAAAATATTATTTTTATTAAGAAAACATCATTTAATCATTTACCTTGAAATATAATCATATTTTATGAATGTTAAAATAAATTATTTAATATATAATATATTATAATTATTAAAATATTAAAAAAATATAGTGATTAATTTAATTTATTAATATAAAATTATATTTCATGCATCAAAATAGTTTTCCATAAAATATTAATTTTTACGCATAAAAAATAATTTACTATAAATTTTATCAAGAATTGATTTTTATGTACATAAATGGATTAAATTGAAAATAATTAAACTAATTTTACAGTGAAATAATCTTTAAAAAAATGGATCTTTGAACATCCTTGAAATGATTATATATTTTTAAATAAAAAATATTATTTTTTATTATTTATCGATAAATGATACTTTACAAAAACAAAATAAAATTATTATATGTTAATATTGATTTGATTATTTCAAAAATGATAAAAAAATTATCAAATTAATTTTTTAAAGATTATCTATAATAATTATAATATTTTATTGAAAACCCATTTTAAGGAAAAAAAAATTTAGAATAAAATTAGTTTACTAAAAATTTAGTGATTATTTAGAAGAAATTTAAAATATATTTTTATTGGGGTGGAAATTTATATATATCAAGAAGTACATTTAATCTAATTCATATATTCCAAATTAATTTCTAGTTTGTAAGTGTCATATTAAATAACATTTTTTCATTGTTCATTTAGGCATTGTGTTACGTATATTGTATGATACTAAATATATTGATCTTTTAAAACTCATAAATTAGTATATATAGAGACCTAATTATCAAAAATTATGATATTTTATGATGTATGTAATCATTGGATGAATCATTCATCACGATAAGTGATTATAAATTATCATATATTTTCATTCAGAAGAAAAAAAATCACATAAAATTTAAGCATTATGAGATTAGGTTTGGGTTTCCATAGTCATAATGGTTAAGGATTTCTAAATTAAATAGTGTTATGAAATAATCTATCTATAATGAAATTTTATAGGTTATATTCATTAATGATCAATGGTAATCCATCATTTTAGAAATTAAACTATAGGCATGTAAATGATTTCATATCGGGATGGTATTACTATTAAAATTATACATTTTTCCTTTCCCCCACTATCATGCTTCAACATATATGTTTCCAAAGGATAAAGAGTGAATAATTTTCACAAAGTGTGTTCTAATAAATGCATGGATTCTTCTCATAAACAAGTACAACTATTATTTTTTCATATCAATTTGTTTTATGGGATAAATATTAATCATTTTGAAAATAATTTTCCATTGAATTGTTAAATTCATCACTATCAATAAAGAATATGGGTTCATTATACATTTTCCTAATATCACTAAAGGATATCATGTTGCATTAAATAATCTTATCTAAGATTAAATTTAATATTACTTAGAAATATGTTGAATTTAATGTTCCAAATAATATATTCTAACATTGTGAGAAATTTTATATTTTGTCACCATTAATTGAATATGAAATATCTAAGGAATAATTGGGAATATTTGACGTTTTATTATTACATGATTTTAAATTACATTAATTTAATATTACATTATCATCGGGATAATTATCGCAATCAAAATTTTGTACACATATTGTCCACTTCAGTATGACAAATTGGTTTAATGGATATGAGAATGTTATGTGGATGCCAAGGATATCCACTAAAGATTACAAAAAAATCTTCCCAACATAATGAACCTTATGTGAATGATCTAATTTTATTATTTTCATTTTTAATTTAAAAAATTCCATTTCTCTATGATCATGAATAGGGGTGTGATCCACAATATTGAGCATTAATACTTATTATTATGAATCATTTGAAATTGATGTAAAATATGATTTCATATATTATTATCGAATTTAAAATACTAATAATTTGTCATTTATTGAGCCTATATTAATAATACGTTATATTAGCCCATGGGGGCTATGGATTGGTCCAATTAATCCATGTACAGATGTATATGGTATTAAAAAATTATTTATAAAACCCAATACATTATTATTATTATTATTATTATTTATAACGGATTCTCACTGGTTGGTGATCATCATGGAAATGTGAGCACAAGACCTAGTTGTTCTTTTTATGTTTTGGTACTAAGAAGATCATTCAAATTTTGTGTCACTCGTATATCATCACTTGTTTTCCATCCACATTTTAAATATGTGGATCCCAATATTCAAATTCTTATTGAATCATGTTATATATATTTATTTAATCCTTCAGTTCATACTAGTTTGTAATAATGCTGATTTTTTACTCTCTCTAATATTAAATAGATGTTCCTTTGAAATTTTTTGTTTTAATTTCATTGATGATGGAGTCCTAGACACCCAATATATTCTAATAACATTATACTCTATGTATTACCATTATATATTTTTATTGGGGTTTTTAGTTATTTAGCTTATTCTATGAAGCTCACTGAATGGTCATTGTTTTTTGAAATAGTTTTTTAGCCACCTGCTTTATTCGTCATGTATGGTTTGGATGTCTAATTGGTATGTTTTTTAAACTAATTTCTCTATTCATGATTTGAAAATTTATTTTTTACGACACGTAATATTTGTTGGGATAAATAAATGTTATCATGAGTCCATGTTTCCCATATTTTCATTGATAATGACATTTATAAGTCACTGGATCCTATTATAAGGATCCAAAATTGTGATTTTATCTTATGGAAGAATTTTTTATATTAAAATATATAGGGTATATATATTTATGCTATGAAATTTGGTAAAATCACAAAATATTATAGTAAAAAGGATGCACAAAATTCATCAATTATTTTATATCACTCTCTTATACAATATGTCATTTTGTCTAAAATAGAGGAACAAAAAAATGGACTTTAATGGATCTTCTAAGTAAAAGGAGAATCTATATCTATATCTTGATAGTATTCTCAGTTCGGTTAAAGACTTTCACATCACTACGAATCCAAACAAAAAATAAGATAATGATCATGGGGTTGGGGATCAATGTCTATTTCTTGTTGAATATAACAATACCCAACCTCTTGATACTACTATAAATTCTGATGAACATGTTCTTTGGGAAATAGCTAATTTGGTGGCAGTTTATGAAAAAAATTGAATTTGTATTCATTTAAATGATAAATAAATCATTTAAAATTTAATATATAATGTGTTATAATGAGTTAAAATAAACTAATTTATGTGGATGAGTTTATCAGTCAACACATATGTAAGAAATATAACTTAAAAATAACTCAATTATTGGTTGGATAGTTGATAAAAACTCTTCTAAAAATCATATTACAAAGAATAATACTACTACAAATATATAGACCATTTTCAAATGGTTCATAATTTTAAAATATAAATATATTTATATGATGAATGAGAGGTTAATATAGATTCTCAAATACTTAAGAATTTTTTTTTCAAATAAGGTTTAATATATATTACATATATCTAAATTTTCATTAAGAAACTATCATGTTTAATAAATTTAATGTATGAATGATTATAATAGTGGGTTACATAAAAATAAGGGAATGAATTATCTCAACATTAAACAGGAATTTGACAGTGGAAAAAATTTATACTCCACCAAAATTCCATGTAATTGAGATACAAGGGATATGGTTAATGTTGTTGATATCAACCAATTTGTTATGTTAAATTAAAATGGTCAAACCTTATGTGTTTGTAAAATGTTTTCTCATACTGTAAGGGGATTTTTATTATACTCATCCAATTTTTTTAAATTATTCCCTTGGGCACTTTCACAACATCTGATGGGATGCTTAATTCAAATTAATCTAATTCTTGTAAAGAGTTTTTTTATATTAGTGTCTATATCTTGAATTATTATTTATTGGATATGATGTGAAGTTGATAATTTTGGATTTAATATAATTATTTTACGAATTTTACAATGTTAGAAAAAAAATTATAAAAATGTTATTTATTTAAATGACATGTCAGATTCATTTCTTTGAATGATTAGTTATAAAATATATTATTAGAAATTTTGGATTTCTAAAAACAAATATATTATGTTTTCATGAGGGTCAATAATGTAATCTTGGATACTACTTCTTGATAAGGGTATGATTATTTGTAATTAATTTTATATTGATGTCAATTATCAAGTCATGTGTGAAAATAAAGTTTCATCCAACCATCTATTCATGATGTGACTCTGCATGAATGATGTTAAATTTCCATAAATCAATCTAAACCATTAATTTTAAGTTTTCACTATTACTATTAATTGATATTTTGCGGTTTCTTGGGGGTTGGTAATTGATTCTATAATGTATAGAGAATTTTATGTATATTGATACTTTGATTCAAATATTATACTTTATCATGTTCTACTACTCATTTAATTCATCTCTCTAATTGATCTATTACCCTTCATCATAATGGTGGCATCAAACATTATAGTTTTCATATGACCCCATTCTATCACATATAAATATATATTTTTCTATTGTGTATAGGGATACTTATTTACGAGTGTATATAATGAACATAAAATGTGTGATTAATTTAAACTTAACCACGTTCATTCATTAATGGTTTTACCTACTTTTCTATGAACACAATATTTTTATTAAAACTCTATCTAAATAGATTTTTAAATCATTGGAATGTAGTCTATCCTTGTCTTTTATTTCTCTCATTGAATCTTTTTTCGGTGCATGTTTTTACACTATTCCATATAATTGTAACATAATTTTTATTTAACAAATCATTTGTAGGATATGAGTTAATACACAAACTCATTCCTCAACTATTCATTATAATTATTTTTATTATGTTTATGACCACCTCATTGGTCAATATTGAGTATGAGGGTGTGTAGATTCTACCATACCAAGTTCAATCCCCAAAAGAATAATTTTTTTCAAACCATTTTTCATTAATCTCTCTCTATATATCTATATCATTCATTGGTGAAGCGTATTAAATCATGTATGGATACAAAAATGGGCTTGTGATGTGGTGGAAAAACGTAGTCTAGTATGTGATAATATGGGTTTAGGAATACAGAAATAACCTATCTTGTAAAATCATTCTTATGTAGTTAGTTAATGAAGATAGGGAGGTGGGTTTACAAGAATGGGGAGATTATGATGTTTTGATTCATTATATATGAAATATATAATATTTATTCTATGATTTAGTAATGAAATTTCTTATGATGGAAAACAAAAAATAACGAGACAACATAAAATTTTGGAATTTGGCCCCTAAGACTTTAGGATATGTTCCATTGTGGCATTTTGGGAATCATATATCTATGTTTAAAATACACACATAATTTAAGAAATTATAAAATTCTAATGGTCCCCAAGGGTTCTTTCTAAAATAATTCTGGCAATATGAGTGATGAAATACTTTTGTGCCTTGGATGTGTGTCCATTAGGGGATATCACTATAGAGAATAGAGGGTGACAATGGCCTATATGATGTATGAGATGATATTCCTAATATTTTATGTATAAATAAAATAATAACAATTTCATATAGAATAATATTATGTTATTTAGAGTCTATTATCTGGTGGTTTTGTTATAAAGAATGGATTTATTTTGAAAAATTTTAAATCCCTAAAAGTCAATACATTGATTTTCCATTGATTGAAGCATAACCATTTTTGTTATTTTCATTGTTGGTATATAAAAAATCCATGATGTAACTAATTGAAAATTATTCATTTAAAATTCAAATAATACATTGAAAATATTAATATCTTGTTATTTGAAGAAAATTGTGGAGGGGGTTGGGGACTCAACATAGACCCTACATGTGAGAATTATATCACATTCATTATAATCAATCACCCATTTTGAAAATGGTTTTTTTGTAACTATGTTACTATATTTTTTATGGAATTCACATATATTCTGAGGATTTATATCCACTTATTGAGTTTTTTTTTAATTTTTAATGATATGTCTGAGATAAAGTAAATATCCTCTCATAATGGTAACTACAATGCTAATTAATTTATTAACCAAGTATGCCTTAAAAGATTTATAGATGTAGCTCTGAATTATATTTTGAATAAGGAATATACAATAAATGTCCTTGTAAATGGGGTTTTTATTAATGAAGGATTCATGATTTTTTAGCATTTTATCATTAGTTGGCTAGTCTCACTAATAGAGGGAATATTTGGAAAACTAATGATCACAATAGAGAAACAACATCTACATAAGGAATCATTGATTGTAAATTTATTCCAATGGATTAAGGATGATTTTGATGAATAATACATGTTATTTATTTGTGTGGAAATTTAAATTTATATAAAATAGTTGAGAAGAAGAAGATTTAATGAGTTATAATGTGATGATTGTTGAACTCATCCTAAGTTCAGAGACATTTGTCTATTTTTTATTAATGGTGATAAGTTTGTCTCCTGAAGAAATAAATTATATTATTAATTTTTTAGTAAGATTTGCATATTGAATGTGGTTTTTCACATTATTTGAAAGTAGGAAAATTTTATTTTATAATTAATAATCTCCCACAACATACATGTCATCCAAGGAGAACCAAAATAATTAATTG
This sequence comes from Viscum album, assembly GCA_963277665.1. NCBI lineage: Eukaryota > Viridiplantae > Streptophyta > Magnoliopsida > Santalales > Viscaceae > Viscum > Viscum album. The sequence goes on along the minus strand of OY728164.1, from coordinate 1,811,352,505 downwards.
GTTGGGTAGTCAACCCCTATCAATTTGGTCCCAACGCTGAAAATGATGGATCAATCAGACACATGATCTAGGAGATACATCTTTTTTTGTCAATCAGATGCATGGTCTTGGTCAACCAGTGACTGAAACATTATTCGTCTCGGCCTGCACTAGCGGGACAATCTCTTTTATTAGCATGCGTTGTCGTGCGGCCAGGCTTTATCCCGTTGGCCTAGTCTGCTAAAGCAAACTCACTCGAAAATTTACCTGGAAAGCTTAGGCAGACCGGTCCATTATCCAATCTTGATCAGTTTGGTTGGGGTGTGTGTCGCACATCTGTTTTGCCCCTATTGATAGTGCATGGCCTGCAAGGAGAAGGACTCTCCTTTTATGCATAGCCAGGCTAGAAACACATCTATCAGGCCACTACCGCTGACGGGCTGCAACCTCCCCCTTCATTATGGTGCACACCGAGCACACTACATCTCACAGCACAGCCAGCAAGAGCCGACTTATTGTCTTGCACGTGAATCCTGGGGAGGCATCACCTCTTGCCTACAGCCGCCATGTAGGCCACCCAAGCACTAGTGTTGTCACACCGACGACACATTCCGTCAGCCTCTAGGTCCTCTATGGTGGCCCGATTTCATATCTTTCTGCACCTTCGAGCCTCTCGTGTCACTGACATCACTTCCATAGACTTAGATTCAGATTTATGCCATTTCTAGGATGCTTCCGCAATGAACGTACAAGCGAAAGGGATCATTCCTTTTTCATGTCATCTCATTCCCTATGTGTTAGAATTTTAAAAACAAAATACAAGGTTGGGATCACAGTTCCATCAATAATAAATTATTCTCGATATAGATATCCCCAAAAGAACACCCTCCCACTAGAACAAATGATTTGTGGATCAACCTGTTTGTTGTTTGATCCACATTCATTTTTTTAAAATGATGAATCGTAATATCAAAATAACAAAATCTGCAACATGGATTGAGGATCCATCACTAACAATGGATGATGATCTGAGTTGTCATCAATCATCGATCCCTTAGCATTCTTTGTTTTTCGTCGTCTATCTAATTTGTCCCCTGGGTATTCATAAATCTACGATTCGATGGCATTATTTGATGGTGTTCGTTGATAGGGAGAGAAAGATAGATAAATAGAGAGATTTTCCACATTCATCAAATAATTTCCACGCATTTTTTCATAACACAAGATCCATGTTTAATTAAATGAAGGAGAATAATTGTGCATTTCCATGATCTCTCATTAATTATGTTAATTGATGATTCAACTTTAACTTTTCTCTACACAGTAGAGTTGACTAGTCGTTGCATCGTAATAGAAATAGTTTTAATAAAAAACATTTATGTTTATTTTATTTTATTTCTTTTTAACAAAATTATAAAATTAATCTCCTTCGGTCAACCTATTTCGGTCCCGGATAGAACCTTCTTAGGCCATTCTCGACATTCTGAATTCAAAAGTACTCTTGAATTTTTGATCTGGAAACTGGTACAAAAGATATAAAAAACCACTCTCACGATTACCTAATATACTTCAAAAAGTTATAAAATGTGTCTGGGCCTCTCTAGGCCTCAAATTCATTTTCAATCTCAAAGCCAATTTTTAAATTAATTCCTTGTAATTAAAAAATTACATTGAAAATACTAGGATAGTATATTGTTCCCCACTTTTTGGGCTTCACATCCTCTAATCCAAACAAGGATACAGAAAAATGGTGGTACTAAACATTAATATGATCCTCCCACTCCAATATACCCTCCTTAAGGTTATCATATGACCACTAAATCCATAAGATAGGAATAAACTATCTTCAAAGGACCTTCTACTATCGATCCACTGTCTCTATTGGAAACTTTGTAAAAATCACCCCATCATCAATTAAGACCTTGTAAAAGTCAATGAGATGCGATGGATCATGCATGTACCTCTTCAGCTGTGACACGTGGAAAACATCATTCACCTGGTGCATCTTTGGTAGAAGAGATGGGAGTTACTCCTCCTCACTAACTCTTCTCAAATTATAAAAAATCTTAATAATCAATGGAGATAACTTATTTCCCCTTCCAAATATCTTCAATCTCCTTCAGGGTGAAACCCAAAGTAAAACATGGTCTCTATCTTCAATCTTCAAGGGTCTTTATCTCCTGTCAGCGTACAATTTCCGCCCGCTCAATGCAGTCCTAATCATCCTTGAGATGATTTGCACCTTATTAGTGTTATCTTGTACCATCTTAGGACCCAAGAGTGATGAATCAACTAGGTCCCTCCAGCATAGAGGTGATATGCATGGACTCTCATACAAGGCCTCAAACATTTCCAACCCAATAGTGTAGTGGTAGCTATTGTTGTATTAAGACTCAACCAGTGGAAGGTGGTCCTCCCATGTGTGACCAAAATCCAAGACATAACCACAAATCATTACCTCATTGTTCTGAATGGTCTGCTCTATCTGGCCATCATTTTGGGGGGGAAAGGCTTTGATCAGGCACAACTATCTCCCAAACCCATCCTATAATCCCTTCCACAATCGATATGTAATGTGTGCATCACATTCAAAGACGATCGTCTAAGGCACCGTGTGTAGACGTACTATCCCTTAGATGTATAGGCCTCACATGACCTCTACTGATCCCTGATCCTGGATGGGTAGGTTGTGAGCCGACATGGTGAGTCAGTCAATGATCACCCTGATTGAATCATGTCCCCGAGACATGTGTGGTAACCTCGTCAAGATGTCCATTGAGATATCATCCAACATCAATTCTGGAACCTCAAGTGGTTGGTCCAAGCCTTCTAGGATCTGATGCTCATCCTTCACATGGTGATAAAGTATGCTTTATGAATAAAACCATGCCATCACATTCTTCATCCCCAACCTCTAGTAATGACATCAGGGGTCCTAGTAAATCTTCACCACACCATTGTGCACTGACAAAGTGGATTTGTGGAACACTCTCAACACCTCCTGCCTAAATATTATTTTTAACATTGTGCATTCTCTAAAAAGGATTATGTGCTCCCCACTTATCAAAAATACATCATTAGATTGTCTTCAGGATAACGAGGCACATCATGCCTCACATTCAACATGTACATGTTGTGCCACTCTTACTCATTTTATGAGTGAAGGAGTGATAGTCATCAAAAAAAGCTAAGCTACTCCATAATAATCCATGAAGTATATATTCATCATGACTAGCTACTCTATCACCTCACTCAGCAGATGTAAACCAGACCTCCTTCTGAGTGTATCTGACACAACATTCCCATTCCCAGGAGAATAGACTATCTCAAAGTCAGGGTACTATAAGAAAAACATCAATAGCTGTAGTATCAAGATTATGTCCTTTTGTGAGAAGTTATACATGATACTATTTTGGTCAGACTAGATGGTAAACCATTCACCCATCAAGTAGTGCATCCACATCCTCAAGGTGAAGACCACTACTGTTTACTATAGGTCACAAGTCACATAGTTCTACTCACTCTACCTCAAATTCCATGTGAAATAAGTCATCACTACTCACTCATTCATTTGGACACAACCCATTGTAGACCTTAATGCATCGTAGAAGAATACATAACCATCACCCTCTTCTATTATTCTCAAGATGGGGGCACTTGTCAGTCTCCACCTTAGTTCCTAGAAACTTTGATGGAATTTATTTATACATATGATGTGTTTTACATTCATTTTCAAATCTGAAAAGGGTGTATCTACATGCGAAAAATCATGTATGAACTTCTGCTATAATCCAGCCAACCCTAAGAAACCCTACAACACAACCATGATCCTTGGTGGCTCCCAAGTAAGAACTGCCTCAATCTCTACTAGATCCACTACAACCCTAGCCTCCTTGATGATGTGTCCCAAAAGTGGACCTCCAAAATCAAGAACTGGCACATTGAGATCATACCATAATGATGTTGATGTCCGAGTATATCCAAATCTATCCGCTTGTTTTTAGCATATTCCTTCTCTAATGTTGAGTACACAAATATGTCATTAATTAATACCACCACAAAACGATTGAGTTATGACAAGAATATCATGTTCATGAGTCCCATTAACACTGATGGGGAATTGGTAACACCAGAGGGCATCACCTGGAACTCGTAGTGCTCATAACCTCATATAAGGTTGTGATTGGTATGTACTCATCCTATAACCAAAGCTAATGATTGGCAGACTCGAGGTATATATTTTAGAATAATCATTCTCCCATCATCAAATAAAATAGGTCCTAAATCCTCTCTACTGGATAGTTTTTCATCATGTTCACTATGTTCAGGTGTTGAATTTCTATTCATAGCGTCATTCTCCGATTTTCCTTCTTGGAAAACTAAACTAGGGCTCCCCATGGTCAAACACATGGCCTTAAGAAACCCTTCCCTTACATGTATCCTAACTATACACTCAATTCAAAAGGCTATCCGAGATCCATTTGATTTTATGGAGTGGAAATCAGTATTTTCACTGGGTACAAATCTATTTAGTAGTCTTCCTCTTTTTGAGGAGGTACCTCAGAGCAACCTCATGAAAGACATACTCATACTTGTCGACCACCTATAGGAAATATTAGACTTCACTAATACACATCACTGAGGGTGAGGCTAGCCAACTTTTGAGTGATCATATTCACTATCATTGGAGAAATTATTTTATGTGCTGATAAAGGTCCCCTCTCTCTAGTGAAGTAAGACATGGTCCCATCCTCATGAACGCACCACACATTGTGCCAAATACAGTCGAACTGAGCATACAGTATATATAATTAGTACATACTGAATGTGACATCATATGGCCTCGTCTCCACTACTAGGTGATACCATACGAATCTGTCAGCTCCAAGGGTAAGATCACACTGCATAAACTAGTGTTTAATCATCATATCCCTTCCCGTATGAGTCTCTAATAGTAAGGATTGAGCCAACGACTCCACTAGAATATCTGAGCCTCAAAAGGGGTCTGTGGAAAGAAAACAATGACTGACCCCTATGTCAATAAGAACTAATGCTCAAGTTTTGCACAAAAAGATTATGCATCTAATCATCTATGGAGTTCTATAGACATAGACCATTTTCACCTCATGCTGGCCCCACCCTTTTCCACCTACTCCCAAACGTCATAGTGGATCTCTTGGGGGTGGTGGTGGTAGTATATCGTGTATCCTTCCACCATCTACCGATCAACATGATCCCATGCCAAGTCTTCCTTCATGTGGACTACGCTATTAGACTATTTGCCTATGCCTTTGTGGTCGCTTAACCACCTGCTGATCATTTATACGACGTGTCAGGCAGTTTTGAGCTCTCTTCCCATGCCCATCCAACGTGAAGCACAACCAATTCCTCTACTAGTTTCCACTTACCATGGTCATTGCACTGGAGATCCAGTATCACCGGGTCATCCCTTAGAGATTATGGTCCTCTTCGTCCACTACGATAGATGTCAGATTACCACTATAAAGGACTCTTCAACCTAACATCTGGTGGTAGCTCTCTCAGTCTGTGTTGGTTCTGCCAAGAAGTTCTCTACTATAACGGCTCTCTCCATCACCCTAGCTGGTATAGGGATGATGAGATAGATTAAGGATCCTGTGATCTCCCATATGAGACCCTTTTAAAAGTTTCGGACCTTAAATAATGGGTCCGACACTATATCAAAAGAGTATCAGGAGTGGTCTATGAACCTCATAGATTACTCATCCACAATCAGGCTTCCATTCCGTATGTGGACTAATTATTGTGTGCATACTAAGAGAATGTTCATGGGGGAGAACCCCTCCCTGAATAGGCACTCGATGTCTACCCAGATGAGGGTCACCTCTCCATGCATTTGTAGTGTCAATCTCCACCATATCTCTGTCGCACCTTGTCGATGGATAGCAAGTAGAACCGACTTCTGGTATGTAGGTTTCCTCACATGGAGAAAAACTAATGTCACTGCCTCCATCCAATCCTCAGCAGCCTATGGATCTGTATCATATTAAAATCTTCGAGGGCTATGCCTTTTGAACTCTGGAAACATTTTATGTCATAGTGCATCAAATGTTGGAAAGGCTGATAGAAATTGTTTCTTGGTGGGTGGTTTGGCCTATGGTCCACCACATGGGGTTGAAATCTCAGGAACCAGTCCCTATACTGATAGCTCGTAGCATGGTAGAACATCATCGTGATCCTGTACCGGTATACTGGCTAGTTGTCTATATTAACCCATCGAGAGAGAAATAAAGATGAACCATGGTCATTTAATTATACCAGGTGAGATAAATCTTACTGAAAGTGATCATGAAGAACATTTTAAAGACCCAAGGAACCAATGATTTCATGAACCAAGTTAGAATGCACAATTCAAGGTCATATTATAATGATATGTTAGTCGCCAGACCAACAATGGACTCCCCCAATCTGATAATCAAACTCAAATAATTTAACACTATTTCCCAAATAAAATAACCAACTCTCGACCTTTGAGGAATAACTCAACACCTATAATACCACTCTGTCACAATCCATCCCTCGGGTCCCACGATGTGACTCCACAATGTCTGCCTTCTATATGCCAGAGGCTGGCGAGTAGCAGAAAATGAAATATATTTAAAAAGGGAAGGCATTCCCTTTATAAATGTACACACACAAACGCACATCCCATACTATAGAAAGTAAAGTTGAAATAGGGATACCAACCACAATTATGTCACATAAGGAAGAAACCAAAAAAGTAATGGTGCATCTGAATGGAAAAAATGGTCCAGAATTCAAACCCAACTAGATAAGAAATTATAGTAAATTGAATTACAAGATCCGGTGGACTTTTTCCAAGGATACCACCTGAATGGTAAGTATAGGTAACTCTCTGATGTCACTGAACCATACTATTTATGTAGATCCAACTCCGAGGACCACCTATCCCAGGCTCTCCATGATCCCAGTGAAATTTTTCTATCATATGCATAAGAAAAAACATGTGCGGGTGAAGCCCGTGAAGGGGTGTTCATAAAAATACTCACTGGGGACCCTGAAACCAACTCGGGTGTCCCAAAATTTAACAAGGGAAATAAAAAAAGAATGCATACTGAATAGAGATAGTAGAGTTAGATCGAAAAATGTATAACATCATGTGTTGATAGTAAAACCAATAGTTTCAAACACTGACCCTCAATTACTGCAATATTACACATCCCAGATGTGTCCATTAGGCTTTCTAGGTCACCAAGACCTATTTAGTTGCTGATTCACATTGCCTTGATGATAGGTGAGTCACGAATCCTCACTGGTAGCCATGTTGTGGAGTCTCGATGGCATCTGGGTAACAAAGTATCTCTAGGTCGCAGAGTCATGTAGTCTCTAAAATAGATAAGCCACAGAGTCTTGATGGGTATGTGATTCATGAAATCTGGTTGTTATCTCAGTCACAGAGACACGCTGGGTATCTGATTCACAATGAATATTTGGTATTTGTGTCATGGAGTATTGGTAGTTAGTTGAGTCATGAAGCCTCACTAGGTAAACATCCATGAAATCTTACACATGGAATTTAATGAGGACGTCCCAGTCACATTGGTCATAATACTGTAGACATTGACTCAATCGGACAGACGTTCTGGGGGATATGTCTCTATTTTAAAACAAGAGCCTGTTGTGTCCGCGCCCGGTCAGACTACTTCAGACAGACCCGACCAACCCCACTTGGGGAACCGCATGACCTGATCCTATCTGTTTGGCCCATTGGGGCTTACTGGACCTAGATGAGGTTGGACAAGGGTCCATCCCGCTTGGCCAGCTAGTGACCTATAATATATTTGTCCCACACCACACTGTATGGAAAGACACTTTCCATAGCCCAGGCCACCACATGGCCTATATATCATTCCTCATCCCATGCCTTTAAAGAGGACCAACTCAAAAAATTAGTCCGGCAACATGGGTGGGCCTGTCAGATATGCCCCAATCAGCCCAGCTTGTTCTGTTGTGGCATGTACGGCTGGTCAGCTAGTCTCCAGCATTGATAGTGCATGGCCCCCTCATATGTGGTTCTTGGCTAGAACTGAGTCCACCCTGTCGTTGTGGCCGACAGGCTGTGACCTCCCACTTCTTCATGGATAACATTGAGCATGCCTCATCCAACAGAATGGTGGGTAAGATCATGTCTATCATATCTTATGAGGCACCCGTGGTGTTTTCCCCTCCTGCTTGTGGCGTTCGTCGGTCACCAGGGGTTCCTTACCAGTGCACCATCTGCATGCTACTAGGTCCGCTCTGGTGGTCTGATCATAGATCATTCTAGGAATTCACGCATTGTTCGTGTTGGCTCTCACCCTCCACATTAGAAGTTTAAAAACCCATGGGAGTATTTGGATCATAGTTCCATCAATAATAATTTAATCTTGGTATATAAAATTTGATATGTAGACCCAGCCATAAGAACAAAATATCCCCAAATCACCATATTCGTGGGATGATCCACATTCTTTGTTTTTTAAATGAATAACGGTAATATCAAAACAACAGAAACCCCTACATGGATTGAGGATATGTCACTGATGATGGATGATGATCTGAGCTATTGTCCATCCTCTATTCATTAGTGTTTGTTTTTGTTTGTCATCACTTGAATCCATAACATTGGCATTAATCGATCCCTGATTCTATAGAGTTCTTCGATGGTGTTCTTCTTCTGAGATAGAGAGTGGTTCCACGTTCTTCAGAAAATATCCCCACCATGTTTCCAAACACTAGATCCTTGTATAATTAATGTGAGGAGACAAGTTGTGAAATACTACCCTACATAGTTTATGGGTTTAATTAATGATTCATTGTTTCCTCATTACATCACCATAGTGATGACTGGTCGTTGCTCCTAACAAAAAGAGTTCGAATGAAATTAACTTTAATGTTTATTTTATTTTATATTTTTTTTTACTAAAAGTCTTATATTTATCTTTTCTGATTGACCTACGATGATCAGTGTTAGGACCTTATTAGGGGAATCCAAACATTCTAAATTCAATGGTTCCATCTAAAATTCAATTTAGGAACTGGTTCAAACGTTAGAAAAACCAACTTGCACGATTACTTAACTTACTTCAAAAAAGTTCTAAAATATGTTTTAGCCTCTCTGGACCTCACAATCATGTAACTTCTTAGAGCCTATTTATTAAATTATTTTATGTATTTAAAAAAAATTACCTAAAAAAATAGGTGACATTAAAAAATTCATCATAGTATAACCTATTATATAGAGTGGGTTTCACAAGCCTTTTTCATTGTATAAGCAGTGGAAGAAAAATGGGTTTATAAGAAAATTCTCATCGTAAACATAAACCACAAAAATAAGTACTATTAATTGTATTCTTGTTTCCTATACACATTAATTAATATATTATATCCATGTTATTCATCATATATAAAGAAAATGAATGGATAATTTAAAACATTACATGATGAAAATAATCTTGATACATTTTAATTATTCACATACCACATTAATGAATTTGAATCATAATCCCCATTAAATAATAACATTTAATGAAACTTATAATGTAATTAACATAAATATATTCATGTAAAAACATCTATATATGTATTATATACATCTCATAGTATAATATAGGTGCATAAAATGGAATGTGTCTCAGTTTAGGTAAATTTGGATTAAATTACTTAACATGTTTTGTAAAATTTGAACCGTAAATCCCATGAATGAGATATCATAAAATGGATATGTAAATACCAATAAATTTATGAGTAGGAATCATAAAATAAAATCAATTATATTATATTCAAAATAAAAAAACTATAGTTTACTATTGTTGTAACACCCCAGGTAAATAAGGAATATGACATTTTCATATTTATCCATATTTGTGGATAAAATATTTAAATGAATTTAAAGGGGACGCTATGCTCGATGGCGTACCCAACACACAACAACGAGTTTCTTGGGAATCTTACGTTGCACTCTAATAATAAAATAATATTATTTTAAATGGTAGTTAACATGTAGCCGTTGTAATGGCGGGAATGGATTGAAATAACTAAAATATGATTATATATGTTCTTAAATATTTTTACATTTATACAATAAAAGATAAAGGCTTAAAATACGGAAAGAATTCAATTTTAGGCGTATATGCCCTAGTTTTCACTAAAGGTTCACTTATCACCTTTTGATGGAGAATCGTCATTAAATATAGTTTTGTTAACTCTTAAACATTCTTTTGGACCAAATGAAACTCTTATTAAGAATCGGGACATCAAAATTTACTTTGTGTAAATTTTTGGTATCTTTCCGATAAAGTTCATTTTTTAATGAATAGTTTAAAATGTTGTATTTTAATTCAAAACCACTTTTTAATCTAATTTATTTATATTATTAGATTATATTTTGAATTGTTTTTAAAGTGAAATTAGAAAATATTTTTACCATTAAATCCAATAGTGGTCGTTGGAATCAATTTCACTTTGAAATCAGACTTAAACTAGTGTCAATCTTTTGATACTTATTGTTTCATAAAACATGCTATTTGCTCTGACAGTGGGAATTAATTATTAAATTAATTAATGTGAATAATATGTTTTGATTTTTGTAAAATGGACTTCATTTTTGAATTCGGAATATCGAATATAGCTTAGGGTGATGTTTTGGTATTTTTCTGAAAAACTCCAATTTTTGATGAATAGTGAAACCACTAAGTGGTAATCAAGCAAACTGATTTTTCTGTTAAATGAAAGTTTACCACAAATGTGTATTGAATTTTGAAAATCCGACATACATGGTTGTCATTAAGAAGTAAAATGTGGTTCAATGAGATTAAAATAATTTTTTGGTGAATAGTAACTTATTAAGTTTTTAATCGCGATTAGTGGTAATTAGTGTAGTTTAAGGTATAAATAATGCTTTAATAATATGAAATGACCTAGACACATGTCCCAACCTTATTGGTTGTGTCATGGCCGACCATGAAAAGCCATGGGTCAACTTGGGGACCCCATGGAGACATTTTGGTTGGGAAATGACATAAATAACTTTTTATTTAATGTAAAAGTAAAATTGACACAAACATGATATGTTTTACTAAACAAATTTTTATGTGGGGTTATACAAGTCATATTTTTGATTATAAATATTAATTGGAAAGATAAAAATATTTCCGACATAATAGTATTTTTTTTATAATTTTTAGACATTAAATAAATTAAATTATTTATGACATAATAATGATGCAGCGATGATATCATTATTTGATGATTTAAATAAAATGGAAAGATAATGTAAAATCTATGAACTACACATGTCCAAAACTTATTGGATGAGTTGATTTCAAAGCCTTATCACCTTATCCACGAATTATATCAATGTGGGACCTTTTAAAACCGAAACACATTTTCAAATAAAGTAATATTTATTTACTTTCCAAAAGTGCCCCTCATCTCCTCTTATAAAAGGCCCCCACCTCTACCTCATTTAACACACTCATCAAGCCTTTGGCTCGGCCAACCCCTGCCCATTTACTCTCCCCACATCCCTCTACTCATTTTAGAGGACTCCCATTGGGCAGAATCCTTTAAAAGGAAGCCTTTAGGCTTAAATCAAAAGGAGTTACACTTTTAAAGGTAATTCTTTCTCTCAGGTTCATTTGTTTTATTTTGATTCTCCAACCCCCTAAACTCTTTTTATTTACTTCATTTGTAACAACACCAGTATCTTCAATATACTAGGATGTTGTTATAAGATTTATTCTAGCTACACTCTCACACAACTACATCAAATGGTTAATGAACATACGGTTTCCGTGGATGGTGAAATTCTGCCTCCCGAAACGATGATTGTTCAATACTCATTTAACACCTTCAAAGGTGGCCATTATGATGTCACTACTTTTATATATGATATATAATATGTTTATGTTTTATTTATGCTTCTGTATTTTTCATTTTTGTCTTACCTTTATGGCTTCCATTATGGGTATACGCGATATCTTCATTTAAGGAAGTGCGGACTACCGCCCCCTCAAAGTGATTTGATTCGTTAAATACCATATGTGGGATGTATAAAGGATGGAAATATGATATTATATATGATATTATTCTGGAATTATAATATACCATTATATCATTATTATTCCATTCTATAAAATACGAAATAGAAATGAAAGTAGTGTTCATGCGTACGTACGGCTTACCGTCTCCATGAACGGTGCATTTCATTTCTTACCTCTAAATGATTATGTAATGTTATAAATACATGCATGTACTGGATATATATATGACATATATGATATCTACATCATGAATACATTTCTGGATATAATAAACATTTGGCCACACGAACAACATGTAATTGTAAGAAGTCCACTTTCGACTTAAGAACCAAATATCGACAAAACAATCATTATTAACTTAATGATTACATATTGTTTATAACATGGCAATAAGTGATATAAAAGGAATAATGAACTTGAAAAAGGTTCTTAAGGAAGTAGAAATTAACTCAAGTTTATTATTCAGGAGATTAAAGAACGATCGAGTCAAAGTCGGACCCGAGGTAAGGGATCCTACTCCTCTCTTTCTTTTCAAGTATACACTTTTATGTCATTCCTTTTAAAGCTCATCTTTCTTGTTATTGGGATGATCTTTTATATTAAATTTACTGTAATTTTTATTTTCATGTGATGAGAGACCCTATTCTCTCTCATCAATCAATTTTGGGAGTTTTGAGTGGCGCTGTTAGGCTGCCGAACTTTCGTAAGAGATCTAACCTCTCTCTTTCTTTTTAAGTACTCTCCTTTATGTCACTTCTTTTAAGCTCCTCTTTGTAATGTTGGGGGATGTTATTTTATATTCCTCTTTCTGTAAATTTTATTGTAATGTGATGGGATACCCTATTTGATCTCATCAATCCATATTCGGAAGTTTTATGTGGCGCTGTTAGGCTACCGAGTTTTCGTAAGGGATTTTTTCATCTCACTTTTATTCCCGTGAGATTTATGCTACATTTGCCAAAAATTCCATTGAGTGGTGTATGTAATTCCCATTATTCTACTCTTTGTGTAATATACTTTCATTTATGAGTATTTACATCAATGATCTATTGTCCTTCTTTCATGGGGTGTATGTTTTGAAAGATACCCAAGTCGGTAAGGGAACCTTTCACCCTCCTTTTTTTTAAAAGACTTCTTTTGTTGGGTCTTTTAATTTACATATTGTTATGTTGGGATATGTTCTCATATATCCTTATTGATGTAAATTTTATGTCCAAGTGATGAGATACACTTTTTATCTCTCATCAACTCATTTTAATGTGATGCCGTTAGGCTGTCAAGGGAACTTTTTAACCCAATTTCGATTTCTTTGGGTTCAACTTGTAGTCATTGAATATGACATCCATTGAATATGTGTGAATGACCTTTTATTGTTTTACACTTAATATCCACTTATATTGGGTGTATATATATTTTTCACACATATTTTTGAGATTTATATGTCCTTATTTTAAGGATACCTTCTTTATAAGGGATTTCATCACATTTGACACTTCTATTGAGGGTTCATTGTTGTTATGCACCAATTAACTCTTATATGGTGTATATACTTTCCTTTGGAGTATTATATCATGAATCCATTTATTCTCATGATATTATAATGTTCTAACTAAATGTTACTCCTCAATTATTGTATTCAAGTGTCTCTAATTTTGGTAAAAACCCTTTAACCAAAATATCGTTTTAAATGTTTTAATTATTTGTTATTATTAATATCCATGTTTTCAAAATGGTTTTAAGGATTTATTTATATGGATATTAATGGTTTAAAATTTTAAGATTCAAGGTGGTATGGGACACTTTGATTCAAAAATCTATTTATTAAATGTTTTAAATGGTTTTGGAAATGGTTTCTTTTTGTATGGATTCATTATTTCAAAAATACTAAAATGTTATACTGTGATTGAAATGTGGAAATGTTTTGTTTCATTTATGCATGTTTTATGTGATACGTTTATGTTATGGTTCTTGGGAATTGTTATGAAAACGGGTGGTTCCGTGATAAACTAAGGGCGGGTGAGCCCGATATAGCTCTCCAATGCATTGGGTAACGCGAAGGAGTGAAACGTTAAGGTTTCTCTGAAGAGATTTAGGGAATATACTGTGATGGGTATTCCAAACGTAACCAAGAGGGTTACTCCCTACGTAAGAATGTTATGAATGCCTCAAGTTACCTTTATGCCTTATGATTTCTATGATTTATTCATGATTTGATATGCCTATGTTTTATGGGTAAAGTATGATTTCATTCTTATGTATACATGTACTCATGTTTCCTTTCCATATCTATATATCCCTTACTGAGCTTTTTATGCTCATCCCATGTTTTTGAAATGTTTTTCACAGGTCAAGGGAAGGGTACATGATGTGATGATAGTGTCAAGGATGTGTCAAGAAAGAATCCATGTTTTATTTTAAATATGTTTTAGTTGATGGGAAGAATGAATACTGTCTTTTATGTAACCACTTTGTTTAAATGTGGAATGTAATGCAAGTTTCATGAACTAATTCTCTAAAACTCTAAACCTGAAAAGGTCCTCAATGTGTAATCTTGTAATAACTCAAGATTATGTAAGGTTTAAGGATGGGGCCTTATAGTTGGTATCAAAGGTTGGTTTAGATAACTTTAGAGGTTAGGGTATTCTTTAAGCATAATTGACAATTACCATAATGGTTATGATTTCAGAAAGAGTCCTAGTTTTAGATAAAGTGAATGAGTAAGTGTATCTTAGTGTTTACCTTCCTCATTAGTACATGATGGTTTTGTTGATATACTCACACTGACATTTCTATTTTTAGTGAATGGATGGATCTAGCAGGCACCAAAGAGACAACAGGTTTGAAGGAAACTATGGTGGTTCTCTGATTAAGATACTAGATAAAATGGAGGATTCAATGAGGAAACTCGTGGTTGTTCTAAACTAAATATCAAGGAGTCATGATCAACCACTTCAACCTTGGTGAGTTCTCTAATGCATCATGTACTAGATGGCCAACTCGATGTGAAAATTCAGGTAATAATTATTAAGGTAACCATTAGGGTTTATATGATACTTAATTTTTATGTAATTATGGGTTACTCTATGATATGATGGAAAATGAAAGGAATGAGATAAACTTGAGGTTAAAATATGTTATGATTATTCTTGAAGATTTTTTTTCTCATTTTGGGGAATGTTTTAAGAATTATATAGTTTTGGAAAAAGGACAACACGCAGACCGTGTGACTACCCGTCACGTCGGACAAAGCTGCGGGAATCGAACCCACAACCAAAGTGCGACTGGTATTTATCGCCTACCACTGGACTACGTGAAGTCCCTAGTTAGTTTGGCTGATTCTTTCTAGTTATATGATTTTATGAATTAAGATTTAGTTGATTTTGGGTTATTTATGAAAATGATTAACCTATTTTGGAGGATATGTGATTAGGATAATTACTTTTCAATGTGAGACTTTAGGAGCAACTGATGTTGATTGGAGATAAATGTTACGATTTAACTTGGAAGACTATGTGACTAAATCCTTCAAATATTTGGGTTTCAATCTTATATTGGTTTACTTTGAAGAATTTTATGGACAAATTGTTTATCGGATGGTCCTCGTTGAACTTTGGGTTTTGTTGGACAAATTTTGGAGATTAAGCATAGATTTTCTTTTTAAAGGGTTATCCTTTTCTGGATTATCTGACCTTGTACTAACCTTTTTGGTTTTGGTTTTGGTTAAAGCCTAAAGACATGGGAAGTATATAGTTCTCTTTTGTGGATTAGGTGATTCTCTAGAAGTTTATTATAGTACTCTTAATTTGAACAAGTCTTCCTAAATACTCGTCTTTTGGAAAAAATATGAGTTTGTGTAAGGAATCTAATAAAAGTTGAGAGTCAACATGATAAGTGATTATGTTTCCTTATGAATAAATTCCTCAATAAAAAGTAACTTAAAACAAAAATGTTGTCTATTAACTTTTCCCACTGGGGAATCGAATACCGTTTAACCCATCACAAGTTTGTGATTTTCTCGTGGTTAACTTTCTCCTAAACATGTTTTCTATCACTCTCCATCAGAACATGACCCTTTGTTTTTCCCTCCATGTCCATATTTTCATACTTGGAATCCTAGTATGGGTTAACTCGGGTGACCTTTGTACTTATCTTTCTTTATTTTAAAGTGTTTGTTTTACCGACTTTTGTTCCGATGTGGGACTTTAAAGGATGTTTCCAAGCGCAATTTTAAAATTGCGAGGACGCAATTCCCAAAATGGGGGAAGGATGTAACACCCCAGGTAAATAAGGAATATGACATTTTCATATTTATCCATATTTGTGAATAAAATATTTAAATGACTTTAAAGGGGATGCTATGCTCGATGGCGTACCGAACACGCAACAACGAGTTTCTTGGGAATCTTACATTGCACTCTAATAATAAAATAATATTATTTTAAATGGTAGTTAACATGTTTCCATTGTATTGGTGGGAATGGATTGAAATAACTAATATATGATTATATATGTTCTTAAATATTTTTACATTTATACAATAAAAGATAAAGGCTTAAAATACGGAAAGAATTCAATTTTAGGCGTATATGCCCTAGTTTTCACTAAAGGTTCACTTATCACCTTTTGATGGAGAACCGTCATTAAATATAGTTTTGTTCACTCATAAACATTCTTTTGGACCAAATAAAACACTTATTAAGAATCGGTACATCAAAATTTACTTTGTGTAAATTTTTGGTATCTTTCCGATAAAGTTCATTTTTTAATGAATAGTATAAAATGTTGTATTTTAATTCAAAACCACTTTTTAATCTAATTTATTTATATTATTAGATTATATTTTGAATTGGTTTTAATGTGAAATTAGAAAATATTTTTACCATTAAATCCAATAGTGGTCGTTGGAATCAATTTCACTTTGAAATCAGACTTAAACTAGTGTCAATCTTTTGATACTTATTGTTTCATAAAACACTCTATTTGCTCTGACAGCGGGAATTAATTATTAAATTAATTAATGTGACTAATATGTTTTGATTTTTGTAAAACGGACTACATTTTTGAATTCGGAATATCAAATATAGCTTAGGGTGAAGTTTTGGTATTTTTCTGAAAAACTCCAATTTTTGATGAATAGTGAAACCACTAAGTGGTAATCAAGCAAACTGATTTTTATGTTAAATGAAAGTTTACCACTAATGTGTATTGAATTTTGAAAATCCGACATACATGGTTGTCATTAAGAAGAAAAATGTGGTTCAATGAGATTAAAATAATTTATTGGTGAATAGTAACTTATTATGTTTTTAATCGCGATTAGTGGTAATTAGTGTAGTTTAAGGTATAAATAATGCTTTAATAATATGAAATGACCTAGACACATGTCCCAACATTATTGGTTGTGTCATGGACGACCATGACAAGCCATGAGTCAACTTGGGGACCCCATGGAGACATTTTTTTTGGGAAATGACATAAATAACTTTTTATTTAATGTAAAAGTAAAATTGACACAAACATGATATGTTTTACTAAAACAATTTTTAAGTGGGGTTATACAAGTCATATTTTTGATTATAAATATTAATTGGAAAGATAAAAATATTTCCTACATAATAGTATTTTTTTTATAATTTTTAGACATTAAATAAATTAAATTATTTATGACATAATAATGATGCAGCAATGATATCATTATTTGACGATTTAAATAAAATGGAATGATAATGTAAAATATATGAACTACACATGTCCAAACCTTATTGGATGAGTGGATTTCGAAGCCTTATTACCTTATCCACTAATTATATCAATGTGGGACCTTTTAAAACCGAAACACATTTTCAAATAAAGTAATATTTCTTTACTTTCCAAAAGTGCCCCTCATCTCCTCTTATAAAAGGCCCCCACCTCTACCTCATTTAACACACTCCTAAAGCCTTTGGCTCGGCCAAACCCTGCCCATTTACTCTCCACACATCCCTCTCCTCATACTAGAGGACTCCCGTTGGGCAGAATCCTTTCAAAGGAAGCCTTTAGGCTTAAATCAAAAGGAGTTACACTTTTAAAGGTAATTCTTTCTCTCATGTTCATTTGTTTTATTTTGCTTCTCCAACCCCCTAAACTCTTTTTATTTAATTCATTTGTAACAACAACAGTATCTTCAATATACTAGGATGTTGTTATAAGATTTATTCGAGCTACACTCTCACACAACTACATCAAATGGTTAAAGAACATACGGTTTCCGTGGATGGTGAAATTCTGCCTCCCGAAACGATGATTGTTCAATACTCATTTAACACCTTCAAAGGTGGCCATTATGATGTCACTATTTTTATATATGATATATAATATGTTTAAGTTTTATTTATGCTTCTGTATTTTTCATTTTTTTCTTACCTTTATGGCTTCCATTATGGGTATACGCGATATCTTCATTTTACGAAGTGCGGACTACCGCCCCCTCAAAGTGATTTGATTCGTTAAATAACATATGTGGGATGTATAAAGGATGGAAATATGATATTTTATATGATATTATACTGGAATTATAATATACCTTTATATCATTATTATTCCATTCTATAAAATACGAAATAGAAATGAAAGTAGCGTTGATGCGTACGTACGGCTTACCGTCTCCATGAACGGTGCATTTCATTTCTTACCTCTAAATGATTATGTAATGTTATAAATACATGCATGTACTGGATATATATGACATATATTATATCTACATCATGAATACAATTCTGTATATAATAAACATTTGGTCCCACAAACAACATGTAATTGTAAGAAGTCCACTTTCGACTTAAGAGCCAAATATCGACAAAACAATCATTATTAACTTAATGATTACATATTGTTTATAACATGGTAATAAGTGATATAAAAGGAATAATTAACTTGAAAAAGGTTCTTAATGAAGTAGAAATTAACTCAAGTTTATTATTCAGGAGATTAAAGAACGATCGAGTCAAAGTCGGACCCGAGGTAAGGGATCCTACTCCTCTCTTTCTTTTTAAGTATACACTTTTATGCCATTCCTTTTAAAGCTCATATTTCATGTTATTGGGATGATCTTTTATATTACATTTACTGTAATTTTTATGTTCATGTGATGAGAGACCCTATTCTCTCTCATCAATCCATTTTGGGAGTTTTGAGTGGCGCCGTTAGGCTGCCGAACTTTCGTAAGAGATCTAACCTCTCTCTTTCTTTTTAAGCACTCTCTTTTATGTCACTTCTTTTAAGCTCCTATTTGTAATGTTGGGGGATGTTATTTTATATTCCTATTTCTGTAAATTTTATTGTAATGTGATGGGATACCCTATTTGATCTCATCAATCCATATTCGGAAGTTTTCTGTGGCGCTGTTAGGCTGCTGAGTTTTCGTAAGGGATTTTTTCATCTCACTTTTATTCCCGTGAGATTTATGCTACATTTTCCAAAAATTCCATTGAGTGGTGTATGTACTGCCCATTATTCTACTCTTTGTGTAATATAATTTCATTTATTAGTATTTACATCAATGATCTATTGTCCTTCTTTCATGGGGTGTATGTTTTGAAAGATACCCAAGTCGGTAAGGGAACCTTTCACCCTCCTTTTTTTTAAAAGACTTCTTTTGTTGGGTCTATTAATTTACATATTGTTTTGTTGGGATATGTTCTCATATATCCTTATTGATGTAAATTTTATGTCCAAGTGATGAGATACACTTTTTATCTCTCATCAACTCATTTTAATGTGATACCGTTAGGCTGTCAAGGGAACTTTTTAACCCAATTTCGATTTCTTTGGGTTCAACTTGTAGTCATTGAATATGACATCCATTGAATATGTGTGAATGAACTTTTATTGCTTTACACATAATATCCACTTATATTGGGTGTATATATATTTGTCACACATATTTTTGAGATTTATTTGTCCTTATTTTAAGGATATCTTCTTTATAAGGGATTTCATCACATTTGACACTTCTATTGAGGGTTCATTGTTGTTATGCACCAATTCACTCTTATATGGTGTATATACTGTCTTTTGGAGTATTATATCATGAATCCATTTATTCTCATGATAATATAAAGTTCTGACTAAATGTTACTCCTCAATTATTGTATTCAAGTGTCTCTAATTTTGGTAAAAACCCTTTAACCAAAATATCGTTTTAAATGTTTTAATTATTTGTTCTTATTAATATCCATGTTTTCAAAATGGTTTTAAGGATTTATTTATATGGATATTAATGGTTTAAAATTTTATGATTCAAGGTGGTATGGGACACTTTGATTCAAAAATCTCTTTATTAAATTTTTTAAATGGTTTTGGAAATGGTTTCTTTTTGTATGGATTCATTATTTCAAAAATACTAAAATGTTATATTGTGATTGAAATGTGGAAATGTTTTGTTTCCTTTATGCATGTTTTATGTGATACGTTTATGTTATGGTTCTTGGGCATTGTTATGAAAACGGGTGGTTCCGTGATAAACTAAGGGCGGGTGAGCCCGATATAGCTCTCCAATGCATTGGGTAACGCGAAGGAGTGAAACGTTAAGGTTTCTCCGAAGAGATTTAGGGAATATACTGTGATGGGTATTCCAAACGTAACCAAGAGGGTTACTCCCTACGTAAGAATGTTATGAATGCCTAAAGTTACCTTTATGCCTTATGATTTCTATGATTTATTCATGATTTGATATGCCTATGTTTTATGGGTAAAGTATGATTTCATTCTTATGTATACATGTACTCATGTTTCCTTTCTATATCTATATATCCCTTACTGAGCTTTTTATGCTCATCCCAAGTTTTTGAAATGTTTTTCACAGGTCAAGGGAAGGGTACATGATGTGATGATAGTGGAAAGGATGTGTCATGAAAGAATCCATGTTTTATTTTAAATATGTTTCCGTTGATGGGAAGAATGAATACTGTCTTTTATGTAACCACTTTGTTTAAATGTGGAATGTAATGCAAGTTTAATGATCTAATTCTCTAAAACTCTAAACCTGAAAAGATCCTAAATGTGTAATCTTGTAATAACTCAAGATTAAGTAAGGTTTAAGGCTAGGGCCTTATAGTTGTATAAGTCTCACAGGAATAAAAGTGATATTAAAACCCCCCTTACAATATGAGTAAAATTTAAATCATGTTCCCCATGAAAAAATAACATCAATTAAATCATTTAATATCTTAATAAAATTAAAATTCCAGAAATAATATTTAATTAGTCATTATACATTATTGGGAACTCATATTAACAAACAGTTTTTTTACAAAACTTTTGTGGAATACATAAAACATTTTACAAATAGAAGCCCAAACATAATATTAGATTAGATCCATTGAAACATAGAAATATAAAATCTTGTACATAAGCGAGCTAATGAATCTATTACTATATCTTCCATTACTAGAACCCCTATTAATGATATCATACATGAAATATTGAAACATAACATTTTAAATGAAACATAAAAAGGGATGACCTTAGATTCTCAGTAAGGGTAAACAAGGGAGACATGTAATTAAAAAATGATCATAGGGTATGATAATGTGATCATAAAATTAAATGATAATTCCATTCATATCAAGGATAATAAAAATGATTTATGGAATAAAATTAGCAATTCATAGTAAATGAATTATATAGAAATAAATATCATAATCCATGAATTCATAAATTATGAATAAGAAATACAATTTTTGGCAAACATATATGAATAGAAAATATTATGTCAAGGATTCCTACCAAGACCATTATAACATGATAGCCTTGTTTTATGACCCATTTACATTCTTTGAGATTGGAATAACAACCTATGAACTCTCATACATTTAGGTTTAGTGTATAACCGATGAACATTCTTGTTTTTAGGCAAGGGCTACAACCCATTTACCTTTTTATTTTTTGGATTGGGCTAAAACATTTTTAGCTTCTTACATTTATGATTTGGGATACAAACCTCGTAACATCATATTTTCACGCTTTTCCTATAACACCTATACCCTCTTATTATTATTATTTTAGCTAAAACCCATGTACCTTCATGTTCGTGGGTTTGGGTTACAACTAATGTACCCACTAACATTTAGGATTTGGGCTGCAACATGCATGAATTCATTTTTTTGATTTGTCTAAAACCCATTTACCCTTTGATCATATATAAAAACTATCATTTTCCATTGCATGGAGGAAAATATTGGTCATTCCAATCACATAATAACTCATACATACATGTTCCATAATATAAAAAATTGTATATCATTAAACATAACAAAATATTGGAAATATAAACCTCAAATCATAACCATGGAAATGAAATTGGTATCCATAAAATTTATTTACATCATATCATTTTAAATGTATATAGGTGTCATAAAAATTTACTTAAAGCATAACCAATTGAATGGAGAAGGGTTAAAAAGTATATAACCCATTGAAGATAATCATGTGTTATTAAAATTATTCCATCAACAATAAAACCATTCAAAAATTAACAAGATTAGATACTTTGGACCGTTTCCTATAATTTTAAGCGTAACATCTATAGGTTTTATAATAGAATGAAAATAACATGTAAATATATTTTTTCAATATTTCTTGAGGTAAATATCATTTCTTCTTTTAAATAGTATCTTTAAAAAATAAAACATAAAAAACCCATTTTCTTGAAAAAAACATGAAATATTATAAAGAAATATTTAAAAAACATTATTTCTTTTTATTTGAAAACATATGTGGAGTACATGAAACTATTTTTAAAATATTTTTTTCATTAAAACATATAAATGAAACATGAAATAATTTTAAATAATTTTTCCCTTAAAACATTTAAAAGAAACTTGAAATCGTTTAGAAATCCATTTTCTATAATAAAATTAAAATATATGTATATATATATATATCATGATAACGTATTTATAAAACATGGTTTTAAAGAACATGACTTTCCGACTAAAGAGAGTAGTATAGTCAGTCTTTCATAAAAACACATTCTTAACTATCTTATGTAAAAAAGACTTCAAAAATGGTTCTGATGCATGAATATATCATTAATAAAATGGGATAATAAAAATAATGAGATATATTTGAAGATGTATCAATTGTTTTCAACAAATGAATCAAAAACATAGGCATCCTCGACAAGTGAGGAGATTGTTTCCATAAAATCTTACGACTTGGTAATGTTGAACCACACTCCCCATTTATGAAAATAAAATAAATTAATGTGAACAATTTCTTGAAAAGATTATTATTCATTATATAAGATTTAGAATGTGGTATATACACCTCATGGAAAATATAGGTCCATAACATGAGATGTATCTCAAAGATGGAAAATTGAGACAAAATTACACTATGGATTTGGAATGTTTAGAAACATAAACCCCATAAAATAAATATTTATAAAATGGAAAATTATATAACCATAATATTATGTGTAATAATCATATAATTAATTTATTTTTAGTAAAAATACCACTGAAATAGTAATGGGTGGTGAAGAAATCATGTATCACATTGAAATAAATTGTGAGAGTAAATTACATTATCTTGGGTCTTGAATAACATAGTATTGATTAGATCCTATAGTATAATAATTATTAGATTATTATACATAATTTTCATAACTATAATATTATATCAAATTTAATATATTGTTTTATCGATCATTTATATTTCTTTCTTTTCAATAATTCAATGCTAAGGTTTTTCTTCATGTAATATATGCTTTGTTTTTTCTATGTGACTTGATTGGTTATGTCAATGGTCCTTATACATATACCGTGATACCCTAAATGTAAATCCTGACATATATGTCATTAATATTTTCTATTTCTATATTATAATAATCTATATAATTATTAAACCGATTACACTATTAATGGACATGGTAGGTCGTACGTATGCATGAAGTCTACTTCTGTTTTATTGATGTATTGAAAGAATGAAAGAATATAAAATATATATACATGTATATATGTATATAATATAATTATAGTAGAATTGTCATGTTATATAATCATATGTTTTTACTAAATATATCCTTAACACATTCCATGTACTGTGTGAATGAATCACATCTCTTTAATGGTGCGGTAGTCCATACTTCTTCAAATAAAATTATCATATTTACACAATATAGAAATTATAAAGATATGTATTATAAATGGATAAAATAAATAAAAGACATAATAAATATATTATATATCATATATAAAGAAATTTTATATCATAATTTCTACCATGAGAGTCATTAATGGAAAAATGAACAATCAATGTTTTGGAGGAAGTGGTACGTTGTACAAGTAAATAGTATGTTTGTTACCCATTAGATGAAAGTGTGTGTGAATGTAGGTCGAATACGTATATGAAATAAATAAAATTATATTTAGGTGACTTTGTTTTTTATAAAATCATTGAACAATACTTTTTTAGCGTATTGATAATTGAAATAACATAAAAACAAGAAGAAGCATGTGACAACTTATTCGGGAAACTCCATTTGGTTTTCGCGAAAGGGATTCCATGGATAGATTTCATCTAAATTGTAGTCTTATAATATGTTGGGAGGGATTTGAAAGATTTTTTTGGGTATATATTGTTGATTAAAATGTGTTTTTAGTGGTTTGAATAAATAAGAGGATTTTAGGGATTTTTGTTGTGGGGGAGGAGTAGCACTCTTATAGAATTTTTGAAAGGTAATTCCAACCACAATTTTTCAATAGAATATAGATACAATAATGGTTAGAAGTATAGATATGTGATTATAGGGTGGAAATATGTATTTAAAAATTCATTTGGACCATTTTCTAGGTCATTTAGGACCTTATGTTTAAAAATTAGTCTTTAGTTAAGATTACTTTTACCATAATCGATGTAATTAATTTTAATTACATTCAAAAATATTTTAAGAAAAAAAACTAATTTTAACATAATAGATATAAAAATTCATTATTATTTAAGATATGGTTTCCATTTTCTAAAATTTAAATCAGAAAACTAGATTAAATTAATTTAAATTCAATTTCATGGTCTGCTAGACAATGCAGATTTTTGAGGTAATTTTTTTTTAATTTTTTTGGATTTTTATATATTCAGTTTAAAACTAAAATTGATTAAAATGAACTATCTTATGATCTTCTAAAAAATATGATCTATTAATCCTTTAAAACCAAGTTAAATTGTAATTTAACCCCATAAATTATTTATATCAAAAATATGTATTGAACTAAAAATTATTATTTTCTAATATTCATTAAAAAAATAAAAAATTAAATGAAAAGTACAAAACTTTAATCCCAAGACTAATTATTATTTTCCAAATTAAATAATAAAGTTTATTTTTACATATTAAATTCAAAAAAAATAAAAAAATTGGACTTAAAATTTGATATCCATTAAAAGGTGGTAAATACATGAATAAAAATATAGGGTTTTTACCTTAAAATTGGGTTTGTTCATATAAAATGTCTATAAAATCTGTTAGATGAATATCAAAAATATTTTACTGAATATGTAAAATTTATATTTATTTAAAATTACTCTCATGTTTTAATTATTTAGTTTTATTAGTTTAAAACAACTTTATGATCATAAAAATAATAATATATTCTTTTATATTCAATCAGTTTTATTATTGATTTCTAATTAGTTGGTAAACTATGAAGTGAAATTATATTTATGTAAACAATTTATATTCATAATGTTTGTTAACAATATTTATAAAATCTTATTTAACAGAAAGGAAATATATTATTATATTAAATAATAAAATTTTAATAATATGTTACTTATTTGTTGAACTCTCTCTTTCATGTTACGAAAGCTATTAAGGAATGTTTATCATATGTGTAACTTAAGCTAACAATGGTGTTCCATGTAAGGAATGGAAAAATGAATATTGGATATAGTGCATGATTAACATGGTGTTTCATATAATGTGATCCATATACAATGTGATAATATAAAATAAACTATTTTAATAGTTGCATGAATTGGAAAATATTAAAAAATTTAAACTTGATTTATAAAATAACAAATCAAGAAATCCTACGGTGTTACATTCTACCACCCTTAATGATTATTTCCATCTTGAAATTAATTTGGGATATTAAAGGTATCATACATGAAAGCTACATTAATATAAACCCACATCGTTGTGTTGAACACTAAAACATCTTTAAAAAAGGAATGTTGGAATCACAGTGGTTACCCAAAGTATCACATTATTAGGTCACCACATAGGAGGAAAATATTTGGATGTGAAATCATGGATGTGAAGGAAAATAATAATTTTTCAAAGGGAGTGATTGAGGTCATCAATTAATAAAAGGTGAATGATAAATGAAAAGTTCAGGTCCTCAAAAACATAAATTTATAATGATTTGATAGGCCATCAGTTACAAAAATGTAAGGTATTGGAAATTTTTTAAATTTTCTAATTGTGTTCCTAAAGATGAATAATTTTAACGAAAATACATACATTCATGATTTCAATAAAACCTCAAATGTTGTGGTTCATTAATCCACTACACACAATTCTCTTAAATAAGAAGGTGAATTTCCCATTGATGGATTACTAACATAACATGAAATCCATAAAATGGAATAGTATATTTCACCAATTATCATCACTGAAATGTTTATTAGATTAGGTTACCCAATATTCCTAAAACATCATGTGGTGAGATAAAAAATTAATAGTATCAACTGAATCCAATGTTTACCATAAAAATTCCATAAATGGGTAACCATATAACCATTCTGAAAGCTGAAAATCCAATGCTTTGGAAATAATGACATAAAATCATCTTAATATTGATACCCCATATGTCACGAATTCTCTATTGGTTATCTATTAAATTTATGTGAATACCCTCATCATATATTCCCATGAATCATTGTAATTAACTGAATTACCAAAAATCATTTTGTTAATATTCATGCTTCGTTATTCAAATGATTACTGAATATATTCTCTAAAACTAAGAGGTTGTAAACTTAATCTTTGATGACATAAAACACTTTTTAAATAATCAATTTTAGGTTAATCTGTACCAACCAATATACTTGTACATATCCAAAATAACAGCATCTAATGATCATTTTCTCCACATCACACATTAATTAAGTTTTATCATCCATTATAAAAATATCTCCATTCTATGACATCAAAATTCAAAATATCATTTTTATACAAAATGAAATATTATAATAAAATTAATTATATTTTTTATTATTATTTCATATCTACAACCACCTATATTATTCAGAGAAATTGATGGTGATATCTTCAACTGGAGGGGTGTGTGCTTCGTCGGGTGTGGTTCCTGATGTGGGTGCATCGAATACTGATGCCAGATCCCCAAGTGGGGGGAAGGCGAAGGCTGGTTTTTTCAAGGGATTTTTGCCTCTCTCCTTAATGGATGCGGTCTGTGGGAATGGTTGGAATGGAGATAGGTTGTTTATTATGCCGATTCAAATTGAACCTAGAGAGTCGTAGGTCTTGGAAGGAAATCTGGTGGTGGTGGTAGCTGACAGAGATTTGGAGAGTGTTTCGGAGGTACATAACCATACTTTTGTGGCCAGTTGTGGCATGTTGAAACCATCCTTAGAGTTATTTCATATCTTTGTGGGATCCTAGGGTCTTCAAGGACTGTTGTCTTTGTTGGCACTATCAAAGGTCGCCTTTTTCATTCACTTCCAATGAAGGGATGATTTCATTCGTATGACAACCCTGCTTTTTATTACAACTTAAGCATTCTTTATTACATAAAACGTCACATGATACAACAAAGAAGATCGAGAGTTTTAGTGTCTTTGGGGATTATGATCATTGCATAAAAACTTTAAACTTGAAATACAACATATTTATTGAAAACTTCATTTACATGACCACTATATTCCTTCATACTTAGCATTTCTTGGGATTACCTGAGGACATGGATAGGAAAAGGGTGAGCAATAAAGCCCAGTAAGGGAGTACACAATGAATAACATGAGGAGTACAATACATGTTAGGCAATAGGAACATCAATAGAGAATTAGAGTAACATGATCATGAAGTCATGATAAAGCATGATAACCATAACATGGAAATGTGGCAACAACACTTAACATTGAATTAGCATGAGACAAGGCTCATTGCACATGGAGCATGAGTAAACCCTCATTGCACTTGAAGCACGAGTAAACCCTCGTTGCACTTGAATTAGCATGAGTCAACACTCATTTCACATGACGTATCTTGATACTATACTTTACCCAATACATTGGAGCGCTATAAAGGGGGCACCTTCTTAAACATTTCATTTCATGCATAAGTGTGCCACATTGATCATAAAACATGGATTCATAAAACATAATCATTTATTCCACGATAAAGGAATGTGGAATTCATACATGAAAATTTACAATCAATAAGTAAATGTGCATAAAGGTGAATACCCTTGATGGACAAATGGGCATGGTATTCACTACACAATGACATTGGCTTAGAAAATCGGTGCGATTTCGGCAGCGTAACGGCGTGACATAAGAACTCATAAAAAAGGTTGATGAGAGAGAAAGGGGTTCTTCATCATATTTACATGTAATGGACAGTATGGAGTTCATATATAAACATGTCCCAACAATTGAAAAGGAATTTATATTCATGATACAAAATTATTTCTTGAATGTAAAAGAAGAGAGAGAAGTTCCTTTCGGAATTTCGCCATAGTAACGGGTGTACATGGGAGGCTTTTAATTAGAGAGAAAGGGGTCTCCCATAATTAAAACAATAAGAGGGCAGTATGGGATAGGTGAGAAACCATACCCCAACATTCATAATTGAAATTAAAAGGGCAATACAACTTAAAGAAAATTGACAAAAATGAGAAAGGAAAAAAACCCTTACTTGGAAGTGTGCTTCCAAAGGCTAGAGAGAGGCTTGTGAGAGGATTCTTGGGAGCTTGGGTCACCTTGAGAGGATTCTATAGAGAGTAGGGCAGAGGTTGGACGAACTCCAAGGGCTTTGAGTGAAGAGGAAGTGGGAGCTTGGGTGGGTTTATATAGGAAAGGTGAGGGAATTCTTTATTATTTAGGTTTGGGACCACTTATATTAAAATAAACCAAACCACAAACCACCCCATGGTATTTGCCCATGGTTTGTGGAAAAGGAATGAGGAAAACAATATTTTACAAGGCCATGTTCCGAACTTATTAAAAATTATTGTTGCTTATATGGAGGTGAGTCACACTCCCATGGAAATTAATTTAAAACGGCAAAGTGTTGAATAAGTTTTGAGGGCTCCATTAATGCTTTGAAAAGTAAGTCAAGCAAACCCAAAACCTCATTATTTTAATGATAAAACACAAATTGGCCGAACATAAGGATTATGTTATTTTATTACATCACCATTGGGTCATTATGAAGTCATAAAACACATTATATATTAAAATGGTATTTAATTTTTACCCAAAAATTTGACTGTCTAAAAAAATTATGAAAAATTCACCGTTGGATAATTTGGACGTCCTGATTCCAAAAATAATATTTATTTTGTCTAAATAATTTTCTAAATATGTGAATTTTTACTTTTAAAATAAAAACCGACATTTATAAAAAAATTTACGGGTTTTGACAGAAATGGCATTCAAACCTTAAAAAATTTTAATTGCATTCATTAAATTATAAGATCATTTATATTTAATAAATATTAAAGTAATATTAATAATAATATTTTATTAAAATATTATTTAATTAAAAAATCCTTTAATTTAATAAAATATAATTCTTAATTAAATTATAACTAAAAACACCATTTGTACTTTGAAAACTAATTAAAATGTATCAAAAATGACTAGAAATTATATTCATTATTATATATAAAAAAATAATGTACATGAACATGGTGCTACTTATTTTTTACATAACCCCTTAAAATAGCCGCATAAGACCAAAGGGTAAGGTGTGCGATGGTGACAGACTCTTGGGGCGGCTCAGATAACATCGCTCGAGTGGTAATTTCAATCAACTTCAACTTTCCCCGTAGACGATCACGTTCAAGTTTGACTTGATGAAGCTCAGCTTGGGCTTGGTCAAGGGAAAAGCCCAAAGACGCCACCTCTTTTCCGAGCTCTGACAAATGGGCTTCATAAGGGGCAATTCTACTGGATGAGGTCATCGCTTCCTTTGTCTGAGTAAAAATGGGTTCGTTAAAGCCTTATATTTATACTACTCAGATGATCACTGGTCAACGGCTATAAAAGTAACGGTCACAAATATTAACGTAAAACTAAAGAAGTTGATATCTTATAAAAACATTTTTCATAAAGAAACATTTAACTGGATCAAGAGGGATTTTCTACTAATGAAACTTTGGGTCGTTACCATATTACCCCCTTAAGAAATTTCACCCTCAAAATTTTCCTTTTCCCACACTAAAACAAATGTGGGTAACTTAGCTTCATCATATCCTCCGACTCCGAAGTTACTTATTCAAAATTGTGGTTTTTCCACAACACCTTGACGAGGGGCATTGCCTTATTTCGTAGAACTTTTTCTCTACGATCTAAGATCTTCACTGGTTGCCCCTCATAAGAAAGATCGTCTTCTAATTGTACCACCTCGGAAGAGAGTACATGTGAAGGGTCTGTTATGTACTTCCTTAAGAGGGATACTTGGAAGACATCATGCACCTTGGCCATAGTAGGCAGAAGTGCTAGTCGATAGGCCATATCCCCAACACGATCAAGAATCTCGAAGGGGCCGATGTACCTTGGGCTTAACATCCCTTTCTTTCCAAAACTCATGACCTTCTTCCACGAAGATATGCGTAAAAACACCATGTCTCCGACTTTAAACTCAAGGTCTCATCGACGATTATCTGCATAACTCTTCTGTCGACTTTGGGATGCCTTGATATGCTGCTGAATGGTTTTCACCTTCTCCACCATTTCTTCAACCATTTCTGGTCCAAGCAGCTAACGTTCACCAACCTCATCCCAACATGCCGGTGTTCTACACCATTTCCCATACAGGGCTTCATATGGTGCCATTTGGATGCTCGAGTGAAAACTATTATTATAAGAGAACTCAACCAGAGTAAGATGTTGATGCCATCCTCCTTTAATGTCCATTGAGCACGCTCTCAACATATCCTCAAGTGTTTGGATAGTCCGCTCGGATTGGCCATCAGTTTGAGGATGATAGGCCGTACTGAAGTTCAGTTCAGTATTCAGAGCATGTTGAAGACTCTTCCAAAACATAGAGGTAAATCTTGGATCTCGGTCAGAATCGATAGATAGTGGTACTCCATGCAACCGTACCACATCCCTGATATATATATGTGCCAGTTGATCCAAAGAGAAATCTTCTCGAATAGCAATGAAGTGTTTAGTCTTTGTAAGACGATCCACAACAACCCAGATTGCATTGTTGCCTTTGGATGTCCTTGGAAGTCCGGTGACAAAGTCAATGGTGATGTTCTCCCATTTCCATTCTGGTATGGGAAATGGTTGCATCATCCCCTTAGACTTCTGCCTCCCTCCCTTCACTTGCTGACACACCAGGCACATTGATGTATATTCAGCGATCTCCTTCTTCATATTATCCCACCAAAAGTTTTCTCAGAGACCTCGATTCATCTTTGTGCTCCCGGGGTGAATAGATAAATTTGAACTATGTGCATCATCCAAAAGTTCCTTCTTCAGCTCTGAACTTGATGGAACAGATAGTCTTTTCCCAAACCGCACAATTCCTTCTTCATTAACATTAAACTCTAAGGATTTTCCCTTTTTGATAGCTTCCACTCTTTCTTGGATTCCTGTATCATCCTTTTGAGCATCCTTCAACCTTTCCAAAAGAGATGGTTGAGCAATAATTTGTGAATGGATTAATGATGTTCCCTTATTTATGATTCCCACGTCCATCTTCATCAAGTCTAAGAAGATTGGATCCTTTTCAATTCTCATCATTGATAGAATCGCTAGATCCTTTTTACATAGGGCATCTGCCACCTTGTTCGCCTTCCCAGGGTGGTAATGTTTTGAACAGTCATAATCCGTGATGAGATCTATCCACCTTCTCTGGCGCATTTTATGCTCTTTCTGTGTGAATATATATTTAAGACTCTTGTGGTCAGTATATATCTCACATTTCTCTCCATAGAGATAATGCCGCCAGATTTTCAAGGAAAAGATCACCGCCGCCAACTCCAGATCATGCGTTGGATAGTTTCGCTCATGGATTTTCAACTGCCTTGAGGCATAGGATATCACTTTATCATTCTGCATCAGCACACATCCTAAGCCCTTCTTCGAAGCATCACTGAATACCACAAAAGGCTCCCCACTTGTGGTTAAAGTGAGCACGGGTGCAATGATAAGCCTCCTTTTCAACTCCTTGAAGCTTTCTTCACATTCATCACTCAAAGAAAACGTTACTCCCTTTCGAGTTAGCTTGGTAAGAGGGTTGGACAATGCTGAGAAATTTCTCACAAATCATCGATAATATCCAGCTAACCCCAAGAAGCTACGGATATCAGTTACTGATGTTGGCCTCAACCATCCCTCAATTGCATCTGTTTTGGAGGGGTCCACAGATATCCCATTGCTTGTGATGATATGGCCCAAGAATGAGACTTCCTTCAACCAAAACTCACACTTGCTGTACTTTGCATAGAGCTTCTCCTTGCGCAAAGTCTCTAGTACAGTTTTTAAATGATCCTCATGGTCCTCCTTGGTTTTGGAGTATATTAGAATATCATCTATAAGGACTACCACAAATTTGTCAAGGTAATCTCTAAAGACTCTATTCATCTAGTCCATGAATATTGCTGGAGCATTGGTGAGTCCAAAAGGCATTACTATGAATTCATAGTGCCCATACCTTGTACGAAAAGCAGTCTTGGGGATATCTTCCTTCTTCACCCTTACTTGATAATATCCCGACCGCAAGTCCACCTTGGAGAAGTATTGTGCTCCATGTAGCTGATCAAACAAGTCATCGATTCTTGGGAGAGGATACTTGTTCTTTATCGTTATTTTGTTATGTTCACGATAATTGATGCAAAGCCGCATTGACCCATCCTTTTTCTTGACGAAGAGGACTGGTGCACCCAATGGTGATGCACTTGGGTGTATAAACCCTTTATCCAGATTCTCCTATAGTTGTTTCTTCAGCTCTTCAAGCTCAACAACAGACATTCTATATGGAGTCTTGGATATTGGTAGCGCCCCAGGTATAAGTTCAATTGAGAACTCAACATCTTTTCTTGGAGGAAGACCACGAAGTTCCTCGGGAAATACTTCAGCGAATTCCCTCACAATAGGCATTTCTTCAAGGGTGGTTTCTTCCTTGGACTCAATCATCTGAGCCAGATATGCGTGCTCATAAGGCAGTAATATCCATTCTTGAGATGATGGAGCTAAAGGAGATTAATCTTCCTCCTGACACTTGTAAAGAATCAGGGGTCGATTCTCCATATGGAGTGTGATTTCCCTCTCCCGAAAATTTATGCTGGCTCTATATAAGGAAAGTGAATCCATGCCAAGAATTGCATCAAATTCCACCAGAGAGAGTATGATGAGGTTCGCCGGGAAATTAAATCCACAGATTATAACAAGGGAGGACTTATACTCAGGGGATGCAATGATTTCTACATTTTCCGTACTCACCGACATCTTTACCTCCATGATTTGTGGTGGTTCAGGGATTGTTCTACTAAACTTTTGAGATATAAAAGAATGCGTAGAACCTGAATCAAAAAGTATGTTCGCTATTCTTGAATGAATAACTAGCGTACCTGTCACCACGTCATTGTCGGGGTTCACTTCGGTAGAAGTGATGGCAATAGTTCTTCCTTACTGTCTTGGAGGTTGTTGGTTGCCTCCGATAACCCTTGGATTAGGGCATTGATTTGAAAAATGACTCGGTTCTTTGCATTTGTAGCATTGAACAATGCGTTGAGGTTCGAACGGAGCGTTCCTCTCCTCTGTCGCAGTCGCGGGTCCTTCTTGCTGAGAGTTAACAGCTAGGTGCCCTTCTCTTCCACACTTGAAGTATTTTCTTGTCCCCCTAAGGCAATTTTCAGGGTGCTTCTTTCTGCACTTTTGGCAAGTGGGGTGCTGGAACTTTTTAGCACTGTTGGATTTATCCATCAGACCACCAGCATTGAAGTCCACCGTCCGCTTCTTGTCCCCATGATACGCCTGTGATTCTCCGATCTCCATTTCAACCTTGAGGGCACATCAGACAATTTCCTCATAGCTGTCGAAGTCACAGATCGCTAATGCTTTCCGCAAGCTATGCTTCATCCCACCAAACAAGCGGTCAAACTTGCATTTGGGGGTAACGACAAAGCCAGAAGCGTATCGTGCAAGCCTTGTGATGTTTGCCTCGTACGCTCCCAAAGATTCTTCATCTTTCTGTTTGAGGGAAAGGAAGTCCCTTTCCATCTTAAGACAGAGGGTGCGTGGAAAATATTTATAAAAAAACATCTTCCGAAATTCCTTCCATTCCAAAGCCTCAATCTCCTCCTCAGGCTTCGTATTTTTTATCAACGTCCACCATTGATCAGCTTCACCCTCCATACGATAAATCGCCAGGAGAACCTTCTCTTTTTCAGAGCATTGGAGGATGGAGAATATCTTTTCAATGGAGTTGATCCATTGTTCAGCGATCGTGGGATCAGATGATCCACTAATAGTAGGAGGCCTTTGTCTAATGAATCTCTCGATAGCGACTTGTTCTTTCCTGGGGGGGGGGGGTTGAACGTTCCTCTTGACCAGTGTTTCTATTCAAAACTTGAGTTAGCTGAGAGAGAAGCGTGACAAAGTTCGCGATTCCCGCTCCCATTGGATTGGGCATCTCATAAGTACAATCATCACACTGATCTTCACAACGGTTGTTATCCCGAGTTCTCCTATTACCGGCCATTGGCTGGAATAAAAGGAAAGTTAGGGGTAACACATAAAGGGTAATCCAAAGACAAAATTTGATGACTTATAAATAAACATTAATCTCTTTAACTCATGAGTCTATAGGATTCAATCCAAGCTTTTCATGATCTTCCTTCTAACATATATTCTTAGGGGAATTTTTCCCTTAATAAGGGTTCATACTAAGATTGTGAATTTATCAAAAAATATCCCTCGGGAGTGTCGTAACCAAGAGTGCAGCAAGGCCCGTTTTCGTGAAACAGTTCCCGTTTGAGTCTAGCTCAAAGCGGTGTTTTCGGGTTTTACCCCTAGGATACATCTGTGCCAGAGCCGCCTCTACCTGCTCGTATCCAGACAGGGATGTATTAGTTTGATAAACCACATACTTAGTATTTACCAAAACTTAGGGATGATTTTATTACACTTAGTCTTGTATCTAAGGCTTTACTAGGGTGTCCTAATCCCAAAAATAACTAAACCTATGCTCTGATACCAATTATGACAACCCTGCTTTTTATTACAACTTAAGCATGCTTTATTAAATAAAACATCACTTGATACAACAAAAGAGATCGAGAGGATTAGTGTCTTTGGGTCTTAGGATCATTACATAAAAACTTTAAACTTTAAATACAACATATTTTTTGAAAACTTCCTCTACATGACCACTACATTCCTTCGTACTTAGCATTGCATGGGATAACCTGAGGACATGGATAAGAAAAGGTTGAGCTATAAAGCCCAGTAAGGGAGTACACAATCAATAACATGAGGTGTACAATACATGTTAGGAAATAGTAATATCAATAGATAATTAGGGTAACATGAACATATAGTCATGATAAAGCATGATAACCATAACATGGAAATGTGGCAACAACACTTATCATTGAATTATCATGAGCCAAGGGTCATTGCACATGGAGCATGAGTAAACCCTCATTGCATGTGAAGCACGAGTAAACCCTCGTTGCACTGGAATTAGAATGAGTCAACACTCATTGCACATGATGTATCATGATACTATACTTTACCCAATGCATTGGAGCATTATAAAGGGCGCACCTTTCTTAAACATTTCATTTCATGCATAAGTGTGCCACATGGATCATAAAACATGGATTCATAAAACATAATCATTTATTCCATGATAAAGGAATGTGGAATTAATACATGAAACTTTTCAATCAATAAGTAAATGTGCATAAAGGTGAATACCCTTGATGGAGAAATGGGCATGGTATTCACTACACAATGACATTGGGTTAGAAAATCGGTGCGATTTCGGCAGCGTAACGGCGTGACATAAGAACTCATAAAAACGTTTGATGAGAGAGAAAGGGGTTCCTCATCATATTTACATGTAATGGAAAGTAATGAGGACATATATAAACATTTCCCAACAATTGAAAAGGAATTTAGATTCATGATACAAATGTATTGCTTGAATGTAAAAGAAGAGAGAGAAGTTCCTTTTGGAATTTCGGCATAGTAACGGGTGTACATGGGAGGCTTTTAATGAGAGAGAAATGGGTCTCCCATCATTCAAAAAATAAGAGGGCAGTATGGGAGAGGTGCGAAACCATATCCCAACATTCATAATTGAAATTAAAAGGGAAATACAACTTAAAGAAAATTGACAAAAATGAGAAAGGAAGAAAAAACCTTTACTTGGAAGTATGCTTCCAAAGGCTAGAGAGAGGCTTGTGAGAGGCTTCTTGGGAGCTTGGGGCACCTTGAGAGGATTCTAGAGAGAGTAGGGCAGAGTTTGGACGAACTACAAGGGCTTTGAGTGAGGAGGAAGTGGGAGCTTTGGTGGGTTTATATAGGAAAGGTGAGGGAATTCTTTATTATTTAGGTTTGGGACCCCTTATATTAAAATAATCCAAACCACAAACCATCCCATGGTATTTGCCCATGGTTTCAGGAAAAGGAAAGAGGAAAACAATATTTTACAAGGCCAAGGTCCGAAGTTATTAAAAATTAGGGTTGCTTATGTGGAGGTGAGTCACACTCCCATGGAAATTAATTTAAAAAGGCAAAGTGTTGAATAAGTCTTGAGGGCTCCATTAATGCTTTGAAAAGTAAGTCAAACAAACCCAAAACCTCATTATTTTAATGATAAAACACAAATTGTCCGAACATTAGGATTATTTTATTTTATTACATCACCATTGGGTCATTATGATGTCATAAAACACATTATATATTTAAATGGTATTTAATTTTTACCCAAAAATTTGACTGTCTCATAAAATTATGAAAAATTCACCGTTGGATAATTTTGACGTCATGATTTGAAAAATAATATTTATTTTATTTAAATAATTTTCTAAATATGTGAATTTTCACTTTCAAAATAAAAATTGACATTTATAGAAAAATTCACGGGTTTTGACAGAAATGGCATTCAAACCATAAAAAATTTTAATTGCATTCATAAAACTATAAGATCATTTATATTTACAAAATATTAAAGTAATATTAATAATACGATTTTATTAAAATATTATTTAATTAAAAAATCCTTTATTTTAATAAAATATAATTCTTAATTAAATAATAACTAAAAACACCATTTGTACTTTAAAAACTAATTATAATGTATCAAAAATGACTAGAAATTATATTCATTATTATATACAAAACAATAATGTACATGAACATGGTGCTACTTATTTGTTACATAACCCCTTAAAATAGACGTAGATGACCTAAGGGTAAGGTGTGCGATGGTGACAGACTCTTGGGGTGGCTCAGATAACATCGCTCGAGTGATAATTTCAATCAACTTCCACTTTTCCCGTAGACAATCACGTTCGAGCTTGACTTGATGAAGCTCAGCATGGGCTTGGTCAAGGGAAAATCTCAAAGAGGCCACCTCTTTTCCGAGCTCTGACAAATGGGCTTTGAAAGGGGCAATTCTACTGGATAAGGCCATCACATCCTTTGTCTGAGTAAAAATGGGTTTGTTAAAGCCTTATATTTATACTACTCAGATGATCACTCTTCAACGACTATAAAAGTAACGGTCATAAATCATAGCATAAAACAAAAGAAGTTGACATCATATAAAATTTTTTTCATAAAGAAACATTTAACTGGATCAAGAGGGATTTTCTATTAATGAAACTTTGGGTCGTTAAAATTCGTGCTTGGGCAAGGATGGATAGACAGTGTGGAAAAATCCATTTTTATCTAGCTCGGTGGGTGTGGGCTTGTCACTATGGTTGAGAATCTAACATGGGTGCAGTATGGATCAAATTACCGGGTCTTCCCCATCCTATTCAGAACCCCTCAATCCTGGCAGTGGTGGGAGATTCTTTGGGTATTATTCATTGTGTGGAAAAGATTACTAAGATTTCATTGGATTCAGCTAATCTTATAATCTGTGTTGATATGAACTTAGCTGTGATGTTTCCATCTCAAATCCAGATTCGATCCCCTAAGGGGTTGAATTGGTGGCAACATTTGGTGTATTAGGACACCCCTCAGTTCTTCACTTCATGTGCTATTCAAGGTTATGTTGTTGATTCTTGTAGGAAGGGAAGGAAAGGCCTCCGCCATTGGGTGTCCTCAAAACCTCTGGTTAATCCGATGAAATCCCTTTCTACTTATTTGAAGGAGAATTCACTTGGTTCTTTTAAAGGCCCAGAGGTTTCTGGTTCAGTTCCACATGAGGAACTCTGTGCTTCATCTTCCTCAAAGGTGTTGGAGAACTCCATCGACCCAGGATTTTTTTTATTTCCCATCTGATGTTAGATCCAGGGTTAAATGTTGCTCAGTGTTTTCTGGAATGTTTCTGGCAGATTTGTTCTCACTTGCGGGTCCTGTGCCTCCTGTCCTATTCCCATTGAAGATGAGGTATCATGGCACTCTCAGATTGGTTAATTCATTGTTGGATAATACAAAAGTTCTTCCTTCTCCTCAAGCCTCAATATGGAAAGGTAAATTGGTCTATACAATAGTTCATGTCCCTCTAGTTCTTCCTCTTTGGTGGGTGAATTCTGGGCTCCTAATGCTTCATATGTGGAGATGGTAAAGTGGTCATTGTTGATGTCAGAGTCTGCTCTTTCGCATTTTTTAGGGAACATCATCTAGGGGTTTCTTAGAGGGGACATCTAAAGAGATTTTTGTTTCTCGACATTCCAGGGCTCAACTACTTATGGTCTCATTTTTGCGTGAATAAGTGATTCCAATCCAAATTTCAGAGGAAAAGGGGAACAAATTCTCAATATTACAGCAATCCAATAGTCCCATGAAATAGAGAATTTAGACACCAAAGAAAAGGTGTTCTTCGGAGATCTATTCTAGGCCAGTGACACGGTCAATGGTTAGAGATGAGTGTGGTAAGATGCTATTCAGTCCTCATGTTGGCATCCCTTGCCAAAAGTCCAAGAGCTTCTAGTATTAATGACTTCAAGGTTTATCTGAAATGCTCATGGAATAAAGGGGAAAGATAAATGTTCATTTGTTTCTTCTGAGTATTATAGAAAGATGGTCCTTTTGGTAGTTCTTTTAGAACCAAATCAAAATACTTTCAGGATGGGTTTTTTGCCCAAAAGATGGGTTTTGGTCACTTTATGCATGGCCATCCATGTAACAATAATATCTTGATTTTCAGAAGAACTCACTTAAGGTGGATTTGATGTAGGTGCATGATCAATGTATCACGGTGAATCTGGGATTCAGAGTTTCTTCTATTTTATTTTCCTTTGTCTATGCTAGTTGTGATGTTTTAATCAGATGGGAGATTTGGGATAATCTTGGATCCATTGAAGCGTCAGATTTACCATGGTTTGTTGGTGGGGACTTCAATGCGTTATCTAACATTTTATATAAGAGGGGTGGGTTGCCTTTTTGTAATGACGGTATTCTTGATTTTAAATGCTTGATTTCTAGCAAGGGATTGTTGTATTTGGGATTCATTGGGAGTAAATTTACATGGTAAAACAATCGAAAATGAGGAAACTGGATAAGGTGTAGACTAGACAGATGCTTCTCTAATATTCAGGGGCTAGATTCTTTCTCAGGGGCCTCGGTTGTTCATCGTTCTCGGGGAATTTTGGAATATTATTTAATTCTTGGGAAGCTCGTTCGGGAGAGCCAGGAGTTCAAAGGGATTTTATATTCAGTGGATTGGCATAGCATGGAAGGTTTCATTCAAATTATGTGAGAGTCATGGGTTCAGGAAATGGATGGAAGCGCTTGGGCTGGTTTTTTCAGACGTCTCAAAATATTGAAAGGTTATATTTTCAAAATGTTTATGGAATCATCCAACATCAAATGACCCTATTGAGGCACTTCAAAGAGATATTTAAGGGTTGGAAGACTTGCTTCTCTAAAGGTGGGAGGATGAATTCTTTATCCTATTATGTGATAAATGGGAGACCATAACTCAATGATTGTTAGATACTGAGAAGAGATATAAGTAGCATTCTAGAATTAGGTGGCTCAAAGAAGGGGATAGAAATACCGAATTCTTTCAAGCCTATTGGAAATAAAGGTAGAATGCTAAAATCAACATCAGGTTGGAGGATGGGTCCTACTCCTCTCACATCAATTTGTTGGAAATCAGGCTTTAGACCACTTTGAATACCTGTTGAATGGTGAGAATCATAAAAATACAGGTGATGAGGAGTTATTTATTTATCATGAAGCTTTTATGGAGAAAATTGCCAAGAGGGTTGACTCTGGGGATAATGAAGGTTTAACATCCCTACCATCTGGGATTGCGATATGGGAGGTGGTTCGTATTTTTCCCTTGGATAGTGCTCCAAGCCAGGTTGGATTCCCTTCTATTTTTTATCTAACAAACTGGGAGTTTTTGGGTCCTTCTATGATTGAGGTCGTGATTTATTTCTTAAAGGGAGGTACCATCAACAGAGGCTCATGTGAATCTAGAGTGGTAATGATTCTTAAGGTGAAAGACCCTTGTTCTATCAGCCAGTATAGACTCATATGCCTTTTCAATGAATCCTATAAAATCATGGAATCTATTATTTCTAGGAGAATAATTAATCTGCTACTGAGGATCATTTAACAAGAACAAAATGTCTTTATCCAATGAAGAGGCATACAAGGGGCAGTGGGAGTGGCACATGATGTATTAACATATATTGATAGAATGGTGGTTGGTTACAATCTTATTATTCAGGTGGACATGGATGATACTTATGACAAGTCGAAAAGGAGCTTCTTTCTCCGGGTGATGAGAAAGATGGGTTTTCGTGAAGGGGATTGTGATTTTTGCTTTTGATGCTTTTTATCACCTTGGATATTCATATCCCTTTTGGGGAAGATCTTTGGATTCTTCAAAATCATGAAAGGTGTTAGGAAAGGAGATCTGTTTTCCCCTTCCTTATTCATTCATTTTCAATAATCTCTACCCCAGAATTTACGAAATTGTTTCAAGGACATGATGATTAGTCCTTATTGGTCTATAGTTTCATATTTTTTCTCTCATATTATGTTTGATGATGATATTTTAATATTTTTGAATAGAAGGAGATCTTCCTTGGATAATTTAATGCACCTCATGTTAATTTACTGAAACCAAAGTGGTCAGTAGGTGAACTCTGTTAAAAGTAATGTGTTTATTTCCAATAATTGTTCAAGGATAAGAGAGCAAGAAATTCAATACATTCTGGGAATAAACCAGAAGTAGTTTCCTATGTCATATCTTGGGGCACGTA
The DNA here is from genome assembly GCA_963277665.1 of Viscum album. NCBI lineage: Eukaryota > Viridiplantae > Streptophyta > Magnoliopsida > Santalales > Viscaceae > Viscum > Viscum album. The sequence goes on along the minus strand of OY728164.1, from coordinate 1,811,310,804 downwards.
TTTTGAAGGGATGTGTGAAGATGGTATTTTTTGAGGATATTATTAGGAATATGACTGGGAGAATATTGAATTGGAAAAACAAGTTTCTTTCTTTTGTGGGAAGGGTGACTTTTATCAATAGTGTGGTCTCTTCCAATCCTATGAACGTTTTATCTATTATTACTCCTCTCAAGGGGATGATTGTGTCAATTTATAAGGTGATGAACCATTTAATTTGGGATGCTAATTTTGTGGGAAGGTCGCATTGGTCTGATTGGTCTCGGATGGCTAAACCAGTGGAGGAGGGTGGTGTAGGCCTGAGGGATATTTCTGATGCCATGCAATCTATGGAAGCTAGGAATTCTTGGGAATTTTTGGAGGGAGATCGATGTGGGAACATCTCATTAGAAAGAAATATGGAAACAATTGGGAGGAGTGAGAGGAAATAAATCTTTCCAGATTGGAGAAATCTATCTGGTCCCAGCTATAGATTATTTAGGATTATGGAAGGTGGGTTTTGGGACAAGAGAATGTCAACATATGGAGGGAAAATTGGATTGGAGAGAGAATCTATTTTCTATATTGTCTGGTTCCATACTTCTCTATGAAGGAGGCATCTGCTCACCCTAGGCTCATGTAAACCATTCTAAACAGGGACCAGTTACAGTCTTTCAACGAAATTATCCTATCAGTGGAGGAGGATAAACTTTTTTTTACAGTGACAATATCAGGGCATTTCAATGGGAGAGACTGTCACCTCCTAATCTACTAGGACAATGTCCGGGATGAGCTGGGAGAGCATTTTTGGTGAAAAGAGATTCTAACTAAGTTCCATTTTTTGGTTTGGCACGCCAGAAATTCAGCTCTCCCTACTGATGTCAATGTCACGAATAATGGGGTTCAGATTGCCTCGAGATGTTACTGTTGTGTCTCTCCTCAAGTGGAGTCAAATTCACACCTATTTTTTCAGAGTGAATGGACTAATGGGCTCTGTTCTACCATTTCTAGAGGGGGAGTCTTGGTCGGGAAATGCAATTTTTCTGGAGCTCTTCTCGGTATGGTTCTCTGGTGCAGAGTCTGAATAGATGGAATCAAAGATTCAGTGCATCTCTAATATGGATTTTTTTTGGACTATTTGGGAAACTAGGAACATGGCTCGTACAAAGAACCACACTTCGATTTTACTGCATCAGATGAGAATGAGAAGTTTGGTCCATGATATCTTATCATTGATAATGAAAGGTCAGTAATCCCACTCCCTCTACAACTTCATCAACAGGCTGGATGTTCCTCAAAGATCTAATAGATCATGGATTAGCTGGAAACCTCCAGCGAATAGACTTATACTAAATGTGGATGAGTCCCTTCTACATGGAGTTATGCGTGGAGGAGGGATGGACTGAGATGGGAAAGATATTATTGTGCTGGACTTTAGTAGCTACCATGGGCTTGGATGCTCACTTGAAATAGAGATTTTTACTCTGCTTACATGTATAAGACTATGTGGAAGATTGTTTCTGGAGTATGCTGAACTTGAATCTGATTCGGAGGTGCTGGTTCGGGCGATCACGAGTAATGGTGATGTACCATGGTATTTGAATTATCTGATCCGTAACTGCATCTTAATGATACCCAGAGGCTGTGTGGTTTGGATTGTCCCATGGGAAGCCAACTTTACTGTGGATTCTCTTTCTAGAGGTGGAAGACCGGAGGAACCATTGTTTATCTATTCACATTTTGGCTCATTACCTCGGGAAAGGAATTTGTTTTTTCAAGGAGATTCCTTAGATCATCATCACTTTAGACCACCATGACCATTTTCTTATGTGTAAGGCATTTGTCTTTGTTTTATAATAAAAAAATTCATTTTTAGTTGGTCATTAAATATGAAAACATTTGTTCTTAATTTATCCACCATTATTATTAAAATGTTGCTTAGGATTCATAAACGTATTCCTTGATAAATTTTTTCTTTAAAATGTAATATGAATCGTGTCTTAAGGTTCCACATCCAAAATTTAATGATGATTATTGTGTTTAATGTAATAAATATTAGAATAAAATATCATACCTTTCACATGTCCTTTGTGGTCTATGTATCATTATACATATAAATAATAATCAGACCACCATCCTGATGATTTTTACATATGGGATGTTAAAATTTAAAATTCCCATAACTTCAAAATCGATAACATCAACTGTTATTCATGTTCCTTATACTTCTCTATATTGACTAAAATAAAAAAGAAGGGGGTGACTAACAGATAAAATAGAAGAAAACATCATAATCATAAAAAATTTCATATTTTATTTATAATTCATAACACCTATGATTTTATAGACAAAACCTTAGAATTATCCTATGTTATACATAGTCATATTCCATTTACATCCTTCATGATTGTTCTTGTATATTTTGTGAATTTCCAATGATTATCCCCCAATAGTGTCAATCCAGGTGTATAGAAAGGCACATTGTCATGTACCATATTACCCCGAGGCTGGTTCAAGACAACTTTCTGAAGTTGTTACCCATTTCTACATCATTTTCATAGCCACATATACTTCTTGTATCTAAATATGCATGTATTGGTATGAAATAATTCACTTTATCCTTTACCAAAATTATTGGATATTTTCATATTCTATTCCATATCCTTATAGATATCGTTAGACACGTTCTTAGAGTTGTCACTATGGTTTTCTCAACCTAGATTCATAATTTTCAATAAACCTTCTCTATAATAAAAACTATACTAAACTAGTTTTAATGTACATTGAAATTACATAACTTTTAAAGAATATATAATTACATTTTACAAAAAGACACAAAAAGACAGTATTAATTTAGTGCCTTTCAAAAAATGGAAACATAAACACTACTATATAGGGAAGCTATATTATCTCTCACTGGGTTATCCTATACTAGAAGCCCTCTAATACATATGTTAAATGTAATATAACTTCAAAACCTGGGGATGAAAACATAATAAACGGTGATATCGAATTCTCATTAAAGGTAAAAAGGGATCAATGTAAGTATAAACATGTGTATAGGGGTAAGAAAATGTGATCATAAAATTATAATATCATAAACATCATATCCAATATCATAAAAATGAATAATGGAATAAATAGTGAATCTTCATAACAAAAGAATCATATAGAAATAGATATAATAATCCATGAAAGTAGAATTTTGCAATATGACATTGAATATGTGTTATTCATATAATAATAGAATCTATAATTTCAAGGATACCTATAAACCATTTATAACATGATAGGATTGGGATATAACCCACGAACCATCTTAGGGCTAGGGAAAACAACTTGTGTTCCTTCTTACATAATGTATTGGGCTACAATGAATAATATTTATTATTTTTAGGGTTCAGTTTCAACCCGTGTACCTTTTTATTTTTGAGCTTTGGCAACAACTTCTGTACACACTTACTTTTATGCTTCGGGTTACAAACAATATACAGTCATGTTTTTTGTCTTGGGATACAACCTGTGTACCCTCTTACTTTTAGTCTTTGGTCTATAATCCATGCACCTTCATGTTTTCAGGATTTGTCTATAACCTATAAACCCTATTAATTTTAGGATTTGGGCAACAACCCATATAACTTCATGATTTGGGTCATGGGTACAACCCATGCAGCCTTTGATTTTATATAAATATTATCAATATTCGATGAATTTGAGTGATATAATGGTCCCACCCATTACATAATAACTCATACATACATGTTCTAAAAGCAAAAAAATTAATACAGCATTAACTATGAATAATATAGAATATATAAACATAAAATAATATCCAAGGAAATGAAATGAGTATCGTTAATATTTCTTCACATCATAACCTATAGAATGGATATAGGTGACATAATCATTACATTAAATCCTTATCCATGAAATGCTAAAGGTTTTAAAACCGTATAAATTCTAAAAGGGAAATGGGTGGCATACACATCATTATATAAAGACATAAACCATTCAGAAATGAATATGAATGGAAACATTGGATCATTTCCTAGAAAATAATGAGTAACATCAACAGATGTTATTATATATGGAAAATAACTTGGAAAGATATTTTTAAAACATTTCCAAAGGTAAATATCCTTTCATATTTTATAATGGTTTTTTATAACATAAACCCTTTTGAAAAAAATATTCTTGAAGATAAACTTGAAATAATATAAATAAATCAATGAAAACCATTTGGAATCATTTTTTCCTTTGAGAAAGTAGAAAACTATTTTGGAAATATATTGAAAAAAATCCAATAAACATATAAAGTAATCATTAAATCATATTTAATACAATTTTTCATGAAAACATATTGTAGAAGCTTCAAACTATATGAATAAAATTTTACCTTAACATTTAAAATATATATATATTTACATATCATTAATATATTTTTATAATATATGGTTTGAAAGAACAAAGACATTTGAGAAATGAGGGAGGTAATGTTCAGATTTTTTAAAAACAGCTACACAACTATCCTTTGTATCAAACTGGGTAAAAATGGTACCAATACATGAATAAGTCCTGAATAAAATTAAGAGAATAAATTTCCCAAGTCTTCTTGATATATGTATCCTAAAATTTAACCAATGGATGAAGAAACATAAACAATGTTGAAAAGATATGAGATTGTTTTAATAAACTCTTACAACATTTTAATATTGAACCATAATCCCCATTTTAGAAAATGAAATTTCATGATAGATAAAATATCATTAAAAGAATAAGATTCATGATATAACATTTCAATTTTTGTATATAATACTCATTGATAAATATCTGTGTGTGACCTGTCATGTGTCTTAAATCAGGAAAATTAAGACCAAATTACTTTACTAATATGGTGACTTTTGAATCATAAAACACATGAAATAAGATAATAAAATATATATATATAAATACTCCTAAATTTTATTATTATAATAATATAATTCATACAATTCTAGTATACTCACCACAAAAAGGAATGGGTGGTGAATAAATTATGTATCACACAGAAATAAAAATTGAGATCAAATTCCCTTACTAGGTGTCATAATTCTCCTTTTTTACTAATAAAATCATATTGTATAATAGAGAAATGTTTTTTATAAATATTTTTTTAGAAATATATTATTATATATAATTCCATAAATGGTTTTATTATGAAAATATATTATAATCTTATTTTCAATTATTTTTTAAGGTTATGGTTTAGGTAATATTCTATTTTTCCACATGTATAAGAATCTATTTTATCATTATTAACAATAATTACATCATTATTTAAATAATTAAAAAAATTAATTAAATATAGTTACTATTTAGGATATATTTATTCTAATAATATGTATAATTATGGAATGTAATTTAACATTCCTGAATATGGTATTTCATAGATATGACTGGATGTTGCTTCCATTTTATTGATGGATTGAAATAAATAATGTAAATGACATATATGTATATAATATCATTAAAGGATAATTATTAAGTCATATATATCACATAGGTTCATTAAACATATCCTTAATAAATTTCATGTAGGTTGTCAATGAATTAAATCACTTTTAAGGGGCAGTACTCTGCACTTCCTCAAATGAAATAATCATATTTTTCCATATAGAAGGTATAATTATATGTGTTTTGAAATGAATAAATAATCATAAAAACATTATAAATATAATATAAAAAAAATTTAAAAAATTTTACATCATAGTATTCACTATGATAGGTGGTAATGGAAAAATGGACAATTATCATTTTGTGAGATATTAGTTTGCCAAACATATAAATAGTATGTTCGTTACCCCTTAGATGGAAGTATGTGTAATTTTTGGTTGAACCATCAGAATAAAAAATACAAGTATATTAAATATACTTGTGTTTTTTATAAATTTAATTATATGATTTTTGGTTGGTTGATAATGAATATAACATAAAAGAACATGATGTAGGATGCCCCTATTATTTAGTTAACATTTTTTGGTTTTCACCAAAGGGATTCCTTGGATTGATTTCTACACATGGGGATGATTATATGATGAGGGGAGTAATTTTTAGGATCTAGTTTGGATGATATTGGTCTATGAAATGTGTCTTGATGGGTGTGAGGAATAGGGAGGATATAAGGATTTTTTAAAGAGGCGGAAGAGTGTCCCTCCAATAAATATTAGGAATGGGAATTCCAACAAGATTTTATACATGTAAATTGGATTAAATAATGATAAAATGTCTGTCCAAATGATTATATTGTATCAATATGTCCATAAATGTTATTTTCGACAACTTTCATGGTCATTTAGGCCCTTAAGATTAATGATTAGTCCTTCATTAAGCTTAATTTTACCCTAATCGATGTATTTAATTTTAATTAAATTCACAAATATATTTAGTAAAAAATTAATTTTACCTATTATAAATAATAAATTATTATTTTTCCAAATAATTAGTCCATTTATATATATTAAAATCACATTAGTGGAACAAATTATTTAAAATTTAATCCCAATGTATGGTCGATAATGCGGGTTTTTAAGCTAAAACATTCCCAAGATTCATATGTATTAAAATTCAAAATAAATTTAATGTTGATTAAATTTGACTAAATTGTTTCTATTGATAAAAATATGCTCTAAATACAATTTTAATATAATCTAAAATGCAATATATCCATATATACAATTTAGATGAAAAAGATGTTTTGAACTAACATCATGTACTTTCTACTATTCGTTCAAAAATTAATCAAAAGAATAAATTACCAAAAAATTATACTAACATAGTTATTATTTTATATTTAAAAATTTCATGTTTATTTTTTCATATTAAATCCATAAAATTTTCAAAATTTTTATTTCAAATGGGTTCTCCATTAACAGGTGGTAGAATGCTGCTAATAAAAATATTGGTTTTGATGTATGGAATTTGGTTTGTTCAAATCATATGTCCATAAAATATGATGGATTAATATCAAACATATTTCACTGAATGAATAATATATTTTTTACATTAATAACACTCACTAATTGTAATTAATTTAAATTATTACGGTAAAACAATAGTGTGACCAGAAAAATAATTTTATTTTAATTTATATTCAATCAATTTTCATATTCATTTTTAATTTATTGAATACCTATGAGATCATTTTATATTTTTATAAAAATGCTTATTTTCAAAAATATAATTAATATTATTTGTAATATCTAATTTAAGTGAAAGGTTATATATTGTTGTATTAATTAATAACATGTTAATAATATGTTATTCTTTGGTAAAACCATATCTTGCATGTTACATAATCCATTGAAGAAATTCATTATTATGTTGAATATAGTCTTCAATCAGTGTACCATGTAGATTAAGGTAACATTTAGGTTTCATGTAGGGCATAATTAACATTTTATTGTGGAAAATAAAATCCAGACATAGTTCATTAATATAAAATAAACTTTTTTTAGTATTGAGTGAAATGAAAATTATCAACATGATTATATTAATTAAAAAAATCATAAAATCATATATTGTTAAATATATGACATGAGACAATAATAATTGTTTAATAAAGAAACTATCTCATAAAAATAAAAGTGTGATGATAAAACCCTTACCTTCAGTCTTTACATTCATGGTACACATTAAAACCACATGTATAAATAATATATATTCATAATAAGTCTAAAAACAATATTGCACTATAAATAATACCATATATTATTTTATTATGAATTAATATTATCAATTATTTACAAATTCAATGTTAATGTTATGTTTTGGGTGATGACCACTTTGACTTTTGTATATGGTTGAACTTTTTATTCTTGATCCACTCATATAGATCAGTATTTACATATTTATATAACTTAAAAACATGATGGAAAAATAAAATATATTTGGTATATAAATATATATTATAATCTACGAAATATATAAATTTTAAATGTAATACACAATTCATGGAGATGGTAGTACATACGTACACTTGAACATTGTTTCCATTTAATCATAAATTTTGAAATATAGAAAGTAAATTATATATATATATATATATATGTATATATAAATATAACATCCCTGGTAAATAAATAATATACCCTTTTCATATTTAATATAATTCGTGAATTAAATATTAATATGACATTAATGGAGATGTAATGTTCTATGGCATACCTTATACGCAACAATTGGTTTCATTGAAAATATACGTTTCACACAACATTGTGTTATACTGAAAAATATTATTGTAATATTATTATTTTAAATTGTAGTTAACGCATAGCCATTGTATTGGTGGGAATAAACAAAAATGACCATATTATGATTAAAAATATTTCTTATATTTTTCTAAATTTACCCTATAAATTTTAGTGGCACAAAATGATAATGAATCCAATATTAAGCATGAAACACACGAATTTTTTTAAAGTTTGTTTTGCCACCTTTTGATGGAGAACCATTAATATATCCAGTTTTTGTTAGTTTTATATGTTTTATTTGACAAAATAAATTTATTATTTATAATCGGGACATCAAAATTTACTTTGGGTATGATTTTGATATTTTTCTGATAAAATTCATTTTTTATCAATAGTGGAAAAATGTATTTTAATTCAAAACATCCTTTTAACCTAATTTATTAATATGGTTAGATTATATTTTTAAATTTTTTTAAATTTTAATTATATTATATTTTTACAATTTAATCCAATGTTGTTCATTTGATGTAATTTCAATTTTAATTAGACATAAATAAGTGTCAATATTTTGATAGATATTATTTCTTAAAAACATGATTTTTTGTTTTGACAAAAGAAATTAATTTTAAATTATTTAATTCAACTTCTATGGTTTTAATTTGGTAAAATAGAAATAATTTTTGAATTCAGAATATCAAATATAGCTTAGTACTATTTTTTTGTATTTTTCGTAAGACCTTCAATATCAGGTGAATAGTGAATGCACTAAGTAGTAGTTAAAAAACTGATTTTTTAATTTAAATGAATTTTTACCACTTCTGTGAATTGAATTTTTAAAATCCAATATACATGGTTTTTATTAGTAAGTTAATTTTTGTTCAATGAGGGAAATGTTTTTTGGGGAATAGTAACTTTTGACTTTTATTTACCACCGTTAAAGGTAAATAGTGTAATTTAAGGTAGAAAGAATATTATAATAACATAAAAGTACCTAAACATTTGTCATAAACTTGTTGGATTAGTCATTTATGACAATGGGAATCATTGGGTTCATTTTAGGACCCCATGGATCCACTTAAGAGTGATAATGACTCTTTATATTAATTAATTTAAAGTAAAGACAAAAATGACTTAAACATATATCTTCTAGTAAATCAATTATTACATGGGGTTATAAAAGCCATATCTTTGAAAATAAATATTAATTTTAAAGCTAAAAATATTTCCTACATCTTGGTATTTTGTAAAAAAAATAGACATCAAATAAATAATATTATGTCTGACACAATAATCATGTCTTGTTTACCTCATTAATGAATGAATTAAATAAATAATATTATAAAGTTATAAAATATATATCCAAAACCTGTCCAATTATTATGGGATTATTTTATTTCAACATGTAGAAATATTATTTTTGACTTTAATAAGTTTTGGACCTTTAGAAACCAAAAATCAATATATAATAAAATAATATTTATACACTTTCCTAAACAGCCCCTCCCCCCTCATAAAAAACCCTCACTTCTAGCCCATTACTCACACCTCTCAAGCACATTGGCTCATCCAAACTCTTCCCATTAATATACCTACATCCCAACCTTTTAGCTATAATCCTTTCCTTAGGCACATGTCACTTTAATAAATCCTTTTGGATCAAACCAAAGAGAGTTACCCAATTTAAAGGTAATGTCTCCTCTTATGTTTTTTTATTTTATTTTCCTTCTCCAACACAATAAACTCTTTTTATTACTGTATTTAATAACAAAAACAGTATATTAAAGATACTAGGTTGTTTTTATGAAATTTAGTTGAACTACACTTACACACACCTCGAACTAATATTTAAAGAACATATTGTTTCTGTGGACGGAGAACTATTGGCTCACGAAATGATGATTGTTCAATCTACTCATACCACATCTTATGGTGGTCATTATGGTGAAACTATCTTTACATGTGATATATATTATATTTATATTGTATCTATACTTATTTATTTTTCATTTTTATCATAATTTTATAGTTTCCATTATTGGTAAACACGATAATTTCATTTGAGGAAGTGCGGACTACCGCCCCCTCAAAGTGATATGAATCATTCATTACATACGTGAAACATATAAATGATAGAGTTACATAAATTATATATATGATATGATACTATAATTATAATATACCTATTTATCATTATGTTTTCATTCCATTAAAAATCCAAAATAGAAATGAAAGTAGTGTTAATGCGTATATACGACATACCGTCTCAATGAACGGTGCATTTCATTTCATACCTTCTAATGTTATGTACAATTATATATATATATATTTGATATATATGATATATTTGATATCATGATCATTAATATCATTATATATATAATGTAATTTTGACAACATGAACAACTTGTTATTATAATAAGTTCATTTTGGATTCAAGTGAAAAATAATGAGAAAACGATCATTATTAACTTAAATGATTACATAATGTTTATAACATGGTAACATGTGATATAAAAGTAATAATAAAAATTAAAAATGTTCTTGAGAAATTGAAAATTAACATTACTTTATTATTCAGCAGATTAAAGAACCAATGGGTCAAGTCAAAAACGAGGTAAGGGGTTTCTTATATCAATTTTAATTCTGTGATATTTCCATTGTTAACCAATTATTTAATTAATGTGGTGTATTGTGTACTACCATTTGATATATATTGTCATGATTATTTTTATATTCATGGTATTATTTGATTCATTTTTTGTTATTAACTTCTTTTCATACTACTCAATTGATTACAACGTGGTTAAGAGTTTTTATCTCACATTTTTTTTCAGCAAGATCCATGCTATATTTGTCAGCATTTCCTTTGTATGGTGTATTTACTTCCTTTTATTATATTATTATGGAAATATAATTTTATTTATGGGTATTTACATCTTCATTGTATGATACTTCTTTCATGTGGTGTTTTTTTCTAATGTTACCTAATCGGTTAGGGAACCTTTCACACTCCACTTTTTAGAAGACTTATATTTTTATGTCTTTTAATTTATATAATAATATGTTGGGATATGTGATTTTATATCCTTATTTTTGAAAATTCTATTTCCAAGTTATTATATACCATTTACTCTCTCATAAAATCATTTTCTGAATTTTAAATTGATAACGTTACACTGTCGAAAAACTATAAGGGAACTTTAATACCAAATTTGAATTCTTTGGGTTAAACTTCAACTTCATGATTATCTCTTGCTATGAATATGTTTGAATGACCTATGATAGTTTTAAACATAATATCCACTTATATTGGTTGTAATTCTTTTTCACACATAATTATGTCCTTGATTTATCTTTAATCTATGGATACAATTATTTTAAGAGACTTTGTCTAAATTTATATTCTCTTGAGACTTATTTGTTTTTATACACCAATTCACTTTTATATGGTTTATATTCACCCCTTTGACATATTATATCATTAATATCCTTATTCTCATGATATTATAATCATTGTTTAATGTTATTATGTAATTATTTTTATTCAATAGTTTTCCAAGGGGAATGGATTCTTTAACTAAAACACCATTTCAAATGTTTTAAAGAATTATTCTTCTAAATATTTCACATTAAATAACATGTTTTCAAAACGGTTTTAAGAATTTAATTTTATCTACATCATAGTTTTAATATTTTAATTTATTTAAAAGCTTCAATGTTGTATGAGACACTTTGAATAAAAAATCTTTTTATTAAGTTTTTGAAATGGGTTTGAAAATGGTTTTGAGAAAGCATTGATTTTTTCAATATCATTAAATGATATATTGTGAATGAAATGTGGAAATGTTATTTTTCTCTTATGTCTATTTTATGTGTTATAAATATTTTATGGTTATTGTGCATTGTTTATTATTACAGGTGAATCTGTGATAATCCTAGGGTGGGTGAGCCAGAGATAGCTCTCCAATGCATTGGGTAATGTGACAGAGGTAAATCTTAATTATTCTCTACGAGATTTATGGAATATACTGTGATGGTTATTCCAAATGTAACTCCCTACATATATGTGGAAGCTACAATATATGTTTTATATTTATGCCATAAGTTACCTTTATGATTTATAATTTCTGTGTGTTACTCATAAAACATATAATTTCATGAGGTATGTTACGATTGAAAAGTATGGTTTCATTGATTTGTATGTATTGATGGGTTAATTTTTCCTTTATTTATTTTATAACCCTTACTATTATTTTTATGCTCATCCCATGTTTTAAAATTTTTTTCACATGACATAATGATAAATAGGGTAAAGGATGTGATCATGGAAACATAATGTTGTCTAAAACATGTAACTAGACATGAAACTTTTTTTAAGAGTTTTTATTTTATGGAAAAAATGAAAACTGAGTAGAAGTGTCGACTTTGTAATTTTTTTGAGACGTAATGTAAAAGTTATGGCGTAATTATCTAAAATTATAGACCTGAAATGATCCTCAATGTGAATTATTCATTTAATTCAATAATATGTAATATTTTAAGGCTGGGTTCTTTTAATATATATTATAAATAAATTATGATATGTTATATTTATATATCATATAATTTTACATAACTCATTCTTAATACATTCAATGTAAATTGTTAATAAATCACAGCGATTAGTAGAGGTGGTAGTCCACATGTCCACAAATGATGTTATATTATTTAAAAAAATGAGAAAGCTTGAATATATGTGTTATATAAAAAACATAAGTTTTAAGAAAAAATAAATATAATATATATTTTCTATAAAAATAAATTTTCAGTCAAAATTCAAAACCCTGAGAGGTGGTAAAGGAAAATTGAACAACATATTTTCGGGTGGTGGTTATTCTCCATACACAAATGGCATGTTCATTCAAAATTTGATTGATGCATGATTGACTATAGGTTGAAACCTTATAATAATAATATATAATTATATTTAGGATACATATATTATTATATAATAATGTAATATGAATAGTTTTGGTGATGAGAAAGAAAATAAATCAAAAGAGAATATGGAAACATGTTACCTCTCATTTGAGTAACTCCTTTTGGTTTGACCCATGGGATTAATTTGTTTTATTTCTACGCAATTTTATGATTCTCTACAAAGATAATGGATTTTGGGAGATTATTTGGGAATTATATTCACATTCCAAACTTTATTTAGATGTGTATGTATGAGGAATATTTAATGTATTTTAACAGAAGACTATGAGTGGAATTCTTGTAAATATGAAAAGAAAAAAAATTTGGGAAGTCTCCCTCACCTATAATGATTCCAAAATGAAAAATTAATGGTGCAATGTGGATTTATTTTCAAGAAATATCTCCACCATTCCAATATATTTCAAATTTTATAATTTTGTTCCATTACATCTATATTTCCCACCTTTTATCATTTATGTTTTTATTATGGAGACTAGTTTTCTATATATAGTAACATAAAAAACAATACTAAATTAAATTTAAAATTATTAGAAAATAAATACCCAATATATGTTAAATATTGTATCTAATATACAAAAATAAAATTATATTCATAATAAATCTAAAAAAAATATTTCACTATAAATAATACCATATATTATTTTATTATGAATTTATATTACTATTTTTTTACCAATTCAATGTTAATGATAGGTTTTGGGTGATGACCACTTTGACTTTTGTATATGGTTGAACTTTTTATACTTGATCCACTCATATAGATCAGTATTTACATATTTATATAACGTAAAACATGATGAAAAAATAAAATATATTTGGTATATAAATATATATAATAATCTACCAAATATATAAATTTTAAATGGAATACACCGTTCATGGAGATGGTTGTAAATACGTACACTTGAACATTGTTTCAATTTAATCATAAATTTTGAAATATAGAAAGTAAATTACATATATATATGTATATATATATAACATCCTTGGTAAATAAAGAATATACCCTTCTCATATTTAATATAATTCGTGAATTAAATATTAATATTATATTAAAGGAGATGTAATGTTCTATGGCATACCATATATGCTACAATAGGTTTCATTGAAAATATACATTGCACACAACGTTGAGTTATACTGAAAAATATTATTGTAATATTATTATTTTAAATTGTAGTTAACACATAGGTATTGTATTGGTGGGAATGAACAAAAAATGACCATATTATGATTAAAAATATTTCTTATATTTTTCTACATTTACCCGATAAATTTTAGAGGCTCAAAATGAGAATGAATCCAATATTAAGCATGAAACACCCAAATTTTTTTAAAGTTTGTTTTACCACCTTTTGATGGAGAGCCATTAATATATCCAGTTTTTGTTAGTTTTATATGTTTTATTAGACAAAATTAATTTATTATTTAGAATCGGGACATCAAAATTTACTTGGGGTAAGATTTTGATATTTTTCTGATAAAATTCATTTTTTATCAATAGTGGAAAATAATGTATTTTTATTCAAAACCTCCTTTTACCATAATTTATTAATGTGGTTAGATTATATTTTTAAATTTTTTGAAATTTTAATTAGATTATATTTTTACGATTTAATCCAATGTTGGTCATTGGAAGTAATTTAAATTTGAATTTAGACATAAATAAGTGTCAATCTTTTGATAGATATTATTTCTTAAAAATATGCATGTTTGTTTTGACTGCAGAAATTAATTTTAAATTATTTAATTCAACTTATATGGTTTGAATTTGGTAAAATAGAAATAATTTTTTAATTCAGAATATCAAATATAGCTTAGTACAATTTTTTTATATTTTTCTTAAGACCTTCAATATCTGGTGAATAGTGAATGCACTAAGTAGTAGTTAAAAAAACTGATTTTTTAATTTAAATGAATTTTTACCACTTTTGTGAATTGAATTTTAAAAATCCAATATACATGGTTGTTATTAGTAAGTTAATTTTTTTTCAATGAGATGAAATTATTTTTTGGTGAATAGTAACTTCTGACTTTTATTTACCGCCGTTAAAGGTAAATAGGGTAATTTAAGGTAGAAAGAATATTATAATAACATAAAAGTACCTAAACATTTGTCATAAACTTATTTTATTAGTCATTTATGACCATGGGAATCATTGGGTTCATTTTTGGACCCCATGGAGCAACTTAAGACTGAACATGACTCTTTATATTAATTAATTTAAAGTAAAGACAAAAATGACTTAAACATATATCTTTTAGTAAATCAATTATTAAATGGGGTTATAAAAGCCATATCTTTGACAATAAATACTAATTTGAAAGCTAAAAATATTTCCTACATCTTGGTATTTTTTAAAAAAAATTAGACATCAAATAAATAATATTATGTGTGACACAATAATGATGTCTTGTTTACCTCATTAAAGCATGAATTAAATAAATAATATTATAAAGTTATAAAAAATATATCCAAAATCTGTCCAATTATTATTGGATTATTTTATTTCAACATGGAGAAATATTATTTAGAATTTAATAAGTTTTGTACCTTTATAAACCAAAAATCAATATATAATAAAATAATATTTATACACATTCCTAAACAGCCCCTCCCCCTTATAAAAAACCCTCACTTCAAGCCCATTACTCACACCTCTCAAGCACATTGGATAATCCAAACTCAACCCCATTAATATAACTACATCCCAACCTTTTACCTAGAAGCATTTTCATAGGCACATGTCACTTTAATAAATCCTTTTGGATCAAACCAAAGAGTGTTACCCGATTTAAAGGTAATGTCCTCTTATGTTATTTTATTTTATTTTCCTTCTCCAACACCATAAACTATTTTTATTACTATATTTAATAAAAAACAGTATCTTAAAGATACTAGGTTGTTTTTATGAAATTTAGTTGAACTACACTTACACACACCTCGAACTAATAGTTAAATAACATATTGTTTCTGTGGACGGAGAACTATTGGCTCACGAAACGATGATTGTTCAATCTACTCATACCACATCTTATGGTGGCCATTATGGTGAAAATACCTTTACATGTGATATATATTATATTTATATTGAATCTATACTTATTTATTTTTCATTTGTATCATAATTTTATGGTTTCCATTATTGGTAAATGCGATAATTTCATTTGAGGAAGTGCGGACTACCGCCCCATCAAAGTGATATGAATCATTCATTCGATACGTGAAACATATAAATGATATAGTTACATAAATTATATATATGATATAATACTATAATTATAATATACCAATTTATCATTATGTTTTCATTCCATTAAAAATCCAAAATTGAAATGAAATTAGTGTTAATGTGTACGTACGGCATACCGTCTCAATGAACGGTGCATCTCATTTATTACCTTCAAATGTTATGTACTATTATATATATATATATATATTTGTTATATATGATATATATGATATCAAAATCATTAATATCATTATATAGATAATGTAATTTTGACAACATGAACAACTTGTTATTATAAGAAGTTCATTTTGGACTCAAGTGCAAAATAATGACAAAACGTTCTTTATTAACATAAATGATTACATAATGTTCATAACATGGAAACATGTGATATAAAAGTAATAATAAACATTAAAAATGTACTTGAGAAATTATAAATTAACTTTAGTTTATTATTCATCAGGTTAAAGAACCAATGGGTCAAGTCAGACACGAGGTAAGGGGTTTCTTATATCAATTTTAATTCTGTTAGATTGCCATTGTTAACCAATTATTTAATTCATGTGGTGTATTTTGTACTACCATTTGATATATATTATCATGATTATTTTTATATTCATGGTATTATTTGATTCATTTTTTGTTATTAACTTCTCGTCATACTACTCGATTGATTACAACGTGGTTAAGAGTTTTTATCTCACGTTTGTTTTCCGCAAGATCCATGCTATATTTGTTATTATTTCCATTGTATGGTGTATTTACTTCCTATTATTGTACTATTATAGAAATAGAATTATATTTATTGGTATTTAAATCTTCATTGTATGATCCTTCTTTCATGTGATGTTTGTTTCTAATGTTACCTAATCGGTTAGGGAACCTTTCACACTCCACTTTATAGAAGACTTATATTTTTATGTCTTTTAATTTATATAATAATATGTTGGGTATGTGATTTTATATCCTTATTGTCGTAAATTCTATTTCCAAGTGATTAGATACCATTTCCTCTCTCATAAAATCATTTTCTGAATTTTAAATTGATAACGTTACACTGTCGAAAAACTATAAGGGAACATTAATACCAAATTTGAATTCTTTGGGTTAAACTTCTACTTCATGATTATGTCTTGCTATGAATATGTTTGAATGACCTCTGATAGTTTTAAACATAATATCCACTTATATTGGCTGTAATTATTTTTCACACATAATTATGTCCTTCATTTATCTTTAATCTAAGGATACAATCATTTTAAGAGACATTGTCTCAATTTACATTCTCTTGAGACTTATTTGTTTTTATACTCCAATTCACTTTTATATGGTTTATATTCACCCCTTTGACATATTATATCATTAATATCCTTATTCTCATGATATTATAATCATTTTTTAATGTTATTATGTAATTATTTTTATTCAATAGTTTTCCAAGGGGAATGGATTCTTTAACTAAAACATCATTTTTAATGTTTTAAAGAATTATTCTTCTAAATATTTCACATTAAATACCATGTTTTCAAAAAGTTTTTTAGAATTTATTTATATCTGCATTAATGTTTTAATATTTTAATTCATTTAAAAGATTCAATGTTGTATGAGACACTTTGAATCAAAAATCTATTTTTTATGTTTTTGAAATTGTTTTGAAAATAGTTTTGAAAAAGCATGGATTTTTTCAATATCATTAAATGATATATTGTGAATGAAATGTGGAAATGTTATTTTTCCTTTATGTCTGTTTTATGTGTTATATATATGTTATGGTTATTGGGCATTGTTTATGTATACAGGTGAATCTGTGATAAACCTAGGGTGGGTGAGCCAGAGATAGCTCTCCAATGCATTGGGTAACGTGACAGAGGTAAATCTGAATTATTCTCTAAGAGATTTATGCAATATATTGTAATGGTTATTCCAAATGTAACTACCTACATATATGGGAAATCTACAATATATGTTTCATATGTATGCCATAAGTTAGCTTTATGATTTATAATTTCTGTTTGTTACTCATAAAACAAATAATTTCATGAGGTATGTTACGATTTAAAAGCATGGTTTCATTGATTTGTATTTATTGATGGGTTAATTTTTTCTTTCTTTATTTTATAACCCTTACTAATCTATTTATGCTCATCCCATGTTTTGAAATGTTTTTTACAGGACATAATGATGAATATGGTCAAAGACGTGATCATGGAAAAGTAATGTTGTCTAAAACATGGAACTAGACATGAAACTTTTTTTAGGAGTTTTTATTTTATGGAAAAAATGAAAACTTAGTAGAAGTTTCTACTTTGTAATTTTTTTTGAGACGTAATGTAATAGTTATTGCGTAATTATCTAAAATTATAAACCTGAAATGATCCTTAATGTGAATTATTCATTTAATTCCAGAATACGCAATATTTTAAGGCTGGGTTCTTATAATATATATTATAATTATATAATGATATGTTCTATTTATATATCATATAATTTTACACAATTCATTCTTAATACATTCAATGTAAAGTGTTAATAAATCACATCGATTAGTAGAGGTGGTAGTCCACATGTCCACAAATGATGTTATATTATTAAAGAAAATGAGAAAGCATGAATATATGTGTTATATAAAAAAAATAAGTTTTAAGAAAGAATAAATATTCAATCAAAATTCAAAACACTAAGTGGTGGTAAAAGAAAATTGAACAACATCTTTTCGGGTGGTGGTTGTTCTCCATACACAAATGGCATGTTCATTCAAAATTTGATTGATGCATGATTGACTGTAGGTTGAACCCTTATAATAAAAATATATAATTATATTTAGGATAAATATATTATGATATAATAATGTAATATGAATAGTTTTGGGGGTGAGAAAGAAAATAAATCCAAAGAGATTATGGAAACATGTTACCTCTCATTTGAGTAACTCCTTTTGGTTTGACCCATGGGATTCATTTGTTTTATTTCTACACAATTTTATGATTATCTAAATAGATAAGGGATTTTGGGAGATTATTTGGGAATTGTATTCACATTCCATACTCTATTTAGATGTGTATATATAAGGAATATTTAATGTATTTTAACAAAAGACTATGAGTGGAATTCTTGTAAATATGAAAAGAAAAAAATTTGAGAAGTCTCCCTCACCTATAATGATTCCAAAATGAAAAATTAATGGTGTAATGTGGATTTATTTTCAAGAAATATCTCCACAATTCCAATATATTTCAAATTTTATAATTTTTTTCCATTACATCTATATTTCCCACCTTTTAACATTTATGTTTTTATTATGGAGACTAGTTTCCTATACATAGTAACATAAAAACCAATACTAAATTAAATTTAAAATTATTATAAAATAAATACCCAATATATTTTAAATATTGTATCTAATATACAAAAATTAAATCCCATGTGTGTTGGAAATTATTTTTAAAACAAGCTGATGTAATGTCCAAAAACAGTTCTTTTACCTGATAAGTGTTAACCATGTTTTCTCTTTTCAATGGGAAATTATTTATGTATAAAAGGCCAATTGGTTTATGATTTTTCAATGTTTTATATATATTAATGATAAAGAATAATTTGGAAAATATAGTATATTTAGTAATTCAAATTATTTTAGTAAATTACCATTAATTGTAAAATAATAGTAATGTAAAACTTGAAATTATGAATGTAATTTGAATTGAAAAAATATCATAAAAATGTTGGATTTAAAATATCATAATTTAAAATCTATTTAATATGATATATTCACATTAAAACACAATGGAACACAATAGTTCATTAAATTTACATTAATTTTAATACATCAATATCATTTATTTTATTTAATTAATAAATAAATAATCAATAGGTTAGAATTTGTTATCCAATTAATGTAATTATATCATATCTGAAAAATAATGTTATGTTTCGATCATAAACAAAATAATTTATCTCGGAAAAAAATTCTTATAACTAATTATATATCGTGTGCCCCAGAATCTAATTCGTTATAAATAATAAAGGTATGTGACCTTCTATTTTTACTTTTTCATTCATAACTACTTATATATACCACATTCAATGAATAAAGGTATGTGACCTTCTCAAAGAAATACCAAGAAATCATCCTGTGGAAATTTTAAAATTATTCATTATAAAATAAAGTTCATTTTAAAAATGATGTATATAAATGTTTCAAAATTTAGTTTCAATATATACTTTTTCCAAAAAAAAGGTACTAAAATTTGTTCAGGTAGGTAAGGCATGTTATGATAGAGTTCCATATATAGAATTCTTATAGTGATGTATCAAATAAAAAATACTAACTTGGATTATTGTACAAAGTTAGAATAACTTGGTTATTTCATTATAAAATTCAATAATCACTATTTCATGAAATTTAAAATACCAGAATGATTAAATTAATTTGAATAAAATATATCACCAAAATCTCTGGTTGTTACATTCTACGCCCTTGAAGTGAATTTATTCCATAAAATTACTCTATGTTTTCATTAGTATAATACAAGAATGTTACATTCTCATAAAAAGATATTGTAAATATTATTACTAAAAATTTATTTAAAAAATAAATTTGGAACCATAAAATTTTCCTAATGAATATCATATGTAGTAGAATATAGGTTGAATGTGAAAACCTAGACGAGGATATAATGAATAAATAATTATAGTGATTTATATATATCATTGGTCACAATAATTGTTTAGATCCATATTTTTTAAAAAATCACAAAACCATAAACTAAATAAGTTTGAAATATTTCATTTATATCACAAAAATGATGATGACATTTTATTTTAAGAAAATTTTACTAAAAAAATATTTACTAACATGATTTATTTCAATTCCTCATACACAATATAATCCTTTGTTGTTCAAATATAAATTCAAGCTTCATCTCTTACTCTTGGTAGTGAAGGTAACTTTTTCAGTATGAAGAACCTAAAAATATCACGAGATCTATAAAGACATTAATAATTCATTATTCATTTTTTTTGTTTAACATCATATAATAATTGTCAGAATTTTTTTCCAATCTTCATAAATCCCCATGTGTCAAAATAATAATTTAATCTATAAAAACTTATCTAATATTAAAAATGAAACTTTTTATAATGTATTATCCTTGTAACCCTTCAATAGTATTTAAATCAGACACTATTGAATTAATGACACTAAATCGTCCAATCATTGATCCCCCACATATCATAAAATATGTATTTTTGTCACATTCCAAACATGTGAACATCATCATCATATATTTTCATTAAAGGTGTTAATAACCTAAATTATAATTATTCTTTTTTGGAAAACATGCATGCTTACTTATTTCAAATATTATTAGATATATTCCATAAATCCAAGAAGTTGTAAACATCATCTTTCATTAAATAGCCCACATTTTCAAATAATAAGTTTTCAGTTATAAGGTCATAAAAATAGTTCAATTGTAATATTACATATCCTCATATCAATATCCATATTAAGTTTATTTTCTCATCCTTTGGAACCTTTTAAAGAATATATTAATTAATGAAATCATTTCATGAAATAAATTTTATAGGTCATAACTATTATTTAAAACAATCTCAAAAATACTAAAAAAAAATTTATAAAAAAATACTTATGTAATTAATTATTTCTATATTATAATATATGATTCCAAGACATATACATACCAATAAACTGAGTTTCTTCTTAAACTTCTACTCATGCTTCATCAACTTATACCGTAATATGTCATTACTAGAATATAAGATGTGATTCATATATTAAGGTTATCTAACTACTATATAATCATTATTCATATGTTTCATGAAACCATTTCTATAAGATCAAACCATACCTTTCACATTTCATTCACAATAACTCTTTCATTCACTATATAACCAATAATCATACAATCTTCAAATTATATTGAAGATATTTTCACTCAGAAATTCATTTTTCATAAATCCCATTTTCCCAAATATGAACTATTCAATGTTAACATAATTTATTACATTCATTAAAATTGACTAAAAGTAGAAGGAATATAGTGATATATCATTATCATGGTGAAAAAATTCATAATCATGATAGATTAGTTATAAAACATCAAAATTAAGAACCATTTAGTATTATATGATACCATAAGTTTATCCTATATTATTTATTTTATTCATTTATTTTAATCCATCATGATATTTCTTAATTATTTTTTTAATTTTTAAAATATATCTCATAGGTGTGTTAGAATTGGTGTGCTTTAAGGCTTGTAGTCATGCACTAGTTACCAATCGAGTCCAGCTCAATACAGTATTTTTGGGGTTCTTACCCCTATGTAAATATGTTCCATAACCACATCTACTTCTAGTATCCAAATATTTAGGTAATTTCATTGAAACCATGATCTAAATCCATAACCAAAATTCAACAACATTTAAATATATATTATCTCATCTATAGGCTCATCCTTAGAGACATCCCTATACATATGTTTATAAATACCCCTAGGGATATCATTGATGTCTTCTCATAAAAGGCTACAAAAGTTTACTAAAAATTGTCTCTAATACCAATTATATGGTCTCAAATTTAAGGTACTCTGAAATTGCATCATTTCTTGTGGAATACATAACACATTAGACAAATCGATTCCATAAAACGTTATTAGTTTAGTTCCCTTGGACACATCAAAATATAAATACTCATAAATAACTGATATAAATTACCTCCCACTAGGATCGACATGTATATAGACCTTATTTTACACATATTACATAATATATATCATCATTTCATATGTATGGAATCATGAAAATGGAATAGGATGGAAGCTTAGTAAAGACAAAGGTGGGACACTGGTAAGCATAAAAATGATAATAATAATATGATAATGTGAAAAAAAATTAGTAGATCAAACCATAAATATAAAATATAGTATATAATGAATCATTTCATAATTATTGGATGTTTATAATACATGAATCATAAGAGAATAAATAGCATAATCTGTTGATGTAGTACATAACAATAAGACATGGGTCTGTGGCACACACATAAACATATCAATGTTTTCAACTGTAGTTAAGGAATCAAAACCATGGAATTATAGAGGAATTATTTCACACACCAGACAATATTGGTAGTTAGGGTTCACTTCCATGACCATATAAGGTGAATAAGTACTTTACTGAATTAGGTTTAATCCACATTACAACCCAGTTTTAACAAATTTGTTTCACTACTTGTTCTAACCCTATATTATTAAACCACTTCCCATTACATCCCTATCTTGTTGAACTATGTTCTCCCTTCATTCCATCCCTTTAATAATGAATATATATCACTCTTCATTCTTGCCCTATCATACTAAATAGTGTTCACTCCTTGTTCTAGTCCTGTCATAATAAACTGAGTTGTGTCCTAATTACATCCATTCCATACATAACCAATTTCACTCCCCAATCCATCCATTTCTTAATGATATGATATAAATATTTGTTACATCAATTTTATAATTATAATATATTTATAATTACCCAATTAATTGGAATAATATATAGGTCCCACCTGTCACATAATAAAATCATACATCCATGTGACTCAAAATATTAAAATATGTATCATATAATAACCCATAAAATATATGGGTATTATAATTATCATATTAAAACCCACAAAATAAATTTTATATTATAAATAATTCACCATATCATGTCATTATATAAATATATATTTCAAACAAAAGTGTAATCATATAATAACCCCAAAAAAAGATGTGGGGTTGATAATCATTTTATCATTATATAACCCATGAATGAAAAATGTGTTTGATATGAAACACGAACTTGTAAAAAACCATTAAAAGAAAGTATTAATTGTTTAATTTTATCATATCACCTATATATAATATAATATATATAAATGTATTTTAATTTGGAAGGAAACTAATTTTCAATGGTTCATTTTAAATATTTCATGAGGAAAATAATCATGAAACATTTCAACGTGTCACATGCCATTTATAAACATGTTAATAATAATTCATAAGAAATAATAAAATTAAAATAACTTATCATATCATTAAATTATGTATATTATTAATATATCATGTAAAATTTATAAATATTCACATTGTATAAGAATGTATGTTGATACCATTACATGTGTCTCAATAAAAGAAAATTTGGACAAAATTAGTTTTTCGATTGGGTAACATTTGAACTATAAACCACATGAATGATAGAAAATAAAATATATGTGTAATTACCCCTAAATATAGTAATAATAATCATAGAATACATTCTTGGGTAGTATATACTGAAAATAAAATAATCGAGTGTTGAATATGGCATAAATATCAAAAAGAATAAAAGTGAGGCTATAAATCCCCTTACAACCTGAGTAACTAGAAAATCATGAGCCCCAGTAAATAATAACATCAATTAAATAATTTAATTATATTAAATAAGCTATATTCATGGTATAAAATTTAGTTGGTCAGTATATACACCAAAAAAATAAATAAGCGGTGAATACCATATATATCTCAAAAAAATAAACGTTAAATGATAAAGCCATTTCCTTCAATATATATTTTATTTGTACATGTTGAACAAAATATATTTAAATATATGATTTTTATAAATATTCCTAAGATCCATATTTTTTACATAATACCATATATTATTTTTCTATTATTCGACATCAACCATTTATTAACTATTCAATGTTCATGTTATGTTTTAGGTAATATCTATTTGTTTTTTATATTTTTTTGAACTTGTTATTAATGATTCACATAAATAGATAATTATTTAATTATTTCAATAATTTTATAAATTATTTAAATATCTTGTATTTTCATTTTATAAAAATTTATGATAATCGTTATATTTATAAATATCAAATTGAATACATTGTTCATGGAGATGGTAGGTCATATATACACATGAACATTATTTCAATTTTATCATCATATTCGAAAGAAATAATGTAATATATATATATATTTATTATCATTATATAATATTTCTTATTTCTTATATAACATATCTTTTTACTAAACTCTTCCATAATACATTCTATGTGAAGTGTTCACGAATCACATGTCTATGATGAGTTGGTAGTCCACAAGTCCACAAATAATAATATTATAATTACATAAAATGAAAAATGTCATGGTATGCATTATATAATAATTAAATAATAAAATAGAAAATCTAAATATCATATATGTATGGTATAAAAATTGAGTGTCCATCATAATATCCTACAATGAGAGGTTTTAATGGAAAAAATGAACGAGATTTTTTCATAAGGAGGTAGTCCGTCATACATGTATTGTATGTTTGTTACCTATATGATGGATGTGTGTGTGTGATTAGGTAATAAAATTAATAAAAACAATTAATTATATTTTTGACAGTAAGGTTATTATAAAATCATGGAATAAACATATTTTACGTGTGGAGAATGAAAACAAAACAAAAGATATTGTTGTAAGATATTATCTCTTATTTATGTAACTCTATTTGGTTTGAACCAATATTCATCCTTGATTGTATATATTACCAATTTGGGGTGAATGTTTTTATAAGAGTAATTTTTTGTGCTTATTTTGGAATTGGTTTAATGTGATAATTTGGCATGAGATGTGAATGGTGGAGGAATATTGAAAACCTATTATAAGGGGTGGTAGTGGAATTTTTCGTAAATACAATAAGATAATGACTATTGGTAGCTATCCCTTATATAATGTTTTTCCAAAATGTAAAAATAACATATTAAAGTGGATATATGGTTGTGAAAAACTTGAATCACAAAAAAATAAAAGTATATTTATATTATTTTCATAAATTCTATATTCCCCCAATTTTTTTGATTATGGTTTTTAGAAATGAAACTAAATATATATCTTATGTAATTTAACCATTAAAAAACAATAGGTATATTAATTATAAAATATATAACAAATTATTTTTTAATAAAATATACCATTGAAATAAAATTATCCCATGTGTGTGGGAAATTAAATTTAACATAGCAAATGTAACACAAAAAAAAACATGTTTACCACGAACCATTTTATCAATGTTTTATATATTTAACAGTGTATATATTAATTATAAATGATCAAATGGTCAATTATAGGAACTTATTTTGTTTTTATTAAAAATTAAAAATAAATTGGAAGAACATTGATTTTTTTTTTGTAATTTTAATTAATTTAATTAAATATATTTTATTTTAAAATAACTTTAACGTCAATTTTTACATTACTAATTTAATTTAATTTTTAAAATATCCACAATTTATTGGAATTGAAATATATGAGGTTAAAATATATATAATATTATGTATATAGTTAATAAATAATGTAACATAATAGTTTATTAAATTTGCATTACTTTTAATGTTTTCAGTATCATTTATTTTATATGATTATTAGCTAAATACAGCACGTATAAGAATTTGATACGAGTTTAATGTAATTATATGATCCTTATAAATAATATGTAAGAAAATTTGATAAAAAAAGAATTAAAATTTAATAATTATGTTTATATCCAGAACTATATAGCATCTTTTATATTATAATTCTTTATAGATGATAATGGTGTGGACTGTTAAATTTTTGTTTTTTCATTACGTAACATATTTTATAGGTCACTTTACTGGAATAGTATCGTAATAACTCATAAAATTAAAAATCTAAGCAATATGGTCGAATTATTGATTGATAATGTATTTTTGATATGTGTCTAGGTCATTTTAGCACATATGTTTAATGTTTATCCTCTTTTTATGATTAATTTTACCTTAATCGCAATAATTAATTTCAATTACTTCCAATAATACTTTTTGGTATAAAACTATGTTGATGTTAATATATTATAAATATTATTCTAATTATAAACATATATATCTATTTTTTCCAATTCATATTAGAGATGTAGAAAGACTAATTTTTAATATAATCCCTCCAATATGGCAAGAAAGTGAGTATTTAATGTTAAAAATTGCAATAGTTAAGTTATTTTTTTCTAAATAAAATAAAAAATTATTTTAATAATTTAAATTAGAATATTAAATTTATTATTTACTAAATAGAAATTTAAAAACTAATTGAAAAATAATTTAGCAATAATAATTAATTAAATGAAAATACATTTTTGAAATAAATTGTAGTATTTTTCATTATTCATCACAAAATCAATGTTCTCTATGAAATAAAAAAATTTAAGACTAGGATATTTTTGATATTATGTGTTTGAAAATGTATATTATTATCAAAGGTGAAATCTAATAAAATTTAAAAATTTAGTTTTAAAAAATATGTGTGCCACTAAATGGTGTTACAACACGATCTTTCTTGTAACGCAAGATAACTCGGTGTCGCATGTATCACAACCATAACATGGTGTGGTGTACAATGAAATAATTACATTTTGAAGCATTTAAATAAAAAATAACATGTTTATTTCATATAATACAAGCAATATTTAGTGTTCCATGAAATGAAAATATAAAAATGATTAATTTAATTTAAAAATATTTATTTCTCCAAAATCCCAGGGAGTTTTATAGGTACTGTTAATTTTATTACATGTTGATTTTGTGAATAATTCAGGAATTATTATCCCATATTTAATGGATTGTATGGTGAATCAGTGGAAAATTTCTTTTATATGATATTTTGGATGATTATATAGTGTAATACTCTATCAGATGATATACATAGATGATGATATTTTTAAAGGTACTACATTAAATATTTTATTAGGATGCATATAAATAATAAGGCATTGAAGAAGTAACTGAAGAAGTGAATTGTTATTTCATTATTCAACTCATCCATGCACATGAAAAATGCATGCATGAAATCTTGATGTTTTTTTCCTTTTTTTCCTTATTACATTAATAAGGACCTATATTTTTATACATGCAAGATGATTCATATTTAATATTCACCCAAATTTGTATTGTTTGATGTGAATTGAGACTAAAGTCGGGGAAAACTTCATAACTCATATAACTAAGTCATTGGTGCACTGATATGTGTTTTGATCAATTCTTTATTAGTGGATATATAAGAAGATTAGAATGTTTTCAATGAGTTTATAGAGTACATGAAGATTTTACATAATAAAATCAGGTTATCTGGTTTGTTCATGGAGAAAAAATATAACGTGAGGTAGTGAAAAATCATTTAGATGGTCACATAGATATTTCTATTTTTCGATCATATCATTTCTGACTCAATATTATTTGAAGCATTTAGTGGGACTCCAATATAGAAGAAGCCTTCATTGGGACTTTGGATTAGGTCAATGAGATTCTAGTGACACTTTTTTATGCAGTATAAAGATTCTATTATGGGACTCATAATATTCAATTGTAGGTGCAAATATTTCTTCTATATTAGTATTCTAGAGAGTAACATAGTGGGACTTATTGTTGATGGGAATGGGAATTTCCCTTTATGTAACCATCATTATAAAGAGAATACTCATTAAATGTGAGGAATAACCAGCTATAGTAATGAGTAGGTCATAGTATCAAACATTGTGAAATATAATCTTTTCTATTATTCATTCACCATATTCATTTAATATAGGATCCACTCATCAAAACATGCGATAGAGTATTGAAGTGGGTGAATGATAAAAAATAAATTGAAAAATAAATTTACTTCTCATTGACCCCCTCTCTATGTGTGACTGCATAATTTATTGCACAATTCAATTATTATCATAGAAAAGTACACTTGTTGTTATATCTATATTACATGAGTATTAGTTTTTATTGTATGTATATAATGTGATGATACACATTTGAAAAAATTTGGAAAGATCTTCAGTTGTAAAAAGAATATATGTACTCTGGATGTTTAAAAAGATGAAATTTATGTCAAGATGAAGAAATATATAAAAAAATTGTGGTATTGAAGCAGAAGAAGAAATCAATGTTGCAAGAAGACCAATTGAAAATTTAAGGAACAAAATGTGTCATTTTTTCAGTGAAATCAGCTGATTATAATTATAATTAATAATGCTAAATATATTATTATGATATATTCTATAGGAAAATAAATGAATTCGAGATTAATGATCATTAAGAATTGGTCAAATATATCATTAGATTTTTTATGTAACACCAAGATGAAAAATAACAGTATTAAGAAGAGTCTAATGATATGGAATGGTTATTGGATGATTTTTTTTTGCATATACAGTACTCTAAAAAACCTCATAGAAAATATGATGAAAAATCTATGTTATTAATGAAATATATATGAGATCTATTGATGTATTTTAATATAATTTTTTTTACTTAAATATGTTTTTAAAATGGTGTTTATAGAAGTTATTGGGGGACTGGAAAAATTGAATAATTTGACATTTAATTTCAATGTTTTTCAAATTGAATAAAAATAAAAATATTGTTAAAGAACATTAAAGTTAGATATTAAAGGCCAACCATATGAGATTCAAAAAAAACATCGGTGATAAGAAATCATGAAATTAGTTGAAAATGAGATGAATTCACTCTGGTTAAAATGTCTTTAACTAGAACCGAAATTATGAAATATGGAAGGATACATGATGATACATACCATAATGATGATAAATGATATACTTCCATAGATTCATCTGATAAGATTAATATTTAGAAAATTACTTGATTTAGTGAAAAGAACATCTTGTGACTTTCTGAGGATAAATATACTATGGCATCATTGAAGAAGGTAACCATTTTTCTTCATCATTGTTTGTGTACTAATAATATTTTGGTGTATATAGAAAATTCAACATTGAAATCCAAACATAACATTGTGAATAAAGGTATATAATACTACATTATGAATTCCATGATTTATGTGAAGAATTATATATGTTTGTTTTCCCCTGAGAAAGCAAAAACAAATAACAGTCTTATCTAAATTTTGAATGATGTGAAAGATAATCAAAATGTGTCATAAAATAAAAAATAAATATTTTTTTATATATTGGGGTTGGTGGAAGTTCTGTAATCAGTGGTCAATTTTTCCCACAACATGTGATTTTATGAAAATAATAAAATTCCTACCTATTGGGGGAGAAAATAAAATGCGATGTTGAAACATGAAAATAAAGTAATAATTGAACATAAAATAATCATTCTATCAAAAATTTATTTGAACACTTTTAATGTTTTTTTAATATATATAAAATAGTGGTTATCATTATAATAATTTATGTCAAGTATACATCATTAAAATTATCATCTAATAAGGTGAATAGTATACCATACTAAAAAGTAAATATAGTAAGAGAAGAAGTCGATTTTTTCAACATTGGGATGTTAAAAAAGAATTAGTGATTTATGAAAGAAACTCAAATAATGTATATGGATATTTATGTGAATAGTTTCACTCTAAGAAGTAAGATGATTCTATTTTGTTAATAAAGATCACATTCTAGATTGTTATGAATGAGCTATGAACATCAATATAAAGGGAAGTGATATGTAATTAAATAATAACAAAACTAGAAAAAAAAATTGGTTTTTTAAAGACGCCTATGTTGAAAAAATTTATAGTATTCCTAAAGAGTTTATCATGATTAATGAAAATTGTATGTGTTAATTTTGTATTATTTTTATACATTTAAGAAATTTTTGTATATTCATTCCATGATAAGAAGAATTTATGAAAAATATAGGAAATTCACCAATGAAATCTTATAAAAATAATATAGTTGGTCGGTCTAAACACAAAGTGAATACTAACCATGTTTCTAAAAATTCATGATCATATTGATATAATAGTTTTCAGTGGCATGAAATATGGATAAGGAATTGAAAACCAACACATCTTTTATTAAATAGTTGAATACTCATTTTTCATATAAAAAAATATTCGTGTTATGAGGAAACCCTCCTCAATGAATCTCTAATTAAGGAGAAATGTAGAAACATCTTACTACTATATAAATATATCTTGTCATTCTTCTAACATGGAATTGACTGTGATGGATGCTTCTATAGGGAGACATTAATTTGATAAAATCTATGATTATTATATAACATGAATTTTTTCCATTGTATAAGACTATTGGAAACATGATTCCTATTAAATGATTTCAAATAATTGTAGAATATTATTGGTGTTTATACTTGTAGAAATCCAATAATGACAATGAAGATTATTATTGTATCTCTTGAGGGGGATAATAGACGAAAAACAATTTCAAAACATTATTTTAGTCTATATCAGATGAATATTGGATTTTCTATTGATGTATTCATTTGTTAATTCTATATGAAAAATATAAATTATGAATGTTGTCATAATATAGGTGTATTGATTACAGTCTAATATAATTAGAATGAAAAATATACACTAATGAGGACATATTGATTTTATTATTATAAAAAAACAAAATTTAAAATTAGATTATATTTATTGCACTTGAATGTTTTTAATTTGCTAAATGAGATGTAAGAAGGAAATTTTTTGTAAATATTTTAAGCAATCTCAAAATAGGGGTTTCAGTGTTGGTATCACATGTTGGATATTAATTTTCATTATTTTTGTTAATGATTACCCCTGAAGATGTCTATATTGATTATAGATCATATCGCTTAGATTTCATTAATTTTTACAATTTTATAAGATTGTGGGTATTCCATCCCAATCTAGAGAAAATATATATGTATGTGTTATATGAGAAGATGATGTTCTTAAAATTCGATGTTTTGAGTTGAGAATTCAATCCCATAACTATATCACTATATTTATTTTCAATAAGGGGTAGAATAAGTCATTATCTTTTTATATAAAATGCGCATTTAAAAAAAATCGAAAATGCGATATCAATGAAACCATGTTGTTTATTTTTTATTCAATATATCATGAATATTAATTGTTATTTGGTTCTAATATGATGGTTGTTGAGATAGTTATATGTTTGAAGAGATGTGTCAATTTTTATTTTTAGTGAAAAATTAATCTCAACAGTAAAAATATAATATGAATAATGTTTTAGAAGGTAGTTGAGCTCTAATTTTATATTTTCACATTACCTAAAATATTTCTCATGATTTTTGTTTATTAAAAATGGCATACCACATAAATGATAGTAATGTAGGATGACAAACATTGAATATGAGGGAAATCAAACCCTAGTCATCCTTTATATGATAAAGTGGGGGTATATGTTCATAGTTCACTTATATATAGGACTAAAAATAATATTTGTAGTGACACCATTGATCATAGAATATTGTAAATGTAAAATTCCATCATGGGGTAGTTTCAAAATGTAGCAAGAGTGGATCCTCTACGTGAAACTTAACATTCAATAGAACATATTATTATATATGGTAGTGAGAATATACTTGTATAATTGATATGGGATTATCATATTTGGTTACATTTTATAAGATTATAAATTATGTAATGAAAACCAACCATCTGATCTATTTGATCAACAGTGTTCGACCAGCACCACTATTGTCTTCTACATTGTGCTAGTCAGACAAGCTTTTGTTTGTCATGAGTTATTCATGAATCGACAATATGATGATCCATCCTATGGATTCGAGCACCATTTTATAATAGTGAAAATTTTAACAATGATCAAACTAATAATAAACATATTTTATTTTTTAGAATATGATCAAATAGAGGATCTACGATTGGTAGAAAAAATTATATTTACAGTGATAGTGCTTAACGTATTGGCGTAATTTTTTCTAGTGTGCATTAAAGTTTAATGTATAGTATAAGGGATATGTTGTAGGTGTTTGTTTCTATAAATACCCATGAGGAGGTCATTTTCATGAATGAGGATTATACATATACGAGGATTTTTTTGTGAGATCATGTGATAGATAAATTAAATCTTGGAGAACTACATATTTACGAGGTGATCACATCAACTCAAGATATGAATTTTCAAATACTTTAAATTCACGTGATGAAATTATAAATCTAGGATAATGTGTATATTATTCCATAATAATTTTAAATTAACATTGATAAGTGTTTCATGATTTTTATTGATTTTTGTGAGGAATGAATACAATATACATCTATGCGAAAAATACATAGGTGGTGTATATACTGTTATATAATTTTTTTTATAACAATTAAAGAATGTTTTTCTATCAATTATGGAAGTATCATGTGAAATTGTGTTTTATTTCTTATGAGGGATTTTTTTTTCATTTTTAAATAGTGTAAGAAACTATCGCATGATATATTAGATTGATTCTATTCATAATTGAATTACCTTGAATATTTTCCTTGGTATTACACATCTAATGTGGTAGTGAATATTAAAATTAGGGACTGAAATGTTCTTGAATTATTCAACAGATCCATGATTCTGAAATAAAGCATTCATGAACATGTATTGATCACCCATTTTAATTGTTTCAAATATTACTTGATGAAGTCCATAATTTTATATATTTGTGTTAAGATTGATATTTCACATGTAATATACATTTTATAGTGCATAGTGATTTGTAACTAAATCTAGTAATAATTATAGATGTCATATACCTGAATTATTAGTCAACTGATTTATTTTCATATTAGAAAATGATGAATTAATAGTGGGAAATGTTTGGTAGGTTATTATCAAAATATGTTGTTCATGAAAATTGTAAATGATAACATCAGGTGATCTTTTTTGTTTGTGAAGAAATAATTCATCTATTGGTTCTGAAGAAGTAAATAAAAGTTGAAAGGGAACATAATATTTTTGGATCATATATTATGTTACTGAAGATTAGTGGAATTCTCAAGTGAATTTATAAATCATAATAATCCTTTAATGAGACTCTACAGTAGGGCGATGAGATGTTGGTAACATTGTGGAATGAAGTATAAAGAACCTTCTATGGGAATCAAGAGATTATAGTGTATGATAGACCTTGTACTATTGAGGGTGAATCAAGAGTGGAGAATTGTGGGTCCCAGTATTGAGGGGAATGTCACTTTCCAAGGTTATAAAAATATAATATATTTAAAAATCTACTATCGGGGGGTATAACCAGTTGAAACAAGCATTAGGTTTTAGATTTAATCCATGTAAAAACACCATGTATTGAACTTATTTTCATGTATTCATTTCATATATTTTCCACTCATCATAACATGAAATAGAGGATTGAAGGTGGTCAAATCAAAAAATATAATTTATTAAATCAACTTTAAAATGTTTCACCCCTTCTAACTGTGACTACACGATCTATTGGTCACTTCAAATCCATGTCATATTTTCTTTAAAATTCACAAAGCATTATTCTTGGGATATTGTATCAATCACATTTTACCCAAGTTTATTATTCTTTCATGATTTATATTTTATGTATAATCCATTTTTAATTATAATTTCTTTTAAAATTTAGATTCATGTATTTTCCCGTAATTGGATTATATTGAACCCATGAAAATATTTTATATCACCTTTATTATGTGTTGAAAAACTAAAAATGATAAGACTACTAATGTAGTTATGTTTTAATACTATTGTAAATTTCATATAAAGGTTTATATTCTCCCAAAATTTAATAATTATGTTTTTCTCTAAAATAGATCATTATATTTTCCATAAAATTAATTATGGTATATTTACAAATTTATATTTGGATAGTTAAAATATTTCTCATGTTTATATGAATTGTTGTAAAAATAATCTTTCATCCTCTTCATCATTAAAATAATATATTGATAGTTTTGAAAAACTAAGATGAATTAGTAGGATATACATGGGAATAGAGATAAAATATGAAATGATAATTCAACTCATACTTTTAAAATAGGGTGGATCAAATAGAATCTTAATGATGGTCCATCAAGGGGAAATGTGACTGAAGGGGATATGAATTTATGGTATTTCTATAATATAGAGAATTAAAATCTCATTTATTTTGGTAATTTTAGATACATGGTATTATTAATAGGTAATTCCATAGACTTATTTGGATTTATTATGTGTGAAGGAGGACCATTAAAAAAAGAACATCCAATGGAGTGGGTGGGAACCGTGAAATCGTGAAACTGTGAATGATGTATAACAGGTCTAGGGAATTGATTGAGAAAGAAAAACTACAGTTCATTAGATTAAGAAAAAATTCACATGGTGAAAGATTAAATTAGAATAGGTCATGTTGTTATCAAAACATGAAAATTTCATATATGAGCTTGATGATTAGTGATTTCACTAGGAGAAAATCTAATATATGTTTGAGGATATGGTCAATATGGGTAAGCCTTTGGTTTACCAATTTCAATAGGATATCAACAGAAAATAGGCAATAAATAACATAAATATACGTGTGTATAATATTGAGGATGAGGGTAGTGTTTCAATCTAATGAATATAAAAAAATTTCATAGTATTATTAATTTATTATTAAATCAATTTGACTATTTGAATATGATAAATATGTTTCCAAAGGGGTGTTTCAATTAGTAATTTTGTTTCATCACTATATTTATTTTATGAAGACTGATTTTTTGATAAAATTTAAATGATTATTTTTTGTGAAATTAATTTCTTCTATATTTATGATTATATTTTTATTCGAGTTTAAGTATAATTTCACTAAATAAAATTCTCTTTTTGTATTTAAATACATGTCACACAACAACAAATATATCTTATTTTTTCACCTATGGGTTACATCCCATGGTAATATTAGATAATTTTTTAATTATAATTCATTGAATTATGTTATAATGAATATATAATGGGATTATCTCTCTATACGGTGTATGAGTGATTATATGAGAGTTTATGTACTGTTTTTTGGGAATTTATATGATGTTTAATTTTATATTATTATGTTTTGATTTATAATAAATTATTCAAAACACTGGGTTTTTATGTGGATATTATATAAATGAGTATTATACTAAATATGATCAAAATATTACTAATATCCTATAGCTAAGTTATCAAATTAATTATTGGTTTGATCCTAGTAAGAATATATTAGGGAAAGTATAGTGACGATCACATCAAATGTCAAATTATTTTTTTGTGTTAGTTATGTCCTTTGTAGTATTCGTAGTCCCTATGTAGTTTTCCAATGATACTAAAATGATGATATTTCTATATTATTATGATGTTATTACATCATTATTTATTTTTATTACTTCGATAAATTAAACAAAATTTATAGGGCTGTTAAAAAATTATTTTTTTCGAATACCAACTCTTAGGTGATAAGTTATTATTATTTTTAATTATTTTTAAACCATCATTTATAGTTTTTATTTTTAAAAGTAAATGTATAAAATCAATTAGAGTTTTTATTAGTCATTTTTCACACACACTACACGTTCACTATTTGTGTGCATATAGGTTTCCTGACATAAGTTTTCATGTGGTTTTAGAATGCTTCATCATATTCATTTCGAGTGGACTATAGACTCAAGAATAAAACAATCAAATTTTTGATATATGAAGATGTTATTTTAAAATGGATTTAGTTATTAATTCTATTGTTTTATATCATTATTTTTATATCATTTTCAAGACTGTAGTATATATTAATTTTTTTAATTATTTTATTGTGAATGGATTAATGTATATTTTTCAGTTTTTGGGTTATCTCATTTTGTAAGAAATTCCTTTTTGGAAAATATATATCATCTTATGTGCTTTAAATAATGAATTTAATGTATCATTACCACAAGTATTATATAGTATTCATTGAGGGTAAATTTTTCGTATTCCATATGTTGAGTTTCCTTCCACTTATGTTATACATTATAGAATGATAATAAACCTTTTTTATATAGAATACTTCATTGCGTATGGAGGAAAATATTACGGTTGGCACACTACAACTCACATAACCACTTTGATGATCTAATATCCCCAAAACCCCCATTTTCGTTAATCTTATATTAGATATGTATTAAAGAGTACGAATTTATGAACCAATATGATAGTGAATATATATTTTTGAGGAATAATGGAAAGAAACTATTTTTAGGCCCCATCAAACTACGCATTAATCCATATTATTAGAAAGAAGCTACGATACATGGGATATTATTCCAAAAGTCCTAATAAATACAATGCAATCTTCCTTATACTTATTAGTGTTAAATATCTTTTTAATGGTAAGGAGTTTTGAAATGATGATAGAGAATAAAATTCACACCAAATTAAAATAATGTTTTTTGAAATTTAGAAACCATATGTTTATTTTTTTCCCATGAGTGAGATCTGTTTCCTCATGTTTTCTTTTTATTCATTTAAGATTTAATAATTTCATTCATGTTGTATGTTTTGTCCATGGGGAATGTTCGGCTTCATTTTTTCATTCAACATATAAAGTGAAATATTTTCTAAATTATTGAATTCAATTCTAATCATGATTATAAAATATTTGATTTTCCTTTAACAAATTATTATTTATCCTTTAACATATTTATTTAGGTAATGTATTAATGTAATATTCTTATCCCCTCAGGATTGGGAATGTTCAATGAATTGAATCTCTCATTATTTAAGGAAAATGATTTATTCTTCTTCATTAGTTCATCTTATTTAGTGATGATGGATGTTAAATTTAGTGTATCTTATTTATGTTAAGAATATATTATTATATTGAAACTGAATCCACTTGTTATTCATCATAGAATAATAAATGGATTTGTTTCATTCATAATTAAAAATAAATTACCTATTGTTTGTGTTTCTATTGAAATTATATTTCATGGATCGTATATATATATTTTAATATACATTTGAAATATATTATTCATCATATTACCTAAGATAATTTATCACAAAACTACCTCTATAATAATTTTCTATTGTCAATGATATTTGTGTGTGACCCCTTGTGTAGAAGACTATTTACTAGGATCTAACATTTTTTATTTTGATTGTAATCACTTCCATGAGTTTTAATATTTGTAAAATCATTAATCAATCCAATTATCATAGCTCGGATACCTTTAATATTGATAATCCAATCCAAATTGGATATAAATTTTATTTTAAAACTTCTGATCATAAATAATGAATAATACAACTAAATTATAAAATTTTGAGGATTCTATATTCATATTCCTAAAAATGAAAAATAATTGGATATAATTTATTTTACAATTAATTATAGGGATTATATGGATATTATTTATTAATATTTTGAATGAAAATTTTCTACATTTTTACATTAATAATATATGGTTCATCCCTTTTACACATATTTTAACACATCATTACTCCCACCTATACGCAATATTCCAATATCGAAAAATAATTATTGAAAAAAATTATATCATATAAAAAATACTATATCCCCATCCGATTATAATTTTTAATGGATAAGTTATACCTATTAACATTTATAAATTATTTTGAATCAATTCTTCAAAATTACACAACCACTAGTTTTACCCCTGTGTAGTAAAAATTAATTTATAGTGTAATCACTCTCAATTATTGGTATACTACTAATTAAAAAATATTAACAAATAATTTTATATCATATTATCTGGAAAATAATTTTTATTCGTTATGAATTATTATTCAAAATAGTTATAGAAAATATACATCATTTATTTTAAGCTTCAGTCATAAAATAAAAATATAGTTAAATTTCATATTTATAAATTTTTTATAGAATTACTATGTATATTTTTTGTATTATTAAATAAGTTTAAACATGAACCTATTTAATATTCAAATAAATATTTTATTATGAAAATAAAAAATGTACATATATACATTAATACATAAAAATTTAGAAATTTGGATATTAAAATACATGAAAACTATGTTTATTATGAAATTTATATTTGAATATAATGACATAAAATTATTTGAATGAATATCTATAGATAATGAATTCAATCATGAAAGCATTTGGTTCTGATTTTTATAAATATGAGAATTTTTTATAAGGATTCCTTTATTAAAAATATAAATTTTGTTCCAAAACACAATGGTGGCCTTTAATCACAATAAAAAATGATTATATCAATTCGTGTGGGAATGAAATTCAATGTGCAGATTTTCATTATATAACTCTAATTTAATTCAATTATATACAATCATAGATATGATAAAACCAATATATTTTATTATCATTATATATGATTTAATTAATGGTTTCAATTTTTATTCATCTTTTATTCTGGAGAAATAATTTTTTATTTTTTTTATAATATTTCTGCATTTTAATGAATATTCAATGTATGATTTAAAATGGAAAATAAATTTTTATCCCTAATTTAATTCTTATTTTTTTCGATTGGATTTCAT
This sequence comes from Viscum album, assembly GCA_963277665.1. Classification (NCBI taxonomy): domain Eukaryota; kingdom Viridiplantae; phylum Streptophyta; class Magnoliopsida; order Santalales; family Viscaceae; genus Viscum; species Viscum album. The sequence goes on along the minus strand of OY728164.1, from coordinate 1,811,271,092 downwards.
TTTCAAATTATCCTATCAATATTTATTATGAATATTATCTTTGGAAAATTATAAGGGTGATAGGAATGCCTATTATAATTAATTTTCTATCAATAATAAATACTCACCCCATGGTTATTTTTTCTATAAATAATTACATTAATAATTTATCCATATGTATTTTGATATATAAATATTCTAATTCTTCTTATTCTATTTTATTTATATAAAAATCATTAATTATATTATAACCATTAATTTCAAATGATATATAGTCAAAAAACACTAATGGGAAGGAAAATATTCATTCTCACATTTTATTTTTCATATTGGTTACTAATCTAAATAAGGATTCTCATAAAACAACTAACATATAAACATTTCAATACTATGAATGTCAAAGAAAATATTGTAATGATCATTCAAAAAATATATTTGTGAATTTCATAAAGAATTATACGATATGAAATAAATACATGGTAAATGAAATTATTTAGATTTATTTTTAGATTGGATCTTGTAGTATGAAATATAGTTTCATCCACTCTAATTATGATCCTAATTTGCTACATGAAACCACTATTATTCATTTTAGTTCAATATATTTGGTGATAACAATTATTTTTCAAGTGTATCATCATGTGTTGAGATATATGTCACGACCTGTCCCCTGGGGCCCGTGCCATGACTACCCCAAGCCTTATTCCATGGGCCAGGGGGTGGTGACTAGCACCAAAGGTGTGAATCCCAACAACTGGGAAGCCATGAATTTATAAACTAAAATCACACACGATAGAGTTCAAGATTAAAGTCACCACTAAGTAAATCTGTATATAAAAGATGAGATAAAAGGTAAAGGGTCCGGAAATACATGTCCAACTTTAAAGTAAAAGTACAACTATATGGAACAAAAACAGGTCAAATGCGTAAAGTATGTCCTGGATCGTCAGAAATAGATCCTACCTGAAGGGTTTGTATAGATAGCCTTCATAGCACTCCATTCTCGTCGGTCTCCTCCTTTTACCATCACAATGTGTGGTCCACCTCCGGGTACTATCCAGTCCTTCCAACTCACCCTCGGTTAGGGTTGTATGTCATCTGCAACCAACATAACGAGGTGTGGGAACAGCCTGTGCAGGAGTGAGTATAACGATACTTCTTAGGGACCCCAAGAACACCCTGGTCTATCAAAATCCACCGAGGATAAACCATAGAGTATGCAATCAATCTATAGCCATTACATAGTTATATACCCATACATATACTAATGTTATCAAGTAATCAATCTCAGTCTTGAGGTAAACACAAAAGTCACTTACTCAGCTCAAACCAGGATTTTATTCTAGGTGTAGTAACATGTAACACACCCAGTCAATATATCGAAACCATGGTTGCTAGAGTACTCCTCATCTATAGTGTACAGAGGGATTTCCGCATCACATAGTGGTGCTTCACACTATCCTGGACTACTAAGGTACTCCTCCTGTCATGTACTGTGGGTCTCTTGCATCACACAAAGGTTCTCTCCACTGTGGGCCTGCCGCATCACCTAGAGGGGCTCCCCATCATAGCCTACTTAGGTACTTATCCTATCAATTACTGTAGATCTGCTGTGTCACATAGAGGCACTCCCCACGGTGGGTCTGTTGTGACATCAGGGCACTCCCCACTAGGCTAGTCGAAACACTCCTAGTCAAATCGGTCAGTAGTCGTCAGATCTCAGCGAGCTACTAGGTCCTCTCCCTATGCGTGATCGCCTTTGGAAAGATCCACTCCACAAGCTACTGGTCGTTTCTCTAAGTACCACAAAGTCCCACGATGAAATATCTCACATGAACACCTTGTCATAGAGGTTTCAACTCAACTGACGGAACATCAATCGGACGCCAGGTCTGTGAGTTATTATCTTTTTAGTCCCGGGGCCTGGTTGGAATCGTGGACGATCCAACCAGACCGTATCTCAATTTTACTACAAAAATCAATGGGGTATACTCAAAGGGACCGTCAAATACCAAAAAAACTAGTGTCGCTGACAGTTTGTCAAATTGTCGTCTAGTACCAATGATATTGCCGAAGAAAGTAATGGGGTCGGTAATGGGCCTCGGCATGGTATGACCCCATCAGACCGACTCGGCCCAACCCAAACTAGACCGACCCAGTCTGGGTCATCCCGGTCAGCCCGCTAGGTTCAGCCCAGTCCACTAGGCCCAACCCGATGGACTGCGGGGGCGGTTCGGCCCTAAGGTCGCCGCATAGGCGGCTTGGCCTGGAGGCCAGGGCCGGTTTTGCCAACACCATGAGGGGCATAGCTCGGCGGCTCGGCCCGGGAGGTCAGCAGGGCACTGGGAGGCTGCGTGGTTGCGGGAAGGCAGATTTCGCACCAGGTAGGGTATCGAGAGGCCTCACGGGGTGCAGGCCGCGCGCGGGCAGGCCGGCGGGATGCGCAGGCATTGTTCGGATAGGCCGACAGGGCAGACGGGCCGGCGATGTTCGGCCAGGAACACCGGTGCACCAAGGGGGCATCGCGGTTGACAGAGGTCGTGGGTAGCATGTCCTTTTTCATCAGCACATTTGTCACCTCGTTGTCGCTTCGTCTCCATGCCGAAAGAAACTTCACAAAGTGTTCTGCGTAGGGAGACGGGCCATGTTAGTTTGGCACGTACCCTCCGTGTTTATGGATGATAACAATTGGTTCTACAAAGAGAAAGAAAGTTTAACAATAATAAATTACAATAAATTTCATTTATTCTTATTAAAAGAAGATGAAAAAAAGTAAAGGAATAATACTCAAATTAATCCCCCTAAATGGATTTTCGGACATTGACAGTGAAGTTGCGAGAAGAAGATGTAGATGATTGTCATTCTTCACATCCGCCAAGCACTTCCAAACCCGAGTTTTCACGACGGTTGTGGACATGGATCCATGTCGGTAGGTCTCCAGGGAAGAAGTACGAGGAAGAAGTATAATAAGGTCCTTGGCGACATTCAACATTGGAAGAATTTTTTCTTCATTCTTCATTAAGATAGGAGGTTCTTCATGGGAGAACTCCTTTTCTCCCAATAATCCTTCCCTGAAGCTGCCACCAAAAGAATTATTTCCATCAAAAATAATCATTTGTCTATTATTTTGAAATGTTGGATTTAAAATTCAACATGGATAATTAAACTTAATAGGTTGGCCCTAATTAATTCATGAGATTTGGCACGAATTAATTTGGGGAATTTGCTCTATAATTAATGCAGAGGTCAAGGAGTTTCTCCCCATTTAATGGGGAGTTGAGGAATCAAGAGGCTCTCCCTCATTAATGAGGGAGAGTTGAGAGGTTTTCCACTCCTCTGATTATTTGGGTGTTAAGTCATGTGTGGTCCCCACAACATTAATCCTCTCAAGGAAGGATATATTCGGGTGGCCCCCACCACCATAACCTCTCATGGAAGGATAAGGTGTGGTGGCCCCACCTCGAACCTCCATGAGGAGGTTTAAACCTCAACACACCAAAAGGAAGCTCAAATAAAATAATGTGTTGCACACTTTATATTATTATTTTTTTTTGAAAATCCAAAAACTAACATTTATTATCGACATACTTCCATATAGGTGAAAGTATTCTTAAGAGAATATCGGTGCTGCAAGTTCAACGGTGCCCTCTGATTTCTATTCCGAGCACCAGTTCAAACGTTTTAAAATTCCACTCATACGTTTACTTAATGTACATGAACAAAACATCAAGAATTGATTCTAGGAACACTGGGCCTCGGAATCAATCGTCGTAAATTTTCGCGGACTCCTAAAAATCTCATGTATTTAAGAAAAAAATTTCCATGGAATTTCTGAGACATTACATTCTCCCAACCACAGGGCTTTGCATCCATGTAAGCTACAACTCGGACTAAGGGAACAATAGGGGGTACACAGCACGCATTCGATCGTCCCACTCCCATGTCCTCTCCTAGAGGTTCCTGTGTAGCCAACTAACACATACTAGTGTTATCAATTGTCCATGTATGAACCACTCTTGTCGATCCTCAATCTCCACTGGAACTTCCGGAAAAGTCTCCCCATCTTCAATGACCAGCTCCCATGGTCGATGATGTTAGAAGGGTCAGGCACGTATCTTCTTAGGTGAGATACGTAGAAGATATCACCCACCCTGTGCAACTAAGGTGGAAAGGCTAGGCGGTAAGACCCCACTTCTACTCTGCTGAGGAACTGGAAAGGTCGGATAAATCACGTAGAGAACATGCCACCTCGGCCAAATCTCCATAGACATCATCGAGGTGAGACCCATAGAGACACGTGGTCACCATCCTCGAACGCCATAGGTCTCTATCTCCTTTCGGCATATAACATCTTCCTATACTGTGCAGTCTTCATCTGCTCGTTGATGATTTGAACCTTCTCCGTGGTAGCCCGTACTATGTCTGGTCCCACTAGTCTTGACTCCCCCGGGTCTGTCCAGCATAATGGAGATCTGCAAGGAGGACCATACAAGGCATCAAAAGGTTCCATCCTGATGGTGGAATGATAGCTTTTGTTGTAGGAAACTCCACAACGGTAAGTGATCCTCTCAACTATGACCAAAGTCTAGGAAACAGACACGTATCATGTCCCCGAGGGTCTGAATGGTCCTCTTAGTCTGACCATCTGTCTGAGGATGGAAGGCGGTGCTCAGGAGAAGCTGTGTCCTAGAAGCCTCTTGCAACAACTTCCATACCCAAAATGTTAATCGTGCCTCATGATAGGAGATAATAGAAGAAGGTAGTCCATGTATCTGAACAATATCTTGCACATAGAGGAATCCCAAGAATTCTACACAACCTTACTCACTGATCAGTAAGAAGTGTACCGACTTGGTGACTCATTCAGCGATCACCCAAATTAAGTCATGAACTGAGGATGTACGTGGAAGTCCTGTAAAGACCCTGCAATTTCAAGGGAAATTTTTTCTAAATTTTCTTTGGGATTTTAAAAGAATGTAGTTTCTGATGGCGCTTGATTCCGAGGCCCAGTGTGCCCAGAATCATTTTCTGAAGTTTAGCTCGGGTACGTTCAGTGAACGAATGAGCGGGTTTTTCTAACTTTTGAACCGGTGCTCGGAATCGAATTCTGAGGGCACCGATGAAATCGCAGCTCCGGTATTTAATTAGAAATTCCTTTTCTGGAGTTTCATTTGCTCGGTTGTGGTTTTTAATTTTTGGGTTTAAGTTAAGAAATAAAATAAAGTGGTGCGGCAACATTATTTTATTTCACTTAAAGCCACTTAAAAGCTTCATAAGCTGACTTGAAGCGAATAGGGTGCAATCCAAAATATCCTACCCTCTTGGTAGGATATTTGTGAGGTGGGGCCCGCACGAGCCCCACCGTTTCTTTTCCTCTATGTAACGCACCAGTAACACCCCTCTTTAATGAAATTCAACTGTGCGTTTTTCTGGATAAGAAACGCCTCATTAATTGGGAAGTTAAATCGTTATAATTAATTCATTGAATTAATTGTTCGTTTCTTTTCTTTTGAAATTCAAACGTGTCATGTGCATTAATAAAATAAGATAACTATTATTTTATTTCTGTGGGATCTTTTGGCGTGGAAAGAATTTAGAGAAAAGAATTCTTCTTCGGCGAAGAACGCGAAGAACACGAAGAACGCGCCGACCTCCGACGAAGAATGCCAAAACAGCAGAGATCGACGACGCGACACAGTGTACCGAGACGTCAACGACGCTTCTTCCACGACTCTCCTTCCACGACGTTTCTTCCGCGACAATCCTTCAATTACACGACGATCCTCTTCTTCCACGATGGTTAATTCTGCGACGAACTCACGTTCGACAACAACGCTTGAGGTAGGGGAATTTATTTTGTTGTTCTATTATCGTTTGAGAAAAAAACGACGAGCACGGACCAATCAATTCCAGGTTGATCCGCAGATCGTTCGTTAATGCGGATTGATGTTGAGGATTATTATTTAATTTGTTTGTGATTATTACCTTGACTTTCTTCGTGAAATATGACCTTTTGCTATCATTTAACGAGAGGGGGCCTGACCGCACAAACACGGTCGACCCTCCTCCTTATCCATGTGGGTTTCTTTTGTGGATTGAAACGGGAATGGCACGGTGTCGTCGCACCGCGCAGAAACGTGCGGCAAGGAATGTGCGGTGTCGTCGCGCCGTGCCGTGAAAACAAATAAGGACGTGACGTCGTCGCGCCGCTTCAGAGAAACCCGAAGACATCCCCGGAAGGAGTGGGGCCACGACGAAGCCGTGCAGGCGTTGTGGGATCTTTGCAACAAAGGTCGGATCTCAGGGTGACCACTGGCGAAGACCGCAGGAGAATCAGACCACCGGAGCGCGTTCGGTGGTCCGCGGAAGCCCTTGCCGGCGCGCCACGCCGGTGCGACGGCGCCGACGGCCGGGGGCGGTGGCGCCCGGAGTGGCGCCGGAATAATCCGCTGCGGCTGAAGCCGTGGCCGCGGAGCACGGTCCCACGACCGCGCGGGACCGGAGGGGAGCGGCGGGACACGGCCGGCTGCCGCGTCCGCTGGCACGGACGGCCCCAACCGCGGGGCCGCGACTCTTCACGCGGGGGCAGTGCCCCCCGCACTGTTCGATCGTTCGGCCGAACCCCCGGCCGAGTCGGGCCGGCTTGGGCAGACCAGACCGGGCCACGCACAGCCGGACCAGACCCACACCCGGGTCAGGGCGACCAGGTTCGGGCCGACCTAGGGTGTCTCGGCCAGGTCGATCCGGGCCCGAAACCCCCGTTTTCGGACCCCTCATGGTCTTTCGACCATATCATGAGCTATAGACCTCTGATCGACGCAACGTCAGCAGAAATGCGATCCTTGGATCGAGATGGTCGTTTCGGTATATTACACTCAAGGTTTCAGAATACTTTTGGTTTGGCTGGGTTGGTTCGGATACGAAACCAACCGAGCCCTCGGAGCGGAAACACTTATATCTTGAGCTCCAGACGTCCGATTGACGTGCCGTCGACTTTGATGGATTCCTCTAAGTGATACAGATCTTTTGTCTTATTCCGCTCGAGGTTTGAATGCTGTCGGAGTGCGGTCTGGTTTGTTCGCTCACGAAACCAACCGGGCCTCTAGAACGAAAAAGCTAATAACTCACAGACCGGGCGTCCGAATGACGCGCCGTCTGTCTCGTTGAATTTCTCTTGATGAGACGGATCTTTTCGAATATTTCTCCTGAGTTTTGGATGTAGTTGGATAGTGTCCGGGTTGGATTGCACCCGAAATCCAACCGGGCCCTTGGAACAGAAAAGCTGATATCTTTCAGACCGGACGTCAGTTTGACAAACCGTCAGCGGCGTTGGTGATCACATTGAGAAAAGGTCCCTATGAGTATACCCTATGAGAGTTCGGGGTACATTTGAGATACGGCCGGGTTGGTTCGCTCACAAAACCAACCGGGCCCCTGGGACGAAAAGGCTAATAACTCACAGACCGGGCGTCCGATTGACGCGCCGTCTGTTGCGCTGAGATCCAAATGACGAGGTGGTCCTTTGAGATTCTTCTTCGTGGGACATTGAGATACTTAGACTATCGACCTATAGCTCATGGAGCAGACCCTCCCAGAGACGAGCGTGCGGAGTACGGAGACCGTGTAGCCGACTGAGACCTGACGACTGCTTGACCGACATGACTTGGAGTGAGTCGACTAGCCCAGTGGACGGAGCACTACTTTGTGAGGTATAGACCCATGGAAGATGGAGCACTACCGGTGTGACATTGCAGACCCGTGGTACTCATCCGGAGAGTACATCTACAGGCTACTAGGGGGTGTGCACTACTATGTTTGGGTGGCATATCCGAGCGGGAAGCACTACTGTGTTTGGGTGGCTGGCCCGCGGTACTCAACAGGATGAGTACCTCATCAGTTTTAGGTTATTGAGCAATACCTTGGAGTCGTGACAGGTCCACTGTACACTCCAGAGATGGGGCTCTTCAGCAGTTACGGTTTCGATAATGAAAATCCTGGTGTGAGATGAGTTTATGCCCTTTGTGTTTGTTCATGATTGAGAGGGGTCACCTGATAACTTAGGTATATGTATGGTCCTATACCTGGGTAGTGGTTATCCATTGATTTCATAATCTTTGTGTTTCCTTAGGATTGAGATGGGTTACTTGATAACTTAGGTATATGTATGGGCATATACCTAAGTAGAGGTTACCTGTTGAGATCTTCTTTTTGGTTATCCTTGTTGGTTTTAGTGAGACCTTTAGGGTCTCGGGGTCCCTACTTAGTATCGTTATACTCACCCCTGAACGGGCCATGCCCGCACCTCGTTGTGTTGGTTGCAGACGACGGGCAGTGCTGACGGAGGCCGAGTGTTCGAGGACTGGACGATACCCAGTGGTGGACTTCACGGCGAGATGACCCTCGTAGGAGGTTGACGGGAAAGAGCGTTTTGGAAGCTATCTGTTCCTAACCTTCATGTAGGCCCTGTGGTGGACGATCCAGGAGCTGCGCCATCTGTACCTACCCTTCAGGTAGGATTCGAGGAGGACGACCCAGGAGCCGCTTCCATTCTTCCAGCTGTTGTCTTTTTCTGTTGTACTTTGTTCAGTTATAGTTGTACTTTCTTTTGGGTTTGTATTCTGGCCCATTTACCTTTCAGCACTTCTCTTTTTACTTAGTGTTTTACTTTGTCTTGTACTCTGTGGTGTTTTATTTACTTTTATAAAGGCAATGCCTTCCCAGTTATCAGGATTTATGCCTTTGGTGCTAGTCGCTAGCCCCTGGCCTATGGAAGGCGGGCATGGGGTAGTCACGGCATGTGCCCCAAGAACGGGTCATGACAAATTGGTATTAGAGGAGTCGGTTCTACCGCAGAACTTATAACTCTGATATTTTTTTCCTGTGAAGCAATAGTGTTAATAGTACCGAGTGTGGTTTTCAGTTCAGGGAGTCCAGTGTTGGTGCGGGCGGCTGATGTATCAATTCACCAGGAACCTGACAACTGATTTCCGACTTTGTGCAAGAAAACACTTATTGGGTGTGTGTTTCCAGAAATTTTTAAATGTCAACTCAAACTAGGTCAGGTCAACAGGTATAATCGTTTGACAGTGTCACATTGTTTCTTTCAGGATTCCTTTTCTCGGACGACCAGCTAGAGCCCAGAGGGATGTGCTTACTGGCATCCTGTCGAGTGACGAGGCTTCGGTACAGGGCCCTCTTCCAATTGAGGCACCAGCGGAGGCACCACGGGTACTACGATACGTTGGGCCACCGATGCCACCAGCCTAAGCAGAAGGGGATGCACGCCACTTGAGCGCACTACACGAGTTCTAGAGCTAGTGACCACCCAGGTTCCAGGGAGATACGGACCCGCATTCATATGAGGATTGGATGGAGGCTATGGTGAGAGTCTTCAGGCTAGTGGGTACGCCTGCAGACTTCATGGTGATCTTTGCTGCCAGCCTTCTTCATGCAGCAGCAAGCAGGTGGTGCAGTTTGTGCCAATAGCTCTACACCCCGAGCATGTATAGGAGCTTCTGCCTTTTCCGCAGGGTTTTCGATCAGTAGTCGAATCATCTGTGGGCAGTAGACAGATGATGCAGAGGTCCAGGAGGACCAGACCAGAAGCTGGGCGATCTTGGGTTTTAGGATCGGTGGTGCGGGGCACCCGGGGTGGGGTCAGAGCCAGGCGTGCCAGAAACAGACAGTGTTTCTCCTGCTGTAGGAAGGGTCACCTGGCACGTGACTGTACGACCCCCCACACAGTTGATCAGCAGGTGTTGGAGGAGCCACCGAGACAGAAACAGCGGCTGGTGCTTGAGCAACAACCGAGCAGTGGACAAGGAAGTAGAGCTCCGGGAGTAGGTGGACAGGATAGGAACTAGTGGATACTACCCTTTTACTTCTAGTTCCATGTTTCTGTTGTATCCGTGTCTTTGTACTATGAGCTGCAATAATAAAAAGTCACTTATCTTTTTGATTTTTTCTTTCCTTCCCTTTTGTTTGATTGATACTGAGTGGTCCCGGTTAAAACTATTGACATGACCCTCACTTTCGAGATTTCTACTGGAGGAGACCCAGTGACCTCACACTGATGTCGACGATGTGACTCAACCCTTGGAGGCGAGAGTGACAGTTGGATCTCTTGGTAGTTACGTCGAGGTCTTACGATTTCATCCATGGCATCAATGCGTCATTCATGTCAGGATTGACTGTATTAGGCAATGGGCATGGTTCATCCAGGGGATGAGACTGAGTTTCTCTTTTCGGCAAAAGATAAATTTTAGCAGCTCTTTCAGATCGTAGGCAAATAAGGTGAAGATCATCCAGGAGCGGATGAAGACTGCACAGTGTAGTAAGAAATAGGAAACTGGCACCAGTCTTGGAGACTCGGGCATGTTAAATGTTTCCATAAGAGGAACCTTAAATGAGATATGAGTCTACGAAGCAGCAGACGTGGAGGTAGAGCTTGGAGAGTAGCATGAGTTGGTGTACATCTTAACATGCTTCAACCACCCGCCTTAGTTATCCCCGCCAGGCTCAGGGAGCTGGAGGGTAGAGGAAGAGTGCGGCTGCATGCGGTCAAGGAGTATGACCCAATGGCTCTAAAAAATTGATTCAAGGGAGTGTCTATGTCCACTACTAGCTTCTATAGCAACATACGTTGATATGAATCATTCCTTTCTTTCACAAATCTTGTTCCAGACCTAGAGGTTCCGGTAAGCCGTGGACTTGACCCTCACGTCTGGAGATACCTTGGGAGGAGACTAGATAATCACACATACGCCGACGGTGTGGTTAGACCCTCGAGGCGAGAGTTTCGGTTGGAATCTCTTGGTGGCAGCGTCGAGGCCTTACAGCGTTGGTTTGAGTATGGACTGGGAAATCACAGTTCATACACGAATTGACGGTATTAGGAAAAAAGGTTGTGGTTTAACTACGACGTCAGGTTGGGTTTTCCATGGTCGGCGAAAAGGGAACCCCAGGCTGCACATGATAACTCATGCACAGGGGGTGCAACCGAACACTCTTGAGTTGGTCAGCCTTACCCTCGTGGAAGCAGTCATTTTGAGTTCCAGTTCTAAACAGGAGTTGGAGACCTCTGGAGATCGAGGTTGACGATCACGTCCTTATATGGGTCTCACCTTGACGAGGTTTACGGGGATGTGACCAAGGAAGAAAGTTATCTCCGACGTTCAGTAGACCTTCTTAGGTCCTCAGCTGGGTAGGTAGGGTGGTTTACCGCTTGACTCATCCACCTCAGTTGCACCAGGTGCACGATGACTTCCACGTATCTCAACTGAGGAGATACGTGCTCGACCCTTCACATATCATCAACCATGGGGTGCTGGACGATGGCGATGGGGTGTCTTTCATTGAGGTTCTAGTGGGGATCGAGGATCGACAGGAGCAGATCCTACAAGGACGATCGATTCCTCAGGTGCACATTCTTTGGCAGTACAGGAACCTCCAGGTAAGCACATGGGATCAGAAGGCTCAGATGCGTTCTCAATACCGCTCTTTGTGACCCTATATTGTGTTGAAGCTTTACGGGGACTTAAAGCCCTGAGGTGGGAGTAATGTAAAGACCCGGAAATTTCAAGGGAAATTTTTTCTAAATTTTCTTTGGGATTTTACAAGAACGCAGTTTCTGACGGCGCCTGATTCCGAGGCCCGATGTACCCGGAATCATTTTACGAAGTTTAGCTTGGGTACGTTCAGTGAACGAATGAGCGGGTTTTTCTTAGTTTTGAACCGGTGCTCTGAATCGAATTCCAAGGGCACCGATTAAATCGCAGCGCCGATATTTTCTTAGAAATGCCTTTTCCGGAGTTGCGTTTGCTCGGGTGTGGTTTTTATTTTTTGCGGTTAAGTTAAGAAATAAAATAAAGTGGTGTGACAAATTTATTTTATTTCACTTAAAGCCACTTAAAATCTGCTTAAGATGAGTTGAAGTGGATAGGGTGAAATCCAAAATATCCTACCCTCTTGGTAGGATATTTGTGAGGTGGGGCCCGCATTAGCCCCACCGTTTCTTTTCCTCCAAGTAACGCACCTGCAACCCCCCTCTTTAATGAAAGTCAACCGTGCGTTTTTCTGGTTAAGAAACGCCTCATTAATTGGGAAGTTAAATCGTTACAATTAATTCTTTGAATTAATTTTTTGTTTCTTTTATTTTGAAATTCAAACGTGTCATGTGCGTTAATAACATAAGATAACTCTTCTTTTATTTCTGTGGGATCTTGTGGTGTGGAGAGAATTTGGAGGAAAGCGTTCTTCTTCGTCGAAGAACGCGAAGAACGTGAAGAACACTCCTTCCTCTGATGAAGAATGCCAAACCCGCAGAGATTGACGACGCGACACCATGTACCGCGACGTCAACGACGCTTCTTCCGTGATGCTCTTTCCATGACGTTTCTTCCGCGACAATCCTTCTCTTCTGCGACGATACTCTTCTTCCGCGACGGTTAATTCCGTGACGAAATCGAGTTCGACAACAACGCTTGAGGTAGGGGAATTTATTTTGGTGTTCAATTATATTTTGAGAAAAGTACGACGAGCGCGGACCAACCAATTACAGGTTGATCTACGGATCGTTCGTTCATGCGGATTGATGTTGAGGATTATTATTTAATTTTTTCGTGATTATTACCTTGACGTTCTTCGTGAAATATGACCTTTGCTATCATTTAACGAGAGGGGGTCGGACCGCAAAAACACGACCGACCCTACTCCTTATCCATGTGGGTTTCTTTTGTGTATTGAAATGTGAATGGCGGGGTGCCGTCGCACCGCGCGGAAACGTGCGGCAAGGAATGTGCGGCGCTGTCGTGCCGCACCGTGAAAATGAACAAGGACGCAACGCCGTCGCACCGTGTCGGAGAAACTCGAAGACATCCGCGGACGGAGTTGGGCCACGGCGAAGGGGCGCGACGCCATCGCGTCGTGCCGGAGAACCACGAAGATGGCTCGTTTTGTTAATTGATGTGCGGATTGACGAACGGCGACAAGCGAAGCTGCGCGGTCGTTGTAGGATCTTTGCAGCGAAGGTAGGATCCCGGGGTTACCACTGGTAAAGACCGCATGCGAATCGGACCACCGGAGCACGTCCGGTGGTCCGCGGGAGCCCCTGCAGGCGCGCCCCGCCAGTGCGGCGGCGCCGGCGGTCGGGGGCGGCGGCGCCTGGAGCGCCGCCGGAATAATCTGCCGCGGATGAAGCCACGGCGGCGGAGTGCAGTCCCACGACCGCGTGGGACCCGAGGGGAGTGGCAGGATGCAGCCGGCTGCCGCATCCGCTTGCACGGGCGGCCCCAACCACGGGGCCGCAACTCTTCATGCGTGGGCAGTGCCCCCCGCACGGTTCGACCGTTCCGCCGAACCCCCGGTCGAGCCGGGCCGGCTTGGCCAGACCAGGCCGGGCCGTGCCCCACCATGCCGGACCGCGCCGGCTGTGCTGGACCCACACCCGGGTCGTGACGACTAGGTTCGGGCCGACCCAGTGGGACTTGGGCCGGGTCGGTCCGGGCCCGAAACCCCCTTTTTCGGACCCCTCACGATATTTTGCCCATATCAAGAGTTGTAGACCTCCGATCGATGCAAAGTCCACGGCTATGCGATCCTTGGATCGAGGTGGTCGTTTCGGTATATTACACTCAAGGTTTCAGAATACTTTGGGTTCGGCCGGGTTGGTTCGGATACGAAACCAACCGGGCCCTCGGAGCGGAAACACTTATATCTTGAGCCCCGGACGTCCGATTGACGTGATTTTGACTTTGATGGATTCCTCTAAGTGAGACGGATCGTTTGTCTTACTCCGATTGAGGTTTGGATGCCGTCGGAGTGCGTTTGGGTTTGTTCGCTCACGAATCCAACCGGGCCTCTAGAACGAAAAGGCCAATAACTCACAGACCGGGCGTCCGAATGACGCGCCATCTGTCTCATTGAATTCCTCTTGATGGGACCGAAATTTTGGCATACTTTTCCCAAGTTTTGGATGCAGTTGGATAGTGTCTGGGTTGGTTTGCTCCCGAAATCCAACCGGGCCCTTGGAAAAGAAAAGCTGATAGCTTTCAGACCGGACGTCCGTTTGACGAACATTCAGTGGCGTTGGTGATCACATTGAGAAACGGTACCTATGAGTATACCCTATGAGAGTTCGTGGTATAGATGAGATATGGCCGGGTTGGTTCGCTCACGAAACCAACCGGGCCCCTAGGACGAAAAGGCTAATAACTCACAGACCAAGCATCTGATTGATGCGCCATCTGTTGCGTTGAGACCCCTATAACAAGGCGGTCCTTTGAGATACTTCTTCGTGGGACTTTGAGACATTTGGTGTATCGACCTGTAGCTTGTGGAGCGGACCCTCCTAGAGACGAGCGTGCGGAGTACGGAGACCGTGTAGCCGAATGAGACCTGACGACTGTTTGACCGACACGACTTGGAGTGAGTCGACTAGCCCAGTGGATGGAGCACTACTTTGTGAGGTGCAGACCCATGGCGGATGGAGAACTACCTGTGTGATAGTGCAGACCTGCGGTACTCGTCCGGACAGTACCTCTGCAGGCTACTAGGGGGTGTGCACTACTGTGTTTGGGTGGCATACCCCGGTGGGAAGCACTACTTTGTTTGGGTGGCTGACCCGCGGTACTCGACAAGAGGAGTACCTTAGATGTCTTAGGTTAGTGAGCAGTACCTCGGAGTCGTGATAGGACCATTGTACACTCCAGAGACGGGGCTCTTCAGCAGTTACGATTTCTATAATGAAAATCCTGGTTTGAGTTGAGTCAATGACCTTTCTGTTTCCACATGATTGAGATGGGTCACTTGATAACATAGGAATATGTATGGGCATATACCTGGGTAGTGGTTATCCGTTGATTTCATAATCTTTGTGTTTCCTCAGGATTGAGATGGGTTACTTGATAACTTAGGTATATGTATGGGCATATACCTAAGTAGAGTTTACCTGTTGAGATCTTCATTGTGGTTATCCTTGTTGGTTTTAGTGAGACCATGAGGGTCTCGGGGTCCCTACTGAGTATCGTTATACTCACCCCTGCACGGGCTATGCCCTCACCTCATTGTGTTGGTTATTGACGACGGGCAGTGCTGACGGAGGCCGAGTGTTTAAGGACTGGACGGTACTCGGTGGTGGACTTCACGACGAGACGACACTCGGAGGAGGTTGATGGGTGAGAGCGTTGTGGAGTATATCTATACCGACCCTTTAGGTAGGACCTGTGGTGGACGATCCAGGAGCTGCACCAT
Organism: Viscum album; assembly: GCA_963277665.1. NCBI lineage: Eukaryota > Viridiplantae > Streptophyta > Magnoliopsida > Santalales > Viscaceae > Viscum > Viscum album. The sequence continues at coordinate 1,811,255,864 of OY728164.1, read as the reverse complement.
CTATACCTACCCTTTAGGTAGGATCTGAGGAAGTCGTCCCAGGAGACGCTTTCGTTCTTCCTGCTGTTGTCTTTTTCTGTTGTACTTTGTTCAGTTGTAGTTGTACTTTTTCTGGGTTTGTATTCTGGACCATTTACCTTTCAGCACTTCTCTTTGTACTTAGTGTTTTACTTTCTCTTGTACTCTGTGGTGTTTTGTTTACTTTTATAAAGGTAATTCCTTCCCAATTATCGGGATTTATGCCTTTGGTGCTAGTCGCCTGCCCCTGGCCTATGGAAGGCGGGCTTGGGGTAGTCACGGCACGGGCCCCGAGGATGGGTCGTGACAAGACCCATCATGAATTCCATGGATATCCCATCCCACTTCCACTATTGGACCTCTAATGGTTGAACCAAGCCTCCGGGTACGTGGTGCTCCATCATCACTTGGTGACATTTGAGGCATCGAGAGACAAACTCTAGTGCCACTTTTTGATTCCGGGCCAACAGTACTGTCATAGAAGGTCTTGGTACTTCTTCACCACTATTAGATGTACCTATTGAGGTGATGTGTGGAACTCCCTCAACACTTCCTTCTGATGTGACACTAGCACCGTAGTACATCCTCTAAATAAGAGGACATTCTCCCCACCTTCATAAAATCCATCAGGTGCTTGTCTTGTGGATATCTGAGCACGTCGTGTCTCGCAGTCAACGTCCACATCTTGTGCCTCCCTGACTCACTGAAGAAGAGGGAGAGTGACTGTAAGAGACTGTAGAAAAGATGTTCCATCTCTATCCACAACGGATATCTATAAAGCAACTAGCTTCTCTATCTCCTCACCTATCAGGTGTATACCAGATCTCCTTTTGAGAGAATCCGTAACAACTTTCCTCTTCATCGGAGTATAGACTATCTTGAAGTCATAGATTTTAATGAATTGAAGCCAATGTCACTGTCTCAGGATTAGTTTCTTCTTAGAGAAGGTATACCTGAGACCCTTGTGATTAGAGTACACTGTAAAATGCTCACCCATCAGATAGTGTCCCCACATATTCAAGGAGATGACCACTACTACTATCTCCAGGTCATGGGTAGTATATTTCTTCTCATTTTGTCACAGCTACCGAGAACCATATGTGATCACTGCTCACTCCTGCAACAAGACACACCTGAGTTTTTTCCCTGATGTGTCACAGTAAACTACATTCCCTACACCTTTCTCTAGAAGCCTCATGATTGGGACACTAGTTAGCCTCTGCCTCTGCTCCTGAAAGCTCTTCTAGAATCTCGCCGACCAAACAAAGGGTTTCCCCTTCTTCACCAAGGCTGATAGTGTTGTTGCAAATCTGGAGAACTCTGGTACGAACCTCCGATAATAACCAAAAAAACTGGGAAACTCCATACCTCCGTCGCACTCTTGGGTGATCCCAAGAATATACCGCCTCAATCTTCGCTGGATCCACCACAACTCCAGCCTAGGGGATGATATGTCCCAAAAAGTGAACCTCTCAGATCCAGAACTATCACAATGAGATCTTACCATAATTTTGGTGCTCTCAATGTGTGTCCAATACTACCTGCAAATGTTATGCATGCTCCTCTTTTGTTGCCGAGTAAATCAAAATGTCATCGTTGAAGACAACGACAAAGAGATCGAGGTATGGCTGGAAGAGCCTAATAATGAGTTCCATGAACACTAATAGAGAATTCGTTATGATAAAGGGATTTACTATGAACTCTTAGTGGATGTACCGACACCTGAAGGTCATCTTATGCAATCCTCTTCTCAAAATCAGAGTTGGCGATAGCTTGATCTGAAGTCTATCTTCGAGAACCACCGTGATCCCTTCAGAAGATCAAAGAGGTATTTGATCCTTGGGAGTGGGTACTTGTTCTTCATGGTCACCTGGTTTAGGCGACGTTATTCAACACAATGACTAAAGCTCCCATCCGCCTTCTTAGAGAACATAATCGGGGCTGCCCAGGGAGAATCACGGGGTCAGATGAATCATTTCCCATGCAAGTCCTCTAGCTTTACCCGCAGCTCACGAAGCGCATTGGGAGTAATCCGATTTGATGGAGTAGATATCAGTATCGTCTCGGGGTACATGTTAATGTAGAAGTACACCTCTCTAAGAGGAGGCAGTCCTAGAACATCGTCAGGGAGAAAATCCGTGTACTGGTCCACCACTACAGGATAGCTTAGAATCTCCACATCTACTACTATGAGGGTAAGGCAGGCCAACTTATGAGTGATCAGCTGCACCCTACTTCACGTAAGCCCGTCCTGCACTGAAAAGGCTCCCTTCTCACCATTAAAGGTGAACCTGGTCCCACCATGCGGACACACCACACTTTAAGCCTAATACAGCTGATCTGAGCATGGACTGTAGATAGCCAGTCCATACCAAAGACGACGTCGTATGGCCTCAACGCTACTACATATGAGGAGATACCATATGAAGCTCTCGCCTCCTCGAGTAATCACACACTGGAAACACTAGTGTGTAATCATAGACTCTACTCCCATAGGACTCTATAGCCGTAAGGATCGAGCCAACAGCTCCTTCGGAATCTCTGAGATCTGAACAAGGGCAGTGGCAATGAAAGAGTGACTGGCACCTGTGTCTATAAAAACTGCAGGGAATTTGGAGTAGAAATAGATCGTACCTCATATCATCTCTGGAGCTCCATGGTCGTATGCTTCAGCTACCTGAAGATGAGCTCTCGCATGTCCGCCTTCTCCCTACGGTTGGGGTGGATCTCCTGGTGGTGGTGGTGGTTGCACCTCGAAATGTCTTCCACCGCCAGGTGCATGGCAAACTCCTCTACCACGTCCGCCTTCTCCATGAAGACTTCCTCAATCGAATACTTACCTTTACAAAGAGGTCCCTGAACTATATGATGATCATCTGAACGATGTGTTTGAAAGTCACGAGAAATGTGTCCCTGCCCTCCGCATGTGTAACATTGTCCGCTCCTGGAATGTATGTTACTACCCTGGATGCCCCACACAATTGATCTCGAGTCATGCGGTCATCCACCCATGGGCCTAGTCCTCATGGACCTCTACTTCATCTGTCTACTACTAGCTGCATAAGACTCCACTGCATATCGACTGGTGGTGGGTCTTGCTACATGAGACTACTCCGTAAGGAAACTCAACACTAGGTGGGCTCTCTCTAGCACCCTCACCTGTGTCGGGATGGTGAGTGAGATCATTGAATCCCTTATCTCTTTCCTGATCCCCAACTCGAATGTACGTGCCCCGAAGAATGGGTCTCGTACCATATTTGTAGAGTAGCGTGAGAGGTCAGTAAACCTCACTGAGTACTGAGATACATTCATGCTACCATTCTGTAGATGTATTAGCTTCTATGTCCACACACACAAAAGGTGGATAGGACAATCTCCACCCGAAATAGGCTCTCGAAGTCTATCCATAGTAGTGTCACCTTGTCATGCACCTGGAGAATCAGGCTCTACCATCTACCTGCTGCTATCTGAAAGTTACTCACATCAAGGATCAACATAAGGTCTACTGGTGTCCCTAATAGTTTGAAGACTCTCACTATAGCCTCCAGCCAATACTCCGCCACCTGTGGGTCTGCATATCCCCTGAACCTGGGTGGCCTCTAGTGCTCAAACTCATGAAACACACTCAATCGACATGAATCATTTGCTGATGGGGCTGGTGGAATCGGTGGCCCAACAGGTAGTGGTATCGCTGGTTCCACTACTAGAAGAGGTACAAGCATCGAAGCCTCATTGCTTGATAGGCTATCTGTGCATACAACTCCCGGGGCTCTAACTAGTCATCCACAGGGAGGCATCCTGAAAGAAACATATGCAACACGGTAAAAAGTATATACTTGGGGAGCTGACCTGGTTATGCTGGCTTACAGAAAACATTTTAAAACACACACACAATCAGTGTTTTTGTCTAATGATTTAGAAATCAGAAGTTAGTGACTTTGTGTGTGGATACGTCGACCATCATACCAAAACTAGACTCCCTGAATTGAAAACCACACTCGGTACCCTTAACACAATTGCATCATAGAAAATAATGATCAGAGTCCTATGTTCTATAGTAGAAATGAATCCTCTAATACCAATTTGTCATAACCCATCCCTCGGTTCCCATGCAGTGACTACCACAAGCCCTCCTTCCATAGGCCAGGGGCTGTTGACTAGCACATAAGGCAATGCCTTCCCAGTTTTAGGGATTCATTCCTTTGATGTTAGTCACCAGCCCCTGGCCAATGGAAGGTCGGCTTGGTGTAGTCACGGCACGGGCCCTGAGGAATGGGTCGTGACATCCTATATGAATGAAATTCCATAAAATTATATATCTATGTTAGGTTAATCACATACACTCCAAGATTCCTATCAATTTGGGACATTTTAAGGGATAGAGGAATATTTTATTTTATGTTACAGACGTCATAAACTTCGATTAAATGGGAATTCTAGGTATGAGTCCTTACAACAAGGAATCTGTCATTTTACAATGTTCCATTAGATATTAAATAAAATATTACTAAAAATGTTATTAATTAATATGTGACTGTTTATTTGAATGAGATAGTGAAAAATGATGAGAATAAAAATTTGTATTTGAGATAAATGATACACATGTTACTGATTTCTATTCTAAATACAAAATGAATGAATTGATAATTCATAACTATTAATTATCTATAGTATTTTAACCCAAAAAAGGATGAGTTAAAATAACTATAGAGAATTAGATACATAAGGAATAAATGTATTAGGGTTAAATGTTTAAAAAACGAAACCAATTAATTATTGATGACTTTTTATATACATTGAAATATTTAAGGGTATCTTATTTAAATAACTATGAAAATATTACATGATTAGTTTCTACAGGATCATCAAATAAATAGTTTCACATTGAGGAATTTTCAAGTGAAAATATAACTACATAGGGTAAAACATTCTTGATAGAGAATGATCCATCTCAACATGGATTCATGGTGTTAATAATCTAAAAATGGGAAGTTAATAGAATATGTTTTTTAAAATTATTGTGGAGAATGAAACATGGGATAACAAAAAAGGATTCAGACGTTAACTCACAAATACAAATTTTTCATGGATTTACAATAAAATGTAATCTCTCAAAAAAGGCATCATCATCAATTCGATGAACATAGAATAAGGATTGTTATTCAAGGAAACATTGTAAAATTATTATTTTTGTTGTAATTTGTTATAACATGGATTTGAAAAAATTAGATTTTATTTGGGAATAGTTTTTGAATTCTAAAAATAATCAACCTATATTTAGGGGGAAGATAAAATGTGTTTATTTTACTTGGTTCTCTTAATTAATTTCCCCATTTGTTTTGTTTTAATATTTTTTAAAATGATTTTATTTTTCCCAAGTATAGGATTATATTTTATTTTTATTTTATGTAAATTTATATATAAATATTTAATATTCAAATATTTCACCCACTAAAATGATCTTTCAAATAAAATCTAGTAAATTATAAATAATTCAAAATGTGACCATGGGAACCGATTCATTATTCCACCATCTCCCTCAGAATTTTTTTCACTAACTTATAGATTCTCTATAGAACATTCAATAGTCTTGTTTTCTATAGTTATATAACATAATCCAACCAATCAATAATTTCAACCAAATATTTCTCATAATAAAATTATGTATCCAATAATTCCCATTCATTGTAGAATTTATTTAACGATCTTGTAGTATAATTTCATATAATAAAAATGTAAAAAACATATTGAACATAGAAACTGTAATGTGGTTGGTCTTAATGGTATCTAATGAATATTATTCACTCTAATATTTAAATGTGGTTTGGATAACTCAAACAAAACTATCTATTCCAATCATATTTCATGTTATCTATCAAAAGATAAATATTTAATAACACTGCATCTAAAACATCAATATGAAATACATGATATCTTTAACCTAAAAATTTAGTATGATTTCATTAAGAGACATGGATGTGATATTAAATTAACATAATCATTTCTGTTTTTAATTGATTAATTTTTTTATAAGTTTACATCAACTACATTTTTGAAATTAAATGGATATTAAAACATCCTCTTATATAAATTCCTATATGTAATCATCATGATTCAAAAATTTTACCAATTATAATATGATAAAAATAGTTTAAAAATTACTTTTTTATATTTTCAATGAAAATTAATTTAGGAAGATCGTAATTTTGTTTAAATATTGTGATAATACATTATAAAATATCAAACAATCCAATTGTTATAAATAGTTCTACATTAAATTCGTGTACTTATTACTTGTTGAACAATCCTTTAGATGTGTGATATGATCCTTGTATAATGTACTTCAATAATTAAAAAACTATTCAACAAATCTTTGATACATTCTTCATATATTGTATGGAATATTAATTAAGATTAAAATTTTCCATTATCATTATATTTTCGTAATGAAATATTTTTAATTTTTATTATAACCCTTATAAAATTATTCAATTTTGGGTATTTTTAAAGAAATTGAGTTAGTTTGTGGTAATAATATTACAATTATAAAATATCCATTAAATGGTTGAATTACTTCATTTGGTATATTCAATACAAACATTAACATACTGACATAAAATAAAAAATTTAGTGTATTAATAAATAATCCACATTATGTTACCACACCAATATTCATCCAAATATTCCATATACATTTGAATTTTCCCATAATTAATTGAGAAACTAATGAAATGGTATCAATCAATAAATTACATAATTATCATATGAATCAATAAATATATAATATAATATAAATATGACAAACTCCATCCTTATTAATTTTAATCTTATATTAATTTACCCTTTTAAAATATTTCCTTTTATTCCATATCCCCAATAATTTAAATAGATGCGATTAGATATTTCTATTAATTTTGGTTATACAAACAAATAGGTATGATATAATGAAATTCAATCCATTTTGATTACTAGTCCCTGACTGCCAAAAAATTGATCATGAATTCATGTTCTATGTTCACAGTGAAAAAATAATAATCCTTTATGTTCAAGGGATAAATTATATTTTTTATTAATTATATATTTTAAGGTATGAGATTATTAAAATCCAAAAAAAATATCTATCTCATATGTATCATGGTTAAATACTTTTGTGTGAATATTTTACAATATCATTTTGGACGATATAAAATTTACACATCTCCATGTATGTATCAATTTCATGAATTCGTGGAAAAGACACATTTTGTAAACTATAATTTATTAATCGGATATATATTCACATCATCCATCAAATAACATGATGCATATGCTATCACAATCTCGTCGTTCATCATATAACAAGAAATTATGATTTTAAAATAATCAATATAGATGTAAAATATTTCTCCACCATAAGCTATGGTATGTAGGGTTTCACCAATCCTCCACTTATTTATCTCGTTAATGCATTATTTAAACATACTAGATCATATAAATTTAAAAAAATTAAATGATTACATTATAATATTATTTTCTATAATGGACATTTTTTCGAGTGATTTAAATAATTACAATGTAACTATGAAATCAATGAATATCTGATTTTTTTAATCGAACTCCTTTTATTATGTTATTTCTGAAGTATAAAAAATTTATTTTACAAAAAATGGAATACCCTATGTGATGGCCTGCATTTGGGACATACAATTGAATTTTATGTTTATATTAATAATTGATGTAACCATTATATTTAATGGAATAACCTAAAATGGTTTTTTTAAAGATTAATAATAATGATTTAAAAGATAGATTTTATTATTATGTTGTAAATTTTAGTAGGTTCTCACACTGGTTTTTGTATTTTTCCACGAGAATAATGATTTCTGAGTGACTTTTTTAGAGGATTATTTGAAATTTAGGGTCTTCTGGATGATCCTTGAGACCATTACTTGGGATTATTCATATTTATTCTAGAGAAAATATGAAATTAATGGTAACCTAAATGAACATATATACGATGTTTTTATGATTCATTATTTTCAGGAGTTATTGATTGGTTACATGATCTTAAAGTCTGTAAATTTTCATCCTCCATAAAGTATTAGGTTACAAAGATTCATTATAAAAATTATGAATTTACATCTAATAAGGCCATTACATTTCATAAATAAAATTATATGTTTTGTGGTAATTATAATGTTATTTTGGAGGTGTTTTGTCATGTCATTGATAAATGTAATGTGTATATCCTAGGGTTGACATAGAATCATATCTAAGAAAAATATATTATTTATATCCCATTATTCATCTAATTGTTTCTCTAAGATAAATATTTTTTGATGTAATATATACTTACCTATGAGTATAGATTCTAGATCCTCATTCATCTTAATAGGTATTTGAGGATTTTCCAATTTTTTTTATCATTAATTATAAATTTTTTAATTTTCTATAATTACACATATATGAATATTGCTTCGCTATATTTTATATTATCATATATTATATTATATTTTTAATGATTTTTTATTAACTATTTATTCAAAATTTAGTATTCATTTCAAATCATGGTTTTTCTCAGAAGTAGAAATTTTGAAAAAAAACTTATCTAAAAATGTTAATTGTAAATATAATGATTTTTTAAATTATAATAAAAATACAAAAAAAAATATTTATTTTTCCAATAATGAAATTTTGAATTAATTTTTATTTATAGGTTATGTTTTTACAGAGAATCAGGATTTGAAGAAAAATGAATGAGAAGGCCACTGGAAATTTTTCTGATATTGAATAATTGATTCTGAAGTTTATATTTAAAAAAATATTATATCTAACATCCCTGGTTCATGTCTTCTAGAGATCACTACCTTTTCTCATCTTGTCTCTTATATGAGGTTTAAAACCCCATAATTGTTTTTATCTTCCCCTTTTCATGCATTTTATTTATTTTTATATTTAGTTTTCTGAATTTATAGACTACATTTTCATTTTTTTATAAAATAATTCTTAAAAAGAATAGAACTTTTTGAACTCTGTTCAACCCTTTATTCCAAAAATATTGGTATAGACACCTTCTTTGGTCCAAAATAATGGTGCTAAATAAGGATTGGTATTTTGAAGGAAGAATTTCTTTTCATACATTTTCTTCATTATTCTAGTGTATTCATTAATTCTATTTTCACATGTGATAATGGTTTCTTAATGAGGAAATTATTTAGTTCATCATCCACTCTCAGTTTTAGGACTATCACACTCGATCCAATTTTGATTGGGAATATTTATTCTTGTGCATATATTGAGAGTTATTAGTTGGATAATTGACGGTTTACAAGTTGTTGTGACCAATGGTTCCCTTTTTTCTTCATTTTCTTTTCAGGTGTCATTTACATTTGATGATTTTTCCCTTGTTGTATTTTTTATTATTTATTCTATATTGATTTTAAATTTTTTTCCTACTTGTGAGGTCGAATTGAGGTTGTAACACATGATCACCCTACTATTGTTTTTGGTGACTATGGTGTTTCATCTTCTATATACATATAGGGTGGATAATTTTCATTGTAGGTATTGGGGTATTCTCTTCGATTGTACTATATTAATGACATGTTTTCCACACAAAAATGAAGTATTAGAGGTGTAAGGTCTTGAGGGGTCATATAAGAAAGGCTATGAAACTATTATTTTAAGTGTATTATATGACTTCATCTCATCATGGTATGAATTATTTGTTAGTGTTAAATTATTATATGTTATTTATAGTATTACATAATCATGTTATTTCAGTGGATGGAATTTTTGGACACTAATTGAAACCATGGTATGGAATTTGTAAGATTATCATTGGTGAAGGGATTTGATAAATGTCTTTTATGGTGCCTCATTTCTAGTTCCCTACTTTTATGGAAATTGATTTGAACATTTTTTACCTAATTTTGATATTAATATTATATTGTTTCTTATGGTATATTTTCTAAATTTATAAATAAAATGATTTGGAGAATATAATTATTTAAATAGTGGTGTGAAGGGATAAATATGACATTGTGCATATGTTTAGAATCAAAAGAGTCAAGGGATAAAAGTTATTTATCTATCTATATATTTTGTTAGTATTATATAAATTAATTTTTCTTTTAGTTATGTATTTGAAATTATTAAATATTATTTAGTTTTTCTCTATTTTGATAATTTTTTTGGAATCTCAAATAACCCAAAAATGTGATTTTATTATCCAAATTAAAAAAACGGGATATGAAGTATTATACCTAGAGATAATATATTTTGGGGAGGAATTTTTATGAATTCTTCATTTACATGGAAACTCCCCTATATATTTCTTGGGAAAATGGATAATTCTAGGATCCCTAAATGGATTGCTATGAATGATTAAATTCTATTTGGTTGGGTGATAGATCATTCAAAATGTGGTCTTGCATTGCATTTTTTCAATTATAAATTTTTAAACATTTGAATATGGAATTTCAAGGAAGTAGATAGTTTCCAATGGTAACTGGGAAACAAGTTGATTCCATGTTATTTATGGAAATAAAGAGTTTTCATTTTATTTATAGTAATAAAGAGCATCAGACAATTTTTTAAAACAATGAGTTCTCGAAGAATTTTATAAAATATTATATTTTGGAAAAGTTATTTAATGGGAAAAAATGTGGTTTGTTAAATTAATAGATTAATTTTTTGGTTTTTATTCAAAATAATGTGATTTTTCGAAGTGAATATTTATTCATTGATTTGATTAGATGATTTTTGAATTTATTATATAATTTATTATTTTTAAAAACATTTTGAATTTATAATTATATATTGTAATTGTATTATATTAATTATTGATTAATGGATAAAAATATGCATTATTGGTAAATTTTAAATTTTTTATACTCACACCTCAATATGAAATTCAGTAAGAACTATAAATTTAATGGTAATAATGGATGAAATATTATAACATTGTTCATAATTAGTTGTGTTGCACATATTTCTATAGAAGATAAGGAAAAGGATTCGAAGGATAAGAGTGTGACTTTCTTTATTTCATATTATAATATAACTTTTTTGGTCTCTTTTTAATTTATATTTTATAAAGAAAATAAATTTTGACTATAAATATTATCTAAATAAATGTTTTTCTTAAATTATTTTAAATATATTATTATATTTTATTACTTATTTTTATATAAAATAATCATTAATTATTTATTTATTATAAAACTCCACATGATAACGTCCTCTGGGTATTGAGGAAAACACATGACGCCTACTCTTATCCTAGATAGTGTCATCAAAAAATAATGTTGAAATAGAGAATAATATGGTTAGATATCTACAAACCAACATAAGTTGATATTGTTTATTGTTATGTAAAAAAATAATGTTTTGCGAAGTTTGTATTAAATTATGTTCTGGGGTGACATACTAAGACTATTAATTAATCCATGTTCGTGGAATTTTATAATAAATTTTCAATAGATTATGTATAATTATTTGAATATTATTTTTATCATGTTAAGAACATGTTTATAAAAAGGATTTCTATCATTAAATTTTATTATTAATGGATTAAATATTTTTTGATCTTCAAAAAGGATAAAAAAAATGTCATTGTGAAGATTTTTTTGTGGTGAAGCTGACCCATTTAATCTCTCAAAATATGAACCAACCCAAATGTCAATAAATTCAGAAGGTCGTTCTTGATCCCCACATGTTGTTGACTAGAAATCAGGCATTATACATCAACCAGATAAAATTATTTTTCCCAACCAGATGGTAGGTTTTAATATATATATATATATATATATAATATGGAGAAATTGAGAAAACGATAATTTTATTCAACATCCAAAATTATATAGTAGTAATGATAATCTCAAAAACAATCAAAAAACTCCCATGTACATGACTGAACATCAAGGGAAAAATAAAACTGGAATCCAACTAATATTTGTTATAATGTTGTAAAATTTCAACTATCTCACAAATAGATACCTAGATATGGACAAGACAAACCTTTCAACTTCACTATGGTTCCTTGGCCTTCCCAAAATTTAAATATATATAATTCTCTTAGAACCACTAAAGGGGTTCATTGGATGTGAGATAATAGTATTTGAAAAAATTGACGTAGGAGTTTCTTAACATGTGTTTATTCAATAATATAAACATAGTCACATTTTATAAAAATAAGGAATTTTAAAAATTTATATATTTTTTACACCAAAATTAAAGTATAACATGTAATTTTTAATTTTGAAAATATTTCTTACTAAAATATGGTAAAAAAAGATTTAAATCATTATATATATATTTAAATTCTATGAAATAAAATGAATAATGATTTTTAAGTCATTTCAAATACAATGAAAATAATAATAACAATTAAAAACATGTTAAGGTTCACTATGGGTAAGGATATCAAAAACACATATAACAATCAATTGCTATATTACAATCAAATCATTAGAACATTGGACTAAGGAGAATAGGAACACCCCATGATTTAAATTCCCAAATATTTCAATGAAAATTCTTTATAAAAACGGGCCTAGAGAACTTTGGAACACCCCTTGAGTAAACCCCTTAATAACACTTATACGATGGCCCTATGATTTTACTTCCACATAAGTACCCAAAGATTCACATATTCTCTATTTTCCAAACCATTTCATCAAAACCCTACATTGGAATCCATTTCAAATTTCATCTTTGAGAGTTTTATCTCATTCCAAAAATATATCATTTATTTGTAACCCATCATCCTCACACAAATATAGACCAATTGATTATTACATTTCATTTGTAAAATATATTATAAACCCAAATTAATGATGTTCATCAAAAAAAGTATAAAAATAGAACCACCATCTTTAATATCGGGTTTCAGACACCAGCAATGGAATCCATTAACACGATTGAACACATCAAAGACATAGGAATACCTATAATCAATCCTAAATTTATAAAAAAATTATAGAAGAATAATATTCATCATAGAAGAATAAGCAGTTGATACCTAATGAAATTATCATTGAACAACACAATCGAAGATAGGGTTGGACTTTAGATAAATATATATTGAAGGGTCTAAAAGGTTACAATAATAATTAGAACATCAGATCTATTAATTCATAAATTTGAAATAATAGATCCACTGTGTTTAATGGAAAGGAAGATGAAGAAATGAATAATCGCATAGGGAAACAATCATCAACCACAAATACGATCAATCATTAAAAAAATGATTCTGAAGAACTCAAGGTATAAAAAATAGCATGGAAGAGCCCCATGGTTTAAGTGGGAGAGGGATATGAGTGAATGAAAGACTAGTCACTTATACGACCAGAAAAAAACCATCATGGATCAAATATAAGGTAATTTTATTTAAATTCATATAATCCATGAAATACAACTATGATTAAAACCAAAACATTAAATATTAGATAGACTATTTTTACAATTACATTATATGAAATAAGCTTTCATGATATGAAATATTAACATGTTTTACTAGTTGATGAATTCGTCTCATTACACATTACAAGATTATAATCATATTACATAGAATGTCGGCTTCTGACATCGTATATGGATTCAAAACACCATCTATTTTACCAATACATGAAGTTTGGTAACATTACATGATGTCTATTTATTCTACGGACCCTTAAAATCCCATTTTCTGTAAATAAAATCCCAAAACAACTATGAAAATTTATGAACTCGTAGAGACCTTACATACTCAATTAACACATTCATACCTATAATAAATTTATTTTAAATAAAAATACATCCATGGAAATTTGGTTATTTTTTCTCGAAAATATTCTATATTATTATTAGTCTAAGGATGAACCCAAATATATTGGATATTGAATAGGTGAGGCCTATACTCCCTCATCAATGATTCGTGTTCCCATGTCTTGTGGGAATTTGGTCCATGATGCCATTTTAATTTGACCAATATAACTGAGATCCCATGCAATAATTTCATATACGAGTAATCAATCACCACAGGTTCATCGACAACTGAAATGACTAGATCTAAATCAATATATTCCAAAAATAGAATGGGGGAGATCATATTGTTATTTATTGAGCTCTAAAATTAAAAAAACATTAATTTCTATCAAATTAAACATAAATTGCAACTAATATCCAACCTTCCCAATACTCTCAGTGACCTCACATTGTATATTATATATATGAGCTTTATTTCACTCTTTTCTAAGTGGACAGTTACCAATATGTATAGAAACATTAATGGAAAGCCAATAAACAAAAGAAACCTCTAAAGGACTCCAGCAGTGATCTACATGTCATTTCTTCAAACTCAATTTTGTATCCATATGCTGATACAAATCTTGAATCCTCACTAAAATTTCCTTAATGATATTGAGTCCCACTAAATAGGCCTTTCACACCTCATCACAACAATGTGGCGACCAACATCAGATACCATATAAATCCTCAAAGGGAAACAATAAGATAATTTTTTGATAGATGTTATTTTAAAAAAATTAAAACATTCCTTAATGTCTATAAAAAGATCTTTTGAAATCCAAGACAATGGAATAAATCATAATCTCCATGATCTATGTAGAACACTCTTTATTACAATCTTTCTGTGGATGATATTTTGTACTAAATCTAAAATTTTTCACCATGTTCTCTTGGATTCTTCTCCAGAACCTCGATATAAATAAAGGATCCCTACATAATAAAATGGAAAAAACCCCTTGTAACTTAATGATATACCGTAAACAAAAATAACATAGATATTCCACTTTATTGTTTACTTGATCATAACTAAATTATTTGAATTTCCCATCAGATTAGTTAACAACCACACAATATTCCTCCCTCATTGAGTCAATGGTAATCCAATAACCAATTACTTTAACAGCTGGTATCATTTAGAAAATAGTAATAGAAGATACTTTAGAAATTCAGAGTGTTTTATATTCTATATCTTTATCTATTGGAAGGTATAACAATGAGACACACAATTAGAAATGTCTCTCTACATTACTTGCGAAAAAAAATCAATCTCATGTCATAATTCATATTAATGGTGTTTAGATGAAAACTACATGATGAACATTGAAAATGAATGAAAAATATTATCCTCACCAATGCTACAAAAGAAACCCGACTCCCATAATAGATAATACCATTGGAAGAGAGAGACCATCCCAAAATAGTTTCCCCATAAAAAATGGGTTCTAACATTCCAATCAAATATTCATCAACTTGCTTAATTTACAGAATGGAATCTATGAGAAATGATGTCACCAATGAAATGGATATAGCCATAATAGTAAAATAATTATGAGCATGGATGTTCAACTGAGTAAAGTTTCTCATATTGTTCTAGTATTCCATTTACAATATAATATGTTATGATGATATTTTCGTATTGAGAGAATCTGTGATCACATTCCACTTCTCCAGGGTATAGGTGATGTCAAAGTAAAAAATCTGAAGGTATATCACCCACCACTTATATCAGAGATTCACATCTTTATTTAAAATGATGTTTCTTAGACATGTATGGTTAGATAAGGCATTGAACCTCTTCCGAAAAATATAGATCCAAAAAAACATAACATTATGCATATTCATGATATGATATAAGTTATGAGTGGGAAATTTCTGTCATGCATTAAAAAATGACATGATGTATAATATAGCACATGGTCATTATTTATAAGGAAACAACACAAATGAACACAAAAATCATAAAAAACAAAATACCTCATATAAGGCATGTGTAAGACCATAATAGGAGAATATTTCAAAATTTTATTAATCTCATCCAAAGAAGACTGAATTTTTACATACCTTATGAATTTAACCTCATTCATACTAATAGGATTTAATGGGTATTCCATCATTGATAATTCATTGATGAGCTGTGGATAATATCTATCAATACCAACGAAACGTTCAATACCAAATAAATTCCATGTCTCTTCCCATGAAAAAACTGACATCACCATTTCAGGATCAAATGACAAACCATGCTCATAAATAATGTTCCCCTATAAAATCACTCCATAGAACCTAAATTTTTCTTTCTAAATTTTTTCATATCAGTAGAGACTCCCCAATATTTACATAACCATTTTAAATTTTTTTTTATGAACACACTCAAAACACTATGAAAAATAAATATTATCTAGGAAAACTATCCTAAACTATTCATCATTATTATGTAAAATATTATTCATTAAATTCAAAAAAAATCGATAATTATATTTACCAAAAAGCATCATAAAATTATTACATTGGTCAAAAATTCTCCAAAAATAAATATCCAAATTATCATTCTCGAATACACTAAGCTAATGTTAAACTAAATAATTTTTAATATTAAAGAACAACATTCCCTCTTTTAAATGGTCATAAAAATCATCCACGCGAGTAAAATGATACATGATATTAAATTTTCTCTTGTTAAAATTTTAATATTCCATGAATTATTAGAGTTAATTGTATTCCTTCATTGAAAAGAGAATTGAGGGATCCCATGGACAATCAATGGCCATAACAAACAATTTCTCCATCAAGTCATCTAACTAAATCTTTATCCATTTCATCTCCACAGGTGTATTTTGGGAATAATGTATTTAAATATGCATTAAATAAAGAACCATGTAAAAACATATAACTCTATTTTGAGATGTAGCCCAATGAAATCATTTAAGATAATGCTTGAAATGATCCAAAAATAGTGGAGAAATAGTAGATGAAATGGCATTAGTCTCAAATTTGATAGATGATAAAAAAATCATCATATCATTATTGGAATGTCCTGTATGACAAGATATCAAATAAAAATATCCTTGAAAATCATGAAAAATACCATTGGTTACCAGAAATGGGACATGATAGTGATAAAAATCAACCACAACAAGATTTTTGAATATCATATCCATAACGATGATTGTGTAAAATATATCATGATCAAGGGAATTGAAATACTAGACTAACTCTGCATTTCATACCGATATAGAACAAGAAGGACAATGAACCCATTTACATTTCTTCAAACCAATTGTTTTCACATACTTCCTGAATAAGGAAATTATATCTATATTATGATTATTTATATAAATACAACACTAAAATATCAATTTTTCGATTGAAATAGTATCAAATAAAGAAACCACTACTTAAAATAGATTATAGATAGTACCTTTCACTATTGTTGGACCAATGTATACTTCCACTATAAACTCATCTATTTTTTGAAGGTGATTCAATTTTGATGAAATAGCCTAGAGACCTATATTATTTGAAGTGTATGACTGTACTACAATAGAATTTGGATTCAATGATCTTAGACTATATAGAGTTATAGACATAGCCAGAAAGAAAGACTACATATGGCCACAACAACCAAAACTATTTCACATCATAATAAGTGAAATATAATATTTCCTAGTGTTTACAACAATGAAACAATAACCGATAATCAAGGACACCTATGACTTATAGTATATAGGATACCTCTTTATGATAACCACACCTACCAATCCTATATTGATCTTCTGACATCTTTTTTCCCTTGTGTTCTACAAAATATTCCACTTGGTTGAAGAGAAGTTGTTTTATAACTAAAATTTCCTACCATATTCACCTCTCCCATCACAACCCTAGATATCATCTCAACATAGATAGAACATTTTACAATTAATAGGTATTCTCTAATGACATATCTGAAGCCTGAAATTACTTTTAATCTTTCAGTTAGTTGTCACATACATCCTCCGGAGAAAAATGAACCATCATAGTTAACTAATTGGTGTACACTGACACTGATCAATATCCATGATAAAAATATAAGAATAGTAAATAGTTCTCCATCATTAGTGAAACTAGATAAAAAAGCTTACTGAATATGGTATTAAAACCCTTCTAGTCTAATCCCACATGTATGTAAATATATTCCATAGAATTCCACCATTTTTTGATTGGACCCTCATTTATAAATTTCTATTAGATAACAATTAAGATTTTATGTGTATCAAATATTTTATTGATATAATCTATCGTGTAGAGTGATTCCATTTTCTATTTATGGTCATTATTAACATAAATAGGGATGGATTGTCACACATAAACCAACATGATAAATCCATTTATACTAAATCTCATAGTTTTACCACAGAAACGGTGTTCTAGAATTACTATGAAAACTGGTGAACATCACGAAATGCTTGGATGATATCATTGACAAGATTTTGTTCGATTGGATTAATCCATTCAAGATTATCAGTTTGACCCTCCTTATTAACCTGAAAATCACATATTGGAGGTATATAGCTACACACTTGAATAGAATAAATCATTAGATAATAGAATAATTTATTTTCCATAATAATCATTAAAAATAGATTATGATAATGATCTTAGAAAAATAGACACACAACCCTACATCCCAAGGAAATTTGAGTATCGTCCAGAAAATAGTTATACATGGAATCACCACTACCTACCTCTCATGTCACGTCAGCCATATCTCACATCTACTAAATGTCACCTCTGATATTGATCTATGGGGAAGCCAAACTCAAAACCCACTAAAAATGGTTTCGAAACTGAATTTCAACATACTCAAATGTCATTCTCAATCCTTAAGGAATGATAACTAGCACCCGGGCATAAAAAACAACTAGATTGAATGATACATCCCAACCTGATAGAACAATATGGAATATATATATATATATATATATATATATATAAACAATTTAGTGTGAAAATGTGGAGGATATATGTATATTCCATAACTGCTAAAAGAAAATAGAAATTATTATACTAAAAAATAGTCATAAGATCCCAATGTATATGATCAAACATCATATAGAATATATAAAAGGTAACCAACAACTCTATGTGATGGTGTGGGAAAACTCCCACCATCTCTCCACTAGATACCAATACAGGGATAACAAATACCATTACTCTTTTCTACAACATCGTTCTTTTCACTTTATCAAAAGTCATAAAACGATCTATGAATCATTAAAGTGGTGTGAATGAAGTGAGATTCCAATTTCAGTATGAAACCACCAATGGTGTTACATCAGAGTCTCTGTACAATAATCTGAATATGAAAAACATTATATAAAACAAGGCATATTAAACAGCTAAACATTTTTATATCAAAATCATGAAAAAATAATATTCCATTTTCGCCAAATTTCCAAATAAAGCATGCTGAAAATATTTCTAATAAAATCATATAAATCAATGTAGTAAAATTTAAAAAATAATTTATCATAAGTCATATCATATTCAATAAAAATAATGAGAATATGTAACATTATGATATGTATCACTACGGGTCAGCCTAATAGACTTCTCATACCATATTAAATGACTAGTCCACAGTCATGTTAACAGAACATATGCTGATGGGGAATAAGATCACCTTATGAGTGAGCCCCCAACTATTTAAATATAAATTCCATATCAAATTTATATTATAGAACAATGTAACAAACCATGAGTGAGCCCCAGATAAATCAATGTTGATGTCAATAAACTAAACCTACAATCTATATTTTGAAGGATTCTAATGTGAAATATTTTACAGAACATTTCATTAAAACTATCCATTACAGTCCATTTTAGAAATCCATTTCACAGTTCTTCTAAAATAAGTTTTTTTAAATGAGTACAAATAAAAAATTTATTATAAATCCATTTTTATACCAAAAAATCAATCAATATGTCAATATATTTAATTTATCAAGTAATTTTTAAAACTAGTGCAATGTAGTTCATCCATGAAAAAATATATAGATAACCACTTACCTCAAACTTTTTTCTCTCATGCCTATAATAGGATCTACCAATTTGGAAGAACATAATGATCAAAATGGAGTCCCTATAGTAAATATATACAACCTTAATACGAATTTTACATGAATAACTATAATAAGAGAAGATGACATATCCCATACCTCAAGAAAAAAACATGACAGACCAAAAATGATGAAAGGAATGGCGTCTGGGGAATGATCTAACAGTATTTTTATAATGTAATAAGACGAATTAACATGGAATATCAACTAATTCCTAAACATTATGCCATAGTTAAACCATGATCAATTTAAATGAAGAAATATAATGTATTACAACTCTTATGAAACACACCATGACTGAAGAGATAATCATTCAAAATATGAGAATATTTGGAAGGAGTATATGTCTCCAAAATTGTACTAAACTAGGATTCCCATACTTGGATATTATGTGTTTTTATAGGAATATTAAATAAATTTCACAGGCACATTCCTAAAGAAAATAATAATTACTAAATTTGGAATCGTGGGACCCAAACATATTAATTCATAGAAGATCTTAAATGTATCCTATAAAGAACATTCCCATTAGTATTCTTCACAACCATATATTACTTCAAGAAATTATTCATAACATATAAAAATAAAATATAAAAATGTTTGACATATGGGATTAGTAATGGTAGAAAACAGAGATTCATATGTATAATGTGAGATAATGGTACGATAACAAGATTATAACATTTGGAAACCATACCATTCATATCGAATATTATAAAACAAGTCGTGTAATAAATATTTGTTGTTTGGAAAACCATAATAATGATGTAATTAATTAACAAAAAATGTGTGATAATAAAATTGGAATAAAGAATTGAATTTATGTTATACATATAATAATACTAAATCATTTAAATATTAATCATGACTCCCTACAAGGGATATGATATTTGAATTTTTTTCACTCCGAAATCCCTCATAATAATAAATTTTCACACACAAGACTACCATTGGGGAAAATATTCCATTCAAATCAATGTTAGACCCTTTTTTCATACATTTTATACTAAAATATGTTCACTCTCTAGTCCAGTCCTTTATACCTGATGAGATAAATCATTACCCTATGCATTGGAATGAAATATATGTCCCACCAATCACATAACAAAAACAATATTTCTATGTTCCAAAATATTTTTATCACATATCATATTATTTAAAATTAAATTAAATTTCTTTAAAAAATATTTCATCATAACATTACCTATGGAAAAGATAAAGGTTTCAAAACCATTTCATTGTAGAATAACCCCTAAAAATAATCTAGATTCATAAACATTTCATAATGGAATAAGTTATGGAAGAGACTTGAGTTACATAAAAAACATTCCATAAAAACATAATCCATTCAAATAGAGAATATTCATAGTATCCTTGGATCATATCACCAGTATGTCAAAGGTATTTCCAATGAATTAAATCTCAGAACAAAAATTAATCTCAAATATCATTTAAAAAACATATTGGTGAAGTTTCCTGTCAACATTAAAAAATGATTTGAAAAACATTCAATTTTTTAACAATATTTTTATTTTAAAACAATATAAAAAACATATATTAGAATATTAAAATTTAATTTTAACCATTTCATTAGGAAAATAATCATTTATCTTTGTAGACAACATTTTGAAAATATAAAAAATACTAAAAGTACATTTCATTTTGAAATTATTTTTCTTTAATCAAAAAATCTATAAAATTTTATTTTTAAAACATTATATAAAAATTTGTTCGAAAAATGTATTGGGACATTTAATCCATTTAGAATTCATGATATCACGAAATACTATTCAAATTTTGCAAGAAAAAAATAATGATTCTTTTCCTAGTTTTGGTAAAATCAAAATGCGATTTGTAAGAAAAATGGCCTGATGATTATTTGAATGTATTTTCACAAAAAATAAATAAACGGTAAAATTTTATTTTAATAATCATAAGAGAATAAAAAGTAATTTTTTTATAAAAATATTGACAACATTTTTTTGGAAGAAAAAATATTTTTATTCGAAGAGAAAAAAAAATCAAATTTCAATAATTTAATGTTACCAAATATCATAAGTATCTAAGATTGGGAATAATCATATAATAATATGAAAATTTCATGAATAAATATAGTATAATAAATTTTATTATTTTCATAAGAGATATATCAGATGATATTATCTTCATAAACATAATAAAAAATAATCTCAAAAAATGATGAGATTGTAGCATTATATATTTACCATTTTGGTAAGGTTGAAATACAATCCCCAATAAGGAATAACATAAATTGGAACATAAAATATAAATAAAATAAATTAATTAATCATATTATATGTCCAAGGGGTGTATATACACCACTTCGAATAATTTAAAATCATAATAAAACAAATGTGTCAATGAAGGAAAATTGAAAAAACACCATACTGATTTTTTTGTTAGAATCATAAACCCAATGAAAGAGAAGTCATAAAATAGTTATTTAAATCCCAATATTATTCATGATAATCATCATAATAAAAATTCCTTGTATTTCTATACACCACATTATGTAAATAGGTAGTGAATCTAGAATGTTTCTCAAAGAAGTAAACCTTGAGATAATAATCCATTAACTTGTGTGTTAAATTATGTCACACCCAATCAAAACTCCTAAATAAAAAATATGAGTTTATTATACATCAATAATAGAAATATATTATTATTTATAATTATATATATATGGTTTTATAATGGCCTTTATTTACTAGTTTATTACCAATTCCATGGCATGGTCACTTTTATAGAATAACTGCTTTTTAAAATTATGTTTCATCTTGTTATTTTCTGTTCCTATTATGTCAATAATGGCTACATATTCTCTATATTATTAAATTTGACATTAATATCATATATATTCTATATATATATATATATAGTGACCATTAAAAATTATTTATATAAAATGAAATACATCATTCATGGTGACAATAAGTTGTAGGTATGGATGAACACTATTTCTATTATACTGTATGATTGAAACAATGAAACGTAAATGACATAATATTATTAAATTATAATTCTTAACACAAATATATAACAGATTTCCATTAAAATATTCATTAATTCATTCCATGTAATGTGTAAATGAATCACATCGCTTCACGAAGCGGTAGTCATCGATACATATGAGAAACATTATTATATTCCAACAATTTGAACGAATGATTCTATGTATGATATAATAATTCAATAATCATAATAATATCATTATTATAAAATATAAATAATAAATCCATCATTATTTCAATATTCGAGAGGTGGTAATGGGGAAAAAATGACATCAGGTCATGAGTTTTTTGTCCACCATTTGAATGAACAATGATTTTTTATCCATTTGATGGAAGTAGATATTGTTGTATATAATTACCTTTTAAAAATAAAAATTAATTATATATAATATAATTTTGTTATTATATAAGCATTTTATAATAATAATTAATTTTTTTGGAGGACTAAATAAAAAACATTATTGATGAATGTTTTCTTTTTTTTGGGAATCCTACATGGGTTTTCATGAAAATTCCTACTAAGATATATTCATTTACAATATAATCATTCGATGATTATGGAATGAAATTCTTTACATTAATATTATATTTATTTAGAATAAAATATTTTAATCTGTGAATATGATAGGAAAGGGTGTGGCTTTTTACAAATAAGAGAGAGGACACTATGTATATTTATTAAAATAATTGTGTTCTCCCTTGTTTTTCAAATGTACAAGCCTCCAAAACAAACAAATTTCGAATATTATATGATTAATGATCTAAAAATGTCGAAAAATTATTTTTAGAAGATTTATATTTATTTTTTACCCA
Organism: Viscum album; assembly: GCA_963277665.1. Taxonomy (NCBI): domain Eukaryota; kingdom Viridiplantae; phylum Streptophyta; class Magnoliopsida; order Santalales; family Viscaceae; genus Viscum; species Viscum album. The sequence continues at coordinate 1,811,232,136 of OY728164.1, read as the reverse complement.
TATTATTTTAGTTTTACCTAGTATTCTAATTTTTACCTTTACCGCGATAATTAATTCATACTACATTCGCTATTCATTTTTCTAAAAATTATTGTGACCATATTAGATAATATAAATTATTATTATTTACCATATGTGATCTATTTATCCAAATTTCATTAATATAAGTGAAAAAATAAATTTAAATTTAATCCCATAGAAGGAATGAAAAGATTGGTTTTTAAAGGGAAGCTGTTGAAAATGTAACAATGTTTTCAATAAAAATTTCAATATGAAAATTATCAAAAGTAATATAAATAATTAATAAATTTATAGTTTAACTAATATAATAATATAATATATTCAAAATAAAATTTAACTTTATAAAAATTTTAATAAATATTATTGTTTCAAATTATAATTCCAAACTTTTTAGTATTCATCAAAAAATAAACATTTTGGAAAAATACCAAAAATTCACACTAATATAAGATTTATATTATAATTTCTAAAATGGGGGTTATTTTATATATTTTTTTTCTAAAAATATTAATTAATTTTAAAATATTTGTTCCATAAAATGTTAAAATATGTTCTTTTCGAAAAAAAACTATTTCTACCCATAAGATTCGAATTTTTTATAACAATTATCTATAAAACACATAAGATTAATTTTTCATATGTGATTGAATTAATATATTTTTAAAATATAATATCGCAATTTACTAAATTTTCTATTAAATTTATTTTTTGTAAACATGTTCTTTTTTTAAAAAAATAATTTCTATAACAATATTTATTTTATTTAAATTTTATAATAAATTGATTTCAAATAATTAATTTCTTATTAAACTATAAACCATTTTTTAATATTTTATTTAATAATATTAATACCCACAATTCAAACTAAAAGGTGATAAATATATTTTAAATAATAATAATTTATTAGTATGTCACATTTTTTTTAAACTCAGGGTTGGGTGTAACAGAAGATGAAATCAATGTTGCATATGATAAAATATAAAATCGATATTTAAACTAATTTATAACTAAACAAAATGGACTATATATCAGAGTATAAACTCAATGTCTTTTGTAATTTAAAAGATCAAAAACATTAAATTAATTTTATAAAATAAAAAAATATCAAGACACTGCATTCCACCCCTTGAAATGAATTTCCTCCTTGAAATCCATCTCTATTATCAATGGTTTATCATTTTATAATTCCATAATTTAATCCCACATCATAAAAATTAATTATCAAACTATACACATAAAGGTACAATGGAATAAAATGATACATACTCTAACTTATAACTAGGTTGCAACATAGAGGAACATAATTGGGATTCTATGATTTGGACATGTAAGAGAAGAGAAAATAATTATATAGAGTGATAGAGATAACTAATTAGAATAATGTATGTGATCTAGATATGTTTTATGACTAGAAAACCATAAACCAAATTATTGGGTCATTAATATCAGAAACAATTTTGATAAAAGTACATCAATCTATTGCAAGATTCTTTTCCTAAAGTAGTATAATTTTCACAAGAACCTAAACATCCTTGATTTCATTCCATTTCATAATCACAGTCTTATCCACTAGTTGTGGCTGAATTTTTTTTCATATCATAACATATATAATGAAATAAATGTGAATTCATTATACATGATGAAATAAGGGATCATTATATCCATAAATAGAATGACAAGTCATTCAATCAATCACTATTTATCATTACAAAAAAATTGTTATATGTTATCTGATACAACTAAATATTCATATGGTGATGTAATAAATTAATATCTAAATCCTTATATAATTTTCAACATTATCCACTCTATATGTGGTTAACCTTATGACCCTTATAAATGAATAAAATCGATCACATTATAAAGAAGGAAACTAAATATCCAAAATCAACATATCATTAATTCCTATATGACATTATGTGGATCTTGGTAGTCACATATCAATCATGTGAATGACATAATCGAACATTCAATTGAAACATTTTAATAGAATTTATTTACATAAAACATAAATGATAAACACATATTCTTACTTATTCATAAAATTTATAAAATATTATTGGTTTTATTCAATAAATGAAAAAATGATGTATACTCTATCAATAAGATCACAATCCACATTGACAACAAATCATTAATAACTTCCAAATTAATCCTCACTATAAAATATATTTATTCTTGTACAAATTCTCTTTATCCCAAATCAATATATTTGATTTTTAGACTATTTTCATAATAGTTATTCCCCTTCATGTGTAAATAATATTCTCATTATCATCATTAATATAACCATTACTCATTCAACCTTTCTAAATATATTCATTCTATTTATTTTTACAATATAAGGATTCATAAAGTTCACATACATTAGAAATTATAAATATTCATCCATAGATAATACATTAGGGAGGGAAAGGTTACTTTAAATTTTGTTAACTAAAGAATCCATTTTTTGGAAATGGCATACTATATTCCCTTATTACATAGAAATTAAACATCTTCCGCTTCCATTGAGAAATTCCCAGGAGACATTCATCAAAATTTCCAAACATATAAGAAAATTATTGTACTTTACACTATGGTCTCCCCAACTAGAACTATCATTAGCCATTATCCTTCCCTTCAATGGTGGTTCCAACAGTTGGTTATGAAATAAATTGGTAATTTTTATATATGATAAATGATTAATTGTAATCACATTATCCTTTAATCCAGTAATCATCCTAATTTTAATCTCATCAGCAAATTTTCCAACACATTCAATGTTAACCCAACTTATTTTAGCTCCCACTATTCACATAAACCATGAATCATATAGTTATTAGAAATAATAAGAGTGTAAATCCACAAAATCATGAACACAATTAACATAAGGGTGGCTAAATCATTACACATTCATTTTTAATTTTGGAATCATTATTACTTTTCAAGGTTATTAATTTCTATAAAATAAGTAATTACATCATGAAGTTTCAAAAATATGTTTTCAATATCCAAAGAGTATCCCTCAGGAATGATAATAAAAGTGTTTGTAAATGCTTGTTATTATCCTCTAGGTTCTGATCGAGTCTATATTAATGCACCGTTTTCGTAATCATTACCCTTTGATAATTTTATCCCATATACACATCCACTTATAGTTTTATGATACAGATGAAATTTCTTGGAAACCATATTCTTGATCCTATCAAAAAATATAGGACATTTTCCTAAACATTGACTCATTATTAGACTTATAATTAGAGAAATAAATATACAAATATTTATAAATATCCTTTAGATCTCACTAAAGTTTTCTCTTCTATTTTTACAATGTTTAGCGAAACCTATCCTCTTAAACAAACTATAGAGTCTTGGGATTCTCATAGATGGATATTAAATCTTTTTAAATAAATATTCCCTACATTATAAATACACATGTCCTAGAAATATAATCATTTAGTGCCTTTGGAATCATTAAAAAAAATTATTTCATGGAATATCTTCTATTTTTGGTATACTAATATTCCCTTTTTGGAATCATCAAACGAATATCCAACATAAAAACTTACATCATGACCTTATGAAAGGAATCTTTATGAAAGGTGAGATTAGATGTTTGAAAATTGTAAAGAAGGGAGAGATATAATAATTATATGAGCATAAGTGTATGAAAATAGAATGTTAACATTTTAAAACCATAAACATAATATAAAACGATCATATAATTATTACATGACATAATGATTGATAGTAAATAAGAAATGAATCAACAGGGGAATGAATATCATGATCCATGAGAACATAACATTCAAATAAGACATAGAAGTTTTGGAATACACATTAGAAAATGAAATCATTTCTTTATTAGTCAGGGAACACAACCAAGGATATCCTATTGGTGTAATTTTATTCCTGAAACCATCATAATAGTAAGGGTTTACTCTTAATACCATCAAAGTAGACAAATTCCATTAATGAATCAGGTCCACTCCCCATTCCAATATTCTCTTAATAAACATGATTCACTCCTCGTTCCAAATTTTCAATCAAATGAGATATAAATCTATTCCCAATGAATTGGAGGTAGAAACATATCACGTTTATAACAGACTAAGTGAAATATTTATTTCCCACAAGATCATAATCATTATACATATTATACGCAACAAATTTTGATTTTCATTATTTGCATTTTTTTCAAATCAATGAATATAGAAAACAAAAAGTATTATAATCATTGTTATCATAAAATAACATGTGAAAAGAATTGTGTAATGTAATAATTACTCATGGTATACCTAGTGGAATAAAAACTAGGTTCAAAAAACCATTTCATAAAACCAGAAACCATTCATAGAAATAATATGTATGGTATCCTTGGATTATATCCCCAAAAAGTCATAGGTAACAACAATAGATTTTATCTATGCTGGGAAGTAATTTTAAAATATCATTTAAAAAAATCATCAATAAATTATCCTTTCAAATTTGAAATAACTATTTTTAATGTAATACATTTCTAAAGTATTTTTCATTGATAATAAAAATAAATAATTATAAATAAATACATAAAAGTAATTTATTCCATTTTTTATGGAAATATTATTTCCTCTATGATTTTTGTTAAAACATAAAAAAATATCACTTTAATTTTTATTTATAAATTATTAATTAAAAATATATAAATTACTAAAATATTAGGGAAAATATTTTTATTAAATATATTTTTGAAGAAATGGAATTGTGTCTTAGAAACAGTGACCAGTCATGGGATTCATAACTATTTTTCATTCTATGAAAGTAAAAAACCAAAATTTTGTTCATATATTCTAAAAAATTTAAATATAAATATTTTGGACAACATTGTGAACCTAATTTTCTATAAATTTTCAAAATACTGAAAAATTTCCAATCATTACTTCTAAAATAAACTGATAATAATAAAAAATTTCTAAAAAATTTTCATTTTAAAAATGGTTTTGGAAGAAAATTGGATTCTTACCAGAGAGATAAATAATGTATTATTTTAATAAAATCATTTTAACTATTATATTAATAAAAACGAGGAGAGAAAACTGAAATGTTGCATAAAAATAAAAAGAATATTTATAATAGAATATAATTCATGCATTTCAGAAGATATTTGTATAATTATATTATCATTAGAAAAATAATCCTAAGAAATCCTAATAAATGATGGGATCATAACATAAAATCATTACCACTTTGGTAACATTGATTCATAAGAACCATGAATGAATAATATAAAATTAAAATATCATTAGTATAATTAAATTCATGATATTATATGTTAAATGTTATATATATACACATAATTGAATAATTTATATCTATAACATAATAGATTACTCAAAGAATGAAAATTAAGATAGAAACTCCCATACTGATTTGTTTACATTTGAATTTTAATCCATATGAAAGTGAAATCCATGAATTGATATTTAAAGAACAATTTTTTTTATAGAAGTGTAATAATTCAAATTCATTGGTTTTATATAAATCAAACAATACAAATAGGTGGTGAATTTGGTATTTCTCCCAATAAAGTAATATGTTAGATGGATATCTGTTTCCTTATGTCTGGACTTCCATATTACTCATCCAAACATCCAATAAAAAAATTATATTATTAAAAATTTATTAATGAAACCTTTTCATATAAATCATATTATAAATGGGTTTTTATAGAGTTTTATTACCCTATTATTATAAATTCCATATTTAAGTCATGGTTTGTGTAATAACTACTTTGAATTTTGTCTTGCTATTTCCCTTTTCTTTGTGGTACTCCTACATCAATAATGATTTCATCATATATAATTATTTAAACATGATATAAATATATTTTAATTTAATTATATACATTTTTAAAAAAATCAATAAAATTTATAGATATAATATGAAACATGCCATTCATGGAGACGGTAGGCCATACGTGTGCATGAACACCATTTCAATTTTCATATATGAATAAAATAATCTATATTAAATGATTTATTATATTTAGATAATTGTTTTTGTCATATATTTCATATATTTAAATTAAAAACATCCTTAAAACATTCCACTTAATGCATGTATGAATCAAATTACCTTGCAAGATGGTAGTTCGCAAAACACATGGGTGACGTTATCATATTCCCACAATGTAGAAATAATGATAGCTTCTGTGATATAATATTTAAATAAAATTAATAAAATAATATATATAATTCATAAACAAAAAATATATCATTATGTCCTACCGTGATATGTGGTAATTGAAAAATGAATGACATTGGTCTAAAAGGCAGTAGTCCTCCATTAACAAAAATGATGATTTCGTAATCCCATTAAAGGAATTAATGATAGTTGATGTTTATAAATATAACATAAAAATTACAATTATATGAAATATAATGATGTAATTATATAATAATTTACATTATTAATTGAATTTTTTGTAGGAAGAAATAAAATAAAAAAGGTGCATCAATGAACATTGCCTCTTATTCATGTATCGTCCTTAGTAATGCACTAAAATCTTTCATAGGATGAAATAATGACCAAAATAATAATTAAAGGATAAGGAGAGGTAATTTTTTAAATTATTTTGTTCGGTATTATCCTAAAAACTATTTTAGGTTGTGATGAAGAGAGTATATGGTGTGACCATTTATATGTGGGGGATAGGACAAACATGGTATTTCTGCAATGAATCAAGTTCTCCTGCTTTTATAATATATCAAAATGGTCCAAAATGACATATTATTTATCATTATAGGTGTAATGTTATAGTTATTTCAATAAAATAGTTTATATTTATATTATAATTTTTAGCCATTGTCTTTTAATTTCCACCTCCCATAAACGACAATTTTACCATAACAATAATACTTAATTTTTACTAAATTCACTAATTAATTTTGTAATAAATTAAGATAAACATATTTGATAATAGAAATTATTGTAATTGAAAATATGAAATAAATTTTTACATAAGTAATTCAAAGATGTTAGAAACAATTCAATTTAAAATTAATCTCACAAACACGATGATAAATCTGATTTTTAAAGAAAAAATATAAAAATGGTCACAATGTTTTTATATTAAAATTAAAAATTTATTTTATTTTAATGTCCCAAACTAGATTAATGGATTTTAAATTGGAATATTTTAATTTTATATAAAAATTAAATTTTAATTTTAATTTATAAATACATTAAATGAAATGGCAGCTTCTAATTAAAATTCTATATTTTTCAGTATTCATCAAAAAATGAAACTTTTAAAAAATCAACATAATTAAAATTTGAAATTTAAATTTTGAAAATTATTTTTAATATATCATATTATTCTTTTAAAATTTTAAGATCATATTTTTAAAATAACTGTTCTAATAATGGTGACAAAACTACTATTTTGCAAAAATAGAGATTTTAATTATAAACTGGGAATTATTTTAATTTCATGTCTTGAAAACTACAAAGTGTAATATTTAATAGTATATGTATAAATATAATATATATATTTCATTAAAATAATTAAAAAATGTGTTTTTTAAATTATTTAGGTGAATCATGCTTGCTTTCATAAAAATAGTTTCTTATAAAAACATTTCCATAATTTTCGTTATTAAATAAATGTTAACATAAATAATTCATTTTATGTACATGTATAAACCATATTTTAAAAATATATTTAATCATATTAATACCCACATTTCTAATTGCTAAAATATTACTATGATTTAATATAATAATATTTTATAAATATGTCACATTCCATTTCCACTCAGTGTTCCATGTAATAGAGTTAAAGATAATGTAGCATATAATAAAATATAAACATGTAATTTTATTAAATGCAATCCAATTTCCATGTTGTGTATAATGAAAGATAATCATGGTGTCACAAAATGAAAATAAATATAAAAAATAAAAAAAATTATTTGAAAAAATGAATTTCAAAAAATATTTGGCTTTTAGAAATTATACGAGAGAGAGAGCTCCAAGGTTAAAAGGGAAGAGGGATGAAATATAATGAAAGAAGGCTATGACATATGATTCCATAAAAATAAAAAAAGACCAATACATAGTGTGTACTCAATTTTCAAATCATGTAATTCATAAAACCCTTGTACACCAAAGAAACACCTGACATTTATTAAATACTTGATTCATTTTGTTCTATAGTGTGTAATGAACATTCAATGAATGAAATAATCATTACAGGTATTGGTCCATGAATACTTTCCAAAACCCAATACATGAAATTTAAACATGTTATGTGACATGTAAAATTCTCACACCCTATAATGATTCATGAAATAGACCAAATGATCAAGAAAAGGTGTGTAATAAATTTACATGATGTTTATTTATCATATAGACTATAAAAACTCTTGTTTCAACTCCAAAATAACCAATAAAAACTACTGAAATCTACTAACCTGAGGAGATCCCAAAAAACCCTTTAAAAATTTTCTTCCACATTTATATTGATTAAAACAATCAAACATTTCTAAAATATTGGCCATTTTTTAAAGCTACTTCACAGCAACTTTGGCAGTCTCAATATTCACAAATAAAGAGAGAAATGTAACGGTATATTACGTATACAAAAAAAGTGGTTCATATGATGTTACATGTGGCAAATTATTTTATCAACATAATTGGAAATTTAAAATATTAGGTAATTTTTATTTTGATAGACAGGTTATATAATAGAATTATCATAATGAAAAATAAATAATAGATTATATAAGTCTGAATAATATATTGTTTATAATTATATAATGTGAAACCTAGAAAATTTCATTATTTTGATTGAAAATTAAATAAGAGTTTAATTCTATATATATTAAACTGGTTATAATTATTATACAGGACATAGAATTGATTTATAGGGATTGAAATCAAGATAGTTTCAGGATGTTAGTTCAGGTATAAGAATAGAAAAATCCACTGTTATTTAATGTTCATGTTGGGATATAGAAGATATATTATTCGATACAAAATAATAATCATATATTCTAATTCATAAAAATTCATATTACTAGGATGGTTGTGTTCAGATCATATCTATTAGTGATTCTAACTTGGATTTTATATGAGACAATCAGAAAAGTAGTGCTGTATAATGATCCTAACTGAACGGGATAACATAAGTTAGATAATGTTCATTATTTCATAGATGAGTAAAATCTAGTTTTAACAAAAGAGTTCCAATAGTTTGGAAAATATACTACTTCTATTATGGAATATGTTATAGAATTATCAAATCATGTGAAATATGTGATAGTATTGAATGAAAAAGAACCTTAACAAACATCAGTTCAAGATATATATTAGATAAAAGTTTCAATTATTTAATATTTTTAAAATATATATTTATCATTTGTGTGGGGGGGGGGGGGGGTTATAGAAAAATCATTATTGGAGGATATAGAAGATGAAAAAATTAATGAAATTATCTTCATTAACTAAGTTATTTTTTAATTCATTTCGTGGAATAAAGAGGATGTAAATGGATTTGTAATAGAAATTAGCATAGATATCATCCCATTATTATAAAGAATAGGGTTTGTTACACTGTATTCAATATTATGTTGTGGGACACGTGAAGTAAAAGTATATATCACCCCACATGAATGTTTATGGCATGGGAAGTCATTCCATATAATGAGTTTTTTTTTCAAATAACATATATGTGTGGTGGTGGAACAACCAACACATAAAATTAATCAATGATATAAATCAATAAACATATGTATTATATGTCATGGAATTGTGGAAGAGTTTATAGTCTAAATAGATAAGTAATTATAAAATCAATTAACTTTTACTATATACTTTTCATAGTTGGCTAGACATAAAAGGTGTTTATGGATAATTTAGTAGCTTTTATAGTGTGTGGTGCATTCATATTGACTCAATGATTATGTATACATTTTTTGATACTATGAAATGAAAATAATTTATCTAATTTTTTTATTAACTAGTGATAGATATAGAGTATATTCTTAATTAAATAATAATATACAAACAAGTGACTGAAATTACTAATCATGTATTTAGGTGTGAATCCAACATAATTATGATTTTTTCCGTTGAAATCCAATTTTTATTTTGAGTTCTTTATATGAAAATGTATGACATAATTCATGGAATATATTTTGGTTGAGTAATTATAAATCCATAGTCAAATTAAATGATAATTTGATTCCCATTATTTAAAAATATGGAATTATCTACATAATCATGGGATAGTTGGATAAATTTACATGTTTGTAAAGGACACTTTCTTGTGATGTTTTGCACAATATTTTTTTAGTTAGAAAACCTACATGATAGACTACATATTGACAACATATGATATTAGAAAAGTGTTAATTGAAATAGTTTTTAGATTTTTAATGATAGAATGAGACATTTATGGTTATAGATCATCTTTTCTGGAATGGTTCTTACATGATGGTATATTATTATATGAAAAAGAATATAAAATAATATAAATGGAATATGGGTTTAATTTAATTCCAAAACTATATAGCTGAAGTGTCATATCACTTTTCCTAATCATAATATTATGATATTATGCCTATTTAGTTCCATATTTCATAAATAAGTATTAATACCACAACCAACAAAAATAATTATTTGGGAGATACTTTATTAGGATCTTAATACATATTATATTGAGAGATTGATGTTTTTATTATATACCATGGAGAATAAATTCTCAGAAACACATATTTTTTCATTGAAATGTATATTATATAAGAATAAAATGAACCAGTTAAGGATTTGGAGAGAAAACCAGAGATGTGTTGATATTAGTTAATGATACTGGATAATATAAGGAAAATATATTTTATAGTGATTGAAGATACACTATGTTAGAGATTATAATTCATATGTTTTTGGAGGAATGTTGGATTTTCCATTTTGGAGAAACATGGTATGTTCCATTTTTTTTCTTAATTATGTTAATAGAATCATTTTAATTTTTTTTAAAATGGATACATATATTATAACTGAGGTGAATAAATGTTACCCCATTGGCTCTAGAATAGTTTGTTTACCATGGTGTTCATCATTTATGAGATTCTCAATTTCTCTAGGAATTTTGGATTTGTTTACATAAATATTTCATCTCCTACACAATGTCAGATACTATAAAAGGTGGTAATATAACTTTGTTTTAATTGTAGAGTGAAACTCTTGGTGACATGAATATAGATTGATACATATTGTTTTTATGTTGAATTTTTATTAATTTAGAGGTAAATTAACAATAAAAAACCCAATCCTATATACCATGTATCATGACCATTGATTCATAAATATATTATGAAAATGTCATTTTGATGAAAATTGAAATTTACAAAAAGAAGAAGCCATTATATTAAATGGTAAAATAGCTACAAGTGTCTAAAATGATAATTTTTATAATAAGAATTATTCCCAAATTAAAATATTTTATCATTGAAATCATTATTGAAAAAAATATCACTATACAACATAACATTGTTTTCCAACCAAGAGAAAAAAAAGTTCACAAAAATATACATGTAATGATGTAATTCTTGGAAAAAGTGATTCCATGAAATGTATCAACATGTAAGTAATCATCCATGATAAATGAAATCATCCATTTTTTATTAACTACACCAAAATGGTTGAGTGACACCAAAGATAATGACTTATTAATTAATTCATTAGCACCAATTTCAACCCATTAGTGATTCTATTAATTTATTTATCATGTGATGTACTTATTCCCCATGTTCCAAATAGAATTCCAAAAGTATTGAATTTTTTGGATCTGAAGATGGAACTATACCTAGTTGAATGTGGATTTCATCTTAAAGGAACACCAATATTTTGTTAAATTCATTTAGGAAAAAGAATTATGTATAATACTTCTAAGGTTCCCCAAGGAGGTTGATAATTACTTATAATGGAATAGTGTTTTAGAATAAAAGTATCATTCAGATATTGTAAAAAAGATCCCTATTGAAATTAAATTTCAATTATTTGAGTAGAAATAAATCTCTCTACTACTGATTAATGATCAAAACAAATTCTCTCATGGATAATACTTTTGAGGATATTCTAAATTTGGTGAATTATTTTCACCCTAGCCTAATGTTGTCGGTTTTTCTTATGTTGAGAAATCTATAGCTGAAAATATTTTAAAAACAACAACAAAAACATGAAACACTAATATATCACATTAATTTTTTCCACAAACTAATTTGGAATTTCTAAAGGTGGTAGTATAATATTTATGTTAAATTATTATATCATTAATTTATTTTGAGTTTCAAACAAAGGATTGAAATTGGATATTAGATAAGTTCTAGATCTATTTAACCACTCTTAATTTCACTCAGTTATTTTTCTATAGGTCACGAAATAAGGACATCAAGTCAATAGATATGTGATTATGGTTGGGGATTTATTATTCATTTAAATAAGGGTATTAGGATTTTTCATGTTGGTGTGATCTTGGATTTTGGATTTTTAAATATTTTCAGAATAGTGCATTTTTAAATGTAGATATGATAAAATTCTTAATATTTGAAAATATAATATTATTTGATAACTAATTATTAATTATTATTTATTTAAAAGAAAATTATTTCAGAAAATCATATAATCTTAAAAAATTTGATTTTCATTACACACTTTAGTAGAAAATATGTATTTTTAATCTATATATATAAATTGAATATGAGTATTTTCTAATAAAGAACGATATATTTGATAAAAATTTAATTTCTAACATTTTTTAATCAATTGAAATCTATTTTGAACAAAAAAAATTATAAATATTTGATTTTACATGAAATTCCCTTTTAAATGGGTTGGATTTTGTAAAAATGATCTAATATTTTGAATTTAAGAATTATCTACAGTTGAAAGTATGGATTATAAATCGATATAGAGATTATTAATTTTGAAACCCCTACTATTTATTATTGGAATTTGAAGGTATTGAGATCTTGTTCTCTTATAAGAAATAGTTGATATGAATGTCGATTAAAATTGAAATCCCTAACTTTTTCATGTTATGGATAGTTGTGTATAAATAGAATAAATGGTGTAAATATGATTTAAATTCATGCACTGAGTGAAGTTTGTATTGATTCTTATTGGGAACCTAATATCATAATATATGTATCTAGATCACATTTACTAATTCAACTTATTCTAAAAAATTCTCTTGCAAGGGAAATTATAAGGAAATGGGGAGTTTCTATTGTTTTTAGGAAATATGTAGTTTAAAAAAATTACGAAATTATAATTTTCTCTAAAATTTTGTTAAATGGGGTGATTCAAAATCATTACATTAAATAAATATGTTTCTTATTTTTTTGAAATATTTTTCGATTAATTAAATGATGTTTTGTAGAAAAAATAGGGTTAGTAGGTTGTATGAAAACAATGTTCTAATTAGTTTTTTAAATTATGTTAAATTTTGAAATGAATTATTATAAACTATTTTAATAACATGGATTAAAAAATGAATATATTGTGATTTTTTTATTAATTTGACTTCATTAATTATGTTGTTATTTGTGATCAAATTATTATGGTTACTTATAAATGGAATCATATTTGAGTCATTGGTTAAATTATGTAATCTTAATACTTACTCTCTATATGTTGACATCAGTGGATATCATGATATGATTGGATATAATATAGGAATGGAAAAACCTTGTTCTTTAGCAACATTGTGTTATAGATCTATGTCTTATGCATTGTAGAGTATTAAATGGTATAGTTTTTTGATTTCATGTTTTTTATACTGTATCTGGTTAATATTATTTACTTATGGGATTCAAAATTAAATATATCATTATAGTGATTTTTTAAAAATAGATTAAATTTAATTATTTTTTATATTCATATATATCAATTATTCTTTTTCATGTAAGAAATTTCATTCCCCGTTGGAAATTTATTATCCCACTATAAATTTCAATATCGTTAGATGATTTAGGTAACATCATTGGGGTTGTAACGACCCAACACCAGATAGCCTGATCCAGTTTCTACAATATTAAATTAGTATGATATCAAGGAATCAATTCCCTTTGAACGTGGAGTTTCATAGTCACAGTGAACTAGATACATAATGAGACTTTTATTAAAAAAAATAATATACTAATTACCACAACAAAAAATTTATCTTTCAAAATAAATAACGTTGAGTATATCTCTATCCCATCAACTAAATCCCTTCATATCATTAGTATTACACATCTTTGATTCTTGGGGAATGAATAATAATAAGGGCAATCTCAAATGCTTAGATATGAAAAAATTTAGCAGAATGGATAATGAATAAATGTGAATAATAATTATGACATGGTAAATAATTGGACACATATTCCATACAGTCGATAAATTAAGAGGGAAGTTTATAAAAATTATCGAAATGTAATCATTAGAATCACAAGACACTCAAATAAATAGATAAAGAAAATAAATAAATATTTCAAGGTATGAATCTAAAAACATTCCATTTATTCAATGAACTAAAAATGAAATGTATCCATACATATTTGGATTAAAAATATCATGAATGAATAATAACTGAAACTAATTTGAAGTAAATTCATTCTAAATAGACATAATTTTTAATGCACATGAAACCTATATCATAATTAACATCGACAATTTTATTAAAAAATATTGTTGAAGCCTATTTATTTTGTGTAGTTAATTTGTCTCATTGGAATCTATCAATGCATCAGGGGGATATATAATGTATGAGCCCCACTTGTCATTTCTAGTAAAAACCATTCCTTATGAAAATTAATGAAAATAAATAATATGCGTTATCAAATATCAATGTTGAATAAATAATACATAATTATTAATGTTTTCCCAAATAATAATATAACTATCAATGTAAACACCATATGTAAAATTGAATACGATATAATAAATATTAATATCAATAAAAAATGAAATGGGGAAATTCACAATTATATGATCACAACAGGTTAAATATATCAAGGGGAATAAAAAAAGATTCAAGGAAGTAAATGTGAATACTATCATTGGACACAACAATTTTAACCGATCTAGAGGAAGAATAAGGATGGAATCGACAAAAAAATCCTTAGTGGAATACAAATAAAGCGATATAGTTGTTAATGAATTTGAATACTATAAAAATTATATCATAATGATTTATTAATTAAAATATTTTTTTCTTTGGTAAAATATGTTGAAAACCCATTTCATTGAAAATAAATTTTGTGAAAAATTTCATTAGTATGTAACAATTTTGACATGAAATGGAAGCTTCAAAGAAGTAACTGAGATTAAATTTGTATATTTCATATGAGGTAAAAATAATATTCGTTTAAATGGTAAAAAGGTTAGAAAAAATCCTTGATAATAATGTGATAATAATATTCCTTTTAAAAAATCGCTAAAATAAAAAAAGTATAAAAAATACTTTACCAAATAATTTTAAAACCATCTTAATAAAAAATTATTTTTTTGAAAAAAAAATGTTATTTTACTAAAGAGAGAAATAAAGTCAGGTTTTTTATAAAACTTTTATAAAAACAATAGTAATATAGAGTTGAAAATTCTACTAATACGTGAAATTGGTCATGAATAACTAGATGATATGGATATTAAACGTCATATTGTACAATTTATATATAATTTCCTTGAATTTAACTATCTATGATTGATCATTTAGTCTTTTTTAGGGAAAATAATATTTAAACATTCCATAGTGTCTTATACCAAATTGAAACATTTTATATCATAATCATCACGAAAGAATAATATAAAATTTATTGTTTAAATAGATATTGAAAATATGAATTAATTATATAATTTATGTATTTTTTTATAGGTACACTACAAAAAAAGAAGTGTTGAACTTGACCTTTATCTTACTAAATTAAAAAAATGAGATTAAAATACCTTACCTTGCGTTTAATTTCTAGTAAAAATCAATTAACATTATTTATAACAAAAATATGTAAATTTTCTAATTTCTTGAGTGCATTTATCATTTTTATCGTTACATTTATTTCACTTATTACTATGTTTAAAAAAAATACTTAAACAATTATGTTAACCTTGGGTGTTATGTCAAAATTTTGATTATATATGAAAAATTAACATTGGTATATTTACTATGGTAAAAGGTCTACATAAAATATAAACAATAATAAGAATGAAATAATTAAAATATTTATAAAAAAAATTATCCTTTTATAATCAATCATTATATTTTGCTTTGAAAAAGTATGCAATGATATAGTCATGGAGACGGTAGACCATGTGTATGCTGAAATAATTTTCACATCATTTAGTGATCGTTATGGAAAGAATGTATGTAACAATATATATTTATAGGATGATCATTATATCATAACTACCATTTTATTTAATAATATATACTTATATATATAATTATTGTAATGTAAAAGGAATCAAATCCTCTCTAGGAGCCAATAGTCCACAAATCCATGAATGCTATTATAGTTTTTTATGTTTTTGAAAGGGTCATAATGAAAATTATTTTTATATATAGTATATTTACATAAATGGAATTATAGAATTAATATAATATAGGGATTTTTTATGTCGCATATTATTAATTTATACTATCCTTTATATGTTCCAAAGATATTATGAATGAATAATATCACTTTTAGGGGGCGCTAGTCCAGACAACCTCAAATTATTTTTTCATATTAACATAAAATGAAAAGTACGAATGGTATGTGTCAATAAAGGATTAAATATGTAAACTCAAATAGTAAATATATTATATATGTTATATAAATAGAGTGTACATTATAACTGCCATTGTGAGACGTAGTAAAGTCAAACGACAAATCATTATTTTGTGAGTTAGTCGTTTGTCACACAAAGAAATAGAATGTTCATTACCCATTTTATGTAATTGCGTGTCTATGGTGTTCAAAACATTAGAATAAAAAATAATAGTATATTGAGGATATTTGTGTTCTAATATAGGTGTTGAATAAGATGGATTTAGTGGATGGAGACTTAAAATAAAACTAGAGTTATTGAGATATGGTGATACTTTTTAATCTGTTAATGATTGATGGTTTGTGCTGAAAGGATTCATTGAGTTGATTTCTAACCTAGGTGATGCTTATAAGATAAGGGGAGTTATGTTATTTAGTTATTTGGGTATAGATTTTTCAAGAAAAAGTGTTTTGATAGGAGTGAAAAAGTGGGAGGAGAAGAGATATTTTTATAGTCGAGGAGGTGTGACACTCTTGAAATATAATTACAATGGATTTCCAAGACCATTTTAAGGTTTAAATTTTATCCAATAATGGTCCAATTTCTAAAAAAATATACGATCGAAATATTTCCATCAAATAGGTCTTGGACCTATTCATAGCACATTTTGGGCGTACAGGTTTTGGTTTGGTCCCTAAATAAGGTAAATTTAACCTTAGTCGATGTAAATAGTTTTAATTAGTTTCACTAATATTATTGGTCCAATAATTTTCCCATTTTAAATTATATTTTATTCTAATTCAAAATATGGAATCCATTTTCTCAAATTACAATCATAGAAATGGAGGAAATTGATCTAAATTTAATCTTTCAAGAGGGACGACAATCCGTGTTTTTAAAGTAAAAACATTAAAAAGTTTTCTATATTTTTATAATAAATTTCAAAATGAAATTAAATGAAATAACATAAATTTTATTAAATTTTAAATAAATAACCAAATTAAACATATAAACCAAATTAAATCATAACTTATCTTCAAAAATAAATAAGATGAAACAGTAGTTTTGAAATAAAATTTAGTATTTTAACTATTCAATATAAAATGATATGTTTCATAATAATTTTAAAAATTCACCCTAAAAAATTATTATGCTTCTCTTTCAAATCTGAATTTTATTTTTATATATTAAATTAATTAAAATAAAAAAATAAATATAAATTGGGTTCTCCATTAAAAGGGTGTAAAATTGCTTTTATAATTTTTATATGTGTAAAGGAATGTTTTTAATTATCTTAGGTATATAATTCTTATGTAATGAATATAAAAAATAATTATGTGTATATATATTTAACATTATTATCACCCACTAATTGAAATTAATTTAATATATTATCATAAAACAACTTTCTGAGCCTAAAATGATTTCTATAAATATATTCAAATTATATTCAATTTCTTTTTATATTAATTTCTAATTAATTTATTACAAATAAAATCATTCTATATTTTTATACAACATAATTTTAGTAATTTAGTTATTATTATTCATATATATTACATTAATTTATAGTTTTCATCTCCTTATATTTTAATAATATATTATTGTCTGATAAAAATTGGTCTTTCACGTAACACAAGCCATCAAGGAAAGTTTCCCTTTTGTGTAACACTTTCTAACTCGGTGTTTCATTCATTGAAATATATATAATATGTTTTATATAGTAAATATATTATAATGTATCTTCATATTATATTACCTTATTTACTTATTTTAATGTGTCATACACGCTATTGAATACAATGTTCTTACTTTAGATTTTTGGGGTCTCACATTCTCCCTACCTTATTTAAATTTTTCCCACACAATTTAAATTTGATCAGGGTTAATTATTGATTCATAATTAATATTTTTTAAATCCCACATCGTGATGTGGGATTATATTTCATCCTATATAAAAAGGGATAATGGAAAGTAAAAAAGTTTTCATGGACTAACATGTAACTAGGACTCTATGTTGGAAAACAACAATGGAATGTAGATATGTGTTCTTTGAAAAAAAGAGTAAATATAAATTCAGAGTGAAATAGATCATCAATCACAATGATTTGAATGATCAATATAATGTTGAAGACCATAAATACATAAAATTGTGATGATATATAATTCCATTGGTTCAACATAAATTAAGGTATTGGGATACCATTTTATTTAGAACTCATTTTGTTAATATAGTGTAATTATTTTAAATATTATATATACATAGTTGATGTATTTCTATAAATATAATTTCAATATTGGATATAGTTTTATTAATTATCCAACTCCAAAAAATTAATATTTTTTCATGAATCCTAAAATTAAATTTTTAAAGGATTATAAGGCCCATGAAAGAGTGGAATGTTTTCCTATTTGAATTTAACTATATTCTAAAACCAATATACTTAAAAGATTAATCTATAATCCTAAAAGTTATACAAAATTTTCAGCATTAATATTAATTCATAAATATTTTTATCTAAATATAATGAAAAATAACCAGGATATATTTTAGTTTAGTGGTTTAGATGAAACACTTTTCTTCCTTAGATCATGGATTCATAACCCACATAATTAGTAGATTTTTTTGGTTTTCCCCAATATGCTGGTTGTCCTTTTCTAAAATAATGTAAATATAATTTCTAAAATTGATTTTATGGATATCCATTAAATTTAATCATTAAATAACCTATTGAAAAAGGGTTTCAATACAACCCCAATTCATAAATATTTCATCCATTTATACCCACAACATCCCTCATTTATCCATATTATCATTTATTGGATTTCTAAATCATTACACCTTAACATCAATCTAAAAAACCATATTATTAATAAAGGATATTCATTTTCATTATCCATTCAAATAATTAATATTTTTTTGTAAATAAAATGTGGATTATCCAATAGAAATCCCTAGGTAGTGTCAAACTAGGTTCACATTAAGGCTCATTGTCATGGACCAGGTCACCTCTAGAACATCTCAGAATACCATGTCAATGTTATTACTCCTAGGTACATATTTGGAAAAACCAAATCCACATATATTATCCCAAGAAGTATTTATTTCTAGGAAGTCTCACATAATACATAACTTTACAGAATTATAGGATGTAATTTTATACTTATCATCAAATTCAACCATAGGTTTTTGTTTTGTATCATATGATTTACTAACTCTAGTTACCATGGTTTCTACTAAACATCTTCTAATTCCAACTATAGAGAATAACACTAAGTATTTGTAAGTTATTGTTGGCTACTATACCATTATTATGATTATATGTAATTAAATACCAAAAGACGTAGAGTTTTGTAGACTTAGTAACCAATACACATAATGATAAATTTTTTATAAAATAATGAATTATTTATAACATCATTTTTTCTTATTTCTAAATAAATAAATCCAAAAAATAACTCTAATCCATCTAGTAAATCCCTACATATCATTCATAGTAAATTTCATGGATTCATGGGGAATGAAACTGAATAAGTGTGATATCAAATGGTCAGTAAGTTAAAAATAGATTGAATAAATAATGAATAAATTATAATAATAATAATGAAATTGTAAACAACGATACTCTCATTCTATAAAATAACTAAATGGAGATGGAATTTTGTATAAAATATGTCATTTTAATAACTAGAAATACATTCCATTAAAATTAATAGATAATGAAAAATATATATTTCTAGGTAATAAGATAAAAACATTCAATTTAGTTGATGAACATAAAATGAAATGTATCCATATATATTCCGATACAACCTATCATTGATTAATAATAAATTAAACTAATATTAAGGTAATAATTTCATAATGGACTTCATGTATAAGACACATGAAAACATATTTAGTAATTACCTTTCATAATGTATTTTAGACCAACCTATAAAATCCCATTTAATTTGTGAATTTAATTTGACACATGAGAACATATCGATGCATTAAGGGGATATATAACATCCATGATCCATCCATCATTACTAGTTTAATGCTTTCTTTATATAAATTAATCAAAATAAAAAATATTTCCTATCATATTTTCATATAGAATAAATAATACGAAATTATCAATATTTACCTAGATAATAAAATAACTATTAAATTAGATACTATATGTAAAATGATATATGGCATATGAAATATTGATTTATGTGATAAATGAAATAGATAATTAGGGGGAAATTCAATGCTCAAAGATCTTATGAGAGGATATATTTCACGTGGAATATAAAATGTTTCAAGGAAGTGAATGAGACTAATATTATTGACCAAATAAACAATAAAACTTCTAGAGGAAGAAAAATAATTGTATCAATACAATAATTCTCAAGTGGAGTAAAAAAATTGCTCTTGTTTTTTATTAAAACAAAAATATAAATTTATCTTCTTTAATAGTTTATATTGATATTATCATTTTTTTAAACTTTAAAAAAAATTGAAAATAAATTTTGAAATAAATTTATGTAAAATATATCATTTTTGACATGAAATGTATGCTTCAAATAAGTGAAGGAGAGTATATATGTACGTATCAAATAAGGTAAAGATAAACTTTTTTTCATGTTAAAAAGGATAGAAAATGCCTTTTAGAAATGTGACAAAAGATTCCATTGAAACATTGTTAAAATACAATATTGATAAAAATTTCTCTACAAAATAACTTTTAAAAAATATTTGAAAAAATTTAAATAAAACATGTCCTGCTGAAGAAATCATGTTCTACAACAAAATTGTTAAATAATGACAGGTCTTCTGAAAAACATTTTCTAAAATATTTTTAGTAATAAGGAGTGTAAATATTCTATTAATACATGAAATTAGTCATTAATAACAAATGAATATGAATAATAATGGTTTTATAGAAAAATGATTACGTAATTTCCTCGAACCAAAATACCATTGAAAGATTATTAATTTTATTTATGTGGAAAATAATCACGAGTAATTCAAAAAGAGTCCCATACCACATTCAAATATTTTAAATCATAAAAATAAAGAAGTAATAATAATAAATGAATGTTTTAAATAAATATATGATAATGTAATTCGTTATATAATACATATAAATGGTCAGTAGATACACCACTTGAGAGAAGTGGTGTAAATTACATTTATCTCATAGAAGAAAAAATTGAGATGAAAATCTATAACCTTGAGCTTCCATTTTGTTGAAATCCCCTTGTATTCTAATATAATAATCTTTGGATAATTTTATATGTTATTGAGAAAAAAAATTTATTTTAAGATTAATTTTAGTTCACTTATTAATTTTTTTATACAACTACATAAAAAACAAATTTTACATCATGTAAGTTGAAAAAATTAGTTTTATGTGTCAAAATTAATTTTTCTGGGTCAACTATGGTCAAATGGGTCATTAAATAACATCCCCATATAGTAATAATTAAATAATAATCATATATTATCATAAATTATAAATTCATAATTAATCATTAAATATTTTTATGATATATAAACACATGTTACAATCATGGAATGATATACTGTAAGTACATATGAGTAACCTTCCCATCAATGATCTTTTAGGAAAGAATTTAAGTAACACTATATCATTAAAAAATGATTATTATATAATAACTATAATTATAATTTATCATATATTCTTATATATATAATACTTTTGATGTAAAAATAATCACATCGTATTGAGGAGGCGGTAGGCCACACATCCATGAATGACGTTATCACTTTTCAAATATGTGATAAGGTAATAATGAAGATGATATATGCAGTATAATATAATTTAGAAAGGTAATTATATAGTGAATATCATATAAAGTTTTTTATGTCAAATAGTTATAATTCAACACATCTCTTATGCATTTCATGTATAGTGTGAATGAATCCCATCTGTTTGAGGGGCAGTAGTGCACACATCCCAAAATTATGTTATATTATTTTTGTAAAATTAAAATTATTACTGTTTTGTGTACAAAAACGACAAAATTAGTGTAAATATATAATAAATATCACATATATATATAATATAAAAATATTTTACATCACAATTTCCACCATGAGAAGTGGTAATAGAAAAATTAATAATAATCATTTTATGAGGCAGTAGTTCGCCGTACAGAGAAACAATATGTTCATTACCAATTAGATTTAATTCTGTGTATGGGTAGGATGAAAAATTAGAATAAAATCATACTACTATATTGTGGATAATTTTTTTTTAGGTGGATATAATGATAAGGGTGGAGCTATTGGGGAAGCTAAATTAAACTAGAGAGCCTAAGAGAAGACATTACCTCCTAATCGAATATCTTTTTTTGCATCAAAAGGCTCCATTGGATTTCATTCTACCAAAAATTATTCTTATAGGATTATGGTATGTATTATTAGTAGTTATTTGGGAAGATATTGTTCAATCCAATATCTATTTAGTAATGTGAAGAAGTTGGACTAGAGGGGCTCCATTTAGAGCAGAAGAGTGGAACTCTTTTACTATTTTACAAATGAATTACATTCACATGTATAATGTTAAATTCGGATACAATAATATTAAAATTTAGATAAAATATAATATAGGGTACAATTATTCCTATCTTGTAGGACTTGGAAAAGTTTATAGGTCATTTTGGACTTATGGTTAATGTTGTTTCCTATAATAAGCTTAATTTAACATTAATCATTGTAAATAATATTAATCACATTCACTAATATTTTTTGTTAAAAAATTGGAGTTATTTTAAATTATATATTATTATAATTACAAATATATAATCCATTCTTCCATGTTCCACTAATATAAGTGGAAGAAATTGATTTTAATTTAATCTCATAGGTGGGACTACAATCCTGGTTTTAATAGAAAAGCTTCTTGAATAATTGCTATGTTTATATGATAAATTGACAGTTGAAATAGATTCCAATGAAATAAATTATATTAATCGATAAAAAATAATTCTAATTAATCTTTTAAAAAAATAATTAATATAATTTATCATATAAATACATTAGATGAAAAATCATTTTTTAAGTAAAATTCAATAGTTTTAACTACTCATTAAAAACGACATGTTTTAGAAAAATATCTAAAGATTAGACTATCATAATTATTATTATTATTATTATATTATGTTTATTTTTACATGTTAAATAAAATATTTTTTCTAAATTCACATTTAAAATTGGTTCTCCATTAAATGGTGGAAAATTTGACTTCATAAAATTATAGTATTTTTATATATAGAATTGAGTTTGTTCTTGACTTCTGTCTATAAAACCTAATTAATGAATAAAATATTATTAAATTGAATAATATATATATATATATATATTAAATTCATACAACTCATTAAATGTAATTAATTTCATATATTATCATAAAATAACATTTTGAGCATAAAAATAGATTTCAAAAAAATTCAGGTTATATTCAATTACTTCTTATATTCAGTTCTAATTAATTTATAACAAAATTATTCACTATATATTTTTATAAAAAATAATATTTATATGTTATTTATTAATATTTATAACTACTAATTAAATTGATATTTTAAAGCTCGTTATATTTTAATAATATATTTTTTTGGTAAAAATCGATCTTGTATATAATTAAAGACATCTATGAGTGTCACTCTTGTGTGTAACACATTCAAACTCAGTGATCCATGTATTGAAATATATAAAATATATTTTAAATAGTTAAAAGATTATAATGTATATGGATATTATATTCCTTTATGTTCTTATAGTCTCATGGCATAATCTATATTGAGTACAATGTTCTTACATTATATTTTCAAGGCATCACATTATCCCAACATTATTTAAAAAGCATCCTCAAAATTTTAACTCAATCAAGGTGAAATATTGAATGATACTTCATGTGTACGAAGGAACACATCATGCGAAGGTATCATAATTCATCCCTTATAAATGATATAATGGAAGGTGCATAGGTCACATGTACTACCATGTAACAATGTCAATATAAATTATGGTATTAGGACAACATTCTATTTTCAATTCATTTTCATAATGTTCTGTAATTAATTTACTACATATTTTTACATACATGATATATTTCTATAAACATAATTTCAACATTTTTTTGTGCATTGATCGATTTTACAATTCATTCAGATATTAATATTTATGCATAAAGAATAAAAATATATTTCTAAAGGGTATCAAGGCCCATAAATGAGTGTAATTTCTAACTATATTTCATTAACTATATTCAAAAACCAATATGGTTAATTGGTTAATAACTATGCCTAAAAAGTTATAATACTAGATCATCAATAATATTTATTCATCAAATTTGTTAACTAAAAAATTGAAAATTAACTATGAAATTTCATATTTCATTTGTTATTGTGAAACCCTTATCATTCATCGGTCAGGGGTTCAAGACCCACAACCATTCTAGATTTGATTGGTTTTCACCCAATGTGTATGTTTTTAATTTTATAAAACCAAATAAATATTATTTCTAGGACAAAACTAATGGAAATCCTTGAAAATTAATCATTAAGAAACCTTTTACATAAATATTTAAATACCACCCTAAATCATAAATATATCATCCATTAATTCCCCCAAAGGTCTTTTGTCTGTCAATAACAACATTTATAGTATTTTTAATTAATTACAACGTTTCTACAGTATAAAACAAATTATGTTTAACCAAAGATATTCATTTACATTATCCATTCAAAATTTTAATATTAGATTGATAAAAAAACGTGGATTATCCTAAGAAAACCACATTGGAGTGTCAAACCAGGTTCACATTAAGGATCATTTTCATGTATTAGCTTACCCTGAGTCATGCTCGGAACACATTAGTTGGGTTATTACTCATAGGAAAATTTGTGCAAGAACTAGGTTCACTTATCGTATCCATAAAAGGTTATATTTCTAGTAGGAACAACATAATCCTTACCTTAAAAAAATGATGTGATTTTCTTTTATACTTGTCCTCGATTTATATATAATGTTTATGTTCTATATCCTATGATTTTTTATATCATTTTCCCATGGTTGTTACTAAACTTCCCCTAATACCGAAAGCTGTGTAAAAATCCCTGATATCTTGGTGATTATTTCTTTTTTATATTACATTATCATTATCCCAAGCAATGAAAAAGTAAATAACTATTCACACATGAAATATATACAATAATCTAATAAGGATTTTCAAAAACAATATTGAATGTTAAGAAGTAGAAACACATTCCATTCACATAACTTATTAAGGAAAAATAAATAATATGATATAAAAAAATAAAAACTATTCCATTTAATCAATGATATGAAAATGAAATGAATCCATAAATATGTCAAGGGAAAAATCATTGATGAATAATTCTTAAGAGTAATATGAAGAAAATTCTTTCTTAATGGAAATTATGCCTAATGAAAATTGAAATCTATACCACCAGGACAATTGACTTGATTGTTTAATGCCAATGATAGAAATATTTTTAATTTGTGAAACTAATTTCTCTAATTATAATCGATCAACGCATCAAGGGAATATATAATGTCTGGGCCCCACCTGTCACTACTTGTACACATCATTCCTTATACCAATTAATCAAAATAAATAATTTTCCTTATAAAATATCTATTTTTAATAAATAATATGGATTATCACTATTTCCCCCAAATAATCAAATAAATATCATAGTATTAACTCAATGTTAAATGGTATACAATAGAGGGAATTTTAATATACATGATAATGAAATATATAATTAGGAGGAAATTAATTGTTCAATAGTCATATGAGATTGAATATTTTATGGGAAAAGAAAAAATGATTAAACAAAGGGAATGTGAATAAAATCATTTTCCAAATCAATAATAAAAAATCTATATGAATAATTATGATGGTATCAATAAAACAAATCAAAAATTATCTTTTATCTTTTAATGTAAAAATGATTTTCCAATACCAAGGATATCCAGTTGATAAAAAATATGTTCCCAAAATAATCATATTATTAATCTGTCAACTCGTTTAACTGAAAAAAGTCATAATAACCATGGAAATCATGTATGTTGGTGGTAGGTGATAAATATTTTTCGCCTTTTGTTCTAGGTTCGATTCCCGCAGCCTTCTTCGACATGACAGGTTATCATCCCTCTTATGTATTGCCCTTTTTTAAAACAATATATTTCTTATAAAATTTCCATAATGTGATAATATCCTAAAAATTGTACATATCATATTCTATAGTCAAATATTATCTCATGCCTTTCATTTTACATCCCAAAATGTAATATTTTATTATTAACTCAAAATCGAAGATCATATAAACCAGATAGATTACTAATAACATAATAATTATTTCTATATAGAAAATGAAATTTCATCCTTAATTAACTTTTTCACATAAAAAACATCATGGTTACTCAAACTAGATAAAATTCTTCCATTGTGATCACATCAAAATAGAGCATTAATACTTTTATTCATTTAATCATCCTACAGTGTAACATAACATTTGGATCTATTATATGAATAATTATTAATCATTGAGAATTATTCATGATCCTTAAATCCAGATATCATTTTATATTTCTTAATACTTCTTTTCAATAGATAAAAAACATGATTCATGTCATAAGATTTGATAATGTCAAAACATGAGACAATAAATAATCCAGACCATTCATAGATCATTTTTAGTTTCCTCATCACCAATTGTAATGGAACTACATATTCTAAAAAATAAATTTATATTGAAATCCTAATCTGATTCATTAACTGTAACGCCCCGACCCCAGTTACCCAGAGTTGGTGCATTATTTCATAACATTGGCATGATCACAAAAGATCACATCTCGATAGACCGATTAGTTTAGTAGCCTTGGAAACACTAGATACATTCATAAAGTTTACATTACATCATAATGTGAAAATCTACAAAAACATCTTGTCTTCACACTCATATCCCCTTATAATATCCCTGAAGGTCATTCATAAAATACTTCTTCACATCCTGGGAATAATAAAACATCGAAAGGGGTGTGCTCAGATGCTCAGTAAGGATAACAATATTGCGGAAACATTCATAAATAAGCATAAACATTTAAGGTAAGGTATAACTAAAACTAAGGTCTTTTAAACATGAACTTCAACATACTATAGGAAAGATAAAATAAAATAATGCCATTTACTTACTCACATGGATATTCTACTAGTCGAATAATCACTTGAAATATCAATAATCACTTTCATAATGATGGAATGCATAATGCCAGACTATCATAACAACATATTCAAGGCCTTGTTCCAAGACTACACATAAGATTTTGTCAAGTCCTTGTCCCAAGACACTAGTTTGTCTCATGAGACCTACCGATGCATCGAGGAGCTATAGAGGGCTCTACCAGAAACATACTAAGTCCAATTTATTCCTCATATGAAAATGTTTAAACAAAACATAAACATTCATATTAAAACTAGCATACGAAATGTCAATACATTATCTATAAATCATGAATGGTATCAAAATAACACATCTACAGTCAAACATACCACAAAACCTTCAATACAATATGGAAGTTTTGTATCATAATTAATCAACATGAAATAAGCTTAAAATCAATCAAAGGATGTTGACATAGATGAAATCAAAACTATTTGAGAGAAATATCTCTTTTTTTGAAATCATTTAAAAGTCAAATTATTATAAAATAAAACCTTTACATTGAAAATATTCATATAATCTTTTAAGGAAAGCTTCGACGATTTTATAACGACGGAAAAAAGTCGTACATGTAGTATAAGTTAAAAAAACATTCTTAACTTAATTTTGTCGAAAAGGTTAAAAAGGACCTTATTTGGAAAATGATGGAAAGATTCCATTCAAAACATTTTATAAAAAGTAAAAAATGGTATAAATGTCTTTAAACCATAGTCTACAAATTATTAAAAAAAAATTGTAATACATTTTTAAGAAACATATTTGTGGATGATAAAGAGGTCCTAGTAGATAATTACGTATAAACAACCTCAGATAATGAAGAGATTGTGAAATAAACTCTTACCTTGTACTTTTCCTTGGTTGAGGGTACGTTAACCTCCTATATAATGGTTAAATAATTGTTATTAAATTATAAAAGAATCATATACATTAATATGATATCATATATGATCTTTTAACATTGCTTTGTAAATAATATCTTAGTAATATTGTGGTTTCGGGTGTTAACTTACTCGTTTTCTTGTACATGTTTTGTTACATAAGCCGTGTTTGTTATGGATAGGTTGTATCTAATTCATATACAGAATGATATAAAGTCCTTAAAAAATATTTTTAATCATCAAATTATAATTATACGTGAATGGATACGATGGGAAATGAATCTCATTGTGTTCGTGGAGACGGTAGTCCGTACGTACGCACGAGTGACAATATCATTCTTTTGATATTAAAATAATATATAATTTGATGGTATTTCATATATTTATACAGAATAATTATCATGTTATAATTATTATTTACATCAATTATACATCATTATCATACCCATCCGAATAATAATGTTTTGAATAACAATTACACCACGAGGTGGAGACGGTAAGTCATACGTACGCACGTACGGTGACATGTCATTCAAAGGATAGATAAAATACTGAATATGGTAGTACCATATTTATAATAACATCTCAGTATATTTAAGATACTAGAGTTATTATTTTAGAATAGAAATAACAAATAACGAAGAAGTTGATGAAGAAAGAAACTTGAACGAGGGTGGTGAAACCATTACCTCTTCTTCAGGTAGTTCCTTTTAATTTGATAAAAAAATCTCTTTAGGATGGATTTCTGATCATTCTAAGGCATGTAGGTGAAGAGAGGTAATTTTAGAGGATATTTTGGCAGGGGTTGATTGAACCAAAAGGCTTTGACGGTATGAATTTTAGAGACGGGTGAGTGCCCTTTTATAAGAGGGGTGAGGGGCACCTTAGAAAAAGCTAGAAATATTATTTTACAATAAATAAATATTTGGTTTCTAATGGCTAAAAAGTGGATTATTAAATAGTTAATGTAGGTATTGTTCAAAAACCACTCAACCAATAGGTTTTAGGCAGGTTTGAGACACTTTATTAACATTATCTATTAGTTTGAACTCTTAGTTAATTAGTTTGACATTTGCCAAGTATCGTGGTATTTTTATATTATATATACCTAATAAACATACTATATGCATTCAATAGTCCCCCAAGTGGTCCATTAATGATAAACATATCATTATATAAGAACTTTGGATGTACCTTATATTTTTAGGAAGATAATATCAATTAATAATATAAAATTTGTTTTAAAAACTCATTTAATTCAATTTTGACAATATTTAATAATTGATTTTTTTTATAGTCTAAAAAACTTTATTAATTCGAAAGAAATTTATTTAATATATCATAAGATGACATATTAACCAATAAAATTCTTGTATTTCATAAAAACTTTCAAATTATATTTATTTTAACATTTATAATAAAAATATTTGATTCTTTCATTAATAACGAAAATACTACATCATTATTGCATCATAAATATATTTAATTAATCAATGTATAAAAATTATATATAAAATACCATTCATTATATAATCTTATAAAAATTATATGTCATATTTATAGTATAAAATATATCATATATAACCCTACGTAAAATTGTTTTTCTAAAAGATATATGCTTATGTCAGTTTTGTATTTACTTTAACATAATTAATATAAAGAGTCATTATAACTTACAAGTGAATCCATGGGGTCCCAAAATCAACCCAAGGATGCTCATGGATGGAAATATATGAACCAATATGGGTATGACACGTTATATGGTAATTTATTATTATTATAATATTATATTTTTACCCTTATTTACCGGATTTACCCTTTAACCATGGTAAATAAAATATTTACCGAATTAATTATTCAAAATGTCTAAAAGTAAAATTTACCTATTTACAAAATTTGGACCTCCATATTGTAAAAAGTTAATGCATTTTTTATAATTCAAAACACATAAGTGGCTGAAATTAATTTAAAAATAATTCTCGTTGTCAATACAAAAATCGGGTATTTAACAAATAATAAATATCAGACGATTGACACTTGTTTATGTCCGGTTTAAATGTGAAATTACGTCCAATGACCAAAATTGTATTAAATGGTAAAAATATATTTTAAATATACTTTAAAACCACTAGAATTTATAATTTATCACTATTAATATTTTTTATAAATTAGTTGTTTTTAATTAAAATTTATAAATTTTCACTATTCATAAAAATATGAAAGTTATCAGAAATGTATCAAAAATTTACCCTAAGATAATTTTTATATTATGAATCCAAAAATGAAGTCAATTTGAATGAAAAAATGTATAAAATTTCAAAAAGTGGGTATTAATATTCATAGCAGCTAGTTTGATTGGTTGTGGTGTGTGTTAGAACTCGAAGTTGCGTACAACACACGCTACTGTATTATTTAAAGAGAAGAGTAGCTTATAAGATTGGGGTGTTACATTATCCCCTCCATCAAATAATTTCTTCCTCAAAATTTCTATAATACTACAACATGAAAAGAATCTTGGGTGCTTCTTCATTATATGTTTCTCGGGTTCCCACGTTGCCTATTTTATCTTATGGTTTCTCCATTGAACTTTTACCAGAGGAGTCGTTTGGTTTCTCCGAATTTGTTCTCTCGTATCAAGAATCTTGAAAGGATTTTCACAATAGGTCATATCAGGTTCCTGTTATAATTCCTCATATGTGACTACATGCATTGGGTAATGTATGTATTTTCTCAACAGTGATATGTGGAATACATCATGAACTTTGGAGAGACTTGGAGGCATTGCCTAACGGTAAGCTACAACCCCAATTTTTTCTAGAATCTCTAATGGTCCGATGTACCTAGGACTGAATTTACCTTTTTTACAGAAACATATAACTCCCTTCCATAGTGATACCTTCTAGAAAACATGATCTCCAATATTAAATTCAAAATCCTTTCTTCAGTTTTCAGCATAGCTCTTCTACCAACATTCAGTTGCTTTGATGTGGTTTCGGATTACCTTCACCTTTTACATCGTTTCCTCCAGCAGTTATGGGCCTATGAGTTTTCTTTCACCATCATCATCCCAACAGGTTGGTGTGCGACATCTCTTTCCGTATAAAGCTTCATATGGTGCCATCCGAATACTTAAATAGAGGCTATTGTTATTAGAAAATTCTACCAGAGGTAAATATTGATCCCATATACCCTGATAGTCAAGTGAGGATGATCTCAACATGTCTTCTATGATTTGTATAGTCTGTTCGGATTGTCCATCTATTTGAGGGTGGTAGGCAGTACTTAAATGAAGTTTAGTATCCAAGGCCATCTGATGACTTTTCCAGAATCTTGATGTAAAACGTGGATCATGATCTGAAACAATCGATAGGGGTACTCCATGAAGCTGCACAACATCATTATTATATAGTCTTTTTAGACATTCAAGTAGAATATATTCTCATATGGTAAGAAAATGTGCGAACTTGGTAAGACGATCAACAATGACCGATATTGCGTCATTCCTTCAAGGAGTCTTTGGTAGTCCCATGACAAACTCCATCGTGATATTATCCCATTTACACTTAGTTATGGAAAGAGGTTTCATGACTCTTCCAGGTTGTTGCCTTCCAACTTTCACATTTTGAAAACCAAACATCTTAACACAAAATAAGAAATCTCCCTCCTCATGTTGTTCTACCAAAAATGTTCCTTTAAATCTATAAACATTTTGGTGCTCCCATCATGTAAAGAGAAATTGGAACTACGAGCATCATCCAACAATTTTCTTTTTAGATCTGGTATATCTATAACAAAAAGTCTCTTCCATAATTTCAAAATTCTATAATCATTTACAATGTCACTCAATCTCCCATCATTCACAGCTTTAACCTTCTTTTTAAACTCTTCATCATCGGTCTGATAACTTTTTATCCTTTCTATTAAATATGGTTAGGAAAAAATTGAAAAATTATTGATGTTTCACCTTCCATTGTGATTCCCATATCAATCCTTACTAAATCCAAGAAAATAGGATCCCTTTAAACTCTCATATTGTTCAATACACCGTGATATTTTCTACACAAAGTATCTACTGCCTTATTTTCCTTCCTCGGGTGGTAGTGTATTGTGCAATCATAATCCCTGAGTAGTTCAAGCCATTGCATTTGCCTCATGTTGAGTTCTTTCTGTGAGAAAATGTACATCAAAATCTTGTGATCTGTATATATCTCACATTTTCCTGCATAGAGGTAGTGTCTAAAAATCTTCAAGGCAACGATTACAAAATCTTACACAATATCTTGACTAGGGTAGATTTTCTCATGAATTTTCAGCTGTTGTGATGCATAGGAAATAACTCTATCATTCTGCATAAGCACACAACCATGTCCTTTCTTCAATGCATCACTATAAATAATGAACCCATCATTACTTGATAGTAGAGTCAATATAAGAGCATTGATTAATCTCCTCTTCAGTTCTTCAAAAAATTCTTCACAATCCTTTGTCCAAACAAATTTAACCCCTTTACATGAGAGCTTCGTTAATGGGTTAGCCAATCGGGAAAAATTCTGGAAGAGACATCGATAATAACCAGCTAAACAAATAAAACTACATACCTCGGTTCTACTCATTAGTGTTGGCGACCCCATGATAGATTCTACAATGGGAAACCATGTGATAATATTGAATCAACTAACTGATTTAATGAAAAATAAATTGAATTTATCTGAGTGGCCAGATTCACCGCGTAGAGAAAAAAAATTTGTTGAGTATTTTGTGTGTCAATGAGAACCTTCATTTATTAGATATACCATCCTTTTGATTTATAAAAAATAAATAAGCTCTATATATTTTATTATATTTGTACTCTATTGTTCATAATAATAAAATGACACCCATGTCAAAAACTACTTCGAAGGATAATATAATCAGTAGTGGAAACTGATTAAAACCATGAATCCATAGAGAGAGGATAATGACATGGTGTGAAAATATTTAAAGGGTTCCTTTTTGAATAAATATTCCCCATTTATATGAGAATAAAAATTGAGAAGGAATTCTTATAGCCAACAGATATTGTCAATAAATCTATGGGAAACTATAAGATGAAGATTACATGGAATCCGTGTTACAACACTAACTTTGTTATGGATCATAATTTAAAGGTTCATATATTATCTAGTGAACTAATATCCCATATATGTACGAATATATCCATTAGAAACAATTATAGCTATGAGTAAATAATTTGGATTGTTTTGAATGATGAAATAATGTCTGGAGATATGTATTGGTCATATAAATAAAATAGAAATATGGGATCTTGAAATTGAAACATGGGGTGGAATAGTTATCATGGAAGTGGAAAAAATAATTTTAAACATACGAAATTCCACATCAATGAGAATAATCATTTTGGGAATGACTTGATCGGGAGCAGGAAATGTTACATTTGGGGAAGAGATTAACATAAATCTCACAACTGTCACTATGAGTTGATGTGTCATCTTCTCAACACTAATGAAAATGAATTGATGGTAAATTCCTAGACTCAAGACCAATGATATAATTGTTTAGAACATGGGATATTTTAAAATAACTATGCCACATAGAATATAATATAGGGGAATCACCATCAACCGTAACATATGAAAAGTTACAATAGTCTAGAATTTTCTATCATAACGGCAGAGGTAGAGACTCTAAATGATGAGGTGGTAGGTACTCTCATTCATTACACATAATTATCTTGTAAATTTTCTGATAATAGATCAATTTAATTCTTTTCCATCCAATTATCCAATGAATATTGAATGAATAGATTAATTTATATAAGTAGAGTTATCAATAAATAATTCCTAAGGAATTATCCATTAATCAAAATTTTATAAAAAGATTACTATTGAATTTGGCTTGAAAAATCTCATATTGAATCTAGTAGTTATTCCATGTTTAGAATTTGACATTATACTATGGAGGGAATTCCACTCAAAGTATAATGTACAGATCAATTGTATAATTGAGTAAGTGAAAATAGTCAGGAATGGAAAACCTAATGTTATTTTCAATAAAGAGATATGTTGACTGGAAATTTATCTAGAAGCACCATTCGTGGATTTTCTTTGTTCAGGATTGATGAATGTTAATAAAAAATGATTTTATAAGAATAAATAATGTCCTAAAAATTTTGGAATACAATTTTGTACTTATATGGGAGTTACTAAGACGTCCCCTATGACTAGAGATAGATTTATCCATTGAACTCATCCATAAATCCAAGATAATATCAAAGACCTTGTATTGATTGGAAAATATAGAGTTAGAGGAATTAATGAAACAACTTCTAGATCATTTAGATAAATTTTGTTCTGACCGTGTCTGTTTCCCTAATGAGAACATGTTTACATTGTGATAAAGAATGATATATTTATTTTTTCAATGAATTGATTATATAGAATGTTATGTTATCCAAGTAATGAACGTGTAACCTATCCAAATGATTGATGATTTATTTGACCAAAATTTTGGTGATCAATTAATCTCCCTGAATAATATTCAATCTATATATAATCAATTGAGTGTAAAGAAAGATGATTTTTCAAGACCACCTTGCAATAAAGATATAGCCCTTATGATTTTTCTGTTATTACATTAATCATGATAAATAAAAATTCTATATCTATCTATTTAATGAATATAGTAATTAATTTATACCTTGATAAATTTTCCTTAGTTTTTATTTATTATATTCTGATATATTCCAAAATCCAAGAGAAGCATGATGATAATATAAGTGTTATATTGAAAGCTATGAGGAATGAGAAGATATATAGAATTTTACAAAAATGTGTTTTTTGTTACAATATATTTCTTTCATCGGTCTCATTTTCATATATTAATGAATATTATTTGAACCTTCCATAACAATGATTGAGGGTTATAATGATGGTGATGGTGTTCTTCGATTCACCTTGTTTCATATTCTCTAGTATCTTTCACTATTATTCTCCCCAAAGGACAGGTGTGGCATGTTTTTGTGGGAAACTCATAACTCTCAACCCACTGTGGTCTATCTCTTTTCATCAGAACCCCACTATGGGTCTGTTTTCTTGAACTGTAGACAACTATGATCTGCGGTAATGGTGCAATTTGGTTCCCTTCATCTCCACTTTCCTTGTGTTCCAACCAATTATGTTCGACTCTACTTTGGTTGAGAAATATTTAGGACTTTAGACTTCATGGATTGGTGATGATGAAGGGATAAATGATTCCACAGTTTGGGTTTTTTTCTGATGCCCATGTCCTTATATCAATGTTTAATCTATCACCCTTTTCTAGGTTTCACTATCATTTATGATATCGTTACTTTTTTCATATTTTTTGTTATCTTTGGGTTTGGTATTGTTATATTTGTATCGGTGATGTTTGTTAGGATCCATCCTTGATTGGAAGAATTACTTTATGGTTCTTCTTTGTTCATGTTTCGGGATTTTTGGTTTATTTTTTTTAGAAGTTATATTATCACATGTAGTTGAGATTGTGGTTTATAGCATAATCATATGCTGAGGACTCTATATTTTTAAACTGTATTTGATGTCCGGGTCCTTGTCACTTTTCCTAGTTAGTATGGTGCACATGTATTCAAGGATGTTCAGGGATGTGTGGTTCAAGTGGATTATGTGCTCAGAGAGGGTGACTAGCTAATCAATGATGTTTTGGAGTCTTTGGAGTTCTTCAATTGGGTTTTATGGAGGTTATTTTGAGATATATGGATGATATATAATGATGGGGTAGGTTATTTGTGGATTTTCTGGTTCTATGTTCTCCATCCATCATCTATGATGTTGATGGTTGAAGATGACAATAAAGGTGGTCTGATGGTCTGGAAAGAAATTGATAATGAGGAAAATGGTGTGTACAGTAATGACGACTGTGGATTTGTTTATTGAAGGTTATCCCTAATCATGGTCTTTCTAGTTTTGTTATTTTTTAGTTTTTAATTTTTAAATTGGATCACCCTATAATTCCCCCATGATAATGTGAGAATGTTGTTCATGTTTCCAGTCAACCACAAATTTCTTATTTTGAAAATAAACATAAGATAATTTCATTGTTTTATAAAACATCATTAAAACATTATATGATTTTTTAATACACTAAACATGTTAAATATAAATGTGGCCAAGTTAATCTTAAAAATGGAGTGTGATTAATGTTTCCAATAGAAGAAGAAGAAGAAGAGATGGTTACTACACTTATGTTAACAATACCATATATTAGAGAATGATTTATATCTTTTAAAGATGCATCTCTGAATTGTCATGGATTCATCCTCATGAAATCTTTTAAGTTAATTACCTAAGAAACATGATTTTCTAATCCTCTTGATTTTATTTACTGCAAATGACCATGAGAAAGATGAGATAATTCTTTCTCATAAAATATGGAGGCACTATTTTTATATAGATAAATGTTATATATACACAAGCTAATAATGAATGAAGTATATATTCACTCAAAATTAATTGAACATGAGACAAATAAAATGGTTAATATTTCTTAAATACTAGTACCATTAACATAATTATCACTCCGAAAGAGTGGACAATGTCAAAATTTATATGGATTTTATGATACAATATCATCATATTATAATATTTTTTATCATTATAAATACAATGATAAATTATTTTTATCCATATTTCATAAAACCCATAATATGTTTTTCTACTCTTGATGTGTAATGAAAATTCTTGTTCCCTTAATTTTCATATCTTAATTTAGTCAATAGTTAAATATAATGTTTTTATAATGAAAATAAAAATTATTTCTCTTTTATTTCAAAAATTACTTATTCAGGCAATCTCATGTTTTAAAAAATTCAAATTATTTTTAAATCCAAAAAATGATTTATGAAATTCATTTTCCCCATTTTCATCTTTTTTAAAAATTATAGTAATAATAATTTTCATGTTTTTTCTCAAAAATTATATTTTTAATTTTACAAAAAAATAGAAATGAATATTTATTTTAACATCTATGGTATGAATGGTATTTTACGCCATCATTCCAAAAAAACTGTTATAATGAGACCATTATAATTATAAATTTTTATTTTAAACGAATGAAATTTATAAATCTTATTTATTAAAATGTTATTTTTAAAATGGAATGGATATTTTTTATAAGATTATTTTTGATTTATTTTTATGGTATCCTTTGTATGATTTGAAAATATTTTTTAATGAAAATAATTTTTTATCTTTTCTTGTTTTCAATGGTGTTCTAAAAAAATATTAATGCTAAAATTTTCAGGAAATAATTCAAGTGATCCTTAAAAATCATTTTCCATATATTATGAGATCCCATGAGGTTACTTATGCTTTAGTAAAAATAATATGGAATTATTGCATCCTTAATCATCATCTAGATGGTTAAGGTTTATGTTTATGAACCCCATTTATTTTTCTATTGTTATGCTATAGTTAATTGAGGAAATGTTTGTGAAACCCATTTTCTATTCCTGGTTTATGATGTGATTATATGATGAATATATATTTTTATGTTTTAGGTCACATATTTATGGTTTTAATGATGAAATATGTTGGACCTATATATCCCTCCAATGAATTGTTAATGACATTTATCTCATGATATAAAAATGGGAAACAAGTAGGTGTGCTTTACCCTCTATGGTAAATATGTGTCTCTTGATCCACTATAGGAAACTAGTACATCCTAATATCAAATATAAAATATTTTAGAAGTCCTTAGGAATTATTTTGTTCTAATTTAAATTTAACACTGATATATGAACTAGGTTATCTATTTTTTGGATGATTTTATAATTTTATGAATGTTTATTTTGGTTAATGATTGAATGATGATTATTTTTCACTCTTATGGGGAATTTTTTATGAAATAATATTTTTTTATTCCATGAATAATGTTTATGTTATATAGAATATAGTTTATGAACATCCTATTTTTTGTTCATGATCACATACCATCATTTTTCCCTATTAATTCATATGATTATAGACTGATATATCTTTTGTTCACCATTATAGAGTATATGGAAACACTATTTACTATATTTCCATCCTCATGTTATGAATAATGGTTAGGTAGTTTATACATTTGAGGTATAATAGGTTATAAGATATATATTTACAATGATGATTAGCTCTCTAGAAATATGAATATTCTAGTTCTAGTCTCCAATGACACAAAATTATTATGATACCAAATAATGTAATTAAGAAATTTATAGAATATTTATCTAAACTGAAGTTATATTTTTATTTAAATTTCCTTACTTTTAATATATGGAAACTATCACCTTACAACAAACTATTTGGTTCAAATTCAATCATGTATTAATGTAATCTACTTAGATAGGTCAGTTATAGAAGCTCTTAATCAATTATCATGATACCCCATTACATATTGTGTTCATAATACCTTACTAATGAGTGTTATTTTACCCAAAACTATTAAACTAGAGTAATATTATTATTTACAATATATTATATTTAATACATGACATTATATCCATTGAGTTTTCCAAAATCATTTATATACCCCCTCTTCCACTCAACCAATATTATAATTTTAATTGTCTAATACAATTTCATCAAAAACAATTATTGCAGAAATGACTCTGAATTACCCAATTCATATAAATTAGTAATTATAATCCTCATTTATCTAAACAATCAGCTTATTGAATATAAAATATAACTAAAAATTCTAATTATCCACTTGAAGATGTTTTGTTCCTAGATAAATTTACAACATTAACCCCATGTGTTATTCCCTCATGTTGTGTCTCTAATTTTCTCTTACTAAGGATAAACCTACCCCCACTATCGGTTTTTATATAAAATTATTCTCTCCATTACTAATGGATAACCTACTCTAACCATTCCTAAATATTAGATAGTGGTCTCTCCATTATTTATGGTCAACCTTCTCACATCATATTAGAAGGTGTGGCAAGAGTTTCACCATTACTAATGGTCAAGAAAATCCTCATAGTCATCATTAAATCATTTTAAAATCATATATTTTAAACAATTGATTACATCATATTATTCAATATTTTTTTTAAAAAAATAGAAAATATCTATGTTTTATTCCCTCACAAAATATAGATCCTATTAAATAGGTTTAGAGTCATATTTATTTAAATTGTGTAACACTTTTAATAATGATTTATAACCTAATATTACAAACATAAAAATTCCACCCTACGTAGTAGTAACTTTATAATGTTTTCTATTTAACATGATATAAAACAACATCTCATGGTTTTTTCAATATATACCTTATAATAAAATAATGCTTCCCCGTGTAAGAGATTGATTTATATTGGGATATATTTCATTTTATCATTGATAATATGGTTATTTATAATAAATGAATCTATAATTTCACGTATCAACTAAAAAATGAATAAATAACCCCATATATGAACTTTGTTTTCATTGATTCATATTCCTTATGATACATAGTGATTCCCATATCATATGTCATAGACCTAACCAAAAATTCACTCAATATCTGATCCCTCCCAATGAGTTGATTCTTTTTCCAACTAGATGTTTATATACATGAGAATATTTTATAAATTAATATTTTATATGATGGCCCTCATTTAATGAGGTTGAAATACAGAAAATTCAAATCCTGGTCACATTTCGTAAAATTGAATAGTATGTCTTCTACCCAGTATAATCATTAAAACCTTCATTTATATTTCAAATGTGGAATAATTCATATTAATTAATATTATGATCCATTTATTGTGTCTTGAATGATTTATCTATCAAATTTCTAATGTTATGATAAAATGAACCACTATAATTGAAACACTAAAGCTATTATATTAGGATAAATTCGTGAATATCCCCTAGATCCAATTTTATTCTAAGATATAATTCACATTTTAAATTTATTATATTTATATTTGTAGAAGTTATTTATAATAATTATATATGTATAGATTCTTAATACTATATAATAAATTGTTATACATTGATTTAGTATCCAAATATTACACAGATAACATTTTATCTTATTATGATTGATAATAACCATGAACATTATATTTTCCCTCCTCTTATCCTTGAGTCTATCTACATTAGTATAGGTATTTCAGTCACATTAGGCTTTCAAATCAATTTTTGTTATATGGAGTACCTCATATATTGGTAAAAACTATATTCCAATGAACATTAGCCACTATAATTAAAATATATATAATTGTATTCTCTAGTGAAATTCTATTGGTCCAAATTGTAGGACCATAAATCACTTATAAAATTAGAGAAAAATTTATGTCATTTTAAAATACCACAATTGTTTTCTTACAAAAAATACACATCTTTTATATATAATACTCCCTCGTTCATTTAATAGTAAAATTTTATAGAATAAAATTCAAAATCCATAATGCATTTAGTGACAACTAATTTTCCATTTAAAATGTTGTTCTATGTTCATTAGATACACCTATTAAATAAATTTTTTATATGATTCTTGTTTACCCTCATTAGTAGTCATCATATATATTATGGGAGAAATTTCATTTATAAAGTGGTCACATATTCATTATAAGTATTCCATACTACTATGTTGTTTTTTACTAAATAATATCATGTTATATCCCACCACCCTCAGAATATAATTGAAAAATGATGTCATATCCTTCTAGGTGTTTAAATCATACTTTAATATGTAATTAACCATTAACATAATATATATAATTTATTTTTTTATAATTAAAAACCCAATTCGATTAGTTGAGATACATCACATGGATACTCAAAAACATGAGAAGAAATTTACACATAGTTCCCTCATTCATATAAATATTTGAAATCATGCTTTATTTATCGTAAAAATCCATAATAGGAATTTATTGAAAAAATATAAAATAGGGAATTTGAACAAAAAAGTAAGCCCTTGGGGATGTTTTGTTCATGGATAAATGGTCTCCCTTTACTACATGTGCTCTCCTATATTAGTGTGGAACTGTATTATCCATTACTAATGGTCTGCCTACACCTAGAAGTCATCATCATCCATTGACTAAGATATTTTAATTTTATTATGAAATTTTATAATATCCCAAAAATTCATGTGGATTAAAATACTCCATATTATTTACATTCATTCTTAATAATCATTTTCAATATAATATTATGACATATTAATCATTTTACCTTCCAAATATGGGTTTTTATCTCCTTTGTAGATCTAAATACTTTTGTTTGGAATACTTCTCTCGAAATCCAAGTAGCATATGTTGATATTATTCTCTCATTATACCACTATTGGGAACATGGTCAATGTGGAGTGACCCCAAACAACATGAAATGTTTTTGTAAACAATATGGCCTTAAATTCGGTGCAATCATCTTTGTGGTCTTCTAATAAATCATTGTTTTCTCTATTCATGGTGAGTTTTTTCCATTTTTAAATACACTATCTCATTATATGTTCATTTTTTTCTATCATTAAAATTCATCTACACTATTCTAACTGGAATGACCATCTATTTTCCAAGGATACCCACACATAGACTTACTATTATTAGTATTTTCCTGGGACTCATAATAATTATAATCCCTGAAATTCATCTTTCCCTAATTGATAGTCCATGTTAGGTTAATCTATGTTTCCCAATGTCTATTCCCCAAACTATATTTTTTTTGCGTCTTTCACAACAAAAAAATCCTTTCCACATAATGTTAAAATTCAAAGACATGTATTGACATTCCCTCGTAAACTATGAATCCTGAACTATATGGGTATGATTCCGTATTAGTTATGATAAGTAGCATGTCTCGTATATATTGAATATAAATAAACTCATTAATAACTTTTATCTACTATTTTTTGTATAATAGTATCCACATTTCATAAAAACATTGATTTGTGGAACTCCTATTAGTTTCTGCATATTCACATTATGTTATAATACTCATAACTGTTTCCTTATATTTATTATGTAAAAATTTTCATATATCTTTACTCATTTATGGGATTATATAAAGGTATAACCCACAACAATTCATGTCTCCCTTCATCATCTAATTAACAATTTAAAAAAAATATAGAAAACCATATATATTACTCTGACTTTATACTAAAAATTACTTTCCCCTTATTTAATTACTTCAAAATATGATAAAAAAGTATCTATCTTATATATTTCTAAAACCAATTGATTCTAGGTAGCTTTAAAAAATTTTCCAATAAAATATGACTCTACAATATTGGGTACCGATATTAGATGCATGAAATTTAAAGGAACATGAATTGTCTGTGGAAGGATGGGCAGAAAAGGAAACATTGTGGAGCTTATCCCATGACCATAAAATTTAGGATGTGTCCCATTTAGTTTCACAAGATACATGGGTTTTAATTACATTAATAGTGATATATAATATTCCATTTTCATGGATGTATTATCAATTTTAATATAACACATTACCCTTTCAAGTGGATCCTAATATGCTTCCATTTGTTGTGTTAAACACTAGTTCTCTTTCATTTATGAATATAAACTACTGAGTTAGTAGAAACATGGATTAATTGACATAGTGATGAATTCAAAAATAATAATTCTCTGTAAATTCATATCATTTATAAGGGTAAATATATTCCTTCTAATACTTCTCAGAATTATTGATAAATATATAAATAATCTACAAGAGAGTCATGGATTGTTAAATAATCCCCCCCAAACAAATTGTGTGGATGAGTATAACCTTTAATCCTCTAGACCAATGAAATTTATACTCTGTCATTGTTAGGGAAATGGTGACCACTAGACTTTGTAAAGGAGATCTATGTTATATCCAAATATCCATGGTAAAATATTCCCAAAAAACTAACATTTTATGGTAGAGAAATTATATCACATTGTAAACTCAGTACATGGTTTTTATCTTTTAATGAATATGAAATGTAACCTTACATTAAACAATTCGATATTTATTTTAGGTAGGGGTAATACAAATTCAATAATATCACATGTTGATATCACTTATTTGAAATTATGTTACATTTAATCGACTTCAAACCTCGAAAAAACACATAAATCGCCATATTATTTTCCATATACATCATATAATCTTATCCAGGATTACATGATAATTAGTTAGGTCTCGTGTCATCTTGTAGATGGCCTTTGTATCCATATTGAATAATTAAAATAGGATCTT
The DNA here is from genome assembly GCA_963277665.1 of Viscum album. Classification (NCBI taxonomy): domain Eukaryota; kingdom Viridiplantae; phylum Streptophyta; class Magnoliopsida; order Santalales; family Viscaceae; genus Viscum; species Viscum album. The sequence continues at coordinate 1,811,188,017 of OY728164.1, read as the reverse complement.
ATGTATGATCTAGAGATTGTTTGTCTCAATTAATTTCACACATTCTCTCTCTCAAATATAAAATGTTCAAATTATTATATATTCACATACTATTAATATTTTTTATATTTTATTTATCATGGTAATTATTAGACGATTCATCCACTTATTTTGATCGTGGGTTTTGGATTTGTAAATTATCTATAATACCACATCATGGTTAATTTTATTGATACATTTTTAATGATTATAAAATAGAGTACACATTAATAAATTATTATAGTTTATTATTTATTTAAAACATATTATTTCTATGGATTTATGGTTTTTTAGACATTATTGATTTTGGTATAATATGATTTGACCTGAAATTAAATTTTTATATAATAGTTTATGTTTTAAACTAAGAAGTTATATTTTTTATTAATTTTTTTTTATTTTTTAAAAAATTTATATTTAATGCAGTTTTCATTAATTGGTAATGATTTTGATAAAATTACATTTTTCATGAAAAAAGGTGTACATTAAAATGCCTATGGAAATGGGGTAAGATTTTAATTAATTTATTTAATGTATTTATTTAGAAATATTTTTATGAGTTTGTATGTGGTAAAATATTTATTTTTATGAAAAATAACTCTTGAATCTTTAAAGATTCATTTATTGTAAATTGGAAACATAGAGGGACGACACTACGGTAAGAAATGTTTAATGAATATGGTGTTGTTAGGTTACTCTCCTATCTTGTTTATGGAGAACTAAATGATATCTTTGATTTGAATGGGTGAAAACAAGGTTTCACCCATGTAATAAATGAATAATTTATTGATACAATTTAATATAATTATACGTCATTCCATAATTCAAGATAACATTGGATTATATGAATTATTTTTATAGATGATATATAATTTTGAATTTCTATGAAATTAGTACATTCCAATTTTTATAAGGACAAAATAATATGTTAGTTTTTTAAAAAATAAGTTGTTTCAATTATTTTTACTGAAACATGGTGGTTCAATTAGTTTTCTTAAAGTACAATTTCATAGAATTTGAGAAAAATGAGTAGATTGTGAAAACCAATTTCAAAAAGATAATATTTTTATGAATTATGATTAAAATGATAATTTTTTTTATATTTCATGAAATTTGAAATTATGAATTGAACAATTATAAATGTTTTGTGACATGATTGTGGAAAATATTTCGATAAGTCAATATTTTTAAACACTATTTTTTAGTGAATTTTTTTTATTAATTTAATATTATTAATTTTTTCACATTCATGTTAAAATAATGTATTTATTTGGAAAATCGTATTATATTTACCTGTAACCATGATATATTATCTTAATTGAAAAAAAATATTATTTATAAAAATATATTATAATGTGAGACATAATTATTCATCAATGTTGACTTATAGATCCTTGTAAATAATATTATATAAGATTTAGTGTATCAATGTTAATTTATAATTATTTTGTGTCATTGTGTGCCTCTTTTTCTTTATATTAATTATTTTGTAATAGAAAATATTTTTCTTATGATTTTTGTACAAATAAGATTTTTAGGTAATTATATATTTCATTTACCATAATTTTTTAGTTTCATTTAAAATGGAAAATCTTTCCTGAATAGCATATTATTATCCCTCACTTGTTATCATCAACATATTGTAATTAAAGACTGAAAATAATATTAAATATAATTTCAAATCAGAACTCATGGTTTATGATATTAGTTATGGATCTTTTATAATAAAATAACACTTACAATAATCATAATAATGCAATCTATCATTTTGATATAGCATCATAATCAACAATATTTACATAAATTCCATAGATATTACACATTTTCCATCAATAATTTTTAATAAATAAAAATAAAATCTATAAATACTAACATAGAGATTAAATATTACTATTTAAGAACCTTATTTTATAAATTAATTAATAATTTAGAAATTTTTTTTGGAAAAAATGAAAAAAAAGTTTAATATTGTATTCCTTGTTGGGAATCTAGACATTAGGATGTATACTTTTATTGAATTCAAATGATGAAAAAATATAAAATCAATATTAGAAAACTATTCAGCACCCTGATGTTAATAAAATATATTCTCAACTATTTATAGTAGTTTTTTATTATTAACCATGATTTTATTAATATGTTTATAATAAATATGAATTATCAATTTGTAACCATTTTTCATTACAAATATTGCTACCTCATGCCCGTGTTGGTAATCTTTAATAAATTAAACATTTTTCTATAATATCATACACTAAATTAATTAACTCATCTAAATCAAGGGAAATATTCAATATGGTATATTTTTTATAGGTTTATAAGGGATATTAAGTTAAAAAAAGACACTATTATCAATCTATGTGAAATATATGAAATTTAGTTTTGTAAACAATAAAAATTTTGTTTTTTATATTTTGTACACTCGGGACATGGTCCGACCATGGAGCCCACATGGAAAAATGGTTATATAAGTGTACCACCACAATTCCTCCTCTACTAGATCGAGGGATAGATACGAACACCAACAAAGAAATACTATTCCTTGTAGGCCTTATCCTATACCAACATATGAAAAATATATTTCCAATGCATAATAATATCTTTTATTGTAATAAATAAATACACTTAAACAAAAAAATAGAATAAAAATGATTAAATGATATATAACTATAAAAAACCATCAAGGTAAAATCCAATATGGGGAAATATAAATTTGATAGCATGAAATGGAAAAAATGACATGTGATATGGTAAAATACATCTACATTGTAAGAGAATATGTTAACTGAACACAAGTATTAACAAAATCATTTATGCACAATTATCCAACACTACGTGTAAACTCGTCCATCTCTAATAGATCAAATACCTCTATTTTTATTAATGGAAATAGAAAACCATGCAATATTTGTACAAACACAGTTCACATGGGATAAATTATCATTAAAGGTTGAGTACAACATTTGTTAGTAGGACACCACAAAAAACCCAATGCATACACAAACAATATATAATATCGAAACACAATTACGTAGTGAAAATGTATATGATGCAAAATAAAACCCATTTAATCAATATCAAAAATATATCCATGTTGAATGGACTATTTTCAATATTCTCCCATAGTTCATCATGAAGTCATACCTCATTAGAATTCATAGATTATAAAAATGAATAATGATACTAGCAAGAAAATATTATAAAATGTGTAATTATAAAATAACTTATTTTTAATTAATGTTATCAATGGTTTCATTCATTGGATATTTTTAATAAAAAATAAAAAATGATCCATCATTTTTAATCATTGATAATGTAATAACAGATGTGAAAATCTACTTTTTTACATCAGTTATTATAAATGTGATGTGTAAAAAACATTTTGAAATCGATTATTAATATAAAAAAGTTAGAAAATATTTTAATAAATGAAAAATTATTATATTGAAAATGATTTTTTTGTTTATTCACTTTATAAATTTTTAATTCCTATACCAAAGTGAACACTACCTCAAATATCATTGATTATATCACCCTTAAACATAAATTTTTTACTACTACATCCATCATTTACCACAATCAACCTATCTATTTTTCCAACTGCCAACATCTTCAATAATCATCCTCCCCTTATATTATTTTTTTATGGTTTTAGATTGTATTATTTTCAAAATATTCTAAGGTTTGTGAGGATAAAATACCACAATTCAATTTTTATTATGTTAGTTTTTTTCTACTATTTGTGTTTTTGAACAAGGAAATGTGTTTTTTTTTTATTCTAGATTATTACTTTTAATCAATTTTAAATTTATTTGTGGGTTTCATTGTATGATAATAAATATTTTCAGAAAGGATTATACTAAACTGAACTAGCCCTCCATGAAACTATATGCCTAGCAGAATATAAACTTAATATGGTTCTCATTTAAGAGTGATGGTGTATCAATCCATTTATCCTATTATAAAAAAATATTTAACCTCTTCAAATTGAAAATGTACTTTTGGAACATGTTTTGAAAAATAATGCACCCAAAACAGGTGGATACAAAGGATAATTAGAATTCCTCACTCAGATAGTGAATTTTTTTCATAACAATTATCTTCAACTTCATGTTCTAGAATTAATTATCTTTGAATCATCTATAACAAAAATTTATAGTAAATTTTTACCCACTCCATATTATATATTAATACTACTTGAATAATGAGTGAAACACCCTATGTTCTAGGTACACTATGTAATTTTTATATATTTTGATGATATATAATACAATGTTTTAGAATTGGGTGTTTCTGAATATATTGTGATATTTTTTTGAGATTAGTTCATGTGGATAATTATTTTAAAATAGATTGGAGAACCTATGAACCATCTATAAGAAATTGTGAAATGGGTTGTGGGATGGTTCACCATTGGCGAATTGATTTCAATATCAAATCAATGTCTAGGGAAATCATGTAGATTGATAATTTAGGAAAAGGAATAGTTGGTGCACTATTTTTAAAACTATGACAATAAAGCATGCGAGGGTTGGTTAGGGGGTTGTAACATCACACAGTAACCGAATGGATTAATAAAATGTGCATAATAAGAATTATATGTTCATTAAATTATCTATTATCTAGTGTTTTACTCCGATTAAGGCCACAATACACTCAATTTTCTACTATTATTCTAGTCTCTCAAACTCTTATCAATCCCTTGGGATACGTGGGGATTTTGTATTTTTTAGGAGAATATTTTTAGGAAAGATCTAGTTTTAGATCTCTATAATCTGTAGTAAATCAATTTTTCAATTTTTCACTATATCAAATCAAATTCTCACTCAAAGATTTATATATGTAATCTATTTTTAAAATAAAAATATTATATGTTTTTTTTTCTGATGTTATATTTTTGAAATTTTTGATACGAAGTGGTTCCAAGGGATGATTAATAAGTTTTCTCTATTCATCTTTTTTTTAAATATCATGTGGTTGGTCAATTGTATGTCATTCTTTACAATCTAAAACATGAAGTACTAATGTTAATATTCCCCCACCCGCTCATTATTTTTTGCTGTAATCCTATCTTTATAAATGCTAAATCTATTGTTTTCATGTGATGAATAAAGAGTGTCTAATGAAAATAAGGAATGAATATGGTTTATTCAAAAATGGGTTTTTTTAACATTTCATGTGTTGTTGGTGTGTGTTCTAATTCATGATAACATATCATGATCAAAAAATTTATTGTCAATAATGAAATATGCTACGGGTCTTTGTGGGATGTTCCATTACCAATTGGGGTGCCAATTGATGATTTGATGATTGGATACCTCACCACTCATGAGTATTTTGAGATCCATTATATAGAGTCATGTGTGTGTATGTGTGTGAACATGGGATGTTTATTATATGTATTCATAAATGGTTTTAAAATTTGATTATAAATTTTCATACACGAAACATATCTATGGATTTATATTATTATTTTTTAACATCATATCTTATATTAAATAATGTTTGTTAACATGTTATTCTCCAAGTAGTATGTGTTGTGACGTCTTGCATATATGTAATAGGTTTTATAATAACCCATTTCATCAAAACATTGGTTCATTTATGTTGTTTTTATACCAATTTACAATTAAGGTAAATATTTCATGTTTCATAAGGGGTTAGTTATTATTGAATTTCCATAGTTTGGTGTTTGGATCATAGGGTTCTCTCACAGTCTATTTGAAGTGATGACACATCATTATTACTTTATTTGGAGGTACAATAGTTCATTAAATTATATTATTTTACATTTTTCTATCAGTTTTATGTTATTTTTTATTTATTCTTCCTTTTTATTTGTATATTTATTACTCATTCATCATATAATGTTTATGGTTGTTGAATTTTTTCTCCTTTTATTTTTTTTATTTTTCTAGAAAAATGTCCCCCAAATACTTAGTATGTACTATGAAATTTTGTTTAGCCTTTGGTGACTTGGGTATGTCAACTAATGTTAGTAGCACTTGCGATCTAGCCTAGTAAAAGGTTTTTGGGGGAGGGGGTGATACAAATATTATCAGTATTAGTCTGCCTTTATTTTGTTTTGGGACTGTACTAATGATATAAGAATGTCAAAACATTAAATATATTACATAAAATTAAAAAACTTATCTTTTTATATAAAATTTTATGTTTCTAGTGTATCTTGGGTCATAATATTTTTTAAGCCACACTTATGTGTGTTGTTGTCTAAACATTGTGGGTTTACCTAATGACTGTATCATATCATGCATTATTACTGATAAATACCCCTAGAATTGAATCGTTCATATTATTTTTAATGTTTTTTGGAAAATATTTAAACTACTTAAAATATTTTAATATCATATTGTTGGTGGTAAATATTGTATATTTTGGGGATTTCAAATCTTCTAAGACATTTTTCAAGTTATTGATGAATGGGATGTATTTTTTTTAGGATATAAATAGTGGTACCTTGTTGGATTCATTGAAACTAACAATAAGAGTCCACATAAGATGTTGTTTCAGCTAATCGTCATGATAACCTACAACAAATTGAGTCAATTATTTAATCATTTCAAGAAATTTTCAATGGAAATCTACTATGGAACCTTGAAATGTTGTTTATTTTGTACTATTTTATAAATATAGTTAAAAATTATTATAGGAAATTTTTAACATTAAAATAACATGTCTGAGTAAATGGAATGACCTATATTTTAAATTTCATTGCTCTGCCTCTATGGTTATTTATTAATGTTGTTGTATATGTGTTGGAGGATGTTACAGAAAAATGGTGGGATTTATTTCAAAAAGATAAAGTTAACCACATTGTTATGTGAGAGGATTTAAATTATTTATTCAACAGAAAATTAAATACTAAAACATTCATGATTTTCTAAGAAAATAATTTCTTTTTTCTAAAGTATGTGACTCCATTGGTGATGGTGTATCCAACTATTTTTATGGACTGATTTTTTCTCATGAAGTAGATACTTGTCTTCCCTTGAAGATAAGAATAATTAAATCAATATATTGACTAGAGATTCATTTCTAATATTTTCTTCCTCTTTATTACCAATTATACATAGATAACTAATTGGTTAATATTGGTGGAGGGGGACCTCACTGGAAATCCTATGAGTGGAATCAATTCTATCCCCCTTGGACTAAATGGGAACTCTTTTTGTTAGACGAAATTGATGAGGGACACCTAATATCAAGGAGGTTGACGACATGAGACACATACCACTAAATTAGTAATCATTATACTATGATTCATTATTTATCCTGCATATTTATAGTCTGGATCCATTTATCATATGAGGATTTATATTACGACACTACCTCGAGCATATCGGAATTGAAATTAAATTGTATATATTCATTTTTGTGTCATAGATCCCCAATGTATGTTTTAAAGGATACAAATATTTTATCATGTATGTTTTATACATCAACTGGAAGAACACACTAGAAATAATATTACCCTCATTACCATACATTCCATGGTTTTTAAGTGAACATGATGTCTCCTCCAGAATATAAAACCAATAATGATATAATAATCAACGAGTTGCATGTGAGAAACTCTATTATGGCGAGAAAACAATAAATTGGAAAAAACATTTCCATTAATGGTGGGGGTATGATTCTTTCAAATTATATTATTATACCTGATTTATTAATCCTTTATATCCCAAAATTTTATTACTTCTTATATTGAGTACAATATGGGATTGTATGTTGAAATGATGTTGCATGCATTGAATCATAATACACCACTCAGATAATTGGAGTTTTTAGCCAATATTTGTATACCTTGTTCTATAACTATCATTGATGTTATGTTTATTTAGTGTTTTTTCATTCTTGAGAAATACATATATAAATATTATTTGGGAATTTATGTGGTTAAAACCTCAGTTCCCACATATAAGGTAATGCATTGAAGAAACATTTTACATTTTAGATTGAATTAAAAATATAATTTAGGGATATTATGATTTTAATACATGTAACGATATATAATTTATATTGGTGACAATGAATTTTTTTTCATGTGGGTATGAGTTTTTTTGGAAATTGTATATCCCATCAATCATAGAGATTTTCAAACCACTGTTGGCCATTTTATATATTCCTTTCTATACAATTTCAATGGTCTCAAAACTAAAAGTGGAGTTGAATTTAATATTTATCTCCTTCTAGGGATCATATCAATTTCAATTCACTTATATAGTATTTAACTAATCGAAAAAATCTAAACGATCATTCAAAAATAAAATTTTTATGGAAATGGTTTCATTTTTCTAAACACTTCTCCATAAGAAGAACAATCTATTTTGGAAAACAAATTGGATTTAATTCATTATCTTTTCTGGAATATATATCATCTCGAACAAAATCATGATAGATAAAAAATATTAGATTCCACTAATTGATGATTTGAATAATCAATTGAAAGGAATATAGTGTTTGTATATGGTTGATTTAGGATCTAGGTATCAACAAAATTGTTTATATAAGGAGGATATTCTGATGAAAACAATTAGTAAATGATACAATAATTCTGAATATGTTTTTATTTTTAATTTTTTCATATTTAACATTATGTTTTAATATAATTGATGAATTGGAATATTCTATTGTATCTTGAAAACCATACGGTGGTATTCATTGGTGATATTCTAGTGCATTCTTGGAATAATTCATATCATGAACAACATTTGGATATAGTATTGGTAATATTTCATGAACGTTGTTGTTATTTAAATAACTAAATTTTTTATTTATAGATACAGAAGATATGTTTCCTTATTCAAATCTAGTTTGAAGGTGGATTCTCTATAGATCATGAAATTATAGAAGATTTTATCTCATAGAATCAAATTGAGAATGACTTTGAGATATCTAGTCTGGTAATCTTAAAATTTTAATATCGTAAAATTTTTCTTTCTTTTTCATGAGACTCCCCCTATATAGTATTATTTACAAGGAAATTAATACCTACACAATGAAGGGAATACCACAATAAATATTTTTAAGAACATAATGATCAACTTACCAAAAAATCTGTTATTATATTTTTTGAGTCAAGACAGGGTTATGTAGTTTATTTTGATTAAGAAATATCGTGTTTGTGATGTGTTACCTTGAATTTATATATCATATTTTATCCTATAGAACATTGATATTAAGTGTTCATTTGAATTATTTACTATCACATTATATAGATTTAGCTTCCATAGTTCTTTCCAGAAAGACATGGTGTCATTTTCCCTTCTGTACAAAGTTCATAGTATCAAAGGATAATAAAATATTGCGACACATTTTCTCTCAAAAAGTGTTAAATTTAATGAAATGAATACATATAGATTATCTTCTATTTATTGAGTTTCACCATAACTTTAAAGTGGTTAAATTGAAATTTTATGGCAGATGTATTGAGTTTTAATTTCTACAGTCAAATATCTAATTATACTTCTAATCACAACATGATGATGTTACTATTGGTTGATATGCACCTGTATTGTAATGAGAAAGGTGGTTTTGTGGTCTTCATTATACTTTTTCTAATTAATGGTTAAAAACCTAGACCTGGATGCCTCTAAAAGGTTCCAGAATCCTGGTGGGTCACATAGCCTTAAGAGAATCTTCCCATAATCCAGAGGAATCTGATGAGTAGTGAGGGCCTCAATTTGTTTGTGGGGAGACTGTGTGCTTGTTAGAAGAGTCCAAAATTGAAGAATAAGAATATCAATTACTTATAGAAGAAGCATAAAACCATAAAATAGATGTGAAATATGGAATACTAATATTTCATACATGATGTAAATCATACCATATAAAAGATGATGATATATTTCTCATAAAGAATCAAAAATAAGAATACTTGGAAGATGTTCAGACTATATATCAAATCAAAAAAAGTACAACATATTCCCAATAAAATCTCAAACATCATCATTAACACATTCTCTTCTTCTCCAAATAAGAATATCAAATCCATTAAGGTGTGTGATTTCTCATATCATTACCTACAATAATATATTCATTTTTGGTTAAAAATAATGGCCCAAAATAGTGTGTATGAATAAATCCTAGAAGGCAACCACCAAAGAACTATACATAGAAGTTAGTGAATATATATGATAGGAAATGTGTGATATGAAAAGAAATAATCAAGGATTTATTCAAATGTACAAATCCCAAAAGAAATAGTTTTCATTTAGATTTATTTAATAATTCATTAACAATGAATTAATAAGTATTGAGATATGTCTCACACACAGAATCCCCCATGTTATAGGAAGCACAACAGATGCCTCAATAATTCTATCTAATCAGGTACAAGTGAAGAATGAATCCAATATTGTACTTGGTCTTGAAAATTCTGTTCTTTTCTATTTCATTTATAATTCATTATAAACCCCAAGCCCATTCTATATATAACAATGTATTAATTCATAAATATCTATAGGTTCCATATCTACCAATGCAATACAATACCATCCCTAGTGAATCTATCCAAAACAAAAAATCACTCTAGGTGTGGAATAACATCCCAACCATTCGAGTCCATCCTCGACGGTCCTCCAAATAGGCCCGAGTATCACCCTTGGCATAATAGTAAATCTCCATTTGATTCTGTCTATGATATTCTAAAAGGTGTCCCTATATAAATGAGTATATTATTCCATCCTCAATGATTCCATCCATGAAATCTATCATTTGGATCCATGTATCACTCATGAGAATATAATATTACTCATTGTGTCAGTCAATGGCATCATAGAGTGGATCCATGTGTCAACCAATGTATAAAGGTCTATTATCACATGAGTTTGTGCATTAAATTCAAAGCTTAATTAATTTATCACCAAATACCATTTATCATTTTATAAATTCCATTTCATTTAAACAAATAAATATACATTGAAGGTTAATACCAAGATCATATAGTATAAATCTCACCTCATGGTGCTGATTCCGTCATTTTCCAAACTCATAAGTCTTGGACTTTCATTTACTCATGTAGGAATATTTTGTATAACGTGGTTTAAAGGAATAATAAGACACTACATGGATTTCCTATCCTATAAATCACATTGAATATTATTAAAAGTTTGAAATTCATTCTTATTAATGAAAAAACACACAAGGCCAAGCATAATAAATTGCAATCAAAAAAATAACATGGGTGTTTTTAGCATAAAAATACAAATTATAATATCAAATTATCACACTGAATAATTATAATATTACTCACATGGGAAAATATATTATTATGTAAATTCAATCCAATTGCATCAATTGAATTCATATCCATTACTAACTCACATGGGAATGGTAATATGAATTAACCAATATTATCATACATAGGTTAATGGAAGATCATCCATCCCATAACTTAATTAAATTTAAATAAAATCTAAAAATATTAAAATTTAATTCACAGTCCATTTCACATTTGTACATCCCTTATAATTGGGAAAATTAATGCCTCATAGGAATCCATGTCAAAATTCCATAAACAGTCATTGAAGGTAACACACCCATGGGGTTATCCCTATTCAATATATAAAAACATAATATGCATAAACCATCCAATTAAATTACCTAAATCATGAAATGAAATAACATTATTAAATTATATATATGGAGAGACCCCATAAATTGGTGCTTGGAACACCTTAACATGTAATCAATTTTGAAATTAAATGAAAATAACATGACCACATGCCTTTGGCTTGTGTTTGATACCTCATCCAATATCATGCTCCGATTCATCATGGTTTGGGTGAAATAAGACTAACAAAAGAGAATTGAGAAAATAGGGCATATAATCCTTAATCAAAATAGCTCAGTCGATATCAAGAAGAATCAATAAAGGATAAAAAATAATTAAGGCCTTACCATTACGAATCTAAGGAGACAAGTCACATTTTAATTGCATATCTGGTGGGGAGGGAATTTGTAATCCATGATTTGTACAAGGGAGAGTGTTTCCCAGGTTTTCCTTCGTTGTATGTGGGAACAAAACCTACATTTGTTATTAATAGTATTTATAATTTATATAATAATATAAATATACAATACCTAGTTTGGGCCACACGGTTTACCAACTCAGTTTGTCAAACCATGCAGAAACTGTGGACAACATCCAATAGGTTTAGGGAACATCCATACTTAACCCAGATGGTTTATAAACCATGCAAAAACTAGGACTAATATCTCTGTCAATTACTAATCAAAATTTTATAACTATCACATGGTCATGTGGCTCCTCTCACATGGGTTACCCAAACTATGTGATCTGTATGCCCAAATTATATAGCCTCACACTGTTTATTCATACCGGCTGGCCTGCCCAACGTGGTTTGCACTAACTATACTCCATGATACAAACACCCAATCACTGGGTTCTAGTATCCAGATCATCCCCAAACACCACAAAGACCTTTATGGAAACTACATGAATCATCCTTAGTCCATAACAAATCGTACAAACTGAAAAACGACAGTAAACAAGGAATCCATGCCTCAATGAAGAACCAAGTTTATAAAAACACCCCACCTAAAATAATTCAACCCTGAAATTACCTTCCAAGGGTGTTGAACCCATATTAGAGAACAAATCCAGCCATTACACTTATACATCAGTATACCTCTCCATGGTCTAATCCTGAACTCAATCATGTTGCTATAGCACCTATACCAAAGTAACAGACCCACCTAGGAAAACCTTTGTGTTGTGATTGATAATTCATAGATCATTCTCCTAAAATAAACCATACACCTTTAACTAAACATCCTGGGGATAAAGGGAATGTGATGGGTCAAACTAGTAATTCTATATTTATGAAATGTGAAAGATATCATGCATAGCATGGTACTTATGAGGTAACTGGAACAGATAGGCTACTGTCCCTAATCCCTCCATAAAATCGAATTACCCGACATATCTTGGAAAATGATTACAATATCTCATAATATTCTTCAATACCATCAAAAGATAAACATATATGAAAAATCGATCCTGAACCTCAACCTCTATAGGCCATCTATAGTGATAAAATAATGATTTATCCAATGAAATCATGATAGCCATATGCTTCTGAATAAACTGCACCTTCTCTATGGTCTCCTGAATTAGATGATATTCAATCAGAGTTTCCTATCCTACCTACTACCATAATAGGGGTGGTCAGCAAGGCCTATATTAGAAATCCTTATATGGCTCCATATGAATTGTATCCTAAAATTTATTGTTGTATATTAACACAACTAGGGGTTTGTTCCTCTTCAATGATCTCTCGAAATCTAAGACGCATGCCTACAGAATTTTTTCAACTCCTTAATCATATGTTCTGAATGGACATATACCTGAGGTTGGCATTCCCTTCTCTAAATTACTTGTTTACTTAGTGTCCTTTATATCTTTTTTTATTAAAGAGATGTAATTTGAGAATCCCTATCTGAAATGATTGAATATGTGAAACCATATATTAATAAAATCCCATGGATGTACAACCACCCAAGATCATCAAAACTAGTGGTTTAGTTGATCAGAAGGAAATCAGAATACATAGTGAGCCTCTTAACAACATCCCATACATCATCATTATGTCGAGGCGACCCTGGTAATCCAGAAATAATATATTTTGATGTCATTCAATTTCCACTTGGAAATTGGAAGCTATTGTAAAACTCTATTTCGTTTCCAGTGTTCCACCTACAACTGATGGATGGTGAAACATATCATGATAAAACAAACTACATATCTTTTCTTGCATTTCCACCAACATTGAGGTTGAAAATCCTGATACATCATTTGTTAAACCAGGATAAACATCCCATGCTATATCATGAAATTCACAAAACAATTCCACATGATTGTCTGAATAAACCCACAAGTGACCACATACCCATATATCCTCATTGTTTCCAAAACTCCATTCAGGAGGAGGGTTCTCACCAACCATACTCTCCCTTAGAACTATTAATTTCTAGTCTGATAGCTTCCTCATCCATACACTCTCTATAATGGTAGAGGTAACAACTAAGGTTTATAAAATCATCTTCCATTAACTATCATGCAACCCCAAATGAATCTCAGAGAACCACACCATATGTTTCCAATCATTACTATACTACTTAACTTCTTGTATCGGAGTCCTTATACTCAGTGCATCGGCAACTACATATAATTTACAAGGAATGTAAGCAATATCTAAATAAAAAGATCGAATATACTAAAACCACCTTAATTGTCTCAATTTATAATCCCATTGTTTAAATTTATACTAGTGTATTTTTTGGTAGTGTACACCACAAAATTCTATCCTTGTTTGTAATGTCTCCACTAGCGCAATTCATGAACAACCATAACCAACTTGAGATCATGCATTAGGTAGTTCCTCTCATATGACCTCAACTAATGAGACCTATACAAAATAACATGATTCCCATGCATAAGAACTTATCCAATTCTGATACCTGATGAATCACATGATGTGAATATATCCCTCAAATACATTCTCATTTCACTCTTAGGTAACTACCACTCTCACCTTCTCTATATCCACTAATACTTCTGTCTCTAAGATGAAGTGACCCATGAAGTGAATCTGATCCATCCAGATGTGGCACACTATGAGCATAGAAAATAACTAATTGTCCCTCATTGTATTCTAAATGTTATTATGAAATTTTTCATTGTCTTATAAATAGTGAGAATAGATTGATATATCATTGATGAAAACTACTAAAAAGAAATCACGGTATGAATGGATCACTCGGTTCATCAGTTCTATGAAGACCACTCATCTATCCGTGAGACCAAACTGCATAACAATGTAATCATATATATTGTTCCTTCTCTTGAAGGTTGTGCGAGGTATGTTAGATTGCCTAACATGCACCCGATAATAACCAAATCTCATATCAATAATTGATAAAACTCTATCTCATTTGAAGTAGTCATAGAGATCCTCTATATATGGATGAGGATTTCAATTCTAAATATAATCAGAAACCTCAACATTGTTTCATGCTCTCATTCTCTTAATAAGTATATAAAGTACCTGAAGGAGGGGGAATCCCATTATCATTACCTGAAATCATATTATTATTTAGTCCCAATAGCGTGTCCCAAACGTGGTGTGACAATCACTCCTAATATGATACCAATAATGGTATATACCAATCAGTCAATGAATATATATATCATACAAAATTCATAATAATTAAATCATTATGAAAGGGAGTAGTAAATAGTCTACATCCTATATTGATTGGTTTTCATTTTCATTTATTTCATATAAAATATAAATTCAATTAAATTTGGTTCATATGTCTCAAGATGCGGCTCAAACCCATCATCCCTAGGGTAATTAGTTGCACAATACATGCCTTAGAAGGCCACCTAATTAGCTACAGATGAATACTGAATCCATGAATATAATTTTTATTGGTAGACACATCTTATGTATTTTTATTTAAAATTTAATTTATTACTTGATGTGATCCCTGACATTACTACGTTGGGATTGAAGTATCACTCAAGGTGTAATATCAACAATCATGCTACATGCTTTTCTCGAGAAAGCATCTCAGTAACCTAGTATTGTTCTAGGTGAGGTATAATGTCCTAGCCAATTGTCTACGTCCTCAATGCTCCACAATGTAAGAACGAGTATCACCATGGTAAGAATAGTCATTTTCCATTTGAGTTCGTCCATGATATTCTCATAAGAATCCAGGTATCACTCGACATATAAGTCATGTACGTACATAGAAATCTATGAAGAATCAATGTATCACCCAAGACTATTTATCATTTAACAAAACTAATTTCTTATAAACAATTCATTATACATTCCCAGATTAAAACATAGAACATCTTCTTTCAATATCTCCACGAGGGTTTACCTTATGAAGTTTCCAACTTCATAAGGCACTTCTATTCATTTAATTGTGGGTAATTTTTTATATGACATGGTTCAAAGGAATAACAAGCTATTATATGTCTTGGTTATCCTATAACACACAAGATTGAAGAATTAAAAATGGTTCAATTCTATTTATATTAAGGTAATTACAAATTAGTCCCTACTCAATGGATTGCCTTCAAATAATCACATTGGCGTTTTCAGTATAGCATGCCAAACACACCAATCGTGTTATCAGATGGAATAATTATAATATATAACACATGGTAAAAATCAATAATAATAGAAATTCTATAAAATTTAATCAATTCAAGTCATAGTGTATACTTACTCTCATATTTAGAGAATCATCCTCTATCAAATAGTGGAATACATACCTAAAGGGACAACCATTAATCCCATACATATAATTCAATTTAATTACAACCTATGAAAATTTCAATTTAAATCATAGACTGCTTCTCATTTGGACATCCCATGTCATCTGAAAAAATAAATGCCTCATAGGTATCTAAGTAAAAAATTAATAAATGGTCATTGAAGGAAATTAACCCACGGTGTGGTCCATATTCATGTTATATTACCTATACAAAGCATTAACATTCCTATTAAATTACATAAATCATGATATAGAAAATATGATTCAATAAAATTCATGGAGACACCCAAAAAATCATTTCTCGACAAGATGTCACATATATATGATATTACATTCATATAAATGAACATAACAACATACCATCAGCTCATGATTTAAAGCTGATCCAATATCACAGTCTGATTCATCATTTTTTAGAAGAAATATAATGAATGGTAAAAATAAAGTGAAAATAAGGAGTATGATCATAAATCTAAATAGTGAATTCAATATCCAGAAGAATTGATAATTGTTATAAAAAGAATTAAGGTCATACCATTATAGATCTAAGGTGATAAACCATATTCAAATTAGATCTCAGATAATGATGTATTCTGAAATCCAACCTTAGGATAATGAAGATCTTTTTCCACAGTTTCCATTTTTACACATGGGAATGAATCCTAAATATAGTTTAAAAAGATTTTTTGATTGAAAAAAAATATAAAGAGTGAATATACAACTGTGGTCACGTGGTTTAGCCGAACAGTTTTCTAAATTGTACAAAAATAGTGCATGGATTCAAATGGTGAAGAATCCTCCGAATGGTTTATAAACCTTGCACAAATTGTGCTTATACCCTTTTTCATAAAATTATGAAAACTACAGATCTCTATTATCTTTGTTCTTCTCCTCTTTCATTTTTTACCATAACAGTGTGGCCTCTATGCCCCAACAATCTTGTGTCACACGGTTTATTCAGCCCATCTTGCTTTCCCCACATGACTTTCATTATCCATGCACCTGGCAAAAAACACCCAAACTTTAGATTCCAAGATCCATAACACACTTGAACACCACATAGACATTCATGATCCCAATGGAAATCATTCATAGTCTATAACTAAACATTTGAAATGATAAAATCATAGAACAAATAATTCATACATCAACTAAGAACTAGGTTCATACATGTGATTTTATTTAGATGGTTAACTGTACTCGTAGATATAATTCTAGATGTATAACCATGTTGTATAAAATCAATTTTAGGGAGACCCTCCGAGAATGGAAACTATATATAAATTCATTGTTGTGTTATAGAGATCATATTTTGGTTCCACCAACATATCAAGAACAAATAATTTCTACCAACAACCACAAGACATGGTCTATTCATCATGGAATTCAGAATCTGTGTAATGTTAACACATTCAGTTATTATAATTGTTTTTGAATATATTGGAATAATTTTATGGTTATTGTTTCACCCTACACCATGTTAGTATTAATTTATTTATAACCCAAAGTATTTTTAACTATATGAGGCCTTTAGATTAGCATTTAGTGCGTGAAAAAAATTATGTTTTACATCTGTTAGACACAATACCGACTTCCATTAGTATCATTTGTTACAAGTAACACCGAATTTTACAAAAATAAATAATACTATTGATTTTACTTTTTAAAATATAGTTATAAACTAGAAATCAAATTTGATGGTATAAAACGAAATAACAATATTAGTAACATATTTTTTCCCATGTTTATATAATTCACTGGAGACCAATTAATTAGAAATTAAAATAAAACCCCTACTAAATAGAAAGGGATTTGTTTCCCTAAATAAAATATTATGCACCAAAGTGTCTTTTATATAATTAAAATAACCAAATTAATCCTGGTAAATAGTTTTAATGAAATATATATATATTATATATTCAATAAAATTATAACTATTCATAAAATATTTTTTCTTAACATGAGATATGAATAAATCTAATATCATTCTTAAAAAATCTAATTGTTTTTTAAAATAAATTTTCACACCTTTATATGGTGAACATATATTATAAATAATTTTCAACAATATTATAAAATGAATTTCATAAAAACTCTTTTTTGAAGGAAAAATATAATAATTATCTTACGATTTTTTGGGTTATTTTTTGAGATTTTATATTTTTTGACGAAAAATGAATAATACTGAATTTTAAATGAAAACTACCATTTTGAGTAATTTACATAAAATGTTTAAATTTTTTAATTTTTATTTATAATAAAAATAACAATATATGCTTCATTCAATCGAATTTAGATAAATTTAATCAAATTTCAAATTGAAATTGGATTTCAAATCATTTAAATCATTTGAACATTTTCAGATTATAAGTCATTATCTCAACCCTAATGCAGGATTAAATGATAAATTATTTTATTCAACTTATGTTAGTTAAATTTGATTAAATTAATTCCATATATGGAATAAACATAATATATAATTTTTAAAAATGAAATAATAATTTCTTTAAATAATGTCTAGTGAATAAAGTTGAAATTAGTCACTTTTCTATGGAAATACGATTTTACTGAGGGTCTAAATAATATACATAAAAGTAAAACGATATAGATATATTAAAAAAACAAATTTTATGTCCATATTTTACCATATTCATAATTTTATTGATATGGGTCCATTATTGGACACACATTACAGGGAAAAACATGGGTGTAAATACCTTTTTAAAAAATTTCCATGTTTTCCACTCGACTACCTTATAAAAGACCACCTCCTATAAAGAAATTTTAAAAAATTCAAAACCAATTCTATCATAAAATCACATCATAAATAATTTCTCCTCTTCCCGTTTATAGTTCTATATTCCGAAATTTGTTCATACATCCAATCATGGAAGTCCATCACATAAAACAAAAAAGAGATATCCAAAGAAGAGGTAACATTCATCATTAAACATTTTTTATTATTAATAGCCAAAACACATAAATTATATTAATATATTCAATATATATTAATATTAATATCATATATTTATATATATATTGTTAGGATTAGGTTTAGATCTACAACCAGATAAACATAAATCAAATTGGTTACTAAATCAATGTAATTCTATGTGTAAGACAATCACCTTGCGAACCATTATCACTAGCTTTTCAATTACCACAATTAAATGTTGAGCATAATGATTTACATAAAAATTGTTTTTGATATATATGATAATTATTATGAATTCATACTTATATAATTAGTATATAACACATAACTTCAATCAGTCTTTTTATGTGGAATATGATAATGTCATTTGTTCCTTCAGCGGACTTCTTCTTCACAAAGTGATGCAATTGGTTCATTAAGTACATTGGATGTATTATGGATGGTTTTAATAATATTATGTTATATTTATAACATATTGTTTATATTATAAAGATATTATATATATATATAATTCATTAATTTAATACAAAAATAAAATTATAACAATTATAATGGGTATGTATTCCCTACAATTTCCATGAACTATGTAATTAATTTACAATAACTAAATTTTATTAGTTAATATAAATACAAATATAATTAAAATAAATGATATTAATATAATGTATTATAATATGGAAAATAAAGAAATATATATCAAAATATAAGGAGTAAAAAATAACAAGTCAAAACATATTAAAAAAAGCTGTTGTTACATGAAACATGACATTAACATAATATTGTTAAAAAATGTGTATCACAAGGTCATAATAAAATAAAATATGGTTGGATATATTTATATTTATTATATATTTATAATAAAAATGTAATTATATATAGGTGGTTTGATTATGTATGATGGTTGTGAAGACATATGGAATGATATTTATATCCCAATTTTATTTTTTTAAGACACATGATATATTCAAACCCT
This sequence comes from Viscum album, assembly GCA_963277665.1. Lineage (NCBI taxonomy): Eukaryota > Viridiplantae > Streptophyta > Magnoliopsida > Santalales > Viscaceae > Viscum > Viscum album. The sequence goes on along the minus strand of OY728164.1, from coordinate 1,811,167,753 downwards.
CTTTCTTCAATGTGGTGTACATACATTAAAATAATTTATTTTATGATGATTTTAATAAAATTTATTTGTATTTTCATATCCATATGATTATTTTTCATTCATGTGGTTTAAGATTCATAAGTTACAAAAACCATAAAGGGTTTTTTCTCAATTTTCCTTCATTAAGATGTATATAATGATATGCCCCTATATTATTTCATGAGGATTATATAAATCCCCTATGAGATGTAATATCATTATTTTATCTATAATCATGATATTTTAATTTCCATTTTATGTTAATATATAATTTTTTTGATATATATGATAATTATTATGAATTAATGATTCTATAATTATTATATAACACATATCATCAATCATTGTATTTATGTAGAATATGATAAGGTCGTTTGTGCCTACGGTGGACTTCTGCCTCACAAAGTGATGTAACTTGTTCATGTCGTACATTGTATGTATTATGGATGGTTTTAATAATAATATCTTATATTTATAACATATTATTTCTATTGTAATTAGACTATATATATATATATCATTAACATTCATTCATTCAATAAAAAAATATAATTAAAACAATTGTAATGGGTACGTATTCTATACAATTTCTATGAACTGTGTATTTCATTTGTTGTATCTAATTTTATTGGGATAATATAAATACATATTTTATGACTATATATGACACTAAAATATCATGTATTAAATAATGTAAAAGAATAAATTCTGATGAAATTATGTGTACCAAAAAATAAAAAGTAACAACCTATATGAAAAACATAGGGTTGTTACATGAAACCTTACATTAACATGGGATTGTTAATAAATGTGTAAAATAATTTCATAAGAAAATAAAATATTTCAGGATATATTTATATTTTTTATATATGTATAATAAAATTATATTTATATATAGGTGGTTTGAAGATGTTTGAAGGAAGTTAAGACATATGGAATGGAATTTCTATCCCACTTTTATCTTTTTTGAGACACATGATATATTCACACCATCTTTATTAAATATGGTGTACATAATTGAAAATAATTTATTTAATGATGATTATAATAAAATTTATTTGTATTTTCATATCCATATGATGATTAATCATTCATTTGGTTTAATATTCAAAAGTTACCAAAACTATAATAGTTTTTTATTAATAATCCATCACTAAGACGTATATTATGATATGCACCTATATTAATTCAAGAGGATTATATGAGACACCTATGACATTTAATATCACTATTTTATCTATACTAATGGATTTTTTATTTCCATCTTATGTTACTCCTTCGTTGGTTTTATGTTTTAGTTTTACCAGTGTCAGAAATATTTATGTTACAATCACACCATTTATTAAGATTTCTCATGATTAGGTCTCAAATATTATAAAATAAGGAAATATCACACAAAATTTGTCATATTTATTTTTTTAACTTTTGTTATTTGTTATACCATCATGTAATGTTAGCATTTTATTTCCATTCATCGGTACATAAGATAATTAATACAAATTTTCTTAAGAATATTTTACTTTATTTCACTCTTCAATCATGAATCTATTTTTAAAAAAAATACACTCCTAAAATGATTTATATTTTTTAAAATTATATATTAAACAAATTTAAAATAAGTGTTTACATAATGTTTTATGATTAAATTCATTTTAAATGACCTAAAAATATCCCTTTATATGTTTTTAAACTTATTTTCTAGGTAAAATGATATCAAAATGATTTCTGTTTTAATAGATTTTTTCATAGATGAAATGATTTATTTCAAAAGAATGTTTTTAAATTTTTCATGAAATATAGTTTATATGTTGATAAAGTGGTCTTTAAAGAATTCTATGTTTAAAATTACTTATATTTAACAAGTAATTTTCTATGAGAGGATACATTCCCTATATAATGTTCCTTATGATTTCACAAAGTCCTTCTACATAAAATATGATATATATTGATAAATTTTATTATTTAATGTGTATATAATCCTAGGATGCATTATTATTATTTATTAAAATGTTTTATATTAAATATGATATATTTTTCATGAAACCTATTTCTCATCCCTGGGTTATACCATGGTAAATTACAAATGAAACCTTATTTTTCTCACGGGTTATTATATAATGACATGATTATGATACCCATTACTTGTAATTCTCCAACCCCAGTTAACCATAGTAAGTGAATTATTTTAATAAATTGGCATGATTACAAGGAATAACATCCCGAAGGACCGATCTGTTTAGCAGTCTTGGGAAATAGATTACACACATTAACATTACATTACAATTTCAAACATCAAACACAACGTATATAGTTCTTTGTGAACGCCATTATTCACTTTATATTAATCCTACATATCAATCATAATACACATCTTGGAATCCTGGGAAAAATAAAACATAGAAAGTGGTGAGCTTAAATGCTCAGTAAGGGTAAGAAATTGATCGGAAGATAACATAAATATTAAGCATGGAGAATAATTGAAACCATATGCCTTTAACAATAATAAACATGAATATTAGCTGAGTAAATAAACCCATAATAAAACATAATCATGGTTATTCTACTAGTCTAATGACCACATGAACCATAAATATTATTTCTATAATGAGGGAGTGTATAATGTCGGACATTCTGAAACAGTTTGTTAAGGCCTCGACCAAGATGTCTAAAAATGATTATACAATTGGCCAAATCCATATATCAAATTGGAAAAGGGCCTCAGCCAATTCCATATCTATTATAATCATAAGACCTACCGATGCATCGAGGATCTATAGCGGGCTCCACCCATCACATACAAAATCCAATAAATTCCTCATATGAAAATGTTGAAACATAACATAAACATATGTATTAAAAATAGCATACAAAATGTCAATAATTTATACATAAAACATGAAGGGTATAAAAATAACCCATCCACTATCAAACATATCACAAAACCATCAATACAATATGGATGATTTTTATCATAATAAATCAATTTCAATCATGTTTAAAATCCATCAAAGGATGTCTACATAGATGAAAATGATATGTAAAATGCTTTGAGAGAAATACCCCTTCATCATAAAATCGTTTGTAAGTCTCAAAATTAATAAAGGATTTCATTTAAAAGAGATATTTGAATTAAAGTGTCCCATTCCACTTTGAAACTTTTGAAACGAATTATCTATTCAAAAACATTCATGTCCATAAAAAATCATTAAAATCGTTTTGTAATATGGACATTAGTTAAAAGGGGTTAAAAAGGTAAATCATTGAAATATTTAAAATGATTTTCTAGTTAATTAGAAACTCCCATAAAACCATAAATGATTCATTTTGAAAATGATTTTATGAAATATGGGTATCTATGATAAGTATGTCTCAAATAATACTTACACATTAACAATCTCATATAATAATGAGATTGAGAAAATAACCCTTACCAATTTGGTAACTTATGAAACATAAACCCAATGAATGAAGTATCATACAATGAATACATAAATAAAAAAAATTAAAGTATATTAAACAAAGAATACAATTATAGTCAGTACATACACTACACAAAAGGTAAGAATAGAAATATGGCATGAATCTCACGGGAATAAGGAGTGAGATGAAAACCCCTTACCTTGCACATTATTTCTGTCGAGGGTAAGTTTAACCTTCTATATGATGACCGTAGTATGTGATTAAGTTATACCAGATCCATATTAATATTTATGATATCATACATTATTAATTTATGACTTTATACTACCTATTTAATAATAATGTCGATTTTAAATTAACATTTCCGGTAACAATCGATTTATTTATCATACATGTTTTAACTTGTTACTATTGACTGTATAAATTAGGTCATGATTTAAATAATTTTAGAAAATAAAACATGATTTTTATATCATATATATATTTAGAATATAAATATGTGTAATAGAAATATATATGAAATGGAAAACAATGTTTATGGAGACGGTAGTCCGAACATACACATAAACGTTGTTTCCGTTTTCATATTTTATTGAATGGAAGTAAGTATATAAGATATATATAAGTACATAAATACTTATATATATAATTATATATATCCCCAGTATCATTATTATTTCATATATTACATACTTATTATTAATATATATTTTTATAATCACCAATGAATGGTGAACTTCAAAATGAATATTATCGCGTCATGGAGACTTAATCTGTACGTACAGACGAGTGGCAATATCATTTCATTAAAGGTGTTTAATTGGATGGTATATCATATATAATGAATAATAATCATGTAATATTTATTATTTACATCAATTTTACATCATTATTATACCCATCCAAATAATAATGTATTGAATAACAATTATACCATGACATGGAGACGGTAAGTCGTACGTACGCATGTATGGTGACATGTTATTCAAAGGATGTATAGAATAATGAATATGGTTGTAAAATATTTGTAATAACATTAGAGTATATAGATGATACTGGAGTTATTATTTTAGAATGGAAATAACAATGAAAGAATAAGTTGACGAATAAATGAACTTGAAAGAGGGTGGTGAAAACATTACATCTTCTTCGGGTTCTTCCATTGGATTTGATAAAAAGGGATCCTTAGGTTGGCATTATGAATAATTAATGGCCTCTAGGATATAGTTAGGATAGTTAAGAGGGTATTTTTGAAGGGTTTGGCCGAACCAAAAGGCTTTGAAGTTTAGAATTTGAGGGAAGGTGGAGTACCCATTTATAAGAGGGGTGAGGTGTGCCTTAGGAAAAACTTAAAATATTATTTTATAATAAATTTATATTCGGTTTATAATGGATCTAAAATAATTAATTTATAGCATAAGGAGGGTATGGGTCGAAATAAACTCTGCCAATAGGTTTTAGACTGGTTTGGGTCACAAAATTATCCTTATCTATTAGAATAAGGTCTTAGTTAATTAGTTTGACATTTACCATGTCTCTTTGTATTTTTATATTATTTCATTAATAGACATACTATAAACTACCAATAGAAACCAAAGTCGTTCATTAATGACATAAATATCATCATATAGGTATTTTGGTTAGACCATATTTTTTAGTAATATTATATCAATTAATAATATAATATTTGTTTTAAAAACTATTTTATGTCAACTTTGACAATATTTAATAATTTATTTTTGATAAAGTCTTAACAAAATTATTAATTCGAACCAAATCCATTTAATCAATCCTAATATGTCATATTAACTAATAAAATTCATTTATTTTATCAAAACATTCAAATTGTATTTATTTTAACATTTATAATACAAATTATTTGATTCTTTCATTAATAAGGAAAATGCTTCCTCATCATTGTGTTATAAATAAATTTACTTATTCAATGAGTAAAAATTATAATTAAAATACTATTATTTAGGAAATCATAATATATTTCTAATTAATATTTATTGTACAAAATTTAAAATATATAACCTTATGTAAAATTAGTTTTTCTAAAAGATATATGCTTATTTCATTTTGGTATTTACTTTAACTTAATTAATATAAAGTGTAATTATCACTTAAAAGTGGCTCTATGGGTTCCCAAAATCGATCCAAATATGCCCATGGTCGGACATGTAACAACCAATAGGTTTAGGACACGTTTAGGGTAAATTTATATTATTATAATATTATTTTTTACCCTTATTTTCGAAATTTACCCTTTAACCATGGAAAATAAAATATATACCGAAGTAATTATTCAAATTTACTAAAAATAAAAGTTATCTATTTACATAATTTATATATCATAATTCTAAATATGGAATCCATTTTTATGAACTCAAAACACAGACGTGTTATAAATTAATTTAAAATTAATTGTCATTGTCAAAATAGAAAGCATGTTTTTATGTGATAATAACTATAAAAAGATTGACACTTTCCTATGTCTAATTTAAATGTAAAATTATTTTTAAGGAAAAATATTGTATTAAGTGGTAAAATTATAATCTAATTATACTTCAAATTCACTCATAATCATAATTTATTACAATTAATTATTTCTATTAAAAAAGTTGTTTTAATTAACATTTTGTAATTTTCACTATTCATCAAAATATAAAAGTTATCAGAAAAGTATGAAAAATTTACCCTCATATAATTTTGATATTCTAAATCCGAAAATGATGTCCATTTTAACGATAAAATTAATAATATTTCAAATAGTGGTTATTACTATTTATAACTGCTTTTGAACTGCTAGTTTGGAAAGTGATGGTGTGATAGAACTCAGTATTACATGTAGTGGAAGTTATTGAATTACTGTGAAGAAATAACATACTATGAAATCATGGGGTGTTACATTATTTCCTCCTTCAATAAATTTTATCCTCGCAATTTGAAATTATTTTTTGAAAATAAAATGTTGAAAATAGAAAATTCCTTTTGGAAATCACACATATGAAAATAGGTTAATAAAATTTTGTTTTAATAAGAGGAAAAGGGAAATAAAAGGGTCACCACCAAATTATGAACTTTATTAGGAGAAAATTGGTGGAAATTAGAGACATATAATTATGAAAAAATGTAAATATTTATTGTTGGTGATTGAGGTCTGTAATCACTAACAAGTGTAAAATTAAGGGCCTTAAATTAATCAATCTATGATGATTTAAAATACCATCAATTCAACAAAACATAAGATATTAGGATAACAGATTTTTTATTTTAAAAACCCTTCACTAACATTAATGAAATAATTTCTTCATAGAATACGAGAAGACAAAAAATATATACTTGACATGTAGAGTTTCATCTTTAACTAATATCTACCACAAACTCATCATTCACTGTAAAATATAATATAACATAAAATTATTCTATTTATCTTTATATTATAGGGTTCCAAATATAAACATATACCATTTAAATGATGAAAACTATTTTGTATCAACTAGGGACTTACTGTAGGCTTGTGGTATGTAATAAAGGCATGTTGTACTATGATTGTGAGTTCGATTCCTACAACTTTTTCCGACACGATGGGTTATCGCCCGACCTAAATATTGTCCTTTTTATGGAAATCCAAAAATAATCTCAAACAAGACTTATCCAAAATACTTCTGTCCAAACTCACCATCAAAAAATTTATAGGGAAGTTAAACACAATGCATATCCTTTTTTTCACGTAATATTATGTGAACACCTTCATCATGTATTCTTTTAAAACACTACAACATCCTAAATTACCATAAAACCTTATTGATTACATTTATTCTACCTTATTCATTATAGAATACTTTATATAGACTTTCTATCAAAAAAAAGTTGTAAACTCAAACAATTATGGAATATACCAACCATTAATCAGATTCAAGGTAGTCAAGAATATCCAATATAATTTATCCAAATAAAACATGTATTATTCCAAAATCACTACCTCAGTATCAGAACTATATTATTGTGTATATTCCTCTCAAACATATATTTTCCAGAAATTTAACAATGTTATTAAGTCACTTTTCTCGGTTCCATAAAATCACATGTCTTTAATTAAATAATACTACAGTAAAATCCTTATACTACATAATTATCATAACTAGTACATAGTTGATACAACACTCACATGGTATAATAATTTAATAACAACATAAGAACTATAATCCTTCCACCTCATCTTTGGTAGTATCATAACTTTATTGTTATCCAATAGAATCATTTTGGGTATACTCGGATGATTTTTAAATTGCTTTGCGTAGTGTCCCATCTCCTTGAAGATGAAGCTATATACATTTGAAACATTTTTCATACCCTTGCATTCACATACTTGGTGTCATTTTTCTCCACACTTATAATAAACTCCCATCCCCTTCAAGAGAGTTCCATGGTGTTTCTTACCACAGTTATGACATATGGGAATATTTTTCTTTTCCCACTTCCCTTTATCCATCTTTCTCTCTACCATCATTTTCTTCTCTTGCTTCCCTCCAATTCCATAGAACTCAAATAATTATTTACTTATCTTATTAACACATGATACTATTTCTTCATATGATTAGAATACAAGGGAGACTATTTACCTCTTAAATGTTGTCTTAATACCATGAAGGATATGATCCTTCTTACTCTTTGGATCATACGTATTGCTGGATTTCACATTCCTTCTACCAGGCACCATTTCTATACAATGGCATAAAATAAGTTAGTTTATGAATTGCAATGAATAATTACAAACTTGTAAAATACCTACCGTTAATTGAATGGTATATGGATATAATCCATAATCATAAAGAGGTTTTAATTGAGGAAGTATATACTCATAAACCATTCATAATGAAATATAACGAAAATGAGAATTATTCTAATCATATCCCTCAAGAGTGTCATAACCAAGTGTGCAGCAAGGCCCATTGTCGTGCACCAGTTCCCGTTCAAGACTATCTCAAATCGGTTTTTTGGGTTTTACACATAGGTACATCTGTTCCAGAGCTGCCTCTACCTGCTCGTATCCAGACATGGATGTATTGCTTGAAAAACTCACAAAATCTACGCAATAACAAATTTCTAGGAAGTTATTCTATACTAATCATGAATGTCTATCTTAGGTCTATGTGCTCTAATTAGAGTTTATATAAATCTAGCTTCCAAGGTTTTTTTAAAATTCCTCTAATACCAACTGTAACGCCCTAACCCCATTTACCAGGAGTTGGTGCATTATTTTAATACATTGGCATGATTACAAGGAATCAAGTCTCGAAGGACCGATCGGTTTAGCAGTCCTGGAAAATAGATTTCATATATTAACATTTAATTATAATTTCAAACATAAAAAATAGCTTAAATATTTCATCGAGAACTCCATTATTCCCTTTAGCTTAACCCTGCATATCAATCATAATACATGTCTTGGAATCCTAGGAAAAATAATACAAAGAAAGGGGTGAGCCCAACTGCTCAGTAAGGATAAGTAATAAAATAGAAGATAAAATAAATATTAAGCATGGAGAATAATTGAAACCACATTCCTATACCAATAATAATCATGAATATGAGAAGAGTAAATAAAGCCATAATAAAACATAATAATGGGTATTCTACTAGTCGAATAACAATGTGAAACATTAATATTATTTCCATAATGAGGGAATGTAAAATAACCGACATTTTGAAACATTTTGTCAAGGCCTTGACCAAAACGTCTAAAAATGGTTAAGGCCTCACCCAAAACCATATATCAAATTGAGAAAGGGCCTCGGCCAATTCCACATATAGTTGTCTCATGAGACCTAACGATGCATTGAGGAGCTATAGCTGGCTCCACCCGTCACTTACTAAGTCCAATAAATTCCTCATATGAAAAGGTTGAAACATAACATAAACATTCGTATTAAAACTAGCATAAAAAATGTCAAAAATTTATCCATAAACCATGAATGGTCTAAAAATAACACATCCATTGTAAAACATATCACAAAACCTTAAAAACAATATGGAAGATTTTCATCATAATAAATCAATTTCAAACATGTTTAAAATCCATCAAAGAATGTTGACACAGATGAAAATGTTAAGTAAAATGATTAGAGAGAAATACCCTTTATCATGAAATTGTATGTAAGTATCACAATTTATGAAGGAATAAATTTAAAGGATATTTTTGAATTAATGTGTCCCATAGCACTTTGAAAATTTTTAAATGAATTATCATTTCAAAACATTCATGTCCATATAAATAAATCCTTAAAACCGTTTTGAAATATGGACATTAATTAAACGGGATTAAAAGGATAAATCTTTAAAATATTTAAAATGATGATCTTGTTAAATAGACCTCCCATAAAACCTTAAAAGGTTACTTTAGGAAATTTTTTTATGAAATATGGGTATCTATGATATGTATTTCCCAAATAATACATACACATGAACAATCTCATATAATAATGAGATTGAGTAAATTACCCTTACTAATTTGGTAACTTACAAAACATACACCCCATGAAAGAAGTATCATATAATGAATATGTAAATACAAATAAATTAAATATTATTACACAAATAATACTATTATGGGCATTAAATACACCACAGAAAAGTTCATAGTGGCAATATGGCATAAATCTCACAGGAATAAGTAGTGAGATAAAAACCACATACCTTGAACTTTCTTTTAGTCAAGGGTATGTTTAACCACCTTTATAAAGACCGTAGAATGTTATTATATTATACCATAACCATATTAATATTTTTGATATCATAATTTATTCATTTATGTCTTTATAATACCCATTTAATAATAATTTCGATGTTAAATTAACATTTCGGGTAATAATTGCTTTCTTTATCGTACATGATTTAACTTGTTACTCTTGATTGTATAAATTCGATTATGATTTAAATACTTCCAGAATATAAAACATTATTTATATATCATATATATATTTAGAATATAAATATGTATAATAGAAATATATATGAAATGGAAATCACCTTTTATTGAGATGGTAGTCCGTACGTATGGATAAACGATGTTTCCGTTTTCATATCGTATTGAACGGAAGTAAGTGAATAAGATATATGTAAGTACATAAATACTTATATATAAAATTATATATATATCTAGTATCATTATTATATCATATATTATTTACTTATTAGTAATATATATTTTTATAATCGCCGATGAATTGTGAACTTCAAAATGAATCTCATCACGTCGTGGAGACGGTAATCTGTACGTACACACAAGTGGCAGTATCAATTATTTAAAGGTGTGGAATTGGATGTTATATCAAATATAAAGTATAATTATCATGTTATATCTATTATTTACATCAATTAAACATCATTATTATACCCATCCAAATAATTATGTCTTGAATAACAATTACACCACGACGTGGAGACGGTAAGCCATACGTATGCATGTATGGTGACATGTTATTCAATGGATGAATAGAATACTGAATATGGTTGTACCATATTTGTAATAAAATCACAATATATAGAAGATACTAGATTTATTATTTTTTAATTGAAATAACAAAGAAAGAAGAAGTGGAAGATTAAAGGAACTTCAAAGAGGGTGGTGAAAACATTACATCTTCTTTGAGTTCATTCTTTTTATTTGATCAAAAGGGATCCTTTGGTTGGATTTCTTGTAAAGACCCAAACTTTTGAATATATTTTGATTCTGAACTTTGTGTGTTAGTTTATTTTATACATAGAAAACAATTTCATTTAATAAAATGAGTATAATTAAAATAAGACTGTTGGGTTTCGACTGTTACATGACCGTTGGTCAATATGACTGTTGGAAACTAAATGTGGAGATTATTTTCAATAAATACAAGTGATCCTGATTAATTTATATAGAAAGTAGATTCGATGGCCCCATCCAGTAGTCTCGGGCTAATCAAATCCCATCTGACGGAATTCGGGAAGGAGATAGCACCTTTGAGATTTTCTTTGGACCATACCAAAGCAGAACTTCATCGTGTGAAGCTGAAATGGAATTGCCTTCGCGAGAAATTCAGGATAATAGAAATCAATACTCGGGAAATGTTGGCTGAGCCTCCCCATGATTCTATCAACCTAGAAAACCTTACTCTTAGGTCCTATGCTGGTTTTATAAGGGGATATGTAATGAGACCATAACTGCCTTGTGTAATCCTTTGATTTAAATAAAAATTGTGATTTCTTCTTATGATGAAGTATGTGATTTTTCAAATGTCCATATAAATATAGTATGCGTATTATTGATGAATTTTAGAAAAATTATATTTTAAAAATATATATTTAAACATTAAATAATTAAAAATGTGTATTGATTTTCAAAAAATTGTCTTCTACAAGAATTTTTAGTATGAAATTTAGATTCTAATAAGATCAACATAATTTTTGATGAATTGTAAATTACGAATAGTGATTTTAAGCTAACGATTAGTAATGTGGCCAAGTGGAATAGTAATCTCACTTAAAGAAAGTATTAATATAATTTAGGAAGCTTGATTAAGTAATATGATTCAATAAAATATGTAATTAACTATTTCAGAAATTATTTTTCATGTATTAGTATTCTCATGTGAATAGTGATTTTTAATTTAAAATTTATATAAAAATATTTAGAAAATTATTTTTATAAAATGGGGTTTATTTTTGAATTCAGAGCATCGATATTATGTTGTGGTTATTTTTGGGGATTTTTATAAAAAATGATTTTTCAGTGACTAGTTTTCTTATTTTAAAATTAAATTGAAATTATTAATAAAATTATTTTAATAAAGTGGATTTCATTTTTCAAATCAAAGCATCGATATTTGGTTAAAGTGAAATTTTTTGGATTTTTCTGAGAAAGATGATTTTTTTTTAATAGTGAAAATACAGTTTTTGAGTTCCAGGTGTTTAATGACATCGTTAAAGATGTAATAATTATGCAATTATTCTTATAAACATATTAATAGTAATATAAGGTATGAGGTGTCCCAAATGAACAATACCATGGGATAATACCATGAGCAAACCCATGGTTTTCCCAATACCACCAATGAGGTGTCCGTTGGCCATTAATGTGTGTCCGATCACTTCCCCTATATATACCAAGCCATTATCTCATCATTTCCATTCCAAAATCCTCTTCAACGATGTTCTGGTCTCCTTACCTCCCAAGGAGTCCTCCCAAGGTTCCCTCAAGCCTCCCAAGGTCCGAAAATTCACGATTTCAATGTTACTCTTCAAGGTAAGGGATCATACCTCTCACTTTCATTTCAAGTACTCTCGTTTATATCTTTTTTTAAGCCTCGTGTTCTTATGTTGGGGGTGTTATTTTATATTCATATTACTTTCCTTTTTATGTTCATATGATGAGATACCCCATATTTCTCTCATCATTTCATTATATGAAATTTTAAATGGTGTTGTTAGGCTACCGAATTTTTCTAAGGGATCCTACCTCTCACTTTCATTTCAAGTACTCTCGTTAATGTCATTTATTTTAAGCCCCATGTTCTTATTATGGGGGTGTTATTTTATATTAATATTACTATCCGTTTCATTTTAATAGTATTACAGACCCCCTCTTTCTCTCATTATATCATTTTATAAATGTTTACGTGGCGCTGTTAGGCTACCGAATTTTTGTAAGGGATCATACCTCTCTCTTTCTATTCATGTATTCTCCTTTATGTCATTTATTTTAATCTCCATATTCTTATGTTGGGGATGTTATTTTATATTAATCCTATTTTAATTTTTATTCTCATAATATGAGAGACCCCATTTTTCTCTGATCAATTAATTTTAATAATGTTTATGTGGTGTCGTTAGGCAGCCAAATTTTTGTAAGGGATTCTTTCACCCTTCTCATTTTCAAGTTCTATTTTCATGTATAGTATTTCAAGTTACTTTTTATTATGTTAGGGTATGATATCTATATCCATCATACTATTATGTTATTTTCATATGATGACAGACCCTATTTGATATCATCAAATCTTTTTTTCTTGATGTTTTATGTGACAGTGTTAGGCTACCGAATTATCGTAAGAGATATCTTATTTTTTTCTCCCTTACATGTTTTTCATTTCATATTATATTTCATTAAAATTTCATTACCATGTTCTTATCTCCTTTATATTCTGTCCCTATACTGTTTTTTGTATCACTTATGAGTGGGTAACCCATGTACCCTCTCTTTTCAATGTTTTCTAAAACCCTGTAACATAGCCGTTATGGTGCAGAATTTCTTCGTCTCAAAATGTCTCTCTCTTTTTATAAAATTATTTTATATTTTTAAGTTAATCATCAATGATAATTATTATACATTGATATTAACATGTATATCAAAATTTTCTATTTTAATTCTTGGATTTACATAATGAAACCCACTTTCATTTTCTCGTTAGTTTAAAATGACATAAAGATCATGTCTTAATAATAGTTTTTAAAACATTATGATTATGAAATGAAACCCATTTATTTTATTCTATATGGGTTATTTATGAAGACTTTGATGATGATATATGTGGCTCACATTATGATAAAGTAAAATTTAAGGGTGTGCCCTGACAGCACTCCAATGCATTGGGTAATGATGTCATCTCTAGGGATTATAATTTTAACGATACCTTGGTGAATAACCTTGGTAATTTTTTTAATGACACCTTGGGGATGGACCTTGGTGATACAGAAATGATTTTGTAAGACAAATTTTGTATCCACATCTTCATGTTATGAAACATGTTATTTTTATTATGATATGAGTCATGATCTATTTCTCATGCCTTAAAGTTAATTATCATGGCTTTATTGATGTATCTCAAGTTCACATGTAAAATGTTTCTCTTGTTTCCCTTACTGGGCCTTCTTCTCACCCTTTCCTTTGATGTATTCTCCCATGTTATGAGATGCAATAATTAAATTCTAATGTACAATAAATAATCCTTACAAGTAGTTCATAATAATGTTTTATGTTGTTATCAAGTTTTATGTTCCTGATTTCCAAGACACTAGACTTTAATGATCCTTTGTTTGTAAAATGTAATGAAATGTTATGTAATAAAAAGGCATGATTCTATAATTATGACTAATGAAAGGCCTCTATGATGAAGGTAGGATAGTTTAGGGGGTATTTGGGTAGGGGTTGGCCAAACAAAAATGCCTTGAAGGTATGATTTTGAGTGAAGAGGGAGTTCCCTTTTATATGAAGGGTGTGGGGCACCTTAGGAAAAACATAAAATATTATTTTATCTTAAATTCATATTCGGAATATAATGGATCTATTCTCATTTATTTCGAGGATATGGTATGGGTCTATATCGAATCAACCAATATGTTTTAGACAGGTTTGGGTCACTAAATTAACCTTATCTTTTAGATTTAACTATTAGTTAATTAGTTTGATATTTACCATGTCTCTTTGTATTTTTATATTATTTTGTTAAAAAACATTAAATAAACTGCCAAGAGAACCCCAATTGGTTCATTAATGACATACCTATCATCATATATGTATTTTGGCCGATCCATAGTTGTTTAGGAATTTTATATCAATTAATAATATAATTTTTTTTTAAAAAAAACTCCTTTATGTCAATTTTGACACTATTTAAAAATTTATTTTTTTAAAGTCTTAAAAACATTATTAATTCAAACCAAATTCTTTTAATCAATAATATCATGTCATATTAACCAATAAAATTCGAGTATGGCATTAATAATTTCAAATTATATTTATTTTAACATTTATAATACCAATTATTTGATTATTTTATTAATAAGGAAAATACTTCCTTATCATTGTGTCATATATAAATTTAATTATTATATATATAAAACTTATAAAAAATAACATTATGTGTCAAATATTTTTAGCTGTATAATGAATATTTATAGTCTAAAATATAACATATATAACCCTATGTAAATGTTTTTTTCTAAAATATATAGTATTATGTCATTTTTGTATTTACATTAACTTAATTAAAATAAAGTGTCATTATAACTTACAAGTGGATCCATGGGGTCGCAAAATAGATCTAATGATGCCCATGGTCGTACATGTATAAAAAAATATGGTTAAAAAACATTTTAGGGTATTTTAATATTATTATAATATTATTTTTACCATTATTTACCAGATTTACCCATTTACCATGGTAAATAAAATATTTACGGAACTAATTATTCAAAATATCTAAAAATAAATGTTTCCTATTTACACAATATGAATATCTTGATTCTAAATATGGAATTAATTTTTCTAAATTCAAAAGACAAAAGTGGCAGAAATTAATCAAAAATCAATTCCCGTTGTCATAACAAAAAGTGGGTTTTTAAAAAATAATTACTATCAAAAGATTGGCACTTGCTTATGTCCAGTTTAAATGTGAAATTATGTCTAATGACCAACATTGGATTAAATGGTAAAAATATAATCTAATTATACTTTAAAATCACTCTAATTCATAATTTATCTTTGTGAATAATTTCAATTATAAAAGTTGTTTTTAATTAAAATTTTGTAATTTTCACTATTCATCAAAATATGAAAGTTATCAAAAAAGTACCAAAAATTCACCCTAAGATAATTTCAATATTATTAATCCAAAAATGAAGTCCATTTTGAAGGATAAAATGTATAAAATTTTAAAAAGTGGTTATGACTATTCATAACTACTTTTGAATGGCTGGTTTGGTATGTCATGGTGTGCTATAACTCGGTGTTGCATGTAGTGCAAGTTATTGAATTATTTTGAAGAAATGACATACTATGAAATCTTGGGGTGTTACATTACTTTTCAGGGGTTATGATTTGTTTATTTTTTTTATGTGATTATGAAACACATGTTTAGGATTTTCATTATGTTATGGATGTGACCTATATCTTCTTCCCTTGATTTTGGTAATGATGGGAAACTGTCTATTATATATTTTATTCATGATCCTGATTACAAGTACAATTATAATGTGTGAACCTTTCTACATGCTCAAAATGGTTTTTTTGAAGCTGGTTAAAATTTGAATTTTTTTCATGATATTGATTACATGTTTACAATATTTTTCATGAACCATATTACATGTTAAAAATGTTATATGTGATCCTTTTAATATGTTCACAATGTTATGCACGAACCTCAATAGGCGTTCTAAATTCAATTCATGGACACCTTTTAATGTTTACAATGTTATGTGAGGACATTTATTTCATGTCCATAATGATATTCATAAAAATGGATTCATTTCCATTTGTTTTTGTGGGGGATAAATTTCACAACCATGCCTTAATGAGTGAATCTGTGTCTGTATATTAATGTTTGAAGTATTATAAGATTATTTTTTTGCCACAAATATTTGTCGTATACTAATGATATGATCTCATGAATCATGTTAATTGATTATATTATGATTCTAGCCTTGTGAACATGAAATCAATAATATATGATTCATGATTACAATCATTGATATATAGGTCATGGTTCTGAAATGCTGGGATCATCTTCTCATAACCCTATGTTTATGTTATGCTTACATATCTCCCTTATATAACCTTAGTGATCATCTGAAATCACCCTTTATTGTGTTAATATCCCCATGTTATGATTAACGGATTTAAAATGGAGTACTAAAAGGGAAGATAATTTTTTTCATACATTGATGATCTTTCATAATGTTAGATGTTTTGTTTCCATGCTTTCAAAGGCAATACAATAGTATGGTACTCATGCATGTGTTTTTTAAATATAATTAATATTTGTGAGAAGATATATAAAATCTATATATGGTAATCCTAGAAAAAGATATTTTTAATCAATAGAAAATTTTATTTATCCATTGGATACTAGAATGATAAATAATTATGGAGATACCTAGGGGTATTTCTAAAGATATGCATAGGGATATCTATAAGGAAACGTATAAGGATGAGTTAAGGTATAAGAAACATTATGGAAAATTCTATAGAGGATAGATAATGATATTTCTTTGAAAATTATCTGGGTCAAGATAATACAAGTTGAAGTGGATCTAGCATAGTTGTACCATGGGCAAAAAACCCCAAATAACTATACAGAGTTTCACCCAAATATGAACTACTGCAAGATAATGTGCCTTTTTCAACACATAGTTTGACACTACCTAAGCATATGATTTCAAAATTAAAAAAATATTTTTAAATAAACATGAAAAAATTAAATAGAAAATGGATATGGATAACCATGTATTAACCTATGATGTCATAAATTAAACAATAAAGTGTCACGATCTATACATCGTATAAGTGATATTTCATCATTATGTGGTTATACACTATAATAACTTTTTATGACTATTTTTTATTCAATAACTGGAACTTTAAGTAACCGTGTCAATGTAAAATTCTAATGGAATTGGAATGATTTTTTTTCATGAGAATCCTAATGTTATGGTATATTCTATGAAAATCCTTGTAACTATTCTCACACTAATATCCCATGATATAAATCATGGTAAATATACAAATGTGAAAATAAGGTAACAAAATTATATAGAGACCATTATAATGAAAAATCCACAATATTTAATTATTTTTGATAACACATTAATTACTGAGAGGTGGATGAGTACCACTGAGAAGATATTTTCCATTATCTAGTGTTTAGAGAATGAAAATGTCACTCTAGCTATCTATGATATGTATATAGATATAGTTCAATGGTTATGCCTTATTATGAATATTATAGATCAATAATAAATTGACATTCTAACATGGGTTATTGATAGAATCATATTTTAAATAAGTACATTCCTCATATTCTTTGTAAATAATTTTTAACGGAATTCCTATATCATAAGAGGATAAAATATGAATATTTAGGGTCTGTGAAGAAAATAATATTAGAATTTTAAGGTAATATGATGGTGTTATAATGGGTTTTGAATGTAATATTGAACAATTCTTCATTGGCTTCAGAACACATATCTTAATGGAATTATCTGTAAGGGGCATTGGATGCTCTGATGAATCATTCGATTTCCACTAAAAGTTAAAATGTAAGATGAATCATATCTTAATTCTAGTGATAAGAAAAGGATAATGGGGTTCCATGAAAAATACATTGATACACCACATGTATTGAAGAAAAAGTTTCAAACTCATCTTAAAAAAATTATGGGAAAGATAACATAGGTGATTTACTTAATGAAAAATAAAAGTTTTTTTAATTGTGGGAATCATGGCCATAGATCATACAAATATAGAATTGATTTGAAAAGGAAAACTAATGAAATGTCTAAAAAAATATAAATCAAAAGAATACACTACTAACACAACATTGACTAAATTGTAAGGAGGTTGGGTATTATGTGAATCAATTCCAAAATCCAAGGGATAATATGAATGGAATTCCAAAAAAAACCCTAAGGAAAAAGGAAAAGGGTAAAGCTTATGAAATCAAAATGGATGATGAAAATAATGAAGAATATTCTATAATTATACACTTATCCATATATGGGAAATTCATATCAATAATCCATAAGAAAATCTTAGTATTCATTTTTCATAAAAATTGCATTTTATTGCCTCTATAAAGAATAATATTTTCTCCATTTTATATTTTTAATGTATTTGTAGAAATTCTGAGACTAGGCACTGATATAGTATGTGATTCAGAGGACAGGGGTTCCCAAAATTATTACAAGAAAAATTTTACATTATTAATTGCACTTGTATGCAAAATTTTAGAAAAGAGTGAAATAACTATTAAACAGGTTCATGGATCAGAATTCGGAGGGAACCGTTTTTCTTACAGTTGTGGATCAATGCTATGTGTGATGTATCATTGGTCGGCCAATGTCATATGTAAAAAACTCATCTGGGGAATAACTATAAATACAATAATTAAATAAAATTTATTTTATTATAAAACCCTAATACTCATAAATGGTAACTGAGATTGTAAATCTAAAAACATTCATAAGGGGGTGTTTTCTTTCGGTAGGGCCTAACCTCGACTCATGCAGGACGAGGGTGAATGTTATTTTTTTTATTTTAATGTCATTAAAATATTTAATAAAAATATTTTATTTGGACATTACATGTTGATTTAGTAGAATATTCTTTTTTTAATAATCCACGTAAGAGGAATTCTGGGTTATCACCATAAGACTAGAATTCCCATGAGGAAAGTAGAAGGAAGGTCCCTCTTGATAATGAATGATGAAAAATTGAGAATAAAAGGGGGAAAGAAAATATTTTTTTCATCAACAACTACTCCAATCATTGAGTTAGGGTGTTGATATCCTTGTGATTTTATTTAACCTTCTTATAATAAAATGACAAAGGAGGACCAACCCACGAACCTGTTGATCTGTAGTTATATCATTCTTGGAGAAGGGATATTTATTGCATGGTTGATGGGAATAGATCATTGTGGTTATTATGATATTGGTTTCTTTATGATCATGATTACATAAACTAATCGCGGACGACAAAAACAAGGTTGAGCTCCATTCTATGGGTGTTCATATTTGTTATCTCTCCTGTAGATCGATCATTTTCTTCCAAAATTCTTCACTATTTAAAACCCTACATGGATGATCGATCATTTCACCCATAATATATGGAGAAATGATCTATGAACAATGTTTGTGATCCATGATGGAATTTCGGAGGTGCGATTGGTGAACAACATGAAAGAGGCAGCCCACTGCAGAGGAAACGATGAATGTCGGGCTTTCATCAGGTTGGCTGACATCAAGAGTAGCATGCTACCCAGTGGGAGTCTGAGAACTAGTAGAGTGAACATATCTGGTACAGTGGGGTTACAAAAGACGAGGAGCCAGTGGTGGCATAGGATAGGGGATACAGATAAGAGACGCGGTAGAGGATGTGGCGGGACACATGTCAAACGCCACGAGACTGTGTAGGGAAGAAGGACTTTCCACATGAAACACAGTTGGCCCATATTTACTACGTGATCCAGCCGGCCACATGGTCGGGTGACCGTGTGGATTCGGGGGATGCGGCTAGGGATGGCCTTGTCCAGTTGAGCAAGGTTGGCCTATATGACACGGCTTGGGATATATAACAAGGATACTCTAGTGGGCCAATGGCCTATTAGGCCAGGATAGTTTGGGCCATCCCAGAATGACCATGTAGGTTCTGGTTGACCCAACCATGTTAGGATGGATCAGCCAGCCCAGTTCGGATAGAATGTAGACCAGACCAGACATTTTTAATAAATTGATCATATATTTCATACATCATTTCTGTATGATGATATGTGTGCAATGTTTTGACCCTTGATATGAGGACTTACTTTTGAGATACTCAAAGTGATTTTTTGGGTATTTGGTTGATGACGTAATGTCATGGAGGGGGGAGGTTCTCCCAGAATAAGTGCGCTATGAGAGAAATCCTACGGTTTGTTGTGACTATGGGATGTTAGAGACAATGGTACTTATGTGTGTATGATTCATTGATTCTATATTCCTATATCATATTTCCATGTGCCATTGAAACTCCATGTGCAAATAACGGTCCATGTGAATTCGATGAACCAGGATCCATCACTGCTCTGGTTGTCCCCAAATCTCTGTGCTCCATTGACGCTCTAGGCGCCATCAATGATACATTCGTTGTGGACACTTCTAGTGTCATGGATACTATGTGATCAATGGACTATAGCTAGAAATCATACTTTTAATTATTTAGACATATACCTTTGTGAGATTACGATATTGACTATACTTTATGTGTTTCTTTTATGGTGTACTTCATGTGATTCCTTGGAGGCATACATCCTATAATTCTTAGTGGTGAACATTTTTGGTTTTTAGGTCCCTAATGAGTATTTTTTTATAGTCCCCTACATGGGATATGACTACACATGTCATGTTGTGAGAAAATGATCGATTATACGATGTATTATATGGGTAAATAGGGCTTTGTTTTTCTTAGAGAGAGGCCCGACAAACGACGTTTTCTTCAATGACATCAGATTGTTTCTTCTGTGCCTACCATTTATCTGGGGTTTTCTATAATAAAATATAAGAGCTTGAACATTTCCTTTTGGTTGGGATTTTATTCTTTCATTGTTAACTCTTTATTTTTTGTACTATTGTTCTCTATTGTTTGTATCTTATATGTATGAATGATTGTTTACATAGAGTTTTAATTTCATTACATTTGGGATGTGAAATGGGTGTGTGTGTTCATGTGCTTAATAAAATGCCTTTAATTTGTGGGATATTCCTACTCAGTGGTAGTTTACAGCCCCTGGTCTATTATAGGTGGGCAGGAGATTGTCACAACATGGGCCCCAATGGATTGGTCGTGCCAACCTCACTATACAAGGATTCTACCATAATAAAATCACATTTTTTATTTTATCTGTAGAAGGTAACACCTAATATTCCAATTATTTTGATACTAAGATAATATATTTTAAAAGGAATATTGGTTGAAATTGTTCTTATGAAATGGAATGAAATCATATACATATATATTCTAGTGACTATTCATCAGTTTTTGTAAAAGGGTCTTGAATTAATTTTGTGTCAAATTATCATCAGTTTTTTTAAATCAATGACCCTTTTCAAGAAACTTTGGTTTATGGATTTTTGATCCCTAATAGTCCCATGAAGATGTAATCTATCACACTAAATTAGTATTTGTGTGTTATTTTTTCTATTTAATTTCAATTATTTTACTTCCCAACTATTGTCTCCTATGTGGAATCCAAATTAAGGATTTCATTGGGTAGCAATTAGGTTTTCAACTCATCATCATTAATTGATGTACTAGTGTTCAACTTCATAATGTCATTTTCATTGAAATTAACATTCATGTATTGAAAATATAATGAATAAAATTTATTTCTATGGATAAATCCAGTTCACAGGGATAAACTGTAACAAAAAGAGTTTTTATGATTATATTTAATTTAAATATATTCACATTCATTGAGGGTTGTGATGCACGATAATATAAGTAATGAATACATTATATTAAACACCATTCTAACCATTTTCTACATGGAACACTACAATTAGCTGATTAAACAAGACAAATAATGATTTTTTTGTTACATACAATAACATGTTTAATTAATAACATTTCTGATACGCATGGCCATGTTTCACCAAACTATAATATATTATTATTATTATTATATAAAATAACAGTTATCCAATAGCCATTTTAAATGTTAGTTAGTAAAAGGATAAACTAAATTTCGATAATTTTGTTTATATATGATTATATAGTTTTTTGGGGACCAATTAATTAGAAATGAAAATAAAACACCTTTTACAATAAATGTATATATTTTTTAGAAAAAAATATTTTATTAGCTGAGGTCTATTTTATAACAAGAAATTAAGCTAATATTGTTTGATTATTTTAATGAAAATTCTATATTATATATTAAATAAAATACACTATATTATTCATATATATTTTATAGAAAATAATAATAATAAAACCAATTTCATGCCTAAAGACATTATTTTTTTTCTAAAAAATTATTTTTCCTCTTTTTTATTGTGGACTTAAATTAGAAATATATATTTTCCATGTTATATAATTAATTTAAAAAATTAATAGAATATCGAAAATAAAAATATTAATATTTTATTATGTGGACTTTATTTTTATTTTTATGAGAAACATCGTCTTTTTTGAATAGTAAAAAATATTGTATTTGAAATGAAAATGGTATTTTCATTAAATATTTTTATAAAATTAAATTATATTTTAACTTGTTCTAACATATTATTAGATGAATAATATACATCATTAAATATAGATTAGGTAATTTTAATACATTTATAATTTAAAATGGATATAAAGTAATTTCATTTTAATATAAAACATTTTCATTAAAAAACCCATTGTGAAATACCATCTTCAAAGTTCACTTTAACGTTATTTTTTTCCACTTATATGAGTAGAATTAATTTAAATGAATTCTACAATATTTTTAAGAATAATTAAAATAATTTAATAATAAATAATTATTGTTTTATCGTATCAATTTAATTATCAATATTCTCTATTATTAGAGACAATTGATAATAAAAAATAGGCTTGGAAATATCTGTTTTAAAATTTTACATGTTTACCACTCACATCCCATATAAAAGGTCACTAACTCTTCTCATATATTCAAAAAATAAAATACAATTTGTTTAGTCATTTATTTACAAAACCACTTCTCCACATTCTCATATCATCCAATAATCCTTTCTTTTGGAATAATTCCATCCAACGATGGCCTTGGGATAATACCATATGAAATACCCAAAGAAAAGGTTACATTCATCAGAAAAAATTTATGTGTTATTTATTCCTAAACCCTTGAAATCATTTTATATATTGAATATTTACTATACCATGTATCATATTTATACTGAATTTTTTATCAAAGTGACCCATCTTACAAACACACAGACATCCATCGAATGGGTTACAAAATCCTCATTCGTGTGAATGGTGGACTACCACCTCGCAAACCGATGTCATTATTTTTTCCATTAATAGAATTCATAATTTTGTATAATGATGTAAATACTATTAATTTATGATATTTATGATATTTAGGTTCCCTTTACGATTCTTGAATAATTTTATAACATATACCTTGTAACACATTTAAATTGTATGAATTTTTTTTAATTAATTTAAATTTTTTGATATTTGACATTTTAAACAATATTGAATGTAGCTTGTGTTATATAAAACCACCTAGTTATTAATTATTTCAATGCTAAGACTAGTTATTATTTATTACATGGTACACCAAGATCCTCTTGCGCTACACGCAACACTGAGTTTCCTCGCACAACACACAAGAATGATTTTTACTGCATTTTAATGGTTCACATATTTTAAAACTAAATTTTTAAATATTATTATTTTTTTTTCAAAATGAACTTCTTTTTTGATTGTGCAATTTCCTAATTTCATAGGATGTTTTTTATTTTTCGTATAAGATTCATTTATTGATATATAGTTAAGAATATGACAATTTAGTTTAGATTACCATTTAATTTCAATAATTATTAATGTTATATTATATTTTGAATTATTTTTACATTGAAAATAGAATAATTATAAATACATTAATATAAATTTAATATAGATATAAAACCATAACAATCATTTTAATATTTCACAAAAAATACACCTTCTCACCCCAACTATATAATAATCATTAAATATACTTTTTACACTTATGTAAAATGAATTTGTAAATAAAATGACACTATTTTTTTATATTTAATATTTATAGTCTAACAAAGAAAAATATAGGTTGACCAAACAATTTAGTTAAAGTGATTGAAATTAAAAACAATGATTAAGGTAAAATTAATCATAACAATAGACTAAACCATAAACATAAGGATCAAATTGACGTATAAAATTTTCTAAAATCCATTGGCTACCCATATTTCTTCCATATCCCATATCAGTTATTTTTTTATTGAGTTAATGGGACACATTTTCATGAATGGTACACATATAATAGAATTATCAAGGAAAAAAACCCCATTCCGTTAAAATTTATAAATAATTTGAGTCAGGAATAAGCTACATTGTTTATGTTAAAAAATTATTTGGAATGATAAAGAATTCATCTTAATATAATCATATAATTTATATTTTTAGATATGATATAATTACATTATATTCCTAATAAACGCTAACACATTTATTGTTTAGTTAATAATAAAATAAAATAAAGGACGTTTAAAACATTAAATGTAAAGTAAATTTAGTGAAACATCATGTTACATTAAAATTTTAGGGGAATATATCAAGATAAACATATTTAAAATGAATATATTTTAGTTAAAATAATTTTTCTTAATTTTTAAAATAAAATAAAATATTTATTTCCAAAATTAACAATAATGTTATTTCACTATAAATGATACTTTATTAAAAAAATTAAAATTATAAAAATCATATATTTTACCAATTCATTTTTAAATGTAAATAAATATTATATATGTCCCAATAACTGACCAAATGTTCTTCTGTAATTATCATATTTTATGTTAAATAGAAAAAATCATTATTAGAAAAGATCAGGTTAATGTAGTGTTTTAGCTCGTTTTGTGCATTTAAAAAAAATTAATTTCCAAAAAAAATGGGATTTAATTTTTATAAATTATATATAATGTTTTGAATTATGTGAGTGTATATTTTAATTAAATATCACATAAATTTTTTCTTGATGGTAAAATTAGTTTATAAATAATAATGCATTCCTTAATAGACAACAAAATGATAAAAGAGTATAACATATATGTTATGGAATGAAATTATAAAAATACACCTATTTTAGTGTAAAGGAGGTATTAATAGACCATAAATACCATATAAACCATTATTTTTTTATTTATGAAGCACATTACTTAAGTGTTACCTCCAAGTAGTGTTCACCTTCTAGTATTTTGAAGAATCTCACTCCTCCTTCTATATAAAAACAAATTTAATATCACATCTCCTTAAACAGATAAAGGGATATTGTCTCATTAAAAACATGTAGAAATAAACTCCCAACATTCATCCTCTCATCCTGGAATCCAAAATTTGGGCAGAAATCCAATCAAGTAATCCATTTGGTGTAGACCAACAGGAGTTACCTGAAGAAGATCTAACATCTTTCATCAAACTTTTTATTTTATTTTATTTTAATTACCCACCACTTAAACAATTCTTATCTGATGATTATATAATAACCATAACAACATAATTATACTGAGAATTTTTTACTCATATGGTTTAATATACACCAACATATACATCCATCAAATTAATAACAAACATTCATTGGATGTGTATGGTTAACAAATGCCTAAAGAAACGATGTTGTTCCTTTTTTATTTCACCGCATCTCATGCTTGGAATTTATGATGGAAAATATTTTTTTATATGATATAAATGATATATTAGAAGTATTTATGATTCAATGATTATTATATAACAAATGAATACATTATTTAAATTCATTAAGTATGATAACATCAATTGTGGATGTGTGGACTACCACATCCCTAAAGAGATATGATTTCGTCACACATTACATGAAATGTAATGATGATGTTTTTAAAAATATTATAGGATATTTATATAATAATAATTCTACTTAAATAATTATATATATTTTCATATATATTTTTTATTTAATTTCATTTTTCAAAATGATAATGAAACCGAAATAACATTCATGCTTACGTACGACCAACTATCTCTATGAACGATGCATCCCATTTAGTATTCTTATCTTTTATAGAATAATATAAATAATTATATAATTAATATATGTGAAATATATATCATTTTTTACAATTTTTATTTATATAAATAATGTTCTATATAAGATAATCAATAATTACAATTCAAAACACATACCATAAACAAAACAGTTATTTCCCGAAATGTATCTTTAACATGTAATTGTTATTAAGTGTGAAATATGAAGTCCTAAGATATTCTGATATTTTATGATGTATATATAAATTTATTTATTTATTTATAATATTAATATTAAACATATATTAAATATAAATGTTTTTGGAAATTGTATATTGAAATTCAACATTTATTTTAAGGGTTCTGTCGTATCAACTTTATTTTTGTAAGAAATATGACCTATTCACAACTCATTTATTTTTTATGGTATATAAAATTTAACGAATATATTTTATGAAATATATCGTTATATTTATGGGTATTTATGTAACCATTTTATGATCTCTCTTTCAAGGGTATTATGTTTAAAAAGTTACCAAATCAGTAGAGTAACTTTGTCGCAATTTTCCTTATTTCATTAAAATTCCATGTTACGCACCTATATATATATATATATAAGGTAGATAAAAAACGATTTTACATGGTATATAATGAAAAAAAATTCATTTTCTTATATTTAATTATTAATTTCATTTCATTTTCTTACATGGGGAGTTTTATTCAATGTTAACAAGTGGTAAGATTTTATTACAACAATGTCATCATTTGACAAGACTATTTATGATTAAGCATTCATTGATGAAATCGTATGATTCATATTTTTAGATAACTCATTAATTTTATTCTATTATTTTATGTTAGGGATTATTCATGTATTATTACCACTTTTACAGAATTATGTAATTATGAAAATTTCATATTTTTTAAGAAAATACGACCATATTTTTCTCTTTGGTCATATTCATGTTTTATTAAAACCCCATGTTTCAAAAAAAGTTTTCAAAAAAGATTTTAAATTATATTTTTATACAAATTTTTTTTAAAAATAATTTATAATATGGTTTATGGTTTTAAAACATTTCTTTTTTCGGATTTTAATCTATTTTCAATGAAACATTTTTGGAATTTTTTTTCTTATTTTAAAAAAATTAGACCTTATTTTACATGCCATGTTTCCAAATATACCAAGATATTATGTTATTTTGACATATATGTATGTGTTCCAAAAAATTTATGTAATGTCTATGTATGTTAATCTTATGTCATCATATATGTAATCATAGAAAATTTTAGTCATCATTTTGATACTAGGATGATGAACCATTGTGATAACTCTATGTACATGTCTATGGATATGTTTTACAGAAAAGAGAAATTATAGACAAATTACATAGAAATTTGGTATATTATAGAGAAATATAATCATATTAATATATTCTTGAATTAATAAAAAATTTGGATAGGGATCTAGAAAAGATATACTAGGAGTAACATTCCCAAAACACCATATTAAGATTGACTCCATTGGGAACTGAAGCACAACAAAAGGACATTCTACAAATCCTATTTGACACTCCCTAGTGACATGCTTTAGAAAATCACAAAAATATTATGAACCATCATGATGTATTTAAATTAAATTTTGGGTTGGATTACCTAGTAAAAATAGAAGGTGTCATAGACTATGGAATGTGTCAAAAATTTGACCTCCTATCTGAAAATTTTCAAGATGATGTGGTCTTTCATCACGATAAGTGTTTCTTAGACTATGATTTCTGGTTTTAGTAAATTTATGAAACCATAATAGACATGGTTAACAATAAATTTGATGGAAAACTTATTAATGAGCAGTAAAATGGTTTGATAACTGGAGTAGTGGATTTTGTAATCATGCATATCAGTTTTCACAGAACATGTTTAGAAAATTGTAATTTTACCAATCCACAAACTCACCAATGAAGATAAAGAATGATTTTTTTGATAACATAGGTAATGAATACCATAAAAGAAATAAAATTATGATACCTACATTTCAATAATTTTGTTATAATCACACATGTGAAAGTATTAGAGGGAAAAGAAAATGATTTGATTTTGGAGAAAAAGTACACAAACAAAATAACTATAATGGGAAAAATAAAAAGTTTAGTAAACTTAATGGATGACAGTGTTGGACTACATGTGGTGTTTTAATGTGATATGTTCATTAAATATATAATGTATAGGAGTTATGAATATTTATTTCTTATATGGATGGATCAAGAGGAAAATCTGCAAGGTGGTACACGTAATGGTTTTGCTGATGACAATAAAGAGACCCAAAAACTATTTGAAATGTTTGTTATGTGCTTATATAATTTTTAATAAGAATGATTATATTGTGATTATAAATGTTATTAATTTTTCATATTTCATATACCATGAATGAGGTATTAAGGAATAAGTTGAGGAATCTAGGTTAATGGTTTAAGAATAATGTTTAATGATTGATGTGTAATGGTTTTGGAAGATCCACTATATTTTTTTCATTAATTCTTGAATAGTATGTTATTAGTTGTGATGGTGACATAGAAAAATGATATTTGGAATAATGTAATTTAATGCATAATATCATAAATATGTTTAAAAAAATTTGTTTATCATGGATTATGAGATGATTTATCTGGATACTGAAAAATATTTTGTATCAATAAACTCATAACTAATTAAGTAGTTAATTGCAAGCGTAAAATGTTATCATCCATGATTTTTACAATTTTTTTGGATTGATGGAATATATCAAATAATAATCGTAACAAAGAATCATTCATCTATTCCATAATGATTTATTGGAATTTCAGTTATTACCATGTTTTAAGTGAATATATAATGATGATATTGACATGTTCAAAATGTGAAATTAAATACCCACATTATAATATATGGGATGACAAATGATAATCCTTTTTAGTAACCTTCATTCTTGTGTTTTTGATTTTCAACATTGGAAGGGTTACAAGAATATCTATTTATGGATTTTTTTGGAAAATATAGGATGAGGTTTTAGAGATTAATATTTTATATCAGCACATGAGTATTTATGAACATTGGATAACATGTGTTATCCATTATTCTATTATTGTAATGAGAGACATATTGAATGATTTTTCTTTATATTTATCGATATAATTAACTTTTAGTTATTCATAATTAAGAAAATAATCTCCATTTCATAGATTAGTATATAAATTTTTAATTGATTAGGGCACAACTAAAGGATATGATTGTGCCTATGGAATGTAGTGATATCAAGTAAAGATATCTTACTTAGGAAAAGGGTAATGAAAAAAAAATATTGACTTGTTATCATTATATATAGTGATATGTATGACCACTTTCACTCTTTTTATATATATGGTTTTGTGATTGATAAATATCTCTTGATCTCCCCGTTTATTATGATCACTTATTTTTATCAATCCCTATAGTTATTTGAAATTTTCTTCAATGTCCATGTTTTCACATCCCACATATTTTCTCCTGTATATGAGTTGTGTTCGGTAGTTGTAATGGTTAAAAATTTCACTTCATAAAGGATAAATTTCTATATATATTTATAATGTCAGTTTCTATTCTAGGAACCTTAAATTATTGGACCATTTATTAAAAAATCAAATTTTGAGGGATATATTCATTTTGGTGGGTGGAAAATCACACCCTGAGATTTAGTGATTTTTTCTAAATTAGTTTTAAATAATTTATGTTTTGAATTTACAACAATACTAAATATGGATTGTATTGAATGAATGAACAAAGTTATTCATGTTTTTTAAGATACTACATGTTATGGTTTCCATATACTCTACATTAAGATAATTGTACACTACACGCAACACTAGGTTAACATGAGTTACCCACAAGACTGAGTCTTACCGATATTTAATGGCATAGAAATTTAAAAATTATTATACGAAACATTTCTAAATTTTATTTTCTAATAATAAAAATTGTTTTATAATTTATAATGTTGAAATTATCTTATGGTAAATTTTTGGTATTTCTGAGTTGTTTTATTTTTTGATGAATAATGGAAAATACTACAACTAACTTCTAAATAGAATTTTTGTTTAATTATTTATTATTGTTAATGTATGTTTTAAATTGTTTTCATGATAAATTATTCCAATATCAATTACTTTCGGATCAGAGGGTTAATATTTACATTTATTTTAGATATCAAAACATAATGAACTTTCGAACATTTCACATTAAAAACCGACTATCTCACTGCATATAAGCGATTAGGATTAATTTTATTTTTCAACTTCTATGAATTGAATTTTGAATAATTTATTAAGAACTAAATAATTATTTTATCATTTAATGTAAAATTATTTGAAACTTTTTTTGAACAAACAGTATAGTGAATGTGATTGTAATTAATTAAAACAATTAATGTAAAATGTATGTATAATAAGGGACGATATATTTAACATATGGACCAAAATTACATAAAAAATTTCAAAAACCCCAATTTAAACCTATATTTAGAACATATACCTTCTTGGTTATTTATTTTTGATTTATTATGAAACATGTTCATGATAGTGACACATATAATATGTTACATAAGGAAATAGAAAAAAATGATCATTCAATACATTTAAATATTTAAAATATTTAGACTATGGAAGAAGCTACATATTTTCAGTTATAAACATTATTATGAAAGGTATATGTGATTATTTTATAATGTAGTTTTAAATTTAATATGTATGGATGATATAATTACATTAAAAACATAACAAACCCTTTTACTTGGAGTATTTATTTAATAAATAAATAAAATATATGATGCTAAAAACATTAAAAGTAAAGTAAATTTAATTAAATTTTGTGTTAAAGTATCTTTATAGGTTAATATATCATGTTTAAAATATTTTAACATAATATATTTTCATTCATACTATGTTTTTATATTTCTAAACTAAAATTATACATGTAATTTCAAAATATATATTAATATTATTTTACAATAAATGATATTATTTCAATGGATTTACTTTACTAAAAATAAGATATTATTCCAATTTATTTAAAAATTCTAATAAATATAATATATGATCCAATAATGGACCAATTATTCCATTATAAGTTATATATTTTCCTTTAAATAGAAAACTCATTGTTAGCACAGTATGTGTAAATCTACCTTTTTATCTTGGAAAATGGGATTTATTTAAAATTAATATCTACCGCACATAAGATTTATTTTTTTAATTAGATATAATATTTGAAATTAATTGGGTGTATAACATCTATTAAATTTCACTTTATTTTAGTCTTAATGGTTAAATTAATTACATTAGAAAACTAATTTCATTCATTAAAAAAAATGATAAAAGTGGGGAAATATATATAAATTATGATATAATTAAAAATTAATATTATTAATTGTGTGGTAGGTGTTTTTTATTAACTATTATTCCTAATGAATCCATTAGTTGTCCATTTTTTTCATATTAAGTTAGAGAGTCCTCCCTATAGTTCCCACCTTTTTGTATTTACAAGAATCTCACTCCACCTCCATCGTAAAAAGGAAATAAATATTCTCATTACATATATCACTCAAGCCTATGGTATTATAAAAAAAAGATCAAAAAAGATCAATAATCCCCTTATTTCAACCTAGAAGCCTCAAATTGGGCATAAATCAACCCAAGGAATCCATTTCGAGTAATCTGGTAAGAGTTACTTAGAGAAGAGGTAACATCATTCCACATACTCTTGTTTTGTTTTGATTCACCACTCCTCATATATTATTATTACAGAATTATATTATACCATATTAATCTTAAATTTTTTGAGATTTTTTCATCCTAATGGATCTTCTTAAACCTACAGTAACTTCCAAAAATGGGTAATGAACTTATAGATCTTCTGTATAGTAAACAATCGCCTCATGAAAAGTTGTTTTTCCATTTAACACCTCTCATGGTTGAGAAATATTATATAATTTTATTTAATAATTTTTATGATTTATTTATGATTATGTAATTATTATATAACATATACCTTAAATATTTTGGGTTTTTAATATGAAAACGTTTGTGGACGTGTTGACTACCGCCTCCTCATAGAGATGTGATTTGTTCACACATTACAAGGATGTTATTGAGATTGGGTATAGTAAAATTATATGATATATATGAGATAGAAATTCTACTATAATGAAAATATATATATATATATCAATTTATTTATTTATTTCAATTTAACAATAAAACGAAATCATCATTCAAGCATACGTATGAACAACCACTTTCAAGAAATCTAACTTCCATTTCAGATTCAAATATTTTATGGACTATTACATATAATAATATAATTAATATACAATAAATATAAATCATGATTTAAATTTTTAAAATAAACAAATCATGATCTATGTAATATAAATGAGAAAATTAAGTCAAAAAATGTACAATAAACAAACTAGTTATTACTTGAAATGTTTCATTAACATAGAATTGCTAATAAAAAAGTAATATAACATCATATGTTAAAATTATATGTTATTATATATAGTATTAGTTTTTATTGGTATATTTATAATAAACATATATTTATTATACCACAGTTTTGAGCATGTATAAATAAATTCAAGACTTTAGGTAATGGTCTTCTCATCTCACAAGTATTTCTGTGAGATTTTTATCATATTAACAACACATATATTTAATGTGGTACATGAAATTATAATTAATATATTATATGAATCATATAATTAATATTACTTATATTTAAATATACATTTTCTATTTTCTCTTTCATTGGTTTTTATCTCAAAAGTTAACAAATTGATAAAGTAATTTTGTCTCAATTTTCTTTCTTTGAGACACATGCCATGTAATAAACCAAAAATCTTATACAACAAGCACACACTTCCACCTACATGTTATATCATGAATATATTTCATTTCAATATATTTTACACTAATTTTAAAATCACTTTCTTTCTTATGGAGTTTTATTTAATGTTAAAAGGTATAAAGAGATTATTACAACAAATTCATTGTTATCGGTATTCATTAATATTGTGCTTTAATTGATGAAATATAGTGATCTATATTTCAAGGGAAGTAATTTAATTTATTCTCCTATGGTTTTCAGAAAATATTAATGTATTAGTTACATTTTCACTATTTATAGTAATTATAATTAATAAAACATTTTTATGAAAATCTATCCTTATTTATCTCTTCGTTCAAACACCTATTTTATTTGAAAATTTTGTATTAAAAAATGTTTTGAAAAATGATTTCATAATTTTATTTTGATCCATTTTTTATGGAAAAACAATTTCAAATTTTTTATAGTTTTTAATTCATCAAATTTTAAATTAAATATATTTTTAATGATTTATTTCCCAAATTATTCATGTATTAAAAATTCTTTTTTAATGAAAAAATTATATTTTCCTCAATATATAATCATAAAATAAAATTCAAAATTATTTTTCATAAATTATTCCATCCATGTTTGTTAATCCTTCAATTTCCGAGGATATGATCCACGTTTACTATTCACATTATTTGTATTAATGGATTAAATTTTGTTAGAATTGTGATTATGAAACTTATTTCCTTTTTTGTAGTTTATATATTTATGTATCATGTTTGTATTTAATGGTTATATAGTTATAAAATATAATCCTATTTTAATTATTATATCTATATGAAACATGATTCTCTTTCTTAGGTTACATATTTAATAAACCTGTTTCCCTTTCACATGTAATATGTTTATAAAACACATTTATATTTCACGGGTTATATGATTATGAGTCCCCCTTATTTTCATCGGTTATTTTTTGAAGAAATGATTATTAAACCTGTATCATTTCCATATGTAATGAAATAATTACATATTTATGAAACCCATTTCATTTCATGGGTCACGATATGATTGTTTATGATCTTGTGTCACAAGTATGTATGATTTTTATTATGATATGGGTGGGAAAAATATCTTCATCCAATGCATTGGTTAATTATTTATTTCATATTATGTAATGAAGAGATTAAATTCAATTGAACTAATACTCTGTTGAATATGGTGAAAAATGATCCACTATATGTTGATGAAAAAAACTAATCCAATATGGGAAGATGGGGAGGCCTGATCCACTATGAGAGAATGGATTAACTCGATCTACAATAGGAATGGGGATACCTGATACACAATGGGAAGAGGGGGAAACCAGATACCATAATAGGAAATCTCTGTGACTGTGGTTGTCATTGAGTCCTACCCAATAGGTGTAGTCCCCATAAAGTGAACTGATTAGTTTTTTTCAATATTACTTGTCTTATAGATAGTGATATTACATTTTAGTATGATTATCACAATTCATTATCTTATTCCATTGTTATGATATTCTAATTCCATTATAATTAATATTCTCTTACAATATTTTTACCAAAAGTCATTTATAATATCTTTTGTATTAATGGTATGATAGTCAAATTTTATGGTCAGGTTCTCATACACATATATTTCAGATTATTCTACATATCTCCCTTATTTACTTGTACTTTGACTATGATTTTCATTCCTTTTAATGTTTCCTTTAAACAAATTATGAATATTTGTATTATATATGATGTGTGTTAGAAGGATTGTAGTCATGAAGATCCTATTGGTAGATAATGTCGCATAATTATGTAGTAGGTTTTACGGTTCCATTTTTACAAAGGCACAAAACAAAAATTATATTTGGGAATTTGTTTGTGTAATTTATTCCATAAAAACGGTTTAATGTATATGTATGTTTTTTATTAGTTGTTATATTTGGTATAAATGAATAATTCATACTTTGTAAACTAGTATGATAAATCATTATTGAGATCCTGAAGGACTTGTCTATGGAGAATCCTAATGATAAGGAAAAGTATAAAAATGCCATGGATTTTTTTTAGTGGACATATATATTTGTTTCCTTGAAATAAATCAGTTTCTAAATACTAAAAGTGGTTCTGAATCTAGAAAAAAATTATGTACCTATTAAAACCTCAAAAATTGCATATTGAGAATGAATCAACCAAGAATTGGTGCATGACAGTGTGACTTTATACACACATGGTTTGGAAATCCTAGGGGATATGCTTTGGTAATTTTGAAACACTTCATGAACCCTCCTGAATGGATTTAATATGGTTTCCCTATAGATTACATGGATAAACATCGCATTTCATTGTTTATGTAAGGTGTCAAAATTTAGATATCATATATGTAATTTTTCATGGTCATATGGTTTTCATCGTGATAAGTGATTCTGGCATTATGATTTATGGTTTTAGTCAATAACATAAACTAGAATGAACTATGTTAACATTGAATAGAAATTAAAATTTTTGGATGACTAGTCCGAAAAGGTGATCCCTAGAGTAAAGGATGTTGTAATCATGTATAATTAGTTTTAATAGATCATGATTAAAAATGTGTACCCTAATTAATTATCAGACTCACTCAAGAAAATAAGTAAAGTATATTCAATGGGATTATGTAATGAATATAATCAGTTAATGAAAATTTAGTTTTGTGCATGTCATTAATGTTGGAAGAAAACCCCAATTCATTGTCTAAGAGAAATAAGATCTTTTTCCTTTTGGAAGAAAAGGATACAAAGAAGTTATATATAAAGGGAAAATGAAAAGTAAAATTAATTTAATTGATTGGAATGTTATCCTCCCAAATTCTTTATTAAGTTAAGAATTCTTAAAATGTTGATATTATTTGATTGCATCATATAAAGAATGATCATTAAGATAATGAGGATGGTGGTACGAGTAACAGTTTTATAGATGATGATAATGATGATGAAAACACAAATGACATATGAGAGGTAAGTTTTGTTCTAATATCATTATTGATAAGAATGATTAAATTGATTTTATAAATTTTAAAACAAGATTCGAATTTAAAATTCTAGGAAATAGGTAGTAAGTAATATTTTGATGATGTCTGTGCAATGGTTTATGAATAATATTATACAAATGATGTGTATATGTTTTAGAATTATTAGTATATGTTTTTAATTATGGAATGAAAATGATATTTTTAGTGGTAATGAAGACATAGAAAAAGATGTTTTTTTAATATTAGTTAACCATTAACATATAAAATATGTTGATAAAATTATGTGTTTCTTGGATAAAGAGACTATTAGTTTGGATAATGTAAAGTTGATATTATTATGAAAAATTTTCCTAATTAAGGAGTCCTTGAAAATTTGAAATTTTATCATCGATGAAGTTTAAAACATTATTTGGATTGAATAAATATAAACAATAATCATTATAATAAAAAATAATTCATGTTTTCTTTAAGGTTTTATAGTTATTCCGAATATTAGCTTGTTTCATGAGAATATACAATGAATATATTAGTATTTTTATAATGTGACATATAAGGTATAATTTATAATATATTAGGTATCAATGTTATGGTTATTTAGTGAACATCATTCTAATGCTTTTGGGTTTTCAAATTTGGAAGGGTTAGAAGGGTAAAAAATTTATGAAATGGTATATGTTAAACTGCTGATGTGGTTTTAGATATTACTGTATTATCTGGTGAGATGAGGATTATCTTATAATGGATAACATATTATATAAAATTTAACATGATGTTAAATAAATATATATAGAATGAGTTTTCATTAAATTTAAGAATATCATGTTATTTTAGTTCATTATGAATGAAAACTTTTTGTTCATTCTATCGAGTAATAGATAATGTTGGAATTGATCAAGGAACAACTAATGGATGAGAATTTGTATAAGGATATAGATAAAATTAATTAACTATATATTCTTTAGGATATGGGTCTATAAATAATATATTTATTGTTTTAGTTATTTTTAATGATATCAATGACCCCTATTATTCTTCTTTAGTTTATGGTTTATTGATTGGTAACCTTATCTACATTGATAAAATTCTTTTGATCAGTGATCTATATAAATCCATATAATTATTTACACTTTTCATCTATGTCCATTGTTTTTCATGACACATGTATTCTCATATGTATGAGTATCTTCGAGTAGCTGTTATGGATCCTTATTCCATTTTTAAAGGATGATTATTTATTAATTTTTGAGGTCTAGTTTCCAACGACTTAATCTAGTAAGTTCTAAACATTTTCTATCCCAAAATAATTTTGAGGGCTAGTGGTTTTTTAAGGGGGATAGAATTTAACACCTCGATATTTAGTGACTTTTTTGAATTAATTTAATCATTTTTATAATTTACGATTCGTGCAATATTGAGTATATATTATGGTATATAAAATTAAAATGTTATGAACTCGGTGTATTCCACACCATGTTATGATTTTGTTAAACACAACATTATGATAAGCATGCGCTACACGAAACATTGAGAGATCTTATATCATAGGAAAGATTATTGTTTACCTCATTATAATGACACACCTATTTTAAGCCTAAATGTTTTAACATTGATAAATTTTATTTTTAAAAAATAAACATCATTTTGTAAATTTTAATTTTAAAATATTAATAGACTAATTAATTTTTTAATTTTCTACGAAGTTCCATTATTTGATGAAAAGTTAAAAATAATGCATTTTATTTGAAAAATCATTTTTCATTATGTAAATATTAGTTTCAATGTATATTAGAAATTATTTTTTACTCCAAAATAGATAGATTATTAATCAATTAATCAAATTTATTTCATTTGAATAATTATTATATTTAATTCACATATAACAAATTAATGAACTTTTGAACACTTTACATTAAAACCCTGATTTCTCACCATTTGTGTGGGATTAGCATCATTTTTTAGTTTATAACTTCTGTTAATTTAATTTTGAAAAATTGATATACAAATTTTTAATAATATTAATATTGATAGTCTAATATTTTCATCTTAATATTTTGACAAAATAGATTTAGTTAATGTTATTCAAATTAATTACCACGAATAAGGTAAAATTCTATTTAACAATGGACTAATGATAAAAATAACGAAAAAATTAACAATAATCTTATCAAAAGTCCATTAGATACCTATATTTTGAACATAGACCCTTTTGTTTAGATTAGTTTGAGTTAGTGGTACGCATGCTCATGAAAGTGACCCATATAATATGTTATGTATTGGAAAAGAAAAAAATTGAATCATACTTACCTTTAACATTTATAAACATTTAGAGTATGGAAAAATCTAAATAGTTTTAGTTTTATCAAATATTTTGAAAGTTAAATATGTTTTTTTATTTTAAAAATTTAACAATAGTTTTTAGATGAAATATAATAACATTAAACTATGAACAAAAATTATAACATAGATTTTTTAGTTAATACATTAATTAAATAAATTATTCCCAAAACATTAAAATGTTTGTAAATTTAATGAAATACTGTTTTAAATTATTTATTACATTAATATATCAATTTATATAGACGTGAAAATGATATATTATAATTCAAATTTTTTATGATATTGGTATTATTAAAAATAAATAAATGATGTAAAAATTGACAGTAAAGTTATTTTACAATAAGTGATATTTTAATAAAACTATGAAAATTACTAAAATCCCTAACATTTATTGAATTTATTTTGGAATTTTATTAAGTATAAAATATTTACAATAATTTTTTTTATATTTTCTATTAATGATAACATTAATATAGTCGTAATGGTTGAATTACATAGGATTGAAAACTAATTTCCTTAATAAAAAAATGATAAATTGAGGAATCATAGAAGTTAAGTAATAAAATTATATAATTAAACATATTTTTGTGTGGTGGAGGTTTTTTTACTATAAATCCTAATTACTAAATTATTAATCTATTTGATAATCACATTAGCTATTTTGACCTCTTAATACTCTAACATTTTAGTATTTACAATATTGTAACTCATCCTCATCTATAAAAAGTCATGAAATATTATGCTTCCTTAAATATATGAAGCCACATTGGATAATCCAAACCATTACCAAATAAGCTCCCAACATCCCCATTATAAAACAAACAGCCTCACATTGGCAATAAATCCATCCATGGATGTTCATTGTTGTAATCCAGGAGGAGTTACCCAAAGAAGAGGTATCATCCTTCCGTTATCTCATTTTTTATTTTTAGTATCCTCCTTCCAACTATTGTTATCCTATAAATATAAAATTAAATTAGTATCCTCAGTATAATAAGTTTTTTTATTTCAACATTTTGACCTACACATACATGCACTTCAATAAAATGTGTAAGGAACATATG
Organism: Viscum album; assembly: GCA_963277665.1. Classification (NCBI taxonomy): domain Eukaryota; kingdom Viridiplantae; phylum Streptophyta; class Magnoliopsida; order Santalales; family Viscaceae; genus Viscum; species Viscum album. The sequence continues at coordinate 1,811,127,730 of OY728164.1, read as the reverse complement.
GTTTCTAAGTAGAAAAAGTTATCACGTCAAGAAACAGTGTTGTTCGTTTTCCCTTCCCCACCTCTCATGGATAAAATCTATAGTAGAAAATATTATTTTCTATGATATATATTTTATATATATTTTATATTTTCTTATAGAATTATTATATTAAAAATTCATCAATTCATTCTTTTTGTTTAAATATGATAACATCGATTGTGGACATGTGTAACACCACCTCCTCTAAGTAATGTGATTCATTCACACACTATAAAGATTACAATAAGGATGCTTTAGGGAAAATGTTATGATATATATTAAATACTAAATATAAAATAATGATAATATAAATATATATATTTGTGTGTGTGTGGTTGTTTTTTATTCTATGTATATATAATTATTTCATTTATATTCTTTTTTTCAACATTAAAATAATATGGAAACAATGTTCAAGTGCATGTACGACCTACCATATCCATGAATTATAAATCACATTTCATATTACAAAATATTATTATTTATATTATAAATTTATATATTAAAAATATTTGAAATATAAATAATGTATTTCCGTTTTTAAATAAGTAAATAATAATCAATGTAAGAGGCCCAAGAATAACAAATTAAAACACGTTTGATAATCAAAACAATTATTACCAGAAATGTTTCATTATCATGAATTTGTTAATAAGTGGTAATATAATTTCATAAGAGAATATATTATGGTAAGGTATATAGAATATGTGTCTTTATAATATCTATAGTAAACTTATATTTAATATACATGAGTTTTGAACATGTAAATTGAAACTCAAGACTTAAGGTAATGGTTTTCAAATCTGACATTTATTTCAGTGAGATTTATAACTTATTGGAGACACAAATCTTTTTTGTGGTTTATACACTACCCATAAATATAGTGGATAATAATTATCATTGAATTTATGTGTATTTAGTTATCTATTTTATGATCTATTTTTCATGAGTTTCATGTTTCAAAAGAATCCAAATTGGTAAAGTAATTTTGTCTCATTTTTCATTCTTCAAGACACATTCCATGATATGTACATATATTCTTCTATGAGACATATAAATTTCCTTTCAAAATTTTATATCATGAATCAATTTTTTTCATGATATTTTATTCTACATGTAATTTCCTTTGGTTAAATGGATATTTTTATTCAAAGTTACAATGTTTTAAGGGTTAATTGATCTAATTTAATCATTTATCAGGATTTATTTTGTGTATGATTTCATTTATTAAATTTTATGACTAATATATCAAGATAACTCAATAATGTTCTTATCCTATTGTAACTCATGATGTATTATTGTATTAGTACTATTTTTACACTCTTTGAAATTAATATAATAAATAAACATATTTTGAGAAAATACTACATTATTTCTCTCTTCCGTCAGATAATAGATTTATTCAAAAAAATATCATCTAAAAATTTATGAAATAATTTAAACTGATATATTGATCTAATTTTCATGGAATGAGGATTTTAAATATTTATGGTGTTCAATTCTCTCATTATAAGTTTTCATGTTATTTCAAAATATAATTTTGTTTAACAAAATCATGTTTATCAACGAATAAATACTATTTTTTGTCAATATTTTTTTAAATGATATTTCAATATAAGATGACATTATTTGGCCTCAATCATGCCTTCTCAGGGGATATTAATCAAGGGTTATATTTAAAATCTTTATTTTAATTATTTATGTTTTGATGGGATGATTATAATGAGATATATTAATCTACCAGATGTTATATATTTATTAAACAAGTTTCTCATTCATGGTTTATATGTTTTTAAAATCCATTTCTTCTTCACATGATAAATGTTTATGAAAAAATGTCTCATTCATGGATATTATATTTATAAGTCATTTTACTCTTTTATAAGTAATATGATTACAAAATCTATTTCGATTTCACAGGATATATGTTTATAAAACCCAATTCTCTTTAACATGTAATATATTTATGAAACACTATTATTTACATGGGTTATGAATTGATGAAATTATTATGAAACCTATATAATTTCCATAGGTAATGATATAATTATATTATTATAAAACACATTACATTTTATGGGTAATGATAAGATTTTGTATGATCTTCTACTACATGTACGTATGTTCTCATTATGAGAAGTTAGGGACATGTATCTCTGTACAATTCATTGTTTAAAGAGTTATATATTATTAGATAATTATGGGATTCAAATATAGGGTAATAATCCACTATGAAATATGGGGAAACCGAATACACTATGGGTATATGGGTACATCTGATCCACTATGGGAAGATGGGGAAACCTGAACCACAATGGGTCGAAGGGGAAACATGATCCACTATATGAAGGTGGGGAAACCTATTCAACTATGTGATTTTGGGGAAAAAACATACATTATAAGAAATAGAATATAACAATAGATAGTTTCGTTTCCACCCCAATAGGTAAAGTCCCCATGTAGTCCCATGATATGTTTTCGTTAATAATCCATGACATATAGGGAATTATATTACACTTATATGTGACTTCCATAATTACATGTCTTATTCATATTTTTTCCTCTCATTATTAATTTATGATTAAAAATTAACTACAAATATCTATATCATGAATTGTGTAGGTTATCCTAAATATGAAGGGATTGATATTATATCGGTGTTCTAATGTTTTCATACCCTTATGTTCATGATATTTTTATATAAATATCTTTTGTACCCTTATTAAGCATCAATATTAAACCATTTTTATGATTCCTTTACCTAGGTTATGAAGATATTTATTATGTATGTTGTTTTTAAGATGTTACTAGTCCTGAAGAAGCTAGTTAAACATAATTTATCTCACTTATGTACCAATTTTTTTGCTTCTATGTTTCAAAAGGCACAAAACTAATATGATCCTTTGGTATATATTTGTGCAATAAATTCCAAAAAATTATTATACATATATTTACATTATCACTTAGGTATTATAGTTTGTATATTAGAAATATTTTAGTAAAAAATTGGAAACTAAAATGAGAACACCATTTTGATAACCCAAAGGTCATGTTTAATGATAAGTCTATGAATCTTGAATCGTATAGAAGAATATCCCAGAACATTGTCAGAGGATATAATGAGTCTTTTCCTTAAAATAAATCCTTATCAAGATTCTTATTTTGGATGTGTCTTTGGAACATATACACATATGGGGTAAGAGACCCAAAAACAACCTATTAACCTTGACTCGATCGGGAATTGGTACATGATAATGGGCCTTGCTACAAAACTATTTTGAAACTACCTTTGAATATCTTTAGAAAATTAACACAATATTCACAAACCACAATAATTTATTAATATAATATATTCCTCTTTATATATTGGGATAAATCAATTCGTTAATATATTATGGATTGTGTATAATTTAGACATCCTAAATTTAATATTCTAAGATTATGTGGTTTTTCACCAGGATTGGTTTTTCTCAAACAAAAATTTCTAGTATTAGTCAATCAGGGGAACCAAAATAAACTGGGTTAACATTTAATGTGATAGAAACTTTTCTAATGAGAATTGAAATTATATGATCACTAGAGTAAAGAATTTATTAATCATGCATAATTTGTTTTTACAAATCACGATTAATAATGGTTTCCTTAACTAACTCTAAGACTCCCCAAGTTGGAGAATGAAAAATATAAATGATTGTTTGGGTAATAAAGGAAATTAATGAATGAATTCTTTCTTTTAAATGTTATTATTTTTTAAATAGAAACCCTTCTAAATTTCTAAAAGGACAATGTATATTTTTTTAACTTTGGAAAAAAATGATACAAACAAAGTAACTGAAAATGGAAAATGAAATATTCAGTTAATGTAATGGATGAGAATGATGGACTCCAAGAGGTATTATAATGGGATAAATTAATCAAAATTTGAAATTATGGGAATTATTAACACATAATTCCTATGTGGATGGCTCATGAAGAGTATCAGAAAGGTGATACAAGTAATTATTTTTCTGCTGATGATGAAGATACAATGAATGATATCTAATTGGAATTTATTGTTATATTGGAATTCTTATAAGAAAGATTAAATTGAATTTGATAAGTGTTAAGATATTATTTTTATTTCATATTCTAGGAAAGAAGTATTAAGGAATAATTTGATGAACCTTGAGTAATGGTTAATGAATAACATTTGATGACTGACAGATATATATTTTGAAATTTCCAATATAAGTATGAAATCAATGATTGAAAATGATATTTTGAATGGTGGTGAATACTAATATAAAATATATTTTGATTATATAATGGGAATCATTAATGTATTTAAGATGTTAAGAATATTGTGTTAACTTGGATAAAGATATGATTGTTTTGGAAAAATTAAATTGGATATTATCAATTCCCTTAGAAGTAATTATGGTTCTATAGAAAAGTGGGCTATGTTTTGATGGATATTGTTTAAAAATTATTTTCAAATTAAAAGAATATATAAACTAATATTTTTAAGAAGTAATCATTCATGTTTCAATAGGGTTTTATGTTAATTCAGGTTATTTCCATGTTTGAAGAGAACATACGTTGAAGGTATTCACATGATTAGAATGTGACAACAAAGAGATTCATTATAATATATGTGACATAAATATTAATCTAATTTAGTGACCTTCGTTATAATGATTTTTATTTTCATCTGTATAAGGGTTCTAAGGATTATAATATATTTAATCCATAATGATATACAACCTATATGGTTTTTGAGATTAAATTATTATCTCCCAACATGAGGATGTAAAACTATTTGATAACATGTTATAATCGTTTTTTTGTGATATTAAATAAATACAGAATGAGTTACTGTTCATTATCATTATGGATTTCAGGATCTATAAGTCCTTTAAAACTAGAAAATTCACATTAATTCTTATGAGTAAGAGATGAGGAGGGAATTGATCAAGGCATATATAAAGGATGATATTGTGCATAAGGAATAGTTTGAAATTGTAACGCCGCAGTTATGAAAGCCACCTAGAGGCGCCCCATACTCGGTTGGTCACATGGATTTAAGCGCATTTCCCCGAATTCAAGAGGCTGCCGACTACCAGCGAGGGCTATGGGTGTGATAGTGGGGAAACTATGCCCTCATTGGCAGAGTAAACTGTTGAAGTGACAACACATACAATAGTAGAAGCAATAAATATCCAACAACAATAAAAGCGGGAGACTGATAAATATACAACTGGAGCAGAAGTATATGTAATGATTAATGATACATATATGTCTAGGAAAATAGACAAACAAGTCACAATGTTTAATACAGTACTAAACCAAAGTACAAAAGAAAAAAAACAGATTAACAACTCCTCAGAATCGCAATACTTGGCTTGGTCCCATGCTCTCTAGCTCTAGTCCAATCAAGAAGGTGAAGTAAAAGGGCTCTTGCCCTTATCTATACCTGCAACAATATAATTTTTTTGGGCAAAAATGCATGACCAAAACTCGGTGTGAGATAAAAATCCCAGTAGGCAACCATTCAAAGATCTGTGCCTAACATTCAATGAATATATGGTAGGTAAAAGTACAGAAACAGTAAACATGAAGGTACTCAGCAGCAAACAATCTATAGTTCCTAGCATATAATTTACAAATAGATAAGCGATCACACGAGCATGTAGAACAAACAGGTAAGATACCACACAAGTAAGTAAAAAACAGGTAACCCTCTAGGAAATTATCATTGGCTAACCCTTATAGTTAACCAATAAGAACTAGGAACCCTCTGGGAGGCACACACAGTATCACCCCTCTAGTTCAGCTAAATTAATAGACTCTCTAGGGAATCACTCGCCATAATTTCCCCATATAGTCTTATATCATACTAAAGGTGCTCTAGGGAAGCACTCAATGTCTCATTCCCCCTGTGGCCTAGATCAAGGAACACCAAACACTCTGAGGAAGCACTCAATGTTAATTCTCGATGTGGTCTCACATCGTATTATAAATACACTATGGGGAATCCCTTACGTCCATTCTCCATGTGGTCTACAACACTAGGTTCTCATGGCCCTGTGTAAAATCAATAAGTATCGCATCGCATAACGGTCAATGTTACCTAATGAACTACTGGGCTAGCATCTACAAAATCTCAGCATGGAAGAATAGTCATAATATCCTACAAACTAGGTATAGAACTGGCAATAGCCTAATAGGAAAATCTAGACCAAATTGTCATAAATAAGAAAATGTGCATGGTAAAATCAACCAAACCATAGTAAGTCACCCTATTAAAAACATAACCTCTACTCAAGCATATAAGCATAGTAGGAAAACTAGAAGGGAAAAACAAGAAACACACAATACCCCATTCAAGGGTATTGGTGGAATTTTCCCAAATACTCAGAGACATTCTATAGAAAGGCACAGACCACCTACCTCGACATTATGATATTGATATACTCAAACATCGAAGATTGAATCTCCTTGGAACATCATAGATCTAAGAAAACGTCCAAAAATCTCAACCCATGATAACTTTAGAAAGATGAGGAATTGGGAATCGAAGCTCTAGGATAAGGAAGAGCTTACCACTGTGGTTCCATCTCAATCGATGGTGGTAGATTCGGAGAATTGAAGGAAGATTGAGTGTTCATCAAAGATCAGTAGCCATATGGAATGCTCTCGGTCGATGTAACGGGAGAAGAAGATAGTTCTAGGGTTAAGACATGACCCGGTGCATTTAGTGAATAAAAAGAAAGTACACGGCGTGTACTTTTGGAGTACATGACATTTACTAGGCTTTTTCGTACTCCGATTTAGGCAACCTCCATGTCACCCATATATGGCCATGTGTGTGGCCATGACACGGCTAGCACACGGCCTCGAGCATCATCGAAGTACACGAAGTGTACTCAGAAAGTACACAGCGTGTACTTAAAAAGTTTCCAGAAAATCCTCTTTTATCAAAACCTCTAGAAAAATAAACCGGAAAAGAAGGTATGTGTTCTTACAAACTTCCCCCCTTAAAGAAATTTGTCCCTGAATTTCCCTAGCGGGGCATAGAAGACAAAACCCCAAATAGCTCCGGCCACTGTGATCGTACATCAGCCTCCCTCTCCCAAGTCATGTCATGTACTCGCCCATGCTGCCATAGCACCCATACAAGAGGAATAGAATGGCCATGTATAACCTTCATACGGCTATAGAATATCCATATTGGATGATCCTTAAAGGATGCATCCATTTCGAGCTCAAATTCATTAGGATGAAGAACACGAGACAGGTCTAAAAAGTAACGTCGGAGCTGAGATACGTGGAAGACGTTGTGCATAGCCTGGTACTTCTGAGATAACTACAGCCGATAGGAAATCAGCCCAACTCTCTCCAACACCTCAAACGGCCTGAAGTACCATTTTGAAAGCTTACCCTATCTCTGAATCGTCTTTTTTCCCAACTTCGGTGTGACACGCAGGAAAACCTGATCCCCGACCTCGAACTCTAGAGGTAATCTTCGCTGATCAGCATAAGACTTCTGTCAAGACTACACTATAGCCAACGTCTTTTGAATCAACTCTATCTTTTTCGAGGTCTCCTAAAAAAGACAATGTCTCAACAAAGCTGCCTCACCCGCCTCCAGCCAACATAATCATGATCGGCATGGCCTACCATACAAATCCTCGTAAGGTGTCATCTAAATGGTCGAATGAAAACTATTGTTGTAGTAAAACTCCACAAGAGGTATATGATTCTCCCAAAAATCTAAAATGTCTATAATGCATTCTCGGAGCATATCTTCAAGCGTATGAACCATATGCTCGGACTGGCCATCTATCTGGGGTTGGAATGTAGTACTCAAAAGTACCTGTGTACCCAAAGCCTTTTAAATCCCCTTCCAGAAACGAGATGTAAAATGTCCATCCCTATCTGAAACAAAGGAGTGTGGAACTCCATGAAAACATACAATATATCTGATTTACAATGGTCCCAGCTCATCAACACTTAAGTTCCCCTTGATCAGAAAGATGTGAGAAACCACCTTGATTCTGTCTATGACAACCCATACTGCGTCATTCCCTCGAGTTGATCTTGGAAAACTAGTCATCAAGTCCATCGTGACATCATTACACTTCCACTTAGGAATGGGTAACTCCTGTAAAAGACCTACTGGTCGCTGATGTTCTACCTTTACTTGCTGAAAAGTGGAACATCTCATGAAAAAATCAGCAACATATCTCTTCATACCTAGACACCAACACTGGTGGTGTAGATCACGATGCATCCTGGTGAAGCCAAAATTAACTACCCAAACTAAGGAATGAACGTCTCGAATCAGCTCCTCACGTATGTCAATTGGAACCCATACCCATCCCTAGAAACGCAAGATCTAATCCTTACCTACTATCTGTCCAGGAATAGTGTCCTCTCCAAACATACTTTACCGTAAGACTAGTCCATCTGAGTCTGATAAATACCTCATCCATAGCTGATCATGAATTATAGATTTAATAGCTTCAAGGAGATATAAAAGTCTTCCCATGTCTATCATGAACCTCCAAATGAATCTCAAATAACAGAGCCATACGCTTCCACTCAATGATGGCTTCCTAAACTACATGTATCTGAGTCCTCCTACTCAACGCATCAGCCACTACGTTGACCTTTTCTAGCGTATAGGCAAGATCAAAGTCAAAGGACTGAAGATACTCAACCCACCAATGATTTCTCAAATTCAGATCACGCTGGATGAAGATGTAGAGTCTCCTGTGGTCAGTAGAAACCACAATGTTCTCTCCCAAAAGATAATTTCTCCAATAGTGTAAGGCATGAACAACTGCCTCCAACTCGAGATCATGTGTCCGGTAGTTTCTCTCATATGGCTTCAACCAAGGAGACCCATATGCAACAAATCCATCTCCCTGCATAGGCACAGCTCCCAGCCAGATACCTGAAGCATCAAAGTAAAGAGTATAGCTCTTGCCTTGCTCTGGAAAGACTAGTATTGGTGCATAAGTCAATCTCTCTTTCAGCTTCAGAAAGTCTGAATCACAAGAATCTGACCATAAGAACTTCGCTCATTTCTTTGTAAGACCCGTCAGTAGTGCTGCTAAGCGTGAAAATCCAAGTATAAGGCATCTGTAGTATCGAGATAGCCCAAGAAAACTCTGAACCTCAAAGAAGTTCTTCAGCTGCCACCAGAAAACTATTACTCTCACTTTCTCTGGGTCTACTGATACTCCTTTCTCTAAGATAATGTGACCCAATAAGTGAATAAGGTCCATCAAAAAGTGGCTTTTTCGGGAGCTTATCATAAAACTGATGATCTATCGGTGTACTCAGAATGATCTCAAGATGTATGGAATGGTTGTGTCGATTGTGAGAGTACACCAAGATATCTCCCATGAAGACCACCACTAAAGAGTCTAAGTATGGATGGAACAATCGGTTCATTAGTGCCATGAAAACTGTAGATGTGTTTGTGAGGCCGAACAGCATAACCATATACTCTTATAGACCATACCTACTCCTGAAGTCTATAAGAGGTATAGCTGATGGTCTAACGCGCAATTGATGATAACCGGACCTCAAATCATTTTTCGAGAACAACCGGGCACCTCGAAGCTGATCAAAGAGGTCATAAATCCTAGGAAAGGGATATTAGTTATTAACCATTAAATGGTTCAACTTCCAATAATACACACAAAAACACATGGTGTCATCTGCCTTCTTCAAAAACTTGAAAAGTGAACCCCTAGGAGAAGTACTGGGTCAGACGAAACTCTTTGCCTGTAACTCCTCCAACTATTTCCTGAGCTCCACTAGCTCAGGTGCCGCCATCCTATAAGGAGGAATAGACACTGGTGCCACTATTGGCATGAGCTCAATCGAGAATTCTACCTCATGCTCTGGAGGCAAACCCAAAATGTCCTCTAGAATGAAATATCTGAAATGATCCACCTCTGTAAGAAAGTTTAACTGTGAGTCACCTGGTCATCCAGATATAGACTAGCAATATGGGCTATAACTCCTCCTATTCCCTGATGCTCGGGTCCTGCTTGACTCGCCTGGACATCTCACTCACCCCGATAAAGAAAAGATCTACCCTCTGGTGATATGAAACTCACCATGTGGTGATAATATTCAATGACTTCCTGGAAGAGATCTAGCCAATCCATTCCGAGAATGAAATCATAGCTTGTCATCTGTAGGATATAAAGGTACCATATGAAGTGACACCACACAACCTAAAGAGGTCACTCATTGCACTGACGTACCTAGATGTCCCTGTTCCCAATGGTGTGTCTAGAGTCAATGTATCAGTAGAAGAAAATATATAGAGCCCAAAGCTCTCCATAATAGCAACAGAGATTAAGTTATGGGAATCCCCTGTATTGAGAAGATAAAAAGTTAAAACTAAGGATACTAAGATCATACAACGAACTGTAGAGGGTCCATGATCCTGCTCCTCCTAGGTATGCTCCACTATAAAAGCCTGACCTGTACCATAGCCCTGTGGCCCTGGCTGACTGCCCTGAACTGATCCTCCCTACTATCATTGATAGACCGGAGACTAACCACCTCGTCCATAACCTCTGCCTCATCCTGAATGGCCAGAAGAACACCAGTTCCCAGACTGGTGGTGCCTCTCCAGAATGAGGAGTCATAGATGAACCCCTATCACCAGCTGCTGGTACGAAAACCTAACAGAAGCATGGAAGGTGACCCATCATTCCGCAAGATCATCACTCCATTGGGTCTCTATGGCACTGTGGCCTCGTATGCCCATCCCTTTGACACTAGTAGCATAACACCTAGCTACCTGAATATGTGTCTCGCTGCTTCGAATCACCGCACGTAGACTCCCTACGGTGCTTCTTGCTGTCAGATGGTGAAGCACTAAACCTGGAAGCGGAACCGCCCTGGATTTCAACTCTGGAATCTCTCATATTGTTCTTTGCAATCAGTTCCTGGTTAACTATGGAAGCGATGGAAGTTAGCCTGATGATATTCACCTGTGAGAGGATCTCCCATCTAAGGCCATCCTCAAACTTCCTTGCCAAGAACAAACCATATGCGCTCTGGAGGGGTGTGAAATGCTGAAGCTCGGTGAAATGATTGGAATACTCCATGACAGAAAGAGTACCCTGCTCGAGGATCATGAACTCCTGGGCTCAGTCAGCCCTCAGGGTCTTTAGATTGAATTAGTCATAAAATACGTGCTGAAACTCCTCCCATGAGATAACCTGCTGATAACCCGCCTATGAGATCACATCCCAAAACCTCTTGGTGGAGTCTCATTGAATGCTAGTAGTGAGCATGACCCACCTCTATGGAGGTATTTCCAGATGCTTGAAGATCACCATCATGGATTCTATCCATGACTCTATATCCTGAGATCATACTTCCCCTGAAAAGGTGGGAGGATGCTACTGCTGGAAAACCCATGTAAATTATTCCATAGATGAGGTAGGAGGCAGAGCTTTCTAGAAGGACTGTGTCATCCTCAAAAAGCCTTCCCTAAACTGTGCATCAGCACCTGTATCCGGTATCATCGTAGGTGCCAAGGCCGGCACAGCAGGAGGATCTGTGGGAAGTCCCAGATCATCCATATTCGTCGTCTGATAACCGCCTGGCAATTGGCGTGCAACCGGAGGAAATATCGGTGCCATGAATCTGCAAGGTCAAAAGAACACTTTAGATCACATTACCAGGGACTGACAACTAGGAGCATGATAAGGGAACAAGAGAAATAAAGCAGTAATATTTTTCAAAACATGTCTACACAGCGTCTATAAAGACTACACGGTGTGTTACTTTAAGTCATTTACATGGGTATGTACTCCTACCTAAACTGGTCATGTAACACCCCAAATACACTGTGTGTTGTCCCAACACATGGCGTGTACTTGAATTCTCTTCCCTGCCAGAGTCCTTATAAATGGTTAGGCCACACTACTCTCCTAAGACAATACAACACGGCGTGTTCAAGGTATACACGGTGTGTACTTAACAAGAATCACCTGGCCGGTGTTGTTAGTGACATGACATGTGTACCCAGGTCACACTACACGGCATGTTCCAAAAGGACACAAGAAGTACTAAGAAGTCCTAACAGACCGTGTGGTTAGCCACACTGTCTGCTGCACGGATGACACTAAACGGCATGTTTTAGGCGAACACAGCGTGTGTGGGAAAGGATAACACCGACCCATGTAGTTTGAGACACGAACAGGTACCTAGATCAAACTACATGGTGTGTAAAATTCAGACATGAAGTGTATGTGAAACGAGAACATGACCAGTGTTGTTCGTGACTCGGTCGGGGTACCTATTTCATACTACACGGCGTGCTAAACTAGTACATGGTGTGTTCATACAAAATTTTTCACAACCATGTGTCCTTGTTCGCATAGTTAGTGACACGACTATAGACTAAACGGCATGTATTCATAAAGTACATGTTGTGTATTATGAGTATTTCCAGACAGTAGCCTCAGAACTGCACTAGAGCCCATAAACCACCAAAAAACATGTATTAGTGTGCCAAATTCCTATCCGTGATGGCACATGCTCACATCAAATCAATCTTTGTCATCTGTAACTACTCACAAATAAGGTAAATAGGTCAATGATCCCCCAACTTCCGGTCAATGAGGGCCCATAACACATCAAGAACAAAAATTTGGCATTCATTCAGGTAAAACCTTACACAATAAATAATCTAAAAAGAAGCAGATATTTTTTTCAAGCATCTATCACAACATCATGCATATTCTACACAAAATCTATCAAAACAACGTGAAAGTGCTAATTCATCGTAGATTACATGGAAAGAATGCATGAAATGTGATTTCTAGAAAGTTCCTATATGATGCATGAGATGGTATACCCTCTCTCATCAGGTTGTGACAGAAACAGAACCGCAATAACAACAATGGTAACAACAAAAAGCATGTGAATCACCCAACAGTGAAATCAAATCAACTGTTAAATTGAAAACCAGTAAAATTACAATAAACAAGGTTTTATAGATTTTCCCTATACACGTGTTAGTTACTCCCAAGAACAGCTTATTACCATGTTTATATTCTGACCAATCCCTGGATATAGGCTCCAAATTGTATGTCAAGAGAAAAAATTTTTTGATAACACATTGTAACACCCCTGTTCCGGAAGCCACACAAAGGCGCCCCGTACCTAGATGGTCACATGGCCTCAAGCACATTTCCCCAAATGCCAGAGGTTTATGAATAGCATTGAGGGACTTGGGTGTGATAGTGGGGAAACTATGACCTCATTGGCAGAGTACACAGTTGAAGTGAAAACACATTCAACAGTGGATGCTGTATATATCCAACAACAAAAATAGTGGGAGACTGGTAAATAAACCACTAGAGCAGAAGTATATGAAATGATTCATGATACATATATGTCTAGGAAAACTACCAAACAAGTCACAATGTTGGTTATAGTACTAAACCAAAGTAAAAAATAAAAACAACAGATGAGGAACTCCTTAGCATCGCAAGCCTCGTCTTCATCCCATGCTCTCCAACTCTAGTCCAATCAAGAATCTGACGTAGAAGGCCGCCTTCCATTATCTATACCTGCAACAATATAATCTGTTTGGTCCCAAAAGCATGACCATAACAGGGTGTGAGACAAAAATACAAGTAGGCAACCACCCGAAGATCTTTTCCTAAATGTCTGTGAATATATGGTTGGTAAAAATACAGTAACAGTAAACTGGAAGGTACTCAGAAGAAAACAATCCACATTTCCTAGCATATAATTTAAAAATCGATAACTAGAAACAAAATAAACTAGAACCAACTGGTAAGCAGCCACACAAGAAATTAAAACAAACAGGTAACCCTATGGGTAGTTCTCACTGCCTACCCCCTATGGTCTAACCTACAATCACTAGTAACCCTCTAGAAGGAATAGACAATCTCACAACTCTCATTCTACTAATGAAATAGACTCTCTGGGGAAGCACTCACCATCAATTCCCCATATATTCTCGTATCGTACTAAAGACGCTCCGGAGATGCACTCAATGCCTCATTCCCTCTGTGGCCCATGTCGAGGAACTCCAGACACTCTGAGGAAGCACTCCATGTCAATTCCTCTTGTAGTGTCGCATCGTATTATAAAGACACTCTAGAGAAGCCCTTACATCCATTCTCTCGGTGGTCTACTACACTAGGTTCTCACGGACATGTGTAAAATCAAAAATTATTGCATCGCGTAATGGTCAATGTAACCAAAAAAAATACTTGGCTAGAAACTACAACATCTCAGCATGGAAGATCAGTCATACAATCCTACAAAATAGGCATGGAACTAGCAATATCCTAACTAGAAAAACTAGAACAATGGGAATAAAAAGGCTAAAATGCATTGGAAAAGAATCCAAAGAACAATAAATTAACCTATTCACAAACAATAAACTCTACTCAAGCATATAATAAAAGCAGGAAAAAAACAAGGGAAGAACATGAAACATGTAATACCCTGTTCAGGGGTATTGGTGGATTTTTTACAAATACTGAAATACTTCCAACAGAAAGGCACAAACCACCTACCTCGACATTAGTAGATTGATATAATCGAACCTCAATGATTGAATCTCTTTGGAATTTCATAGATCTATGAAAACGTCCAAAATTTTCAACCCATGATAACATGAGAATGAAGAGGAATTGGGAAACGAAGCTCTAGGAGAAGGAACGGAATTCTGTTGCGGTTCCAACACAATAAATGACCGTCGATTTAGAGAATAAATGGAGGCTCAGGGGTTCGTCAAAGACCCTTAGCTTTACGGAACTCTCTTAGTTGAAGAAGCTAAATAAGAAGACAGTTCTAGGGTTAAGAAGCGAACATGGTGTGTTTAGTGAAAAAATTACACAACATGTACTTTTTGAGTACATGGCGTGTACAAGGATTTTCTATACTCCTCTTTAGGTGGCCTCCATGTCATCCATGCATGGTCGTGTGTGTGTCTTTGACACGACCAGAACATGACCTTGAGTAGCAACAAAATACACAGCGTGTACTCAGAAATTACACGGTGTGTACTTAAAAAATTTCATGAAACTCCTCTTCTCTCAAAAACACCAGAAGAAGGAAAAACTTACCTCAAATGAAGGTTTGGGTTCTTACAAAAATCAAGTATTTAAAACTTATTTATGAAATGGGTCATGAAATAATATGTGAAACTATTATAATTATTTTTGAAGTCATCAATGAACTCTTTCATGCTTCTTATCATTATGGTCTTTTGATTTTTGTCCTTCTCTAGATGACCCAAATTTTATTGATCAGTGAACTTTACCAATCACTATAATAATATATTCTTTTCTTCTATTCTATGTTTTCACTTTCCACCTATGTTCTCCTAAATATGAGTTACTTTGGTTAACCATTATGGTTCCAAAAATCCATTTTTAAAGGATATTTCATTATTCATTTATATGATGTGGGTTTCTAGAAAATGAGCCTTAAAGTGTTGAAACATTGATAACCCAAAAAAACATTCTATGCTGAAATTTATTTTTTGGGGGGTAAAATGTGACAACACAAGATTTTGGCAATTTATTCAAATTAATTAATTTTTCTAATGTTTTTTATTTAACAAAATACTACATATTGATTATGTTATATGAAGGAAACTACTTATTCTTTCTTTGATCAATACTCTATGTTTTAATTTCATTATATGATACACTAAGATAAGCCTACGCTATACACAACACTAAGCTATCATGAGTTACAATGAAGACATCATTTAATTCCATTTCAAGGATTAAATATTTTAGAAATAAATATTGACACTTCTATAAATTTTAATTTTCAAAATAAACTTCAATTTTTAATATGAAATTTCAAAATTATCTTTGGTTATATTCATCGTATATTTTGTGAAGTTTGATTTTTTGATGAATGGTTAATAAAACATCATTTTAGTCGAAAACACCATTTTTGTTTAAGAAATTATTAATGTGAAATTATATTTTAATGTGTTTATAAAGTCACAATATGTCAATTATACATCTAATAATCCAATATAGGTAAATGGGGTCAATTTAACATTTAATATTGATTATAAACTATAATGATCTTTTTATAATTTCACATTAAACCCCTGCATTCTCATCATGTTTGTGCGGTTGAAATTAAATATAAATTTTACACTTCTAAGAATTAGGTTTGTAGGAATGGATATTTATGGTTATAATTTGTTTAAAATTTATATTCTAATTATTTCAAGTTGATTTTTTAATGAAACTTATTGGTAAACGTGATTAAAAATAATTTAATTGATTTAGGGAAAATGAAGCTTAACTGGTGATTAGTGATTTTCCTTAAGAACCAAAATGGCATAGAAATATGTCCAAAAATCCTTTAAATACCCATATTTCATCCAGATCCCCTCTTGGATTTCTTTTTAGTTATTGGGACACATGTTCATGGAAGTGACCGATATAATATGTTTATTAATGAAAAGAATAAAATGAAACCTTCCTTATATTTACCATTTATAATGATTTGGAGTATAAAAGATTATACATATAATATTTTATAAATATTATTTTTCATTGAAAATTAGATTTTTATGGAAATTTAAAATTAATATTTTAGAGATAATATAATTGAATTAAATTCTTACCAAATGATGACGCTTATATTATTTAGTAAATAATTAATGAAAAAAAGAATGCTGAAAACATTAAATATAATGTGAATTTAATAAAATATTTTCTTTTTTAGGAATATCACATTAAAAAAATTTAAATTAATATGTTTGATTTTGAGTAATTTATTTGTAATTCTAAATTAAAATTAAATAAATAAATTCAAAAAGGAAATTAATATTATTTTGCAATAAATTTTATTTTATTAAAAGTATTAAAATTAATAAAAACCCTACAATCTACCAATTAATTTTTAAAAGTTAATATTAAAGACCCATGAAATTCCATGGAATTTTTTATTTATTTATTTGAGTTTATTATGGGTCTGTGAAAATTGAGGGCGCATGATTCTAAGTCCCGGTGTGCCGGGAAAGGATTATTGACCTTTTTATGGTACATTCAATAAATGCACGGCCGATGTTTTCTATCTTTTGAATCAATTCTCATATTAGAAATTTTAGGACACCATTGAATCCGTAATGCTGGGATTCAATTAAGGTAGGCTTTACATCGACCTTAATAGGTCAGGAGAAAAAGATATTTTTTTGGAAATTTTTACAAAAAGTAAAATTTCATGTAATTTTTATTTTATTTTATTTTTCTCCAACTGATTAGCGGTGGTGGTGGGACCGGTGACTTGTCAAACCATTTAATGTCTTGACTCATCAACTACGGAACCCCACCGTTGTGAATTAAAATAGGTTCTTTAATTAAATTAATGAACCTAATTAATTTATCAATGCATTAGTCACCTTTCCCCATCCCATTTAAATGGATATTGGGGTGGGTTTTTGGGAAGATTTAATCAAGCGTGGAAACTCTAGTGATGTCCTATGGCAACATTCACCTTTGGAATGATACTGGATTTAGTGATCGGTGATGAGGGCCACTGAATCAGGAATCAAATAAAATGATGAACATGGTTTGGTCAGTCATTGTTAGAAGATGTATCATCCAGGTAGGGGTTTTTATTTTTGATATTATAAAATTTCCCCTTTCCGTTTCTTTATTT
The DNA here is from genome assembly GCA_963277665.1 of Viscum album. Lineage (NCBI taxonomy): Eukaryota > Viridiplantae > Streptophyta > Magnoliopsida > Santalales > Viscaceae > Viscum > Viscum album. The sequence goes on along the minus strand of OY728164.1, from coordinate 1,811,110,009 downwards.
ATATGAATAATTCAGATCAACTGACCAATAGGTTAATCTGTGGATCTTTCTTTAAACATGGTAGGTTTATTCGGGTTTACAACATGGAAGTTGTATTTAAATTCTCTGTTTGTTTTTAAAACTCCTTATTAAAAGGATAATGGAGAGTGAAAAGGCCAATCAGAACAAGGCCCAGACCATCCATTGATTTTTTTGTTCTTGTGTTTCTCATGCATGGCCTGATAGAGTCAGACTGGCCTCAGACCCAACTAGCCCCCCAATTAAATAAATGCTCGTAACTAACAAACCAGGTCTCTATTTGACACGTTATCAGTGGCGGTGAGACCCATTTTGAGAAGTGGTCCCTTTGGCATTTTCCAGCGGGCCCGTACGAGCCATGCCGGAGCGAGGTGTGATCACCCCCCCCCCCCTTTTATATAAGGGACTGTTACTAATAGACATGGCATTCGATCGATGAACTGTTTGTAGAATAACGACCCTTGTTACAAGGTGTTCCTTAGTAGAGACTCTATTTGAGTTTTGAAGGCATTTGACTTATGCCTTATGTTAGATCATACATGAATCCAAATGGGCCATTTTTTACAAAAGTGCACATGTCTCACAGACCCAACATTCAATCGATGCGCCATCTGACAAGTTGGGACTCCTATGAGGAGTAGTCCCTTGGGTATTATTTTTGCGGGACTTCATACCAGTAGAAAAATGATTGATGGTTTGAGGTGTATAATCTTATAGAGGGAAAGCGTGCTACGTGTGGGAATCCAGTGGATGGATGTGACATGAAGGATAAGAATGACCAGTATGGGGAAGAATCAAAAAATAATGAGTGGGATAATCATGCTATATGACTAATCATACCTACCACTATACCAACAAACAATATGGGTTAGCCCCCGTGACCAAGACGGGTCAGCATCGACAACCAATACAGGTCCGCACCATCTTCCAACACTGGTTAGCACCAACGACCAATACAGATCTACATATACTACCAATACGGGTCATCATAAGGTGTCCTCTGTTGGTCAGCAATAAAATTACATTGGATAAGATGATCTGGTATTATAAAAAGTCATCCCTATCCTAGTAACCTTGAAGTTATATCGTTAGGGTGAGCTATCTCTTTTTATTTGTACTGATGATATAGATAATTCTTGGGATATTAATTTGTTGTATTTCTTATAATGTTTTCCTTTTTTTAATTACTGAAAGACCATCAGGGGTCTCGGGGTCCCATACTAAGTCTTTATACTCACCCATGCATGGTCTCTGCCCGCATAAGTGTGTCTAGTGCACACTACTAATGCTGTGATTCCAAAATTGGATGTTCAAGACTTTGTGTATCGTGGTGCGATTGTATCAGTTGAGATCCAATTATTTGACATTAGACTTACATCTACTACCCTCTAAGTAGAGGTCCATGGTAGATGTGACAACTGTTTAATTTTTATTAGTTTCTTATGGCTTGTATTCCATCTCATTATTTTCAATTTATTGGTGTACTTGTGGTTGTGTGTTACTCTTGTGGTTATACATTACTTTTGTTGGTTGTTTACTTTAGATCCCCTTTTTTTAGTGTATAACGATATCTAATGCAATGCCTTCCTAGTTCCAGAAAATCCTTCTGGTGCTAGGTACCATCCCCTTTCATATGGAATGAGAGCTTGGGGTAGTCACATATCTGCCCTGTGGGATGGGTCGTGACAAAGGGGTATCAAAGTCAGTTCTACCAAAATAACTAAGAGTCCAATTTTAATGAGGAAATTGTTTAAAGTTTCCGGTGTTCGGTTTTTAGTACATGGTGTCTATTGTTGGTGTGGCAAATGACGTATCCATACAACAGGACCCTGAATTCTATTTTCCGACTCGGTGCTAGAAAACATCGGTTGCTAGTGTTTTGAAAAGTTTTCTTGATATTTAATGAGTCATGTCACTAGGTATAACATATTGGCCATGGTTCATATGTTTCATAAAGGGGTTTTCAATGATGAAAGCCATCCAGGATTCCTATTAGAGATCTTGAAAGTGTCCCAGAGAATGGTGAGGCAGTAGTACAGGGACCACTCATAGTGATGCCACCTTCTGGTGATGTACTAGCATCACCACCATCCGTTGAATAGTAGATGCTACCATTTTATCATGCACACTAGTTTAGCACCTTTCATGAGTTATAGAGACAGATGCCTAAAAGGATTCAAGGTGCAATGGACCACCATGTAGTAGAGGACTGGCTTGACGTGGTTTTATGGGTCTTTCTATTAGTAAGGACACCAACCGAGTAGAGGGATATCTTGGCTGCTATACTTATACTTGGATTTGATAGGAATATGGTCATGATAGACACTCCAGGTCTATAAGGAGATGACCCTCACCTGGTTGGACATTGAGAGCCTTTTCAGGGTGGAGTTTGTGCCAGAAACACTACACCTTCTGCATATACAGGATATGTTGCATCTGCAAAAAGGTAACAGGACTATGGATTAGTACTCGGAGATATTTTATGACCACTTACGATAATGAACCATCATGTTATGGGACCCATAATTCAAGTCTCAGAACAATGAGAAGGAAATCCGATGAGTGATCAGAGATGTGACAGTTTATCATAGCATCTCGACGCTGGCTAGGGTGCTAGAGTGAGCCTTGCTGATGGAGATCTTCTTTTCCGAATAGGCATCGATAGTGAGAGCCCCTACTGAATTACAGGTAGCAATGTCATATACATATAGTAGTAGATAGACTATGCAATAGTCCAAGAAGGCTATACCTTCCAAAGTGTGACCTATGACTTAGGGTCAATGGTGTGAGGCTCAAGAGGCCGAGGGAGCCCCAATCAAGGAATGATCTATTTTGTTGTGGAAGAGGGGGTCACAGAGCTCGTGACTATCTGAATACTCGTGAGGATGATATATAGATGGTGGAGGGGACCCTGAGACAATGACTGTAGCAGGATCATGATCATCTTCTAGGCATCAGATGAAGTAGAGGAGCAGGACGTGCAGTGGGAGATGGTTGGGGTCACCAGGCACTACCACCACCACCCTTGGCATTCCACCATGAGCTGAGGGAGAAGATGTACAGGGACATGCCCACTAACTGGTAGTAGAGGTTCATGATTTTAACATCTTTAAGATGATATGAGGTACGATCAGTATCTTCTCTACATTTGAAGTAGTGCTTATCAATACAAGTGCTATCTATTATTTCCTTGTTGTAGATTTAATTCGGGACACTAAGATTTCGACTGAGATTTTAGCTTGACCTTTGCATTTGGATACTCTTATAGTGGTAGATTTAGCATTCACACACTGGTGTCGATAGTGTGATATTAATCTTGGAGGAGAGTGTTTCAGATGAGATATTATTGTAGCGTTATTGAAGTCCTATGAAGACATTATGGGCATGGACTAACTATCAATAGTTCATGCATTGATTGACTGCTTGAGACATATAGTTTGATGTACACACAGAGATAGAGTATAGGTTTCTTTTGTTGGTGAGAAGGAAAATAGAGCAGTGTGAGATAGAATTTCTATCAAGAGGGTCCACCCAATTACATATCAGCTGACCTGCATGACATTTGAAACAATGTATGAGGTGAGTCCATATTTTCTAGTAGTGCTGGATGAGTATGAGGATGTATTTCAAGAATATGTCCCATGACTAGCTCCTCATAGAGAGGTAGACTACCACATTTACTTGTACATAGGAACAACACCAATATCTACACCAGCATATTCTGTGTCCCATGTGGAGCTCCGAGAGCTGAGGAAAAAGTTGGAGGAATTAAAAAGGAAGGGATTCATATGGCCCAATGTTTCACCATGGTAATTCATGGTGTTGTTTTCCAAGAAGGAAGACAGATATTTGAAGCTATGCATGGATTTATAGAGCCTAAACCAGGTGACCGTGAAGAACAAGTATCCTATTCCAAGTATTTGATTATTTGCATGATTAATTTAAAAGAGATAAGTGATTATTGATGATAGATCTCATATCATGATATCATCAGCTCATAGTAAAAGATGAGGACGTATAGAATACAGCCTTTAGATATCGGTATTGCCATTACAAGTTCGTTCCATGAATTTTGGGATGAACAATGATCAAGTAAGGTTAATGGGGATTAGAGACAAGATATTTCATGCATACCTTGATTTTGTTGTGGTGGAATTCATCGACGGCATCATGGTGTACTCAACATCTGAAGAAGGGCACGTTGTACACTTTAACATAGTTCTGGACACACTCCGGAATAACTATTTATATGGGAATCTCACGAAGTTTGAGTTCTAGATACAAAGGGTCTACTTGTTGGTAAATGTCATCTCCGAGGCTGGATTTTTAGTTGATGCACTACAGATCAAGGAAATACATTCTTGGGACCCATACAAGATTGTTACTGAGGGGTGGAGCATCCTTCGATTAGAAGGCTACTATTAGAGGTTTCTTCCTAATTTCTCCAGAGTAACATCACCTATGACAACCTTGACAAAGAATGGGAAACCATTCTTATGATTAGAGACATGCCAGTAAGGCATTTAATAGATAAGGTAGAGCTTGAATAGTGCTCCCATTCTGAGGATTCCAGAGGAGGGAACTAGATAAGTGGTTTACTATGATGCATCAGGGACCAGACTCGGTTGCATCCTGACGCATGATGATGCAGTGATTCTTTATGTCTAATGACAGCTGAGGCATCATGAGAATAATTATATGACTCATGAAATGGATTTGGAAGCATTAGTCTTCGTACTAAACTTTTGGTGACACTACATGATGGGAGAGAAGTTCATTTTTTTACTCAGACCACAAGAGTATCACATATATCTTCACACAGAATGATCTGAATCTGAGATAGTGACGTTTGATAGAGTTCCTCTTGGACTATAATTTTGTGATAGTCTGTACTTCTAGAAAAGATAATGTATTGACATATGCACCAAGCTGGAGAACGAGTTTGCAACTTCTGAACGAGGCTTCAGAGCAGTTATCCTTCATTTAGATATCCTACATGGATAGAGTTGAGACAGTCTACCTCTATCGATGGTAGTTTCCCTTCCACTACTTAAGCTAGTCTGGGAGGCACAACTTGGAGATAGCAGCAGTGAGACTACACGTGCTCATATATTCTCAGGCCATGCACCTGATAGACATTTTGAATGGGGGAAGAACACAATAATTTTCAGAGGATGTACAATTATAACAGTGTCTCTACAAGAGGAGGTGTTGATGGAGTTCCATACATCCCCCTTGGTAGTACATACCGGCGTGATGAAGATGTATTTTGACCTCTAGCATCAGTATTGTTTGCCAGAGATGTAGAAAGATGTGGCATAGTGTGTTTCAAGATACCTCACTTTCTAGCAAGTGAAGCTTAAGAACCAGGTACATGTAGGCTTGATCCAACGCCCCGAGATACTATAGTGCAAGTGGTAAGGGGTTTCGATGGACTTCGTGATGGGGTTATCATGTACGTGCAGATTGCCCGATACCATCTGGGTGATCATTGAGTGACTCACTAAGTTGGATGACTTCCTTTCTATTTGAGATAAGAGTTCGGTAGAGAGCATTGGATGTCTTTACATTCCGGAGATCATGTGACTTTATGGGGTGCCTTCAACAATAGTCTTATATCGTGACACATTCTTTAAATACCAGTTGTGGAATGGATTACATGAGGCTTTTTGGGCTCACCTTCGCCAGAGAACATCTTTTCACCCGTAGAGAGATGGTAAGACTGAGTAGGCCATCCAGACCATGGAGGACATGCTTCATGCATCTGTCCAAGATTTTTTTCATAGATGTTAGGACCACCTACCCTTTGAGGAGTTCGCGTAAAAAACATCTATAACTCTACCATTCTTACGGACCCTTTTGAGGCGTTGTATGGATGACCGTATAGATCTCCCTTGTGCTGGATGCATTTAGGAGATCCAGCACTCGTAGGCCAAGAGATGGTACATGCTAGCACTGAGAAAGTTCATGACATATGAGAGCGGATTAAGACATATGAGAGCCGACCAATGCCCTATAATGATAGGTGACAAAGGCCACTAGAGTTCTAGGTGTGGGACCAGATATTCTTGTGAGTCTCACCTCGACGGGGACTACATATATTTTGTTGAGGTGGTAATCTCTCACCGAGTTTTATCAGAATATTCCTCATACATCAGAGGATTTACATGGTGGTATAACAATTGTCATTGGAGAGGGTGTGTGATGTCTTCCACATATACTAGTTGAAATGATACATGAATGAACCATCTCACATCATTGTCCATGACAAGCTGGAGATTGAGGACATGGTGACTTTTGCGGAGTACCCGGTAAAGGTAGAGGATAGATATAAGAAGATCCTCCATGGGCGGTCAATACCACGGGTATGAATTCTACGGTAGCACGGGGATCTACAGGGAAAAAATGGGAGAGATAGGCTCATATTCATGCCCAGTACCCAAATTTTTTTTTGTAGCCTTGTTTGTTTTTCGGGGATATAAATCCCCAAGGTGGTGAGAATGTAAAGGCCCATAAAGTTCCATGTAATTTTTTTTATTTGGGATTATTACGTGTCTGATTAAATCAACAATGCATGTTTCCGATGCCCGATGTTCCAAGAATGGATTTTTAGCTTTTTAAAGGTACATTCAATAAACACGTGGGACAAATTTTAAATCCTTTGAACTAGTGCTCATATTAAAAATACGAGGACACCATTGAATCCATATCCCTATAATTCTATTAATAGAGGATTCAATTTGACCGCAGTAATTCATGACAATTATTTAATTTTTAAAGAAATTAAAAATAACATTCTATTGTTATTTTATTTTCATTATCTCCATTGGATGAGCGACGGTTTCAGGACTGGTGTCTTGTCAAGCCATTTAATGTTGAGACTCTTCAACTGCGTAACTCTAGCATTGTAAATTAAAATAGGTTCATTAATTCATTTAATAAACCGTATTAATTCCTTAATGTGTTACTCTCATATCTTCCTACTATTTAAATGGAGCTCAAGGTGGGGTTTTTGGTAGGGCTTCTTCAAGCGAGGAAACTCAGGAAAATACTTCTATCAACATACAACTAGAGGAAAATACTAGATTCAACGATCGATGATGAGCACCATAGAATCACGAACTGACGACAATGAAGAATGAGGTTTTGTTGATCATCATCCCTGGACATCTCATCCAGGTAGGGGTTTTATTTTTTTGATATTATAAAATTCCTCATTTTTTGTTCTTGATTTATACGATGGACGTGGATCAACCGACCAACGTGTTGATCCATGGATCGTTATTCAAACACAATAGGTTTATGTGGGGTTAAAGTTGGGATTTGTTTCTAAATTCCTTGTTTGTTGCTAACACCCCTTTTTAAAACACTAATGTGGAGGGCACGGGCCCATCCAAACAAGGCCCGGACACTACGCTGATCTTGTTGTCCTTCTGCTTCCCATACGCAACTGTGAAATTTGATTTAATGGTAGAGATTGGGGTCACACAGTGGCGGCGGCAACTCGATAGGCACCTAGGCGCAGAAGGTACCAAGAATGGACCACCAGATATTGTCTAGTGTCCTGCGGTAATAACCATAAGCGCGCCATGCCGGCTGTGGCTGAAGGAGTTCAACGGCAACCAACCGAGGGTAGTGGGAAGGTGGCACGCCGTTGCGTACCGTAGTGTCCCTAGTGGGTCATCCTCAGCCAGCCGCACAGGGAGAAGTGCGGCACAAGTAGGGGCCGCCATCGGGTCGCGATAGGAGGGGGTGACACATCCCTACACCGCGCCATATCTCTTGGAGACCGGTAAGCCACCCGACAGATCGTTGAATGAAGTGGGGGAGTGCCCCACTAGTGTAATGAAATGGCCCCGCGTCCACGGGGCTAAATAAAGACATGGTCCACCATCAGGCTGACCGGGCCGTATGGGTGCCAACTGAATGGGACGGATGCGTACCGGTCAGATGGTCCGGACCCGCCCAGTGGCCTGGGACCGCGAACCAGCCAGTCCAACCCCGATGGGCCAGACCTATTGAACTGGGGTTCCCCTAAATAGTTTGATCTTGGGCAGGGTTAGGTAGACCCTGGGACCCATTGCGTCAGGCCAACCTAACCGAGTCGGACTGGGCCCAAACCCAACTCGCCCCCGATTAATGAAACTCATGTAACTGATGAACCAAGAGTATGTTTGACACTATTTCAGTGGTATTGGGACCCTTTTTGGGAAGGATCCTTTTTGTCATATTCTGGTGGGCCTAACAGAGCATGGATGGATTGAGATGCGATCAACCTCATTTCACAAATGGGGTATCACTAACAGACCTGACATCCAATCAACATGAAATCTCTATCATAAGAACCTGTGTGAAAAGGTGTTCCTTTGGAGATACTATATGTGAGTTTTTAAAGAGTTTGAAATATGACCTAGGTTGGATTAGACTTGAATCCAACTGATCCCTTTTTACAAAAGTGACCATGTCTCACAGATTGGGCATCAGTTCGACGCACCTTATGTCACATTGGAACCCTTTTGATGGGGTGGTCCCTTAGGTATAATCTTTTCAGGATTTTGTAGAATTTAAAATATGACTAATGTTTTGAGGAGCAGAATCTTCATGAGGTCATGCGTGCTATGTGTGGGAATGCAGTGGCAGGCTGTGACATGAAGAATAAGAGCGACCAATATGGGTCAGCATCAGAAACTCTAGAGTGAGATGAAATAGTTGTATGAATAATCATCACAACCTTAGTACCAGTGACCAATACAGGTTAGCATCATCCACCAATGGTGCTTATCACCTACGAACAATACAGGTCAGCACCAGGGACCGATTCAAGTCAGCACCATTGACTAATATGGGTCATCATCTAGCTACCAATATAGGTCAGCATACTGAGACATATAAGGGTCACCAATAGAGTTACTACAGATTTGATGATGTAGAATTATTATTAGTCATCCATATCCTAATAACCTTGATGTTATACCGTTAGAGTGAGTTGTCTCTTTTTCTTTATACTTCATGATTTAGATCATGCCTGTGATATTAATTTTATGGTATTTCTTGTGATGTTTTCCTTTGTGGATTACTAAGAGACCTTTGAGAGTCTCGAGGTCCTCTACTGAGTTTTTATACTCACCACTGCACAACCTCCACCCCCACGGGTGTTTCTGGTTTAGAATACTGACACTCCGAGAAATATTTTCAATGTTAGGGACTTGGTGGAGCTTAATACAATGGGTGTAGTCGAGATCCTCTTCTTTGATTTTATACTTATATCTACTAACATATAGGTAGATCTTACGATTATATGAATCAACATTTTTCTTTCATTTTAGTTTCTAAGGAATGTATTCTAGGCTACTATTTTTAGTTTACAGTTGTACTTGTTTTTGTACTTCACTCTCGTGGTTATACATTTATTTTGTGGGTTTTTTACTTCAGCATTTCATTTTGAGTGAGCAAATATCTCCAAGTCAATGCCTTACCTATTTCTGAAAGGACATTAGGTGCTAGTCACCAACCCCTAGCCTATGGAAGGCGGGTTTGGGGTAGTTGTTTTTGGGCCATTTTGGATGGGTCAGGACATTAATAATTATTATCTATTGTCTAATAATGGACATGTTAAATCAAATTTCTTCTGTTGACATTTATGAGTATTATTTTGGAAATCAAAAATATTTTTATACGAAATTATTAAGTAAATGGTGTACTATGAATGTAGTTTTCATTTTATTGTACCCACACTGTCCATCATATGTTTAATAATTATCACACTCACTATTTCATCATACTTATGATTTCATCATAACCACTCTGTTTATTGTACTAACTCTGACCATCATAATGAAAATGTGAATCATACCAAAAATTCCTAACATTATTACTTATCATTATATACATACTGACAATCTTATTCATACCTTTCTTTATACCACCAATATCGATGGTACTCATATTATACTCTTATCACATTCATGTTTTAATCATTTAATAAAAACAGATGTTTTACAAAAATAGTACTCATGTTATCATTTTATTATATATATATTTTTACTAAAATGTTGTTGTAAAGTTAGCTATAAAATAATAAAAATGATGTCCTATTTTCTGTTTTTATATGACCATTACAAAGTCACGTGTCCAAGTCCCTCCAAATTTTCCAAATAAATATGACCGTTTGAGATAATGTGACTATTGGATCCTAACACCTATAAATAATAGGTCATTTGTACCAAATATATTAATGTTTTCTTCTCCCTTGTTCTATAGGGAGACTATGTGACATCTCTCTTACATTTTGAGAAAGCCTTTAATTTTGAAAACTTGAACAACATATTATTTGTTTTTTGTTTTTCAATAAGTGAATTTTTATGTGTGCATCCAATCATGTGATAACGATTAAGGGCTACAGGGGATATGCAGATGGTGTGAACGATCTTTGTATTGAGGGATTTCAACTGTTTTAATGAAATAGGTTCTGATTACCTGTAAAACCAAGGGCTTTTGGGGATAGAAAGATGGATGTGATTATCATCATATCAATGGCTTACCAATTTTGGGAAGACAGACCAATAAAATTTTGTGAAAGGTTACCATACTCTTTTAGAAGGAAAAATTATTACACCATTTACCTTTCGAATACTCATTGTAGTAAAATATAACCCTTTAATTTCTTATTTCTATTAGTTCTCTTTTTATAGTAATTGTTTCTGTAACATTTTTAACTTTTCTATTTTGATTCTATATGATTTATTATAGAATAATTTAAACACCATACATTATACAATTTTTATTCAACCCAAACACAATTGTTTAATAACTTGTGGTATCATAACAATATTATCGGACCAAGAGTTAGTCCAGTCATTTTTTTCTTTTATAAGAGGAATTGTGAATTATTATTTAAGTCTTATTAAACTAATAACCATCCTTAATGGTTTTAATGGATATTTGTAAACATAAAATTCACCCCACCCGCTTTTATTTGTGACATATCATATCCATTTTTATCCAACAATACAAATTTTTTGTTTATAATTAACATATTTTCCTTAAAATTGAAAGAATTTGTTTTTTCATGGTTCGTGTAAATGTACTATTTTGTCATGTTACATGCGCTTGTTTTATAATTATTTTACAATGAATATAAGATTTAATTTTTTTTAAACTAGATGTCATATTTATAATTAGGGGGGTTTGTATTATATAAAATCATAGTTTAATTTATTCTTTATATCTAAATTACTTAGGATGTAAAACTAGTTACCTTCATAAAAACAGAATTGATAAATATTTGGAAACATAGATGATATTGAATAAAATTATAAAAAATATTTATTTTTATATAGTGGGGATTTTTTTTGTCAATAAATCCCCTTTAATAAATTTTGATTCCATTTTGGAATTTAATTAGTTAAGAGATACCTCCCAATAGTTTTCACTTTTTGGTATTTATAAGAATTTCACTCCTCCTCCTCTGTAAAATGAAAGCATTCTTCACTTTCCATACACATTTGATGCGAGAATGTCACTTCCAAAACCTACAAAAATAATATCTATACATCCATAATATCAAACTAGAATACTTAATTTGTGTAGAAATCCAACCAATGAGTCCCCTATTTTAAAACCAAAAGGATTTATCCAAATAGGTGGTATCATCATTTTTAATTCACTTTTTCTTTTTTCTTAAAAAATATTCTCCACCATCTCAACTATTTTCACAAAAATTTTATATAACAACTTAATTATCCACAATATACTATGATTATTTATTCTATTGGTTATACCAACACCTAGACACAATGTCGTTATATATCTAGTGAACATACCATTCTTGTGTCTGACGAACTACTGCCTCTCAAAATGATGTAGTCCATATTGCATTAACCACCACCTCCCATGGTTGGGAATTATGATGGAATTTTTTTTATATGATTAAAATGATATATATGATTTAAATATGTTTTTTAAGTCATTATATAATTCAATCCCTCATGGTTTCCATTTTTTTAAATACGATAACTTCGTTTTTGGACGTGTCGATTACCACCTCCTCAATGAGGTGTGATTCATTCACCCATTACATGGAATGTAATGAGGAAGGTATTAGTAAAATTATATGATACATATGAAATAATAATTATACTTTTATTATAATATATATAGTTATATAAATATACTCCATTTATATTATTCATTTCAATATGATAATAAAATTAAAACAACTTTCATTCATACGTACAACATATCAAGTGAATGAATAGTGATTTCAATTTCTTGTTACTATATTTTATAGACTATAATATTAACTTTTATAATTAATATATATGATATATAAATAATTTTTTCCATTTTTAAATAATTAAATTATGATCTACATAAGGTTATAATGAATAAAAATTCAAAACATGTACAAAAAATGAAATTGTTATTACTGGAAATGTGTCTTTTACATGGAATTGTTAATATGTGGGTAATGTAAACTCATAAAATAATAATATATGATATTATATATAGGAATATATTTTATTTATAGATATATAATTAACATATATTTTTTATCATGTGATTTTAATGTGCACAATTAAATTCATGACTTATGGGAATGGTTTTTAATCTATGTTTTATTTCTATGAAATTTATACCAAATTTGCCACTCATTTATTTGTGTTCTGTATAAACAAAACATTAATATATTATATGTAAATTGTTCTATAATTTATTTATATTTTCATATCCATTTATCATCTCTCTTTCTTGTGGTTTATTTTTCAAAAGTTACCAAATCAGTAAAGTAATTTTATGTCAATTTTCATTATCTGACAAACATGCTTTCTTATGCACCTTTGTTCTTCTATGAGACATACATACATGATTTTGAAATGTAATATAATAAATATACTTATTTTCAAGATATTTTATCAATAATTTAAATTAATTTTCATATATCTTGTGTTTTATTGAGTGTTAACAAGTTGTAAGAGTTTATTTCATCTATATCAATTTTTATCCGGATTATTTAATATTCTATATTCATTGATGAATTCTTATTAACCACATTACATGATGAATCATTTTATTTAATATATAATAGTGGGTTATGATTTCTTAATGTATTAGTACCATATTATACTATTTTTTACTTTGTATAATTAATAAAATGTTTGTTTGAAAATATGAGCTTATTTTAATCTTCTGTTAGATATGTGTTCTATTATAAAACATGATTTAAAGAATAATTTGAAAATTTATATTGAATATTTATTTTGATATAATTTTCAAGGAAAATTGTTTTAAAAAAAGGATTTATGGTTTTCGATGATATATTTTGGATTTATAAAATAAATTTTCAAAAGAATTTTTTAAAAAAAATACTTCATGTTATAAAAAGAATTTTTCAAATAATAAAGGATATTTTCCTAAAAAAATTATTTTAAAAGTTATTTCAAAATTATATTCCATATACCATATAAATATATTGGTCTTATTCGTTCCTTTTTCATGATATGATATAGGGATTACATTCAATTTTTATTCTATAAAGTAAATATGTATTGATCTCATAATGATTATTTAACTCATTTCTACACAATGGATATTTTGTTTATGAAATATATTTCTCTTTAATGGGATATATATTTATGATAACCTCTACACTTTTAGAGGTTATATGTTTATGAAACTCATTTCTATTTCAAGATTATGTTTTTATGAAATCATTTTCCCTTTTATCGGTTATCTATTTATGAAACCTGTACCTATTTCATGAGTTATATGTTTATGAAACATGCTTTTTTAATGGGTTATTCTATGATTAAATGTTTAGGAAAACTATATAATTTCCATATATGTAATGATATGATTATATGTTCATGAAACCCATTTTCTATTAATGGTATATGATATTTTTATAAGATATTTTGTAAAATTTCTATATGGTATTAGTATGATATTGGTGGGACCTTTATCCCCTCTAAAGAATTGGTTAACTATTTTTTCTTCATTAGATAATGATGGGATAAAAGTCTGTGAGATTAAACCACCATGAATGATGGGAAAAACCAATCCACAAAAGGAAGATGGGGAAATTAAATCTATTATGGGATTATGGAGAAACCCCATCAACAATGGGATGATAGGGAGTCCTGATCAACTATAAAAAGATGGGGATTCACAATCCATTACATGGAAATGACTACGATTGGCGATGTTAGTGTGTCCCATCGTGTATTTATAGTCCCCATAGAGGGCCCTTATAATTTTTTTGTAATAATCAGGGATTTATAGGGAGCAATTATATATGTTTATGTGACTACCATAATTTCAAGTTTTATTCTGATGTTGTTCATTTAGGATCCCACTATTATTCTTTTGAAATACTTATATTTATATTGTGACTCCTGTATATGATATTTTATATCTTGTGTATGATCTTTTAATTTTATGACCATGTTATCATACCCTAATGTTCATGATTATTCTTACATATATTCCATTTCAACCATAATATAAATCTTATCTCACCGCTTTTTATTCTTACATTACCTAGGTTATGGAAAAATTTTATTGTGCATAATGTATCAAATTAGGGTTTTATACCTGAGGAACATAATGGAAAAAATGCATCTCACTTATATACCAGTGTGGGAGTTTCCATGTTTCAATATGACCTAAAATAATTCAATATTTGGGTTTAAAATTTTCAATTACATTCAAAAATTATTAATTAATATATATGTATCTAAATATTGGGTAATTATATTCCTTCATGGATACCAATTTGAGGGAATATGATAATTTCGATCGTGTGTACACTGGACTACCGCCATCCATATATATGTAATTCAATAAAACTTTACATTGAATTATGTAAAGATAGATTTAATTAAAAAATATGTATCATATATTAAATAATAATTCTAATTTATTTAATATATATATACCATCTACTTTATTCCATTCAATATGACAAAAAATAGAAAAAAAATTTATATATAGGTATGTCTTACCATATCCATTAACGGTGTATTTCATTTCTTATAACTAAATTTTGAGTATTACAAGAAATACATATTTTATTAATATATATGATATTTACATCATGGATTAAATTATTGAAATTATGTAATAATATCCAATGTATGCATAAAAGAAATAAAAAATCAAAACTTATATGAATACCAGTGAAATTATTACCTAAAACGCAAACCTTACTTGGGATTAAAAAAAATTGTTATGATAATGTAATTAGAAAAAATGACATGGTAGGATATATATGAATATGAATATTTTAAGGATTTATAATTATACAATATTTCTTTTACATAGTTATTAATGTCCATGAAATATATCCAATCTTAAGTTAATGGATTTTCATCTGTCTTTTTTCTTTTATAAGACACATGCTTTATTAACCACCTCATTGTACTATGATGTATATATACATCCAAAGAAAATATTTTATGATTATTATATTAATATTTATTGTTACTAATATATCAATTTTTGGATATCTCATTCATGGGGTATACAGTTAAAAATTTACCAAATCGATAAATGATTTTTAACCCAATTTTCCTTATTTGAGACCTATGTTATGATATGAACATATATTTTTTCTTGATTTGTAGAAACATCCTAGTTGAGATGTAATATAATGAAATTATATATCCCCATGAATTAATATGTTTATATTTATGTTATTTCTTAATGGGAATTATGATTTAATGATACCAATGTTGTAAAGATTTATGTTACAATTTCATTATTTGATGGGATATTTTAGGATTAATTATAAAATGTTTAAATATCATGGAAAGAATCTAAATTTTGGTTTTGATTTTTCTTATCCTCTGTTTATTCATGATAACTTCATTTAATGGTAAAAAAATTACCATCTTTGTTACTTATTTTTATTATGAAATATTTTAAGAGGATAATGCTTTTTTTGTTCTTGGCCATCGATCCTTTATTTTCAAAAACATATGTTATAAAACAATTCAAATATTTATTTAAATAATAATTTAAAATCTTTTTAAAATATTTATTAAGAAAATTATTTTTGGTTAAATATTGTTTTAAATTATTTTCAAATCTTAATTTATAAGTTTTTAATCCTATTTTAAATGGAAATGTTTTTCAAAATGATTTATGTCTTAAAAATAAATTTTCAATGAGAGATGTTTATATTACAAAAACTAAAAATTATTTATAAATCATAATTTATATGTTTAAAATTTTGTTTTCAATGAATATTATTTTCAATTTTATTTTTGTTCAAAATGTGATTTTAAAATAGAGGTAACTTTTTTCAGAAATCATACAAGTTGTCTTTAAAAATAGTATCCATATATGATGATTTTATATATATAATGTTTTTATTTAGATATGATCCAAGGGATTAAATATTATTATTTATTTTAATGGTTTATATTTATGATGAAATGTTTTTGATGAAACTCATTTCCCTTATGCATGTTATATCATGGAAAATGATTATGAAATAAAATTATTGTCATGGGTTATTCTATAATTAAATATTTCTGATAACTATTTAATAACATGGTTCGTGATGTTATGATGTTTTATGATATTGTGACACACAAGAGTGTGATTTCCATTATCTGATGGGTGGGGCCTATATCTCCCTCTAATGCATTGGGTAATGATGGATAACTCGTAAGTATATATATTATGCATGAAACTAATTTCATGTTCAAAATGTTTTTTTGAACCTCATTACATGCTCACAATTTATTTTTGATCTTGATTACATGTTAACATTGTTATGTGCGATCATGATGACATGTTCAAATTTTTATGTGCGAACATAATTACATGTGTTAACCTAATTACAAGTTCACAATGTTATGTGTGGACCTGATAAAATGTTGAATATTATATTTGTGAACCTCATTACATATTTAAAATGTTATGTGTAGACCTGATTACATGATAAAAATGGGATTCATGAAAATTTATTTCATGTTCAGAATGATATGTGTGGACCGAATTTCATGTCCATAAGTTTATTCAGGGGCCTGAATTCATGTCATTAAATTAATAAGTCAACCCATTTTAATTTATAAAATTTTACAATGTTAGAAGATGATTTTTATGCCTCAAATCCATGACTTATGCCAATTTTATTCTCTCTAGATCTTGTTATTTGACTATATTATGATTCATATCATATTAACTATCAATATTTTCCCATGATTTATGAATATCATCCTTGATATGCAGGATATGGTTTTAAAATGATATTCTCATGCTCTCATAAAAATATTCCGCATTATTATTATTTATCTACATTATTTAGCCTTACTATGAAAATTACTTATCCCATTATCATGTTTCCTTACACTATTTTATATTGAAAATATTTTGTTCGGTCTAGTAAAGGGGATGATCTTTGTGGGATATATTGAATATCTTTCACCATTTTAGAATTTTATGTTTCCATGTTTCCATAAGAATTAATATATTATGGTCCTCATGAATGTGATTTTTATAATATAATTAATTCCATAAATATTATGTAATATCAATGTTTGTTAATATTTTGTAGCTATAATAAGGATAACGAGAGAAAATTTTTAATGAGATAGAATATAGAGTAAAGGTGCAGAGTATATCTTGATATACCATGCATGTTAGATGGTAATTTTTGATCACCAATGAAATGATGGTACATTGTAACTGTTATATATATCCACGTGAAAATGGGAAGTATATGTAGGAATTTTGGAATAGGTCAACCAATAATAGTTTGGAAACATGATTCCAAATTTGTGATCTCCTATTTTATCATAATTTCATCTAATTATAACCAAATCAATGAATCCAATCTAATGGAATAGTTTTTAAAAATATAAATCAAGGATTTTAAAATTATACACTAAGTAAGAGTTACAATTATGTCTAATAAGGACCCTAAGTTTACATATAAATTTAGGTAATCATTTTTGAAATTTCATGAAACCAAATTGACAATGATTAATGATTATAATCCTAAAATATTAACAATCCAAATGAATGATCAAACCATTATATGAAATTCCTAATGATTTTGTTATTGACTTAGGTGGCTCATGGGGGGATTATAAAACATTTTTTGAGTTAAAATATAATAAATGCTATCAGTTATTTTTAGATATGGATCATTTTTATTATTTTAAAATAATTACTTATCATTTACCACATTATTGGTTGTAAATAGGTGGTACATCACTTCTCTAACCAATAACAATGCATGAAATATTGGAGATGAATAATATTATTAAGAAAATAAATAAAAATAGCACATAGTCTATTGAAATTTAATATGGATTATCATTACTGATTATTATCATTTTTTATGGGTGACCATGTTTTCATGGGAGTCTCTACAAAACGTTGGAACCGCCATTTGGTTATTTAAGGAAAATTATGTCCTCCATATGAAATCCGTTATGATATTCAAGAATAGACCAATGACATGTATTATCTTATAGATTTACTAACAAATTTCAAATCAGTGGACATTTTTATTCTTCTATCTTATTCGAACAAGTACCAACCCCAACCTAGCCATTTTGATTGATGGGATAGAGTTTATATTGTTCCTAATTCTATGTTGACTCCTCTGGTGATATAGAAATTGGATACATATAATAATATCTTATAGGGAAAAATTATCAGTTTAGTATAAGTCTTATGGAAGCGTGGCTGGATTCAAAATCATATATGTGTACATGAAAATGAAATACATGATATGTTTCCTAAAATCATATAATATAACACTATTTATCTACTTTCCAACGATATAATGAACAATTATTCATCGAATACAACACCCCTAGTTTTAGGTAAATTTCATTTTATGTACTATGATGTTATATAATTATTCGATTGATTTTTGAGTGCTTCTAAAATATTATAGTGTATTTTGGAATAATTTTTATAGGTTCACAATTTGAAAATGTTCAGGGGAAATTTCACATCACCATTAAGAAACCATGAAAGATGTTATGATCAAGTTCACTATTGATGTAGGTTTTATCTAATCCAGGCACATCGTAGGGGAAACAATGTAGATATATGTAGTATTAGAATCATTGTTGGTGAAAAAGAAAATTATAGCATGGGAACCAAAAATGTGAGGGGATGTATTGGGGATAGTATCATCACATGGATGTCACATTATTTCCTAAACCATACAACACAATGATTTGGCCCTGTATGTGATGTCCAGTACCATAAGATAATTTGTTGCATGTTCTAAAACACAATATGACCTTTCCATGTGACGTGCATGACATTATAAAAAAATTATATCTTAACATAGATTAAGGCTATGACACACTCATTTAAATATATCCTAATTTTATATATATATTTTCCCCTTCCCTATGTATACTTAGTGGCATATTTTCACATTTGATAATGTTTTGACAAATCCAAAGTGTGTTGGATATTCCAAATCAATGATATACACCCATAAAAATCATTGTATAAATATATAATCATTATTTCTCTCATTAATCAATAGAAATAATATGTTATACAATAAATTATTTTACTGTGGGTTTTTACCTGATATATTTTTGGTCAAATGAATGGAAGAGGGCTCAAGGATACATATAGATGTTAAATGTATCATTCTTTATATTCTTAAACCATTATGAGATAGATGGATTATCTCCCATTATTTATGTTTCAGATTATTAAGTTTTTATGATTTAATTTCACTCTCTCTATAATTTAATTGGAAACATATAATGTATTTATCACTAAAGTAATTATTTTTAAAATAATTTAGATAATTTTTTTAACTCATGAATGCCATTGGTTTTAATGATATGGGTTTTGTTGAAAACATGTAATTTTTGCACCTTATTTGTTCATGTGCATGAGGACAATTAATTATTAAATGTTACACTATAAATAATGAAAATAATGTATTGTTCATAAAAAAGTTCCATCATTTACGGGGGCCACCAGGTGAAAACATGGCGATCATATAGCCCGCCAGTCTGTTGTAAAAATAGATCCCCGATTTGAATTCTTGTGTGAGTGTGCATTTGAACATGAGAAGTAAATTTTAAGAGGAATGTAATTGTTATAAAAGTAGACTAATTATTTCCATACATGGAACATTTCTTGGTATTTTATATAAATTGCATATTTTTTTAATTATATTCTATAAAATTTGATTCCATGTTCTTATCTGAGAAGAATATATTAGGATTTCATGGGGATTAAAAAATGAGTTTCAAACTCACCCCCTATATGGTAACATTGGTGCATTTGTAGATTTTGTATAATAAGATTTTAGTAATGGAAAGGTGTCACATATTTTTAGTGTAACATCATAATAGTTCTTCCTCATTTAGGTTTTTAGAGAATTTAGTTCCATTATAGTGGCCTTAGAGTGATGTCACGTTTTTTCCGACCAGAACCATGGGGCCCGCTTAGCCGATGGTAAGATGGTTGTGACTACCCATAGCCCATATCTATTAGGTTATGTAATAGAATGAATATTCAATAGGGAATGACATTATATGGGAATCTTGAGACTACAATAATGATACGCACATGAAAAAACATATATATGCAAATATAATTCTGACTAATAAAAGGTTGAAACATTTAAAGTTTACACATGAATGTAACAACCTCTAGATAATACATCAAATTATAAAAATAAAAAAAAATAAAGGAAAAAAAACCAAAACTATAAATTAGGTAACATCCAGAATATAAATAGATATATGATAAAAATGATATATTCTGACTCCAAATATAAAACTCGAACCACTGAATGTGGTCAATACTGTCAAGAACAACAATGCTCCAACAATGTAACTGTTGATATAAATTTTTTCTACATAAGAAAGGGCATGTCTAAGAAAATCCCACTCTTGGATGAGTATATAATTACCCAGTAGGATACCCTAAATCCTACATAGGATTAAATAAAAGTATGAAAAAGAACCTAGATTAACATATAAAAATGGAGGAAAGGATCTAAAAAATTATTCTCATAAAGAAACCCATATAATAGAGAAAGGGGAACTATATCTCGAAATCGCTCCAAGAATAATAATTCTTTCAAAATACCCATGTCTATATATATTATTCCTACTATCATTTATATCACCTCATTAATCTATGTGGAGATTCCCCCTCCTCTCTACAGTGCTCCATAATAGAGGGACCACACTCTCCAATCGAAGATGTGCTCACTATCCGAGCTCAATGACTATTGAGTACCAGTTTATTAATATATTACAAGTGGCGTACTATAATATGGGGGAATACTGACTCAAACAATGTAAATAGTATGTGGGACCCATCCATTATGTGATATGAGAGTACTAACCTCGACATTTTTATGATGCTCCTAGCTGATCACCATCATCGTCATGCATTTCCATAAGAAGCGTCTCACTAAAAAACTTATAGAAAGCCACATGAAGGATATAATCAGGTTCAACAAAGAATCATTAGAGAATAGGATACTCTCCATCCAATATCCAATTTATAATGGATGATTTATGAAAGGAAGATGTTTTAGTGAGAAGTACACATCGTGAATATGGGGTCAGACAATATGTGACCATGCCACATCTCTAGATTGGGGCACCCCTGAGGAAAGTATTTTTATTCCATGTCATACAAAAACATTTGTAAATGTGTTATAGGGAATATCTATACCACCTATGGAATTCCATTTTCAAACCACCCCCTAACCATTTACACATATTATGCCCATGTAACCTTATTGTGATGGAGTACACTGCCATGACTATATACATTGGTCATGTTTATGTTCATGGAAGTGTTTGTTCTATTGTACTATGAACATATATTATAATCTATCTCACTTGGAAACATGGTGAGTCCATATCCATACATAGTGTGTGATATTTACATCTTCTTCAAATCATAATAAATGTGTCTAGGGGACTACATATAGTGTTTTCTTCCAAACTACATGTTTTGTAGTGTGTTTTATGTTATTACCCAGCATCATTATGTACATCCTACATCAACCTTTTCCTCCACTACTAACACCATCTGACAACTAGAATCCATCAAAATTGATGGAATAATCATCATCTGTCAATTCTTGACCTTTTTTGGTTGTGAATTAAAAGACATATTAAATGAGAAGTAATTTTTTGGTTGTCCAATGCCACTCTATATATCCAATCAAGGATGAAATCACCATTTCCCACTTTAATCATAAATCCCTTATAATATTGTTGATTCTTCCATTGTTCATGAAATAACATGGAATTCATGGGTTTGATCACACTCAAACCCACCCCAACTATGTTGAACTATGTCATTGTGGTCTAATGACAAAGAACACGTCAAACTGTTGGGGGAAAAGATCAAGATTTCGGTAGATCCATCATTGGATGATTTGATCATGTCCAATGATATTAATATTGGAATATAAGGTCCAAAACGTTTCAAAATGAATAAAACTGCTAACCAGGCTCATGTGAACAATTTCAATCACATAAAAGGAAAATAAGATAATAAATCCTTACTTAATATTTAAATAAATTGTTGAAACTAGAAATATGATCCAATCCTCTATTATGTATTAATCATTTGTGAAATTCTCATCATCTAGCGATAAAAAAAGATATGGAATTTTTTCAATAAATTTCATGGTCCATGGATATTTTTTCATTGATCAACATTCTCCTTTATGCTAACTCTAATGACGAACACTCTGTATCCCATAAAACACCTAGTTTTGGGGGATAACCCAATGGATTTATAATAATAGGATATTTATAATGAAATATTAGGTTTTATGTAATTTAATAAAATTAATAAATTATATTCTTATTTTTTACATGAATTTTCAAATGTTGAACTCCCATGAAACACCCACTTCTCACAGCCATAGTTTGCAAATTGGGTAAACCACACATTCAAGAATCAAAAAATGGTATTGGATTTCTAATATTAGGTAACAAAAAATGGGAAGGAAATTAAAATTAAATTATTCATGTGCATGGACAAAAATATATTGTTACAATTAATAAATTATTTATAGGGTCATGAGAAACCCAAACCTCAAGCCAAATCAGTGGAATAATCTAGAGATATAAGAAGAAATATTCAAAGGGATAATCAAACAAAATCAGAGTCATTACATTCTCTACTCTTCTATTATATTTTCCCCAAAACTCCAATGATAAAAAAATGTGTGGATAACGATTACAAATAAAAATATCATTCACCCTGGAGTTCTCTTGATCACTCACAATTTATAAAATTACATGAACTAATGAAATTTTAAATCCATATAGTATCATATACATATAATCCTTGATAAACATTAGGTACTCCTTGTTTTTGATCAATTGTTGATGTCCATCTCACCCTAGTCTATCATGTGTGTATCAATCAGGCATTTATCTGTTAAACTACAATTGATGGAATATTTCGTGCACATGGCTCCAATGTAGGGGATTTCTCAAGAGGTTGGAATCTTGGAAAATGATACATAGGATATAGAATTGAATAATAAAACATGGGAATAGCTTTCTTCCCTAAAAAATCACTCTAATCATAAACATGTGGTCACTCTCTGGAGGTCATTGTCTCTCTAATTGAACTCAAAGTCCTAGAATGTTGATAAATGCATGATCTCCATCTATTACATGGTTTCTTCATCTTATTGTGGGTCACCAGAGCATACTCTATCATTAATTTTACCATTTATGTCTAGTAAGAAATGTCTATTGAAGATCAGTCTATCATAGGAGTGACCTAGATTGTTTGTTGTATCATGCCTTGAATAGTTTCATATTGATAGTATAGTCATTGATTTTATTTTATGTAATATATATCAATGTAATGTTTTCTTCAAAGAATCATATGATGTCTAAAATTTAGTTTCTTACTATATCCTATAACATATTGTCTTTAAACTATGTCTTCACATCAATTTTATGTGTAACTACTTGTTCATTCACAAAAATATCATGATTTTATCTTACAATCCTTTCCCTAAACAAGATATGAACAAGGAATCATTGTCTCTGAAGAATATCAAGGGTAACCCATGATGTCAGATGATATCCAACATGTATAACTACACCAAAATATCAACAAAACCCTAAAATAATATAGAATGAATGTATGGAATCCGTTTAATTTAGTAAAAAACCACCAAGATATCATTGTGGACTCTCGTTGTTTGTCTGATCCCCATCATTTTATTTATATTCCATCCAAATTAAATTCCATTATCTCAATATATTAGGTATTACCTACTAGAACCTTGTTCTTAGCCTTCACCTGTTGGAATGGAAGACACCAAAAATCAAACACGACTATTCTATACCTCATTCTTTCCCTCCAAAAGAGAATATAGTGGTCCATGTACAAATATTCCAGACCAAGATGTTTAGAAATTTTTTATGTGTAGAACACCCTAATCACAACATTATGAAGTGTTTCTAGAACTATGGTACATGCCTGAAAAAGATGATGTGCTCCCCTCCTTTATTGAATCCATCTACTGCATATCTTGAGATTATATGGTCGCGTATTACCTCTAATTCAATGTATACAAACTGATCAAATCTCAGATTCAACACCATATACTAAGGAAAAAATGAACCCCCTCTACAAAAATATTCATCTAATATAATGACAACTACTCAGAAATTCCCTATATCATGTGTGAATGTGGATTGTAACTATGTAAATCTACAACCATGTTTCTATTAACATATGTATTTATTATATCAATGTTATTTATTTGGTGAAACTCTACAAATTCCTTATTTGTAGGTTAATATTTATATGAGAGAATATTTACCTTGTACTTTAGTGTTATGCGTAAAAAATAATGTTCTCACCTAGAAGAAACTTCCTCCATATTAATTGAATTAATACTTCCACTACAAACTCTAGGGGCCGACTTACATAGTTATACATGTGGAGTATCAACTACAACATCCCATATATGCTCAATTAATACAACTACATCAGTAAATTGATAATACCATATCTAGAGGTGTCTAGATAACCATATAGTGAAAATTCTAATTTAATAGCCTCAATGTAAGATCACATGTCGGCCTTGGTGTCACACCTCAAAAAAACATCTTATATTTATCAACCATGATATGAAATCTATGCACCTTAAAGATACTATTTGGTGGATCGCATGAAACAAACACAATATTAATCACTAGATACATAGCTAATCCATTATTATATATGACATCACTTAATAATTAATCCTCACAAATCTAAAACTAGAACTTTGGGACCATACCAAAATTCTACTTTTCCTGATGTAATTCAAAGAACATCCTAAAATTCTCTTCATGATCCTCCTATAATGAAATACAAATAATTATTTATTCAATGCATAAAACTAAAAAATGGACCATGTGTGGTTTTATTATTTGGTACATAATACCCA
Source organism: Viscum album (assembly GCA_963277665.1). Taxonomy (NCBI): domain Eukaryota; kingdom Viridiplantae; phylum Streptophyta; class Magnoliopsida; order Santalales; family Viscaceae; genus Viscum; species Viscum album. The sequence continues at coordinate 1,811,084,547 of OY728164.1, read as the reverse complement.
TAAACATTTTAGTGGAATTCATCACACTAAAACAAATCACTAGGAACCCTTATTGGTCTTTAGTAATATCCAAATTCTATCCTTAGAATATCATCATACAAAAACATCAACTGGGGGTAGTTGGAATTTTGAGCAATCATATTGGAAAAACTCTCTTCAATTGAGTAGTCGAAGTGGTTTTCAAGACTTGGTATGGGGAATATGTCATTTTTCATAATCTAATTCAAGAGATGATAATCAATGAAAGGGCTAAAGATCCTACCTACCTTCTTCATGGAAAATATTGAAGTTGTCCTTAGGGAGACAATGGGTTTGATTAATCTATTGTGTTCAATTTCCTTGAAATACCACTTCTTCTCATGAATCCTGGAAGGTTCCATTCGATATGTCTCAAAATATATTAGTGCATTAATGGAGTTTATGTCGATTTATAAGTCCTTCTACCACCTTATAGATATTCCTAGAACTTAATCGTGGAATATATCCATATAATACCCTAACAATTGAGGTATCCTGATAACTAATGAGACCACTAAAATTGGGGATAAACTAAAAATATTATCAGGGATGGGTTGATGCTTCCCACTCGCAAGAGACACTCACCTTACTATGAGATCTCTCCCACCCAAAACGAAGAATATCATCACATATTTCTAAATGCATCTTACATTTTTGTGATGTTATTCAATCATGAATAGACTGTGTAAAAGAAATATATTCACAATATTATGAGATATTTTATGATTGTTAGGACCAAGACATACTAATACAAAATATCTCCTCCAAATTCAATTCCTCACTTTTGAATGATATTTTATATTGATGAATAACTCCAAATAGGAAACTCACGACATAGATATTGATCTAAATTCTCAAAGGTGTTCTATAACTATCACACGAGTGATACTAATATGAATTATTTATTTGTTCCACTATAAAAAAGTAGTATTGAAACAATAAGAAACACATAGAATTTACCTAGAATATTCTCATGTGATGCCTAGATATATCCCCTTATTTCCTGATCTTAGTTGTTACCATAGTAAATAACCATATAAGCCTAGAATGGTCAACTGGGTGGTGCCGATGGGACTAGGTCATCCAATCATTCTCTACATGTGGTACATACAACCATATCACCACTTAATCTTCATCCCCCATCACCTCCATAGGGGCCACATGGACCATTAGGGGGAGAACTATGATAATTGTGTAATCTTTATCGTTATTGTTCATACACTATTTTCCTTTGATTGACAACATGATATTTTGGTAGTCATGAGTGGTGCATCTTTTCCCATAAAAATAACAATATTAAAGCTCTCATGGATAACAATATCATCCACACATTTATGGAGACACATATCCATGAGTCTAATCTGCGTATGAGTATTATTTTATTAATTAGACCCTAATATTTATCACCAACATTCTATTATTGATGATATCATCAAAATATGGACACTATAGGATTATGGTTCCCAACACCCCTCATAATGAAATCTCAAAATATAAAGGACCCATTCGAGCACTTCGTAAAAGGTAAGAGTGTATAAGGAGACAATGCTAGCATGTATGTCTCTATAGAGTCCCTACTCAAACACACATTCTTGAATAAATATGCATCATACCATATTGATAGGGTATTCTATATGGTCAGTGATCCTCAAAAAATACTAAATAACATTTATATCACCCTTCTAAAACTCAAAAATCTAATGAATTAACAAAAATAAAAAGAATTATGGGATATAAAAATGAAAATATTTTTTTTGAAGTATGACCAGAAGCTAATCACCTCATAATATTTATATTTTGTCATAAAATACAACATCCCTACATCTCCATAAATTGATATTGGCACAATCAAAATCATATATTCATTCATGGATTGAAAAATCGTGAATACATATATAACAATGTCAATGAAATAATTTGTTGTATAGAGATCCATATCTCCTAATAACCACTATGGTCTCTTATGATAAAAGTCACATAAAATGATAAGCTTTTGTGAGTCATCAGTCTTACATATTGGTACTATCCACTAACTAAATTGAGTTGGCATTAATCTATGTCCACATGGAAGAATCTAATTAAGATATGGACCATTATCTTAGTCCTTAGTACTCAACTGACCATCATCATGATCAATTATTAGTATCTTTGTTGTTTTCATTGAATATTTATCTTTAATGGGATAATATTGTACCATGGTTAGATTTGAATATATAAAGGTTGATGAATCTAGAAGTATAGTCAATATTCATAATCATGTACGACACATGTATTAATTGATCGATCAAATTGATGTCTCGGTATGATGAGTTGAAAAAAAGGTAGTCAGAGTCCTAATTAATGGATATGATGGACTCTACACCAATATGGGGTTCCTTAAAATGAATTTTTCACTAAATATACTCCAACATTATTTACATATGTATCCTTTCAATCCTCACAATGGGCACCACTCCAACAATGACCTGAGTATGATCTCCACTCTTACAATTGTGGTATGACATAACTAAACGGGGACTACAAGTATAATATCATGCCCAATGTAGAAATCCCTTTCATACATCCAATAGACTAGGAGATTATGAATTGTGTTGAGATTGCATAAAATTAAATTAGAGGCCATTAATTAGAGTACCAACATGAATGAATAAAAAAACTATTTTAATTAAATGGTATAAATGAACAATAAATTATTATATTATCTCAAACTTAACCACTAATGTAATAACCTTTTGGGAATACTTCTGAGTATTTAAATATAATGAAAACATTAAAGAGGGATAATAATGAAAAACAAAAAAAATTCTACAACCTGACTAAAAATGGATAATGGAAAAATATAGAGATCTTTACTCTTGATCTCCATGATTGACCATCAAATATTGTCAACGCACACATGCACCACTATCTAACCCCTATGTCATTATTGTAATATATCTCATCTGTATAAGAATTGACACAATTGGGAATGTCCCATACATGGACGAGTATACAAATACAAAATAGGAATCCTTGAAAACCACAAATGTATTTATAAATGTAAAAAACATAAGTCAACTCCATCCATAATAACAGGGAAAAGGGACCAATATATATGCTCAGAATGGCTCCCAGATGAGGGAGTACGGGGATTTTAATATCTACATCCCAAAATAGAATGATGGTTTTTCCTATTACTTAAATGTTCTATAAACAATTACCAATATCACACATAAAAATTCATGAATCCATTGGGAGGGGAATGCTCCTCAATACGACCTTATACAAACAAGAGAGTACTCACTCCCATGGGGGAACCACTAATCATAGTAGCCCAATAACATGTGATTACCATTTGGAAAATGGTGGAATCTTCCCTGCGGTACAATGGGGGTGAGTCGAATCTAATTGTGTAATGATTATTTTGCGACTTTTTTCAAATATGGTTGATGAGTACATAACATGAAAACTCTTAGACAGTCCATCCTAATCATTGAAAAAGCAATATTTTTCTTAAAGAGGCATTAATCACGAATATCCTCATAGAATATATCAAATTATATTATGAAGGCATCAATCATGATCTATGTAGAAATATAATTTTGATAGGATAATCATGAGTTAACATTTAAGTTTCCATATTGGATATATAGAAGGTAAAATTTTCTATGATATATACATGGTGTGTATGTGGAGTCACATAAAATATATCTTCACAACAACCCATGGTCATTTCATCTCCTAGATATTTCTGGGAAATCCATTTCATACTTTATGGTGTGTACAAGGGTTATAATACATGTCATAGAAATCATATGTCTACCCATTTCTAGCGAGACCATTCTTGTTTTCACTAGTCATTCATATATACACAAGCCACATCATATTACATGACCATGAATGTGTACATTGACCATGCTCATGTTCCATACAATGTTTGTGCCAATTCACTCTTGGAGTACATGTTGAGATCCCAACCATGGGTCTCACAACATGTTATCTCCATACATATCTAGTTACATTTTTCTCTACCTGAAACCCTGTAACGAACTACTAGGGGGCTACATAGTTTGTGTTCTTTATGAATTCACACAATGTAGTCCATTTTTTATATTGACCTTGTCTCTTCACACTCTTCTTAGATCCTCTGTTTTTTACTATTCATGCCTATTGGAAAATTTATTTATCTAAAATTGAAGGAAATGCCATTTTTCATAAATTAATGGCATTTAATGGACAAAAATCCAAATATTGTTTGCCTGTGATGTAACATGTCATGCTTCAGGAACTACACAAGATTTAAAACCCCAAAAAATAGTCTCCCAGATTGTATATCATTCCATGATCCATCTTGAAACTATTGATATATACATTTTTCATGTAACTTCAATGAATTTAGGCATTAAAAAATGCTCAAACGCTCCCCACAAATGTCAATCTACATCCCCATCAGCCAATAAAGAATAATACGAAGAAAAGTAGGGGGAAAATATATAATTGTGTATAATCAATAATTTTGTGATGTAATCATGAATAATGATGATATGGTGGAGATTATATGGGTGAACAAATGAAAAATAAATAAAATGGAAAATAAGGCTTATGTGAAGAATGTAAATCACTGGAAAATGAACGATTAAAATATTTCCATGATTAATATTTAATTATAATGTCCAAAACCACATATAAAAATACATACCTCAATTATAGGACAATAATATTTAAATAACATGTTTAATATCAATGGATAAGAATATATTATATTTATTTCTATATAATAGTTCACCTTAAGCCATTAATTTGTATGTGTCCTTAGGTTTATGTATGTCAATGATGAAGGATCCTCATTTTATATATCTTCTGAGTGTTATGAAAATGACCATAATAATTTATTTTATTTGGTTATTTATAAGGGAGTCCTATTTCATGGGAAATTTAATAAACATAACCAAAAAATTACTAATTTTGTTTACTTTTCCCACCAACGGTCACCTCCACATTACATCCTGCACTGACCAACCATAGGTTGTACCTATGGTAAGTCCGCCTTATGGAATCAATGTTGGTCTTAGATTTCACATCCATGGTCCCAAATAATTGGGAAAATTTTAAACTACAATGATTTGTGTGTGTACATAAACAAATATTAATATTAGTAATATATAAAATTTGAGGTCCCACGACACCCAAAAACCGAATAACTCCATGGAAAAGTGAATATAAATACATAGAAATATTAAAAAGACTACTGTAATACAACTAAACCCATTAAAATATTTTATTACTACATTGGGATGTATTTATTTATTTCTATAGTCTCTTATTAATTTTTGGGTACTAATCCAATGTTATTGTTTATTTTTATTCCTTTTGAATGGTATTCTTAATACTCATAGATTATATAGTTTATATAGTTTATAATTTTATGTTTTTTAGTTGTATTGATTCTTTAGGAAAATTATTCTTGTGTATTATAATTAGTCCCTCAGTGTTTATTTTCTTTTTTGTGTCTTAGTAACGTCACCAAGGGTAGTAGTACCTCCGACCTAACCCATGACAATTGGATTGGTTGAGATGTTACATTGATACCAATCTATCCTTCATTAATGTTTTTATATCCTCCCAATATAGATCCTAGATCGTCTCATAGTGTTGATGATTGGGAATTAAGTAATTATTTATAAAAAACCTTTTTCATTGGTTTCCATCTAGACATACATATTTTTCCTTTATGAAAATTAAATATCTCACATTTTATATCCCAATATATTGTTTCAAAATTAATTTAATGATTATTTCATGGATCATTTCATAAATGGTACTCGAATTGACTTGTTAAAAACATAATTTTTGATAGGATGATGATCACTGATGAGTGGTGGGTGTTTCTAGGTGTGTAATAATAGATCATTCATCTTGATACAATCTTATTCTTGAATATTATTTTGTATCTCTATTCTAATACTGGGTTGGAAGTGAATGATATTTGATGACTAGATATTGGCACTCTATTAGTATTGATGGGTAATTCATTATATATTCATCAATCATCAAAATATATGTTGAAATTTAGTCACTTTCTTCCAAATATCCTGAAAGGGGCTTTGTTGATAGACACCATGAAGTATGTGATTTTTTAACCAACCTTATTGGCCTAGAATTTCCTCTGGTATCATTTCTAATGAATTTATATGATAAAATGGAACCATATATATAGTCATACAATATATGAGAACTAGTTTTCCTTAGATGTGTAGTGTGATTCTACCATATATCCATTGATGAATATTAGAGTAATTCATTAAAAAATAAATTTAGTTTGTTCTTAACCATATAGTGCCCAGTACAATCATTTTTTCCTTGAAAATGTTCTTCAGAAAGTATAAATTTTTGGACAGTATTTATTATGATTTTTATATGTGTTTTTGTATCCCATGAGACCATTATTTGTTGATGGATTCCATGTTTGTAATTAGGTACCACAATAAACCATGTTGTACTTATTGACCACATGTAAATAAATATAGATAATGTGAATCATGTTGATACGATCCACTATTTCTATATGAATTCTCTTCCCTATTGTGTGATATATCATATTTCCTTTAGAAGCATTGTTTTCGAATTGAATTTCTATAGGGTTATTTTTATACACCTTCCCCTTGAAGGTGGTATGCATGGTCCTCAACGATGATGGTGATGGTCATGGATATAATGTTGGGGATGACAACCATGAGATGTGACCAAAAGAAAAAATAATCTGTTATGACAGTCCTCAATCATGTTCCAAATAATAGAATATACATTTGGCAACACCCCGAATTCTTCAGTTAATATTAATATTATTATTTCATGGCTCCGAGATCTCGTTCCAAGGTTCAGGTTGGTTATCATTTTAATGATTTTGTCTTTTAATAATTTTATTGGGGTTCAGAATTCTGTGTGGTCACCGCGTGGTTAGCATTAGTCACGTAGTCAACTCAGGTGTTTTTCGATTTCTTAACATGTAAAACAAATAAAAAAATTATATAAATAAAATTTCTTAAATTATTTAATAAATGCTATTTTTTATGTAAAATTATTATTTTCCACTATTAATATTTTTTATTTATATTTTAATTATTAATTTTGTTATTATTATTCTTTATATTATCATTATTAATATATTGGGTTTTATTATTGATATTATTATTATAGTTAAACAAAAAAAATAAAACATTATCACTACTGCCCCCCCCCCCCTGCTTGGCTTCACGCAAGCATGCCCAGACCCTTTACAGGTCCAGCCACTCTGCTTCTCAATTGCCACCACCTATGACCTCCCTTCCCCATATCTTCTGACTATCTCCCTTATCACCCTCTGTGATCTAGCTATCATGCCCCCTCATGCTATGCTTCTCCACTACTTCAGCAATAACCACACCCACTTGGCCTCATTTTTCATTTCCATAACCCAACCTCCAAATCATTCGTTCAGTGCACTCGACCATGACGACCTATCACTTTAGCCTCATATAACTTCGGCCAGCCAGCCTTCAGCCTCTCGTGCCCCATCTATCCCTTCTATCTGACCGTGAACCACTCCATCGATGTGTCTCTCTCAATTTTGGGTGGGTTTCCATTTATTTAGCCAGACCCGATAGTCCACATTTTAATTCCTCCATTTTCCTCATATTTTTATGTGTGTGATTAGTTTCAGGTGGTTTTTCTTCCTTCCCTTGACGTGGTATTGTGGTCGCATTCCATTGAGGTGGGAATTTTCATCTCATTCCTTTCTAATGTAATTATTGATCCTTTTCTTTCATCAATTAAAATTATTACATGATTCATAGCTTTATAATATATATAATTATTCTGTGATGGTGTTTACAGATTTTTTGAATTTGATAAAAATTGATCATATAGTTTCTTGACATACATATGGGTGAAAACCAGTTTTTTAAATGAGAATGGTTATTATTTGTTTGTGTTTCATTGTGGTGTACTTCATTGAAGGTGTTTTATGGTTATGAATAGGGTGGGAATTTTTTTCTCAATGACATTTCAGGTGAAAATGTGTTAATGAATGGGTTTTTAGTAGGAAATGATTATTTTGAGATATTGGTTTTTGTACTGAACCTCTAAATTTGTCTTGTGATGTGTGTAAATGATAAAAAACATATTTTGAAATGGGATCATGCATTTATGTTGATTTGGAAGGCTTTTCCCTGTGATTTTTTGTAATCATATTATGTTCCCTTTGGATAATGTTCCAACGAAGTTTCAGGAGTTACATAAGTGGTGATAAAAGTGTTTTCAATTGGTTTTGGTGTGTGTAAAATGGAAATGGATTGTTTTGTGGAAAATGGTGGTTTTCATGAAATGGATGGGTTGTTTATGAAATAGGTTATAAATAGTTTAGTATGAATTTACAATATCTGACAAATTGTTTATCATTTTTTACTAATTGATCGTTTTTAAGAAATGGGTAAATTTGGAATATTCTTGGAATGTTTATTTTGGTTTTTCCCATATTGTGAATTTTATGAATGGTTTGAAATGTAAAATGAAAATATATGCACTGTCGGTTCTTTTTGTGAGTTATAGTCAATGATTAGTACTATGTTTAATTTGACTTGAATTGAATTTTTCATGTTTTCTTAAGATATGTATTTATAAATTTGATTAGTAAATATGTTTGTGTGGGTAATGATAGGGGCCATTTGGAATTTTCAGTGCATTGTGTGTTTCATTGTCTTAGTTTTTAAATAAAGGCAAGGCATAGTTTCTTGAACGGTTTGTTGTTTCTAAATGTTGTTGGTTCTCATAGGTTAATTAATTAAAGTGTCGGTGGCTCCATGGTGGTGCACGCAAACACATACATAGATACATATGTGTATATGTGTATACATATATCTTCCTTACACATATTCCATCATGAAGCAGGAAATATTTACATTGTATTAATGATATATATATGTATGATATTGTATTCCTGTTTTGGTGTGGGTGGTTTTCGTCAAAATCTACAAGAGATAAAGAGCCTCAACCTGATCTGCTTTATTTTTAAGGTTGGTCCTCCAAACCCGCTCCTTTAATTTGAATTCAATGAATGCCTATCATTTTTAGAAAGTGTGATTTCATATTCATTTTATATATATATGTGTAGATATGTATATGTGTCTGTTGAAATGGATTTAACCTCTTGGTGATTGGTTTCCCATTAATTATAATAACTTATCCAATCATTTTTACAAATTTCTTTTAATTATAATGGTGTCATAAGTATTTTTAAATAGTTCACAAAAATTTACACAGTATTGAAGTGTATTATGGGAAACTAAAATGATTTGGATAAATGTGTTGGTTACAACCTGGCATGTTTGGCACCATAAAGCGTGGAATAATAATTTAATGACATGAAGGCCCAATTGGCACTTTTTAAGTATGTTGTATGTTATTAACCTAGATTTGGAAATGGAATTACGAAATGAATTTGGTTTGAAATATTTTTATGGTATATCGGAATGATTTTATTAAGTTACTGGTTAGAACCTTATGACACATTGAATGTGCGAACCCTGGTTGGGAACATAATGTGTTTTGTGAAATTAATGGTTTAAATTGTATCTAGGCATGAGTATTTATTTAGCATGGCGTGTCTATGTGATATTTACCCTTTATGAACAATAAACATGTTTTAGCTCAAAGAGGGAAGCCCATATAGCTAGAAAGGTCAACTAGACTAGTGGGATAGGGATCTGAGGTGGCTTCACTCCAATTTCACAACCCATTATTTATGACTACAACACTAAATAAACCAATGAATGACTGGGGGTCGTGGTTTCTAATCCACTGATTACTAAGGGTCAGGGTTTCTAAGCCACGTTTATTGAGAGTTGTGGTTTCTAAGACACGGTTCACTGAGACACTGTGATCATGGGACACAATCCAACTAATACCCACGAGTCCTCTCCCATATTTGGTGCTCCTTGGTTACTTTTTACTCATTGTTGTGACAATTTCAGTTATTTGATCTCATGGAACATTATATTAGTTTTTATAATATAGAACTTTATTTGGTACTATATAGATGTAGATATAATTCATTTCAATGACTTATATTATTTGAAAATTAATTTAGAAAAATGAAATGGGAAGAGGGGCTTTTCTGAAAAGTTAAATCTTGTTACCGATTTTGTTAATGGGGAGGGGAAAAAATATTTTTTCATATCGTATTTTCAAATTGGATGGATTGTTTTTCATTTTAGAGTTGGGGAATCATGCATTGTTTATTTTGGCATTCTTAAAGAGAATCTCCGTGCTCACGCCTACTCTATCTTTTATGTTTGAGGTCCTCCATGTTTCACATATCTCTTGATGAAATCATTGTTTTGTGTTTGGTTGTGTACTAGTAAGTAACATCAAGGTATGCACAAGTTATTCCTTTTCTCATTTCTCTACAAGTTTCAATTTTATTTTCATTTTCATACTTATATAATTGTGTTTAAATTATATTCTATATCACTCCAATATTTTAGTTTGGATGCCTGATACTTGTTTCCAGATCATGGGGATCATGAATACCATTTTGGACATGTCGCGGACTGGCTCGACTGATCGGTTCAGGGTCGACCCAGGTGTGTTCATGGAAAAACGGTATCATAATCGGCCCTTCTTATTTGGGGTGTCTAGATAATAGATATTAGAACAGTTGGGACATGGAAGGTAGTTATGGTAAGTAAATCATGAACCCTCTCTCATTTCGATCCTCAAGTCGTCAGGGGTAGTCCGGGAATTGAGTCATTGTCTCATTCTTTTTTTATTTAGATTGAGGAATGACAACAGAGGTCAGCCGATGTCACATCATGATTTCACATTGAGTAGTGACTCATGTAATGTCTATGTATACTGATTAAGTTTCTCCATGTTGTTGACACTTACATGGGGCATGGACCATTACAATGTTTCCAGGATAATAATCACTAATAATTCCTCACTCTGATAGTTTGATGAAATTTGAGTGTCATCTTGGTTTAGGTTGTCGTAAGTATGAATTTTAATGTGAAAAGTAGGTTTCCCAAATGATAATGATTTCTTTTTAATGGACTTACATTTGTGCAATGAGTTTTAAAACTGAAATCTACTGGACTAAAAATCTGGGGTTTGTTTGGAATTGGTAGACAAATGGTTGGGAGAAACATTGATTACTCTTTATGAATGCCTAAACATCTAATGAGATTCATGAGAAGTGTGTGTTAGTGCATATGTATTAATGAAAATGAATACACCTCCAACAATTCATGTGATTTTCCGGTGTGTTCATGGAATTAATGTATTTACCTTGTTTTTCTAAAGTGATTTTAAAAAGGGAAATTATTTTTTAAATTGAATTTGTTTTGGAATGTGGTCTCGAATAAAGGTTGTTTTGAAATATAAAATGAAAAGGGGTTTCGAAAATGTAATTTTTCCTTGTGTTTGTATTTTAGTTTTTGAGATGGTCTTTTTGGCCCAAGATGTTACTTTTAGTTATACTATTATTTGATATAGTTTTTGTATTTGTTTTTTATATGTTGTTCAAAAAATGCCTCCTAGAAATGTAACCAATGTTTTAGATATTTAATTATTATTTTATAAATCTTCTTAGATTTTGCCTCTCCTTCATGGTGATTGAGGCCCATTAAGGGAAATAGAGAGGCATGAAGAGGTCGAGCATGTCTTCAAGGTATTGGAAACTCTCAAATTTGTTAGAGTAAGTTCCATTTTTGTTATGTTCTATGGTCCAGCTATAGAGGAATTATAGTTTTCACCTCACCATCAATGCAATTTGGGAGGACGTGGGATGTATTTCCATCCCTCTTCATCTGATGGTTTATACCTGTAGAGTTAAAGAAGAAGAAAATTGAATATCTTGTGTCCATTCAATAAGACCAAGGAATGTTGAAAGCATACGTTGATCGTTTCAAGTAACATGTGTCATTTTCTTTGGTGATATCATCACACGAGTTGATGGATACTTTTCCCTTCATCGGAGACTTCATACATAGATCAAGTAGTATGAAATATATTCATTGTACCATCATTTCAAGTAGCTCGTGTATGAGGAATGTCAAGCTGAGATGGGATCTATAGTGCGGATATTTAGAATTCTAACGTATCCAGTTGCTCACGAAAGATTCTTATCTGGAAAACAGGGTATTCCAAAGGGACCTATTTCTAAAGAGTCCTCTATAGTGGTTCCGACTTCTGGTTCATCGGAACGTTCTATAGTGTTCCATCAGAGTGAATATTTAGTGAAAACAAATCTATCATGTCACATCCCTCCGAATATGTGTCGTCATTGTAGGTGTCTGGGTCATTTAGAGAATTTTTTTAGGAAGCATCGTATGATGAAGACATTGGGACCAAAGGATTCCAATGCCTGTCTTCGATGAAGGAGATGCCTCAACCATCCGAGCCCTGACCACAAGTCATGGAATGAATCTCGCACGATGTTTGGAGTTTCATTGGGTGTGATGCCTTTGTATGGGTTTTTCATTCCATGTTTCCAGTAGAACATTTAATTTAATTTCATTCATATTTTTCGGATGCTAAATTTTGGACATTTTTGTTAGTTCATTGTTTCTTTGTGACTTTATGATGGACACATTCTATTATAATCCATGAAACTCTAGTTTTGTAGAGGTTGTTTTCTGAATTGTGTTTTTTTCTTAAACATATATTTTTATCTTGTATAGGATGATCTCGGTGTGGCTGGGATCATTTAAAGATGAAAGTGCCTTTGTAGGAGTTAAGAAATGTGGTTATGTTCGGGGTCATTATTTGGGTTATGATCTACTCAGAGGGTTTTCTCTTGTGTTGGGGGATTTTGGTTTTAATCTAGAGTTTCACATTTCAATGGAGTTTTTTTTCATCATGTGTTATAGAAGATAGTTTGGATCAGTTAGGAGTTCCTGTTTCACCCCCATCATGGGGTGGTATGATTGGGTGTTAAATGATTCCTCTATTTGAGTTCTTGTAGTGGGGATAACAATCTTTCCTTCCCTCATTCTCTTGTGTTGTGGTTTCATTCAGTTTCAATCAGACATGGATTATTGGTTTGTATATTGTTTGGTTGGGATTCTTTATATGGGTAGAATGCATCTTCGGTGGGGATAATTGTCACACCGATACTTCCTAAGTTAATATTTATTTTATAAATTCATGACTCTAGGTTCTCGTGACACGGTTCAGGTTGGGTCCTAGTTTAACATTTTTTGTTTAAAAATTTTACTATGCTTTGGACCTGTTAGCAGTCACTGCACAGTTGGTGGTAGCCACACAGTCAGCTCTAGTGTCATTAAATTTCCTAAAGTTTTAAAAAAATAAAAAAATTCTAGTTAAATAAAATTCTTGAAACCTATATTTTAATTCTATTATTTTAAAAAAATGAGTAAAATTATGATTTTTCATTATTAATTTTTTAATTTTTATTATCATTGTTATTAGTATTATTTATATTATTTATATTTTTATTATTATTTTGGACATTATTATTGATATTATTATTATATTAAAAGGAAAAAATAGAAAAACCTAGTGCTACACCCCCACCCCCCAATTCTACAGGATAGCGTGCCCCAAGCCCCCAACAGTTCTAGCACACTCAACTACTCGATTCCCACTGCCTCCAGCCTCCATTCCCCATAGCTTTCGTCCATCTCCCTTGTCACCTTTCATTCTCTAGCTGACTGTCCTCCTCGACCCCACCTATCCTCTACTCCGGTAATTTGTGCAATCCTATCGCCCTCCTTCTACATTTCTTGCACCCGGCCTCCACCTCCTTCGTTCCATGTACCAACCAAGCCGGCTTCCCATTCCGGCCTCCTTCCACTCTAGCCATGCTGCCTTTGGGCTCCCACACTCTTCCCAAACCTTCTTTCAGAATGTGAACCCCTCCATCGGTGTGTTTTATTCAATTGGGGGGGGGGGTTCCTTTGATTTAGTGAAACCCTAATATCCATGTTTTAGTTCACATGTTTGCCACATAATATTAGGTGCCTGATTGGTGAAGATGAGGTTTTTCATCCTTCTCCTAAAGTGGCATCATGGTCGCACTCAATTGAGGTAGGTGTTTTCATCACATTCCTTTCAGAAGTAATTAATTGATACTTATTTTTCATCAATTATAATTTTTTTACTTTAATCATACCTTTATAATATATCTAATCTGTCTATGATGGTGTTTATAAATTTTTATAATTTGTTTAAAATATATCTTGTGATGTTTTGACATGAATAGAGGGTGAAAATGAACTTTTCAAATTAAAATGGATAGTATTTATATGTGTCTGGTTGTGGTGTTATTTTTGGATGGTGTTTTATTGTTGTTCAAAGGGTGATAATTGTGTTTTAAATGACACTTGAGGTGTGAATGTGTTAAATAATGGGTTTTTAATGTGAAATGAATTGTTTGGGGATTTTTTTTCTATGCACCTCTAAATATGTCATGTGAATTTTATGAATGATGATAAACATGTATTGATAAGAGATCTTACATGTGTGTCGATTTTAAAGGGATTGTCCCATTAATAATTGTTGAACATATTATGTGCATTTTGGATAATATGAAAATTTAGTTTCATGAGTTAAATAAGTGCTACAAAAAGTACTTTCATGTGGTTTTGGTTTGTAATGAACTGCCAAATTCTCATTGTCTTGAGAGTACAACAAGTTTTTACTAGTCCTTAACAACAACCCCAAGATGCCAAAGCATGTCAATAAATGCCAAAGGGTTTTAAATACATGTGTGGGACGATTTATCCTTTATGAAATAAACCAATAACCCAACTAACCATAATCAAACATTCACTATATGATGCATGAACAAATGAAAGATAGATAAACCACTTCACTTATGTCAAACCACATAAATGTACAAAACAGAAGAAGACCAAAACAAGTATCAAAGTAGACAATATATAAACAACTCAATACTCTTAAAGGACACCAAAACTCCTTTCTCCACAAGCTTCAAGATCCACAATCACCGAACAACTCAAATCATCTCAAGGTAGTGCTAAAAACATGGTAAATTTTACCTTTTCCCCTATCCCAAAAAATAACATCTACAAAAGGAACAAAGTTCCAAAGCAGGGGTGAGTATAAAATTCAGTAGGTTTCCCCCAATGACTTCCATACTCACACCACTAGGATAGAAAAGTTATCCACAATTATATTAAACAGATTATATAAAACAATTTCTCAAAAACAGTTTATAACTAAATATAAACTTGTTTACAAACCATTTATACCAAAATCATACAAGTTCAATTGAAACCGATATTTCCATGAAGTTTTTTCCATAAAAATAACTAAATAAGCTTCAGAACCATTTCACAATATCTATTTTTTGGAATACCCAACCATTTCACAAACCAATGCAACCAACCATGCATGCTACATTATGAAAGTTCCATATTCATGAGTGGTTACTCATCGATCTACCTAGTCTCCACACGGTAATTGTTCCCACCTTCCATTACCCCTTTGACACCGACCACGAAGTCATATTTCAACCAAGCCCAGTGTATGATGTTCCCATGTGACATTAATCATTTGGCACTGAGCACAAGGTCATATTTCAACCAAGCCTCGTACCTTCAACATGTACACACACTGAAAATTCCCAAAAAAAATTTCCAAAAAACACTTTCAATAAAAGAAACATTTTATTGAAAACCATTTCCATCAAAACCATTCCAATGCCAAACCATTTCTGTCAAAACCATTTCAATAAAACTAAACATTTATTGAAAAAAAAGAACAACCAATTTCAAGAAACATATAATTTCAATAAAACGTTCCCTTTTTATTGAAAACATATAATCCCAATCATGTACCAACAATCAAGTAAAATACCCATTATAAAATCCACATTTTAAAATCAAGAATCAAAGCACTCATTCAAAATCCCCAATTTTCCAAATTTACCATCCTTCACTCAAGTAGGTATCCAAAAAGTGTTTAATAACCAAATCACAATCAAATAAACAACACACATTTAATTTTAATGAATTCCAATCAGTTATACTATGTGGAGTCGATAAATAAGCTTCCTACCTTAAAGGTTTTGATGAAAACCACAACAATAAAGAACGTTCAAGAAAATCGGGTTGATTCTCCAAGAACCCGCCTTAGATCTATTCTCATAGAAAGACCAAGACCAAAAATCATTATATTTGTAATTTAGAAACCCAGATTTACCCATAATGAGCATAGATCTAATAAATTGATAGAATAGGAGAAGTAGATATTTATAGATCTAAGAAACCGGACAAGAATGAAAATGAATGATCACATACCTCATGAATCCAGCTTCGATTCGCCAAGAAGAGCCTTCGGATCACCTCCAGAATGATGTTAGAATATTTTATCACCTTAGGAGAAGCAAAATCCATAGTTATGGCAACATAAAAGGTAAAAAGAGCTACTTACAGGCAAAACGTGTGAGATCCACCTTTATAGGATCTCATTTAAGTGGCTGCATGGTTTTCCAGCACCGTTAGACCAACCATGCGCTAACCGTGAATTAGACACTTCCTCTTCTAGCCTTCCTCACACAGCATGACCACATAGATAGACAAATCTTGAGCTAACCATGCATTAGCTACTACCTCGGTAGACCCTCCACACACAGTTTGGCCGCACGGTTAGACAAACAGTGTGTAGCCCATGCGACTTCCCCTATGCCTCAAAACATCATTCAATGTTCTCCTGACTGTCCCATTCATCACCCAAAAATTTTTAGCCATGAAAATCATTATGCAAGGGTTACATACTAGAAACCATGGGTACTAAATTCTCCCCACCATTGTTCTTTCTGTCCTCGTAATGTAGACAACCCTTTCTTGCCAAAAAATATTCCGGCCACTGCTCTTTCATTTTCTTCTCACGTTCCCAAGTCTCTTCCGGAATCTGACCATGTTGCCACAAAACTCACACTAGACCGATGATTTTACCACAAAATAATTTCTCTTGACAATCCAAATTCTGTACTGGAATTTTTATCAATGAAGCATCCGAATCTAAATCAACGTGATCCGATCTAATCACATTGTTAGGATCAGTCTGATAATTTTTCATCTGAGTTACATGGATGACTTTATGAACCGAACTAAGCTATGGTGGTAGTGAAAACCGATATGCCACCTCTCCAACCCAGTCTAGTATCAGAAAATGGTCAATGTATCTATGAGATAGCTTACCCTTCTTCCCAAAACGATGATGTCCAATCCTTTGAGAGATCCTCCTGAAGACATGAACACCCACAATGAACGGCAACGGTCTTCAATAGTGATCTGCATAAGATTTATGATGACATTGAGCTATATCCATCCCCTTTCTAATCAAATGGATCTTATCTATTGTTTCATAGAGAAGTCTTGGCCTGACTAGTGATGTTTCACCAGTTTCCACCTAGTATAGTGGAGAACGACAAGGTAGCCCATACAATGCTTCAAACAGAGCCAAGATTATCGAGGCATGATAGATATTATTGTATTAGAAATACACTAAGGGTATATACTCCTCCCATGAGCCACCAAAATCCATTACACAAGCCTGAAACATGTATTCCATTTTTTATATCCTCCACTTGGATTGCCCATATATTTAAGGATGATACGCAGTGCTCATAGTCAACTGAGATCAAAGTGCTTGCTGTAATGATTTCTGGAAATGAGACGCGAAACTTGGTTCTCTATCTGAGACTATCGACACTGGTACAACATGCCTCTTTACAACTTATCAGATATAGATTTTTTAATGATCCTCCTCCGTATGAGTATCATGAATAGGGATGAAATGGGACGACTTTGTTTTATGATATACTATAACCCAAATGGATTCATGTTTCCAGACAGTTCTTGGAAGACCTGTAACAAAATCCATTGCTATTTGATCCCATTTACAGACTGTGATGGTCAATGATTGTAACATACTAGCAGGTCTATGATACTTTTCTTTAACTTGCTAACAAGTAAAGCAATGTGAGATGAACTCGACCACATTCCTTTTCGTGCCGCTCCACCAAAACTGCTCCTTCAACACCTTATACAACTTCTTGTGTACATGGATGTACAAACCATATTTAATGGTGGTAATCATGAAGGAGACGTTCTTGAAAAACCATAGGTACCACCATTTTTTCTCTGGATCACAAAACATAACCCCCATCAAGTTTCCAGCCATCAATGGTCTCGCCACCACTGTGTTTTGAACATACAACTAGACATTCTACATCAGATGTTTGTGCTTCATTGATCATTTTTCTAAATCAGGAAAAAGTGTTGCGGAAAAGAAAAATAAACATCACCGTGGTCTTCACATTCCACATGCATGACGGTTAAGACCGACATCAACTGCCATTCATCTGAAGATTCATTCACCAACTGAGCATATACCTTTCTACTCAATTCATTCGCCAAAAATTTCTTTTCCCCAGTGTGTACATCACATCAAAGTCAAACATTTATAAATACTTTATCCATCTCCTTTGCCTCAGTTTCAAGTCTCGCTATGATAAAATGTGTTTCAATCTTTTGTGATATGTAAATACAGTAATTTTCTCACTAATGAGATAATATCTCCATGTTTCCAAATCATGGACGACTACAGCTAACTCCAAATCATGTGTTGGGTAATTATTCTCATGAAACCTCAACTGCCATGAACCATAAGAAACCATGAGATCTCTTTTCATAGGAACAAATCCCAACCCTGATCATAAAGCATCACAATACACCTCATACCCTGGTCTTGATTCAGGAAAAATCAAGACAGGTGATGTTTTAAGCTGAACTTTCAGTTCCTGGAAAGAATTCTAACATTCTTCTGTACTTTGGAATAGAGCATTCTTCTTTGTCATAGATGTAATTGGTCATTCTAGTCATGAGAAATCACGCAAAAATCGTCAGTAGTAACCAGCTAGACTACGAAAATTCTGTATCTCAAACACTTTCTTCGGCGGTTTCTGAGATATAATTGGTTCTATCTTTTCAGGATCAACTGAAATTCCTTTCTCAGAAATGACATGGCCAAGGCAATGTACTTCATGTATCCAAAACTCAAACTTTGATAATTTGGAAAAAAATATCATCACTCTATATTGGTAACATTGTTTCCACATGCCCCTCATGATCATCCCTTGTTTTTTAATAGTCAAAAATGGCCTCCACAAACACCAAAACAAAAGAATCCAGATATTGTTGAAATAACCAATTCATCAATTCCCTGAAGACAGCTGGTGCATTTTGTTAGACCGAAAGGAATGAATACATATTCATATTGTCCATATCCACTTCTAAAAGCCGGAATTGAAATATCCTCCTTCCGAAATCGCAATTGGTGATATTTTGATCGCAAATAAATCTAAGAAAAAAACTAATCTCCCCATAATTGATCAAATGGATCATAAATGTGTGTAAGTGGATATCTATTCATTATTGTAACATGGTTAAGCTTACGATAATCAACACACAACTGAAGAGTTCCATCTTCCTTCTTCACGAACAAAACCGGTGCTACCCATGGAGACGTACTTGGTCTAATGAAACCCTTGCTATCCAGCCCCTATAACTATTAATTCAATTTCCATAACATTATTGGTGTAATACTATATGATGTAAGGTAAATATTTCTAGTCCCCGGAAGGAGATGAATCATAAACTCTACTCCCCTTATAGGTGGTATCCCTAAGAAGTTCTTGGGAAAGTCATCTTAAAATTGATCCAAAACAGCTGGAAAAGTATTTTCCATGATCACATCCATTGATGCCAAAGTCAATGCTACAAATTGGTAAGATATCTTTCCCACTATAATGTCCTCTCTCCTCAAAATAGATTCTCTATACCATCCTTAGTCATGAATCTACATGTTCTCCTATTACAGTAGATTTGAGCCTTAAAAATTGTCATCCAATCCATATCTAGGATTACATCATAGACATATATATACAACATCGAGAAGTCCCATTTTAACTCAGATCCATCAATAGTTATAGCACATTCTCTACACACAAGGGTTTATAATTCTCATTCACCAAGCTGAGTTTGTAGTTTCAGAACAGAAGGCATCATTTCCAGTTTTAAACATAGAAATTATACAGTACGAGAAGAAATGAATTAATGTCATTAAATAATATCAAAAAACACTTACACAATGGTAGAATTAAAAACAATAGAACCTCTTACTATTGATGGTATTGCCTGATCATCACCAATCATCTCCTAAACTCGATACAATTACTTCTTCACTAGATTTTTCTCCTTGTTTCAATTCTGAGGTTACCTGGGTTGATGAGTCAAGGTATTTCTAGAATCACCAAGTCTAACTCTTCTCTCCTGATGAGACTAATTTTGTTGTTCTCATACAGTCGAAGCATTCGATGATTGCGACAGCTGAGAAGTGTCTCAAGCACCTGACGATGGAGCACTGCGACAATATCCCTGAAGATGTCCCATCTTGTTATAATTATGACATGCTCTAGTTTGTTCCATAAAATCTAACTTAATGTGGTCATGAAAACAAAATTTAAAACAAACTACTTTTCTTTGGGGTCATACTATAAGGTTTACTGATCCAGCCGTCAGGTTCTGATTTCCACTTGCACCATAGAAATAGGTGTCCATTTTTCTCTTATTCCCAACAGTTGACTTCCCACCATTTATTGTAGGTGTCATCATTCCTCCTCCTAACAATCTTGAGATATCATGATCAACAATAGTCACTTTTTTCACCATTTTTGAATAATTCGTAATACAGAGTGCAACAATCTTTGATCGAATCTTCTGCCTAAGCCCCGATTCGAAGATGCGTTCCTTAAAAGACGCACTTGCCACAACCTCTAGTGGAAAACAGACTAAATTCATGAACTTAGTCGCATACTCTGTGAGAGATAGGCTCCACTATTTCTTGCTGAAGAAGTCTTTCATTTTTTGGATTTTGAACGTGTGAGGACAAATTTTTTTTGTTGAATAATTCATAAAAATCTTCCCATGTAAGGCCTTTACCCAATTTATTCTACACTGCTAAATCCCACCACTGACATGAAATATCCTCGAGAATATACGTCGCCAACTTGATCTTGAGATTTGATGGTGTGCTGATGAAATCGAAGATACAATTCATCCAACCTAGCCTCACCTTCGCCTTCTCGGGTTTAGCATCACCTTGAATGTTCAGTGGATTCTGATTCATGAACTGGATGGTATGATCCACATTCCTTTTTTCATTCCTCCGGTTCACTGTATCCATAAAATGAAAATCCTAGACAATACTCTGAACTAGTTCTTGGTTCACCCATGGTTCAGGTGTAACCACATTCTCTGCAGCTTCTTCAGGTTGGTTTCGACGATGCCTACTGGGTGCCATTTTCGAAACCAACAACAAACTCCATCAATCTCACTCTCTAGAAACTGATGGCTTAGAATTTCAAATTATATCACATCATGTATCACAAAATTGTTCATCAAAACAACCTTTTTCTAGGTTTAACCATTTTTTAAAACATCTTACATGATTTTTGAAAATCAATGCATTTTTAAGATACACGAAATACCCTGTTTTCCAAAATCATTCACATAAATACAATTTCTGCATTTTTTTATCAAAAATTATCACCTTGTAAAAAATAATAAATCATTTCACACAATGAGATATGAAATCTCTGTGGGAATTCATTCGTATACAATGCATGTCATGATCGTCTCATTGGCTAAACCCATGACAATTAGATTTCCAACATTCTAGAAGTGTATAAAAAATACTTGTGTACCCAACACCCTGGTAACTTGAAGTTCAACATAAATGGGTTAGATACATTTTTTATTCTATACATTTCAAGTTCCTAAAATCCTAATCTTGTCTATGATTTCAAACCATGAAATAGACAATAAGGAATTTCAACTCCAATACTAGTAACATCGATGAATAATTTTTAGGCAGGGGCTGAACAAGCTGATACCATTTTTAATGACCGGCAAATTCTCATTGGATTGAGTGTACAATGAGTCATTACTAGGCCTTAAGAGACCTCCCCAAGACACCAACGGTTGGAAATAAATGCCAAAGGGTTTAAAATACATGTGGGTGATGATTAACCCTTTAATAAATAAACCAATAAACCAACCAACCATAACCACACATTCACTCTATGATGCATGAACAAATGAAAGACAACTAAACCACTTCACTTATGTCAAAACACATCAATTCACACAACAGCGAAAGGCAAAACAAAGTATCAATGCACATAACAGATAAAAAAATCAATACTCTAAATGTACAAAAAAAATCCATGTTCCACAAGCTCCATGATCCACAATCACCAAACAGCCGAAATCATCACAAGGTAGTGATAAAAACATGGGAAAGATTACCTTTTACTCTAACCTAGAAAATAGCATCTACAAAAGCACCAAAGATCCAAATAATTGGTGTGTATAAAACTCCGTAGGTTTCTCAAAATTACTTCCCTACTCTTCCCACTGGGATAGAAAAGTAATCCACAATTATACAAAATAGTTTATATAAAACAATTTCTTAAAAAAATATAACTAAATATAAAATAGTTGCCAAACTATTTATACAAAAACAAAACAAGTGAAATTGAAACCAATTTTTCTAGAAAGTTACTTTCCTAGAAAAATAACTAAATAATATTTAAAACCATTTCACAATATCAATTTTTGGCACCGAGAACAATGTCATATTTCAACTAAGCCCCATGTGTGAAGTTCACATGTGCCATTAAACATTTGGCACTGAGCACAAGGTTATTTTTCATCCAATCCTCATATATGAAACATGAACACACACCAAATAATCCCAAAAATCATGTCAAAACAAACCTTTCAATAAAAACACCTTTTTATTGAAAACCAATTATGTCAAAACCATTCCAATGCCAAACCATTTCCGTCAAAACCATTTCAACAAAACAGATGTATTATTGAAAACCAAAGCACAATCAATTTTAAGAAACATATAATCTCAATAAAACATTCCCTTTTTATTGAGTACATATAATCCCAATCATGTACCACCAATCCAGGGAAATCCCCTTTTTAAAATCAAGATTTTAATATCCAGAATCAATGTGCTCTCTCAAAATCCCCAATTTTTTAGATTTCACGACCATCACTGATGAAGGTCTACAAGAAGGGTTAAACAACAAAATCACAATAAAATTAACACCAAACATTAAATTTGAAAGTATTCCAATCAGTTCTACTAAGTAGAGTAAATAAAGAATCCTTCCACTTCAATGGTTTTGATGAAAACCAGAAAAACATAAAACGTTAATGAAAACCGGGTCGATTCTCCAGGAACCCCCCTTAGATCTCTTCTACTAGAAATACCAAGACCAAAACTAATAATATTTATTATCCACACATGTATATATTCCCATAATGGGCATAGATATAAAAAACTATTGGAAAAGGGGAAGTAGTGATATGTTTATCTAAGAAAGCAAACAAGAACGAATAAGACTTATCACATAACTCAAGAAATTGGCGTCGATTTGCTAAGAGAAGCCCTCAGATGTCCTTCAAAATGATGGTAGAATATTAACTAACCATAGGAGAAGAAAAATCCCGAGTTATGGATTCTTAGGATGAAAAACGAACCACTCAGAGGAAAATACGTGAGATCCACTTTTATAGGACCTCATTTATGTGGCCGCACGGTTTGCCAGCACGGTTAGACAAACCATGGGATAATTGTTCATTAGCCACTGCCTCTATAGGCCTTCCTTGCATAGATTGGCCATACTCTTAGAAGAAACATGCACTAACCATGCATTAGCCACTGCCTCGGCAGACCCTACACGCACAGCTTGGCTGCACGGCTAGACAAACCGTGTGTGGCCCATGCGACTTCCCCTATGCCTCAAAACATCATTCAATGTTCTCCCGTCTCTCCCATTCATCACCATTAACTTTGTAACCATGAAAATATTTTTATTAAGGGTAACTTACTAGATATCAGGGGTACTACATGGTGTGTGTAAAATAGAAATGGGTTGTTTTGTAGAGAATAGTGGTTTTCATGAAATGTTTGGATTTTTTATGTAATTGGATATAAATGATCTGGTCTGTTTTTACAACTATTGATATATTGTTTATTGTGTTTTTGAGTTGCATGATTTTTGGATGTGGTGAACTTTGCAATATTTTTGGCATGTGTTTTTTTGGTTTTTCCAATGGTGTTTCCTTTGGGAAATTATTTAAATGTAAACTCAAAAAATATGAGTAGTTTTCTATTTGTTTGAGTTATGGTCAATGATTGGTTTTAATTCTCATTTTTGATTACTTGAATGTTGCATGTTTTCTTAAGATATGGATTTGGAAATAATTTTGGAAAATGTGTATGAGTGGGTAAAGCTAGGGGTCATTTGTTATTTTGAGTTCATTGTGCGTTTTTTCCTTATTATTGAAATATATATAAGGCATGGTTTCATGAATGGTCCATTATTTTTAAATGATGATGGTCCTCATAATTTAATTAATTAAATCCTTGGTGGCTCCATAGTGGTGCATGCACACACATACATAGGTACATATGTGTATATGTATATATATATTCCATGAACATATTCTTTCATGGAGTGGGAAATATATACATTTAAATAAGGATATATATATATATATATATATATATTTGAAAATATTTGTGTGTTTTGGTATATGAGGTTTTCATTACAATATTTACGAGATAACGTTCCTCGGCTTGATCCGCTTTATTTTTTAGGTAGGTCCCCCACACCAGTTACTTTAATTTGAATTCCATGATTTAATAGCATTTTTAAAATGAATTTTTCCATATTCATGTTATATTTATATATGTATATAAGTATATGTGTTGGGTGAAATGGATTTTACCTCTTAGAGATTCGTTTGCCATTATGTTTCAAAACATGTAATACCCTGTTTACATATTAATTTTAATTAAGAATGATTCATATGTATTTTAAATATATTTACTAAATGTTTTCCATATTTGAATTTTATTTTTTGAAACTAAAAGGATTTGGTTAAATCTGTTTTTTAAAACATTACATATTTGGATCCTTGAAGTGTTGATTGACAATTTAAAGACAGGAATGACCATTTGGAATTTTTAATTGTGTTGTGTCTTTTTAACCTTGAATTAGAAATTGATTTATGAAATGAATTTGGTTTGGAATATTTATATGGTATATTAGAATGATGGTATTAAAGGCCCTGTTAGCTCATTTTTTCACTAGAAATTTGTGAAAGCCCGGTTTGAATCTTAATGTGCTTTTTGAAATTGATAGTGTAAATGTTATCTTGGACTGCATGGAGTTTTAGATGTTCCAGTCTATGTGATATGCAACATCTATGAACTTCAAAATTGTTTTATCACGAAGAGGGAATCCTTGTATGTTGGGAAGTTCGAATAGACTAGTGGGATAGTGATTCGGGGTGGCCTCATCCGTATTTCACATACATGGATTGACAACTGAAACACTAACTAAATATAAGAATGTCTGAGGGTTATTGTTTGTAATACACGGTTTACTGAGGGTCTTGGTTTCTAATCCACATTTTAAAGAGGTTTGTGTTTTTATAGACACTGATTACATAGGATCGTGGGTTCTATGCCACGTTTACTGATTGTCATGGTTTCTATGCCACATTTCACCAAGACACAATGATGTAGGTACCCATTCAAGATAATACCCCTGATGCATCTCTCATATTTTGTGCTCTTTGCTTACTTTATTCTCATTTGTGTGACACTTATGGTTATTTAATCTCGTGACACTTTTACATTGATTTTTATAATATATAAACTATTTTGGTACTAGTTTGATTTAAAATCAATTCATTGAGATGAATTATATGCATTGGTAAATAATATAGAAAAATTAAATAAGAAACGAGGTTTTTCAAAAATTTAGAATCCCATTTCATGTTTTGTTAATGGAGTGGGAAAAAATTTGTATGTATCTTATTTTCAAATCGGTAATAATGGGTTTCATTTTAGCGATGCGTCATCGAGAATTGTTTATTATTCCGTTCCTACTAAGAATCTTGGTTCTCATGCATAATCTATCTTATCAGTTTTTGGATCTCCAGGTTTCTCATCGATCTTGCAGAATGCATGGTTCTTAGTAAGGGGGTGGCATAGTAGGTCACATGGAGGTATATGCATGTTATTCTTTTTTTCTTTTCTCTTCTAATTTCCATTTTATTTTCATATGATTTTTTATATACTTGTAAATAAATTATGGGAAAATCATTCCCACATGTTAGTTTTGATGCCCGACACAAGTTTCCACCCTATGGGGGTCATTAACACCCTTCATATTTTGTTGCGGACTGGATCATGTGACTAATTCAGGGTCGAACTGAGCTGATTTTGGACACATTATGTTTTTGAGAATAAAACTATTAATTACACATATTATTGGGGATTTTATACTTTTTGTGATATTGTTGAGGTTCAAAGACATCAGGCCTGACCAGTGAATGACAAGGATTATGATGAATTTAGCCTGGTGTGTGATGTAGTCTTGTTGTGATGAATTTATTTACTGAACTGGATCATATGAATTATGCTTAATTATGGGAATATATTTATCTTATAGATATTAAATGATTTGAAATTATTATAAATATCCTCACATAATTTATTTGAAAATGGTTTTAATGCCCCATGACACTGAAGGGATAAAATTCTATCTGATAGCACATGGAACATGCAACACCAAGCATCAATTGAATATAAAATCCCAATGAAATATGATATTTTAATATATTAAATAAATTTTATCAATGATATATCTTGAAATTATTGTAATTATGAGTTTCCTTGTGTTACATTAAATAATGTCCTTCTTGGGTGGCTTGTGTTATACACAATTTTGTGTTTTGCTGAATACTATTAATATTATTATCTAATTTGATCATTTTCCCTATAAATTAAATTATAGTTTATGAATATGATTAATTGAAATATTAAAATATATGTATTTAAAAAATAAAAAATTAATTCATTACTTACCAAGTAATTATAAATTAAAAAGAAAACAAATTGAATATAAAGTAAATGTTTTCATAAAAAACTATATATATGTTCTCAATGGCGTTTTATATTAATAAATAAAATTATTTGTTATTAGTCAATGATAATAAAGAATTATATATATATATTAAATTTATAAAATTATGTTTTTCATTCATTCAATTGTGTTTTCTCTAATAATATTTGAACACATCAAATTATATGTTTAAAAGCTATGTTTTTTTAAAACCAGTTTTGCTGCATTTTAATCACATGCCTATTTTAAAACTAAATTTTGACATTTTTATAAATTATATTTTAAAAAATAAATATATTTAATATAGTGTAATATCAAAATTATAATATGTTTATATTGTTTTTTTAGAATCATTTTATGATGAATAGTGAAGAATACTGAATTTCTATTGAATACTTACTTTTCATCTAAATAATTTTGTGTATCAAAAAATATTTTATATGATTTAAAAGTATTATTAGTTTAATATTAAATAAAATAATAAAATTTCCCATATTATAATAATTTTTTAATTTTATTTATATATATATAAACTAGGTGAACTTAGTAACAATTTAACATTAAAACCTACATTATCAGATAGTCTATGTGATTAGTTTTTTATTAATTTATACGAAATGTGTTGTCGTAATTTATAAAAATTGATTCCACATTTTAAAATATAATAATAAAAAATTTGTAATAATTCAATATTATTTATTCATAAGACAATAATTTTTAAGGATTTTAAAATTAATTATAGCGATTAAGTGAAATATTAGATTACCAAGGGACTAAACATTCCACTAAGGGCCAAAATGACCTAGAGGAATTGAAAAACCCAATTACATATAAATATTATGACCGTATTATACATTTTTTATAATATGATTAATTATTTGTGGGACATGAATTTAGGGAGACCTCCCAATATTGTCTACCTTTTTATATTTACAATTTTTCCACCCCTCCAACACTATGAATATGCACTCACACTAATCACTTCATTAGAAACATCAACACCATTGGCTCTTGAATAATTTGTTCCAATAATCTAAAATATCCCTAAACTCATCCTATAATACATTAATTGGGTTAATTAATATAAAAGGAATGGTTTTGGTATAAACCAAAAGGAGTTACCTGAATAAGAGGTATCATTCTTCAACAATCACTTTTATTTTATTTCATTATCCAATACTCCAATTATTATTATATAATTATTATATAATAACCTCAATATCCTAAATATAATTTTATTTTGTTATAAATTTTTTAAAAACAATGCCATTACACACTTCCCATCCAATTGAATATGGAATCGTGGTTCATGTGTACGCAAGAATACTGCTTCATAAACCAAAGTCATTCATTCATACATTATTACCATTCAATGTTGAGAATAATGATGGATTAATTGTTTATATATTATATTTATAATGTATTTGTCAATATTTAATTCTTACATAACACATAGCTTAATTATTAAAATTTTTTGGGAATACAATGTCATTGTTGGTGGACGTGTGGACTACCTCATCTTCAAAGCAATGTGGTTCATTAATGTTATACATGGAATATATTAAGAATGATTTTTGTAAAATTATTTGAAAAATATTATATATGAATCATAATTTCATTATATTATTTATATATATAATTTATTTTTCTTTAATATAGTACGTTTAGAATTAGGAAACAATGTTCATATGTACGTATGACCTACCATCTCCATGAATAGTGTATTTTATTTCCTATCTAACAACATATTTCATACTCCAAATACATGTATAGTGAATATATATATTATTTAAACCATATATTAAATTAATTATTTTTTAAAATCATGATATAATATACAGTAACAAAAGTAAAAGTAAAATAACTATTTTTTTTGGAAATTAACTTATTAAACAATGAAAATACATAAAAATTATTAAAAAATGGTTGTCAAGATAGTATAAGAATATAATATATGATATTATAAATATCAGTATTATTATATTATTTGTTTATAATATTAATAAGACCATTATACTATACATTAAATAAAATTTACCATAAACTAATCACACAGTAATGGATTTAATCTCAATTTATATTCCATTGAGACTTAATTACTTTCATGAAACTATTTTTATAAATATGCTCTATATACTTACAATTTTTATGTATTTTAATAAATATTTAATTAATAATGGTATTTTGAGTCTAAATATGAATTATTGTTTTAAATTTTATCTTAATTAAAAGTTACCTACTTGTAGTGAATTTCATATCCTGATTCCTTTTCATATGGTTATATTGCATCCTTATTATCATTGATATTATAATATTATGTGTGTAATAAATGTATACAATATATTGTTTTAAATGAATTTATGGTAGATACCCAAAATATATTCATTGATTTATTCTCACTTCAATGTAAGGAGGTTTTCAATGGTTTACTTATTAATATCGTTTTACTCAGGATTGATCACACAAGAATTTCCATTCAAAAAAAATTATTTGTTTATTGTTTAATAGAAACTATAATTTTATTCTCCTCCGGTTATTTATTAAATTATTCATGAAATTATAACATTTTTAACTCTAATATACGCAAATTGTTTTATAAATTTCAACATAAACGTGACTTCATTTCTCTCTTTGGTTAGAAATATTTTTCCTTTAAATTTTTTTTAAAAACATTTCGAAACATTTATTGAAAATTTAAATATAATTTATTAAATGAATTTTTCCCAATTTTTCATTTTTAATATATTTCCAATAAACATTCATGTTTATTTCTGAAGAAGGAACATTTTTATTATTTTTTACTATAAAAAGGGGATGTTATTTTTATCATGTACAACATGTATGAAATTACCCTCCAACTATTATATGGTAAATCCTATGAAATTTTACAATGTATATTTGACTAATTTTTTTATAATTTAATTTTAATGAAACATAATTTTCAAAATGTTTCTTAACATTTAAAGAATTTTTTTCTCTAAGAAATTTTTAATTATATTTTTATTCTATTTCTATTCATAAAGAGTAGTAACCCTATTTATTAATATAATGTTTATTATTTATATTGATACCATACTTATTATTTTTATAGATTAATTATGATTATTATGACCAAAGATAGTACTCCCATTCACATTCACGAATCATTTTTATATCCATTAAATTAACTATTACTTTATCAGTTCTGGATTGTCATTGAAAATTAAATTTTCAATAAATATCGATTTTATTAATCATTATTACATATTTTTCTAAAATTTTATATCATTTCAATATAAGTTTTTTAGTTGAGTATTATTTGAGTATCTGGGAAAATACAAAAAACTGTATCTTTTAGTCAAAATGAATATTTGATACAACAAATTTTTTATCAATTAAATTCATTATTTGATATATGAGGAATGATTTGTAATTGTATTACATGGTTGGTGTCTAGTCTTATATATCCCCTTGATGCATCAGATGTCTAATGGGATGAGTCCGTTGTCTAGCCATAATGAGGTTTTCACTGAGTATGTTTTTAAATATCTTATGAAAGATCAAGATAGTAAAGGCATAATGTATCTAAAAAATATAAAATTAAGTAATTAATCATTTTAATAATTCCGATTTATTTATTATTATAATTGATATTTTCCCTATGAAATTTTTTTTGGAAGTATTTAATTCTCAATTTCTTACATAATTAGCATGGTATTCAGATAACCACATTTGTATTTGGTTATTCCTAAAAAAATATGATATTCATTTTACTTATTAAATGGAATTCGTTTTCATATTTTTACATTCTCATATTACGATTCACTCCCATCAAATATTTTTTAATATATGGAAATTATGTTCATTTATTTCCATTACATGATTATTATGATCACAAATTCATTATTACTTCTTCTATATTTAACTCCTTATACTCATTTGATCTCATACTCATTTTGATTATTCTTGACTAGATTAAATGGATTTTACTATCTGTGAAATGAAAGGATATGCAATATAGAATAAAGAAAACATATAAAGAACGAAATAATGTTGCAATTTTTGTACACATTTGTAATTCAAGAGTCATGTATGTATATTTTTTTACCAAAACTAGAAAAAAAATTTGTACATTAGGATTTGACTACTATTTATCATGAAAATGTAATGGTTGTAAACATTGGATTTGAGATTACTGAGGATGGGGTGCTACAGTGGGTTTCATAGGAAGTTTTATAGAAACCTTTTAAACTAGATGTAGTTTAACATATATTATATAATACAACCCTATGATAAAATTTAAGGATAAAAAAAATAAAATCATAATTTTTTCGTTAGATAGTGATTATTTGGGAATCATTTGGAATACATCCCACACAAGATAATATCATGGTTTTATTAGATTAATAGTAAAGATAATTTCCAACACATAAACATGTATATTTCGGGTTATAGTGATGAGATTCTACCAATATTAAATAAATTTTTGAGAAATTTAATTGAAGTACATGTTTTGGTAATAATGTATTACAATAACAATGAATTTAAATTTTATTAATACATGTTTAAATGTATTGATAATCTTTAGGGTTAATTTTGTTATAAAAAATGGTTATAATAGTAATATAATATTATTATACATAAACAAAAATATGTTATATAGAATCCCAAAAGATAAATGTTATATAATAATTAAATTTCATGAAATAAAATTATATTTATTTTTGAAATTATATTAATATGTTTTTTGAAAAAGTAAAACATGTATTCTGGGTGAATACCTAACAAATCTAGCTTTATAGTGGGGTTTGAACCCACGATTGAATGTCGATATGGGGTATTCTCATAACAAAGGCCTATGAGATATCCACATTGATATGTATTTATTTTTAGATAAACAATTTTTTGAATAAATATTAATGACAAACCCATGAAATTATATTTGGTTTTATAGATTGAGGTTTTAACTAAATTGGTTCCACAAAATATTTAGAGACCAATATTACGACATATTTCCTAGATCCAATGATCCATTAAAATTAATTTTTAGTTCTTAAGGAATTGAAGTTTATTTTTTGATATTAATATTATGGAGTTAGGGATGAACTATAAATTGATCCAAGAACAACTAAAGGATTAAATGTTTTAAATTTACATATTTTATTAAGTACTAAATTAATTAGTAAACATTAGAAACATGATATAAAAAATATTTTCCATATACTGTAAATTTAGTTGAGCTAGTTTTCATTTAAATCATCATAAATTTATGATATTTAGGCCTTCAACATTCCATGAACATTAACATATTTTTTATCAATGACTTCAATCAGTACTTATAATCATTTATTATTTTCCTCTCGGTTCATATTCTTTCTTGTAAATAATTTTCTCTTACATAGAAGAAAAGTAATATTTTACTCAATATTACCATTGTACATAACATTCTGTATTTTTATGAGGATATATTATTAACTACATTATGTTGTTTGGTTTTTAACAATATTTTTTTCAAATATCATTCCCTATAATGGAAATATTGAGTATATATTGTGATGAAAAAATTTATTTATCATTGGGAGAATGTAACACTCTGAAATTCTAAAAGATTAATATTATATTTGACAATGTATATGACGTACAACATCAATAATAGAAGGTAATATAACATCCTATGGTTTTATGATATATTCAATATAATAAATAAATTTTATTTATTATATAGATTGAAGGAATGAAATGTTGAGTAAGATTGTGTTACAAGAAACAATGACCTTCTCTAATGGCATTCATTACACAGAAGACCAAATTTTACCGAATAATATTAATATTACTTTTTTAAAATGATAATTATCTCTTATAAATGAAATTATAGGTTATGAATATGATTATTAAACATATTAAAATATATTGGTTACCTAAAAAAATAAAAAATCCTTGGTTACCAATAAATTGTAAATGAAAATAAAAAAGTGAATTTAATGGAAATGTTTATATTAAATAAATATTTTCATGAGATGAAAGTTATATTAAAATAATATATTAAATTAATAACTATTATTGATTGATAATATTAAATAAAATATTCTATATATTACATCAATATTTATGAAATTCGTCAAATAGGATTTAATGGAATAAGATAAGAACAAAACAATTTTTTTGCAAAAAATCTATTTTTTCCAAAGACTATTTTGTGGCCTTATAATCACATGCCTAATTATAAAAAATACTGAAAATTTTGTAAATTATATTTGTAAAAATGAATTTTTTTTTTAAAATAGTAATGTAAATTTATCATTGGGTTAACCTTTAGTATTTTTTATGATGTTCAATGTTTTGATGAATATTGAAAAATATTTAATTCTTATTGAAAACTATCATTTATTTTGTATAATTTAAATTGATTATTTTTATTTATAATTTTTAATATTTCATTCATTGATAAATTTATCATAAATTAATAAAAATAATAAATTGAATTTGGATATAATAAATAGTGATCTTTTGAAAAAGTTTAATTTAATTACTTTTTCCCAACCCATTTATTGGATTAATTTTAAATATTTCTAAAAAATACATGATTAAAATTTTGAATAATGGATTCCGTATTTGGAATGAATTGTTTTTTTAATTTCAAATATGGTGACAATAATGTTTTAACAATATTATTCATGGATGAAGAAAAAATTTATTTTTGGGATTATTAGAAAACTATCTTAACTAGTGGATCATCCATAAACCTAATGGAAATGTGACCTAGAAACATGTCCCATAACCAATTTATGGAAATATTTCCAATGTTAAATACCTTTTATCAAATATTGTTCATTTTTGAATGATCCTTATGTCGCGAAGACCACCCAATAGTGTTTACATTTTAATATTAACAAAAATGGAACTCCCCATTCACTACAAAGGGGCACTAACCCTCCTATTTTATTCAAACCTATTGAGCCCATAGACAGATCAAAAATATGACCACATAAACTCAGAAACCACCCTATTCTAATCCTATAAGAATTACATTGGTTACATAAAATATCCAAGAATCTATTTTTGTAGAAACAAAAAGGAGTTACCTGATTAATGGCTGGTGTTCTTCAACGAATACTTTTTTAGTTCTTTTTTACACCAATTAAATAATTATTATATAATTGTTATATAATAACCTCAGTATAAAATATACACTATGATATTTTTATAATAAGGTTATAACATACACCTTCACACACTTCCATCCAATGGGAAACAAAATCATTGTTTCTATGTACGGTGGACTACCGCCTCACACACTGACATTATTCATTCTTTCATTACCACCTTTCATGTTTGATAATAATGATTAATTAATATAATATATTATATATATATTTGTTAAATAATTTCTTTGTAAATCATTAATTATTATATAAAACGTACCTTTAGGATTTCAATTTTGTGGGAATACGATATCATTGTTTGTGGACATGTAGACTACATCGACCTCAAAAAGATGTGATTCCTTTAGGGTAAACATGTAATGTATTGATGATTGGTTCAAAAATATATGTGTGGAATAAATAAAAAAATTTAAAATTTAATGATAGTATAAGTATATATCATTTTATTTTCAATAGTTTAATTCGAAAAAATAAAACCATCATTCGTGAGTATGTATGGGTTACATTACCTTAAATTGTGTAGTTCTTCTCCTATCTAAAAACCATAGGAATTAAATAAAATACATATATATTGTATATACACAATATTTAATTCTAGTTTTATATTATTTGGATCAATAAATAATAATTTAATTAATACAAATTCTAATAATTCAAAATAGACTTGAAAAACAAGGATATTAAAATCATAAATACTGAAAATAATGAATCATTATTGAAAAATAAGAAATAAGATATTATATGAAGATCATATATGATATTATAAACATTATTTTGGTTCTACTAAAATTTAATAATAATCTAAATAAAATTTAATATGGTATTTTTAATTATAATATTTTCAAATATAATTTTCAATGTAAATTATTTTTCAATGAAAATAATTTTTCAAACTATTTTTTAAAATAAAAAGGATATTTTCAAAAAATAATGTATATAAATATACTTTCATTGTATTTTTCATTATCAATTAAAACAACCCTTCTTCTATATCTAATTGGTATATGTTGTACCTGTAAAATAATTATTATTTCAATGAATTTATTATGTTCATTTTGAACAAAGGTAGTATTGAAATACACTTCCTTGAATCATTTTTTCATCATTAAATTCCCCTTAAATTATTTACTTCCATTTAATCATTTAAAATTAAATTTCACCTAAATATCCAAATCCATTATCATATATATGGTTATTTATTAAATTGTATATCATTTTTATTTATGGTTTATACAAGAATGTTATTTGATTAACTGTGAATATATTGATTTATCTATATCTTTTACTCAATATAGATATTTTTAAGGGCACATAATTCATGAATTAATTATATTATTCGAAATATGAGGAATCCTTGGGACATGTACGACATGGGTGGGACCTATTATAGATAGCTTCTTGATGCATTTTTAGACTCATGTGATCAGTCATTTAGATATCCTTAGTGGGGTTTTCACTCAGTATATTTTAAAATTTCTTGTAAATATTCATGATCATAAAGGTTGCATTTTCATTTGATAATGGAATACACGAATTATTCATTTCTTTTATTCAGATTTGATTATTATTTTCTATTATATTTTCATAATGAAAAAATAAATAGATTCATCTAATTAACAATCAATTGATTATGTGACATGGTATTTAGTTTTTTATATTTATATATTTATTATTACTTATTCATATATGATTGTAATGTTATCAATTAAATGTAATGTGTTTTTAGTTAATTACCATGCCTTATTTTTATGCACTACCTTCACAGGTAACTTATTATATTCAATTTTTGTTAAGTTATTGCCTTTTAATATTTTCTATTCTCATTGATGAATTATTACATACACTATATTTCGCATGTACTAATCATTTTATCTCACCCATATTTTTATTCCATTCCATAAGATTCCATGAATTTTTGTATTTACGATGTGTAAGGATTTTCTAAATTGAATAATGTTATCCTATAATAAAAATATTATGGTATAATTTTTGTATTCATTTATAATAAAAGAGTCATGTGTATATATAGTTTACCAAGAAAAGAAAACATATTTTTCCATAGGGGTTTTCTTCCTATTAATCATGACAATTTAATAGTGGTAAACACAGAATATGATATTACTAGGATTGGGACGCTAAATATGTACATCTGGGTTTTTTGGAAGCATTATCAATGCACTAATGTTTTCCTTATGAATGCTTTTATGATTATGGTTTCTTTAAATTAATATTATCGAGGAATTCAACTATCTTACGTGTTATCCTATGTTATGGTTTCATTTGTAGCTTCCTATTCAGTTCTATTACTTCGAAAATACAACATAATATTGATTTATCTACAGAATTAATGATTCAAGATTCAAGTATTAGAAAGGGGATGATAGTAAAGAGATGATCTATTTATTATGGAGTTGGTTTAGGGAATATTATTTTCTATTGATTATTATGTTATGACTAATTGCATATATATATTTATTCCTTGTGTATTTTATTTTTTTCTTTCAACATTTGGATCATGGTTTATTTGTTTGAAGAAAATTTTATCTAAATTTTATTACATGTGAAAAAACTAATACTCTACAATATAATATTATTCATTTTTTATGAATATTTCTTATAGATTTTATTATTGAGGTAATATTATCCCTGTTGATGGGTTTTAGACTCTGATTTCTAGTTAGAAAATTGTTTTTATAGTTATTCATGTGTGAGGTTATGTGGGTCATCGTCTACTACATGGTTATTATAGTGGGTGAATTAAAAAATTGTATTAAAGTTGAGATTAATTTTTTTCTCTTAACAATCTCGTTACATTGAAAAAATGTGATAAGTTGTGTCAAAATTGAGAAGGGGAGGTGTCAGGTGCCTTGCCACCTCATCTGTAAGGACCACTAAGTTAACATTAAAAGGAATGATGATAAAATTTTATGGGATTATAGGAAATTCATGCATCATTTTTTTCATGTATTATAACATTTCATATATATAATTTCTAGGGGTAGTATAGTAATTTGATAATTTAATTTATTTATTTGTGTTATCTTTTCAAAATAACCTTTCATTCTCTATTTATATATATATATATATATATCTATTTTTGGAATTAATTATTCAAATATGGTAATTCAATAATTTTTTGTATATATATGTATGTTAATAACATGAAAAATTAATAAAACTAGGTTGTGGTAGGAGGGATATTCGTTAGGTTATGATTATTATCATATAAGAACATTGTGTAATCTCATGGACTGAAAAAGATCTATTGTAACCCCCTAAGTGTAATGTCATTTATCTTTTATTTCAAAGATATTTCTCCTGAATGAATCTTAATATCTGTTTCTAGGGATGATGTTTCATTTACACCATAGGTTATGTAAGAGGAATGTCATAATAATAATCCTACACATACTAAAGTGGTTCAGGATTTTGAGCTAATTCATCATGTATTCCTTCATATTGAACCTACCCATCCTTGAAGAGCACATTTGATAAAAGTGGACACTGCTAATGACTAATAGCCATGTCACCCTCCATCTATAAAAGTAATTATAGATCATCGTGATTTTGGGGATTGGATAGATTATATCAACGTATTCATTGACCATGTAGAAAATCAATATTCTGTTTAAGCATAGATAAAAATGCATTTATACAAATCCCAGATGATCGATAAGGGTATTGAGGTGGATAGAATTGTGGGTATTATCGAAAAATTAAATTGAAACGCACATGATGCTCTCATTTTTAGGAAGATGAACGTAGTTGAATCATACTAGTATGGTGTGAGAGAAATAGATTAATGTAAGGGTTATTTTCCACCTTTTTTCTTATTTGAAGGCCTAGACATCAGTTTTTTAACAATTACCTAATTGGTAAATTGAATAATGATTTTCCAAATTACTCATATAAGGTGCCAGTAATATTAAAAGATGATGAAAATAATGTTTATGAATTATATATTTATGATTTTAGTTTTTGGTAATGGTGAAAGGGTAAAATTTTCAAGGAACTAGGAATATAATAGGGGTCCTAAAAAATAGGCTAATAAGATCATGACTGAAGCCAGTCATATATCACAAGGAAAAAGTCATGGATCTGAGCATAATTGAGTATTTGTAGAATACAGGGCTTTGGTAATTTGTGGAAAAAGTCCATCTACTGTAAATGGTACAGTCTTGTTCACTTATGAATTGCCTACTATATTGTTTGTTATGTCATTATTTGTAATTTTATTATTAAATTAAATGTTTTATTTTTTGATAAATTACTATATTTACATTTAATAATTTCACATGTTTATGTAATTCTGATTCTTATTAAATTATTAACATTGTTAAATGTTCATGTTTTTTAATTAATTAATAATTTTTTATTAAAAATTAAAAAAAATTGTTATGTAACTCCTTTTAATAATGTATATATTCAATTTTTTTAATTTTATAATTTATGTCTTTTATCAAAATGTTCATTTTTATATATATATGAAAATTATCCCATCCTTGTGAGTCAGATGGCTAGACATCAACCATATAGGGGACCCATTGTGTCAACCCCAAGGGAATCACTGACTAGGACAACCCACATCGAGGGTTTGGATTCTTGGTATACATATTTAATTACAATGGCATGTTGGATCGGGTTGAAGTCTTATAGAGCATGTCATCTAGAACATGGGTGGGGTATGTCCCTTTCTGGGCCGTAGGCCCCTATGTAAAATGGGTAAACTGGTGCTAATCTCGAGTATCCATATCAAACGGAGAATCATCATGGCTTGATTGATAAACTAGTCACACATTGTATCTCCATTGATATTTGGGAGAGTGTTTTGAGTTTCACTGTTTCTGAGAGGTTATTCAATTATTATTTTAACCTAATACCAAATTATTAATATCAATGTTATGTCAATTTACTTTTGGTCTTAATGTTAATCATTTCATATAAAAACCTTGTCACCAACGGGATAATATTTCTATGGATTTTTTTAACTATATTCTTACGCAGTGTCCTATATCATTTGTGTAAGTTGGAAAATTTATTTATTTATTTTAATATAGAAATTATAAATTCAAATGATTCAAGTATTCCACAGAACCCCCATTTTTTATTGGAGTGACTATGGTTACTCGCAATACAAAATTGTAGCCAACCTAAAAACATTGTGTTTGAATCATTGAATCATCATAGAAAATACATATGAGCAACCAAAATCTAATACCATGTAACTAAAGCATAAAAAATTGTAAAATTTGATTAAAATTATAATGTTAAATATATTTAATTATATTATATAAGTATAAATGTGTAAATCCATTATTATTCTTATAAGATATCCCTTGACTTATAGAGGATACATATAGTGACTCATCATAATATTAAAATTCTGAATATAACCATTCTTGGAATGATTTTAGAAGAATACTAGGGATTCATTATAAGAGATTTTGAATCTATAAACCAGATGATCCATTGGTTCACTTGTAAAACCTATTTTATGAATTATATTATAAATGCCTTGGACATGATTTCTTAAGTGGATGGAGTATTGAATGATCTTCTAATGCGGTAAAATGTAAAGAAGGTGTCCATCAATGACAGTAAATTTTTTAAAGATTATACATTAGATATACTAATATTATTATTATTTAAGTATGAGATAGTGTTGAAAAATATTGCTGATGAAGGGTATACTAAGAGAAAAGATATTTCCATTAACTATAATGTTATTGATACTTCTACTGCTTCTGATTTTGTGTTACATAAAAGTGAAAAGAATATGAATCACTTTAGAAAGAAAGATTTAATATATATTATAAATAATGGTGGTAAGAGATAGTTTCGAGGAAGAAAAGAAAAATATTTCCAGAAGGGAAATTCATGTAATAATAATAATGTTATAGATATAAATTATTTCATGTTTCAGAATAAATTTTACAAAAGACCACATTATCCAATTCAAAAATATTCGATAAAGTAATACAATAACGGCTAAATGAAATAGATGCCATATATAGATTATAGGATAGATCAAATAGTTGTAACTTATGTAGTTACATTGGATTTGAAAATGGAATAGGTTACCTTTCCCTGATTTTAATACAGTATGAGGTAAATGATTCAATTTTGTATATTACCTGATACATCTAACAAATTTTGGTTATAACACAATAGCTAAAAGAAAAATTCTATTGATTATGATATTAGTTTCGAATCTATTTATATTAATTCTAGATATAAATAATTTATTAATGAAAATGAATAAATTAAATATAATTTTTTCAAAGTGGTCGAAAATTATAGATAAATTAATATTAAATATAATAAGTTAGGAATATAAAATGAATGCCTGAAAAGGTAATGTGAATTTTTGTATGTGATTATTTCGTAGAATGAATAATATAAAATGAATTTTTTATTCTGATATTTTGATACCGATAGTTGAAAATTGAACACATAATGTATTCCTAGAAGTGTATGATAATGATTAAGATTGAATATTTTATTATGTTATGAGTGACCTAACTAAACTATAAAATGAGTTGATGAAATTAAATAATGAAACCAACAAATTATTGAAAACATCCTATAAATCCAATAAAAAGATATATACATATTCTTAAACGAATCAAAAAGACAATATGTTTCTAAATAATGAAATAGTTAATATGAAAATGTTTTTTTATATTTTTACAAAAGGTAAATAAAATTTTCAAAATATAACATCATTAATGAAACCAAAATAAAATAAAAATTATTTTTGTTATAATAGTTTTACACTAAACATAAATAACACTACTTTTCCTAAAAATTACAAATTTAGTATTTCTAATCTAGCATGTTTTAAATGTGTAGGGAAATTTCATTACCCCAATGAATTCTCAATGAGATTCACTAAATATTTTGATCAAACTAAAACTATTTTATCTATCAATTTGTATTCATAATCACCAACAAAATTAATTTTATATAGTTTTTTAGGGTTAATAGACCATCTATGAATTATATGTAATTTTTTAAATCATGGGTAAGAAAAGGATGTAACTCAGATACAATTTAAACAATGATATTCACCATTCTCATATAAATATTTTTTTGTGAACCAGTATACATACATCCAATTTTAATATAATTTTACATTTTTGAAAAAAACTATATAATAACTTTTTAATAATCATATTTCTCTTATTCAATACATGTACATTATGTTTTATATGTGTTTTCATTAGAAAGTAAAAATCTGGTAGTTTACAATGAAAACATTGTGTCTAAAAATGATTAAAAAATGTTTACCTTTTCTTCATGTGTTTTATTAGTATTAAATTTTCAATAGTTAATGTTGTAATAATTTATGAGGACATAAACCCGATTTGTTAATTTAAATAGTTAATTACATTCCCATATTTTAAATTACATTTTAAACAGTTTTTTTAGGAATAAATCAAATTCTATAGTATATTTGAATTAATTTTTTCAGAAAAATTTCTAGGGAAGTCTGTTACACTCTTCTAGATATATTATGTTATTTAAAATTCAGTTTTACATAACTTTATATTGATTTTTTGTTCAATAATTATTCTTTTTTAAATAATACATTTATTATAAAATTGATTAACTCTATCAAGGTGAATTGTTTCTTAATTCATAAATTATGATAAATATCTTGAAATAAATATTTTATTTAATCCATTAATCAAACGTTTTTCATTAAATTTTTGTAAACAATTTTAACAAAAAAATTAATTTTTTTATCAATTTTTTAATCTAATATTATTATAGTTAAACTTTAGGGGAGTTTGTTTTTTAAAACCAATATATAATTCTTTTAAAATATTATTTTTTATCTATCTGTTCTTGGAAATTAGTTTTATTTATTCGAATTATATGATAAATATTTTGTATTTTTCTTTGGTATATACATAACCCAATGAAACAGATTATCTTTTATTGTTCTGTTTAATTATTCTATTTTTATAATACTATTCCCTCTAATTAAAAAAATATTATAATGTTTTCATTATATATTCATTATTAAACAATTAAATTTTTCTAATTTTATTATGATTGAATAATTTACCTTAATAAGTATTATTATTATATTATACTACATTGTAACATTTACTTTTGTTAATTTTTAATAAAAATGGATTCTATTTTATTTAATAAATTTTAATGTACTTTATAATAAATTTCCCAACATGGGTGATTTTTGTTGAAATATTAATAAATAAATTTTTTGTTTGGTAATTTAAAAAAATAGAGACTATTTTATTATTTTAAATTTTTTTAAATAATTTTACAAATTTATTTGTTTTGAAAAATTAAACATTTATCATTTTAACTATTTATAAAGTTTATAAAATTCTCATTTTTATTAAATTATAAATTTTATTAATTTATAAATAGATTTAATTAATTAATATTTTGTTACATCTTCTTAAAAAAGTTTCATAATTTTTTGAGAATGTATTTATTTAAATGTTTTCAAATTTGTTCTTCGTTTTATTATATTTTCATGATTTAATTTTCACAATTTTAAGAATATTGATCACATACTTTAGAGACATGTGGCTCTCACTCATTTAGAGAGGGTACCCATTTGGAAAAAACGTGTGGGAGTACATCATATGGAAACCCACAAGGAGGATATAGAAATACCGGCATACATAGTGCACTGAGAAGGCATGTAGACCCATGTTTATATCCTCTAGAGAATGCCCATTGTGTAGGGTAGGCGGATCATAGTGTTGGAGACCATTGTGTGAAATGTGTAAAATGGTGCTAATCCCATATAACTAGTTCAAACCGAGTGCTTGCATGGATTTATTTATATAACAGTGACTAGATATCTCATCAAAGTGATTTGGGATACTGTTTTGAGTTTCAATGTTAACCTAAGATTAAATCATAGATTCAATCAAGGCTATCAGATCATTTTCATGTAATCCATTTTATTTATTTTGGATTCCCATGTCACAATTTTAAATCCAACACATCTTCTTAGGTTCTAATTTCATTCTTCTTCTTCTTGTATCTACTCATTCCCCAATAAAATGGTGTTATATTTATGTGTCTTCTTTTGTCTTTCAACATTAATCTCTTCTTCTTCTACATTGATATTCCTCTCTAGTATAGAGGATTATCAAATACATGTCACATGTTTTTGAGTCATGATTACCTATATGAATCCAATGGTAAGTCAAGTCATAGTCTGAAACCATTGACGATTCGAGTCAACATTGGACAACAGTGGTTAATCGAGTCATTATTGGACCTGAACAGTGAGTCGATTCACCTTTGGGATTCAATAGTGAGTTTATTCACCAGTATACGTGAAAGGGAGAGTTGATTCAAGTTTGGGAATCTACTATGTTTTGAGTCACCATAGGAAATCAATGATGAGTGTATTCACTACTAGAAATCAATGGTGAGTTGAGTCACCGTTGGGCATCAATGGTTTTTCAAATCACCATGTGTCTTCAAATAGTGAGTTTATATTCAATTTTTTATTATAAAACTATAAAATAAATTTGAAAAAGATTCATCAAGATTATAGAAATTCCTATTATTATACTAATCAGCTATAGTAGATTTATTCTATCTATTTAATGTTGTTATCATGATTAGGGAACAAGATTTCTCAATCTCAAACTAGGGTTTTCTTTCTTTGATTTGGTGTATTAGCATTTTTTTTCTATTTTATGTTTTATTAAATTGGTTTCTTATTTTTGTATTATAATTTTATTTATCATACACTAATCCTATATTATCCTATAATTAAAATTTTTTATCAATTAACCATTATTGGAAATTACGAATGTTTTGTTAGGAGCCACCATTGGACTCCATGCAACTATGATTTAGGATTCATTATTATACTTCCAATGATTTAAATTTTTTT
This sequence comes from Viscum album, assembly GCA_963277665.1. Classification (NCBI taxonomy): domain Eukaryota; kingdom Viridiplantae; phylum Streptophyta; class Magnoliopsida; order Santalales; family Viscaceae; genus Viscum; species Viscum album. The sequence continues at coordinate 1,811,040,422 of OY728164.1, read as the reverse complement.
ATTACATATTCTGAATCCATTGATTTCATAGTGTCATCGAATAAATATTGATTTGGTATGTTTTCATTTTTTTTATTTTATGTTTAATGGTTTTATCATTCGATTTTTAGTGCTGAGTCATGAGTTATCGCAATCTATTTTTAGTGGAGAAACCTGAGTCACCACTATGAATTTTTCTGGGACACCATTATTTAATTAGTTTGTTTCTAATTTTTTTTATATTGTTAGCATGATTGTATTTATGAAAAGTTTGATTATATATTATTGAAAAATAATTTTTGGGTATTTAAATTAATTGTAACCTTATTTTATGAGTGTTTATTCTTCCATATTGATGTTTATGAAATGTTATATTTTACATCATTTTAAGAATTTATTATATTGAATATTATCATCCTTATATCAATTGTTTTATAATTTTGAATGGTTTACAATTGTTTTCAATATCATATTAATTGTTTTGTATTAATATTTAATGAGGAACTATTATTCCCAATTGATACCATATTATTAATCGTTGAACTGAAAAATATAGGAAAATATAATTTTTTATAATTTTTTTCAAGGAAACATCGATCATATATTGGATATCGACATTATATATGATTTTTGGGTTTCAGTGATCTGGGATATGCCTTAGAGGAATAAAAACATATACCAGTTCATATTCTTTGATATAGACATCTTGTAACACATCATCGACATTCTTGCGACTCCAAATTGTTCATGAACTCTACTTACCTATTCACACAATTTTTCATAACCTAAAGACTTCATATTTGACTTTTTTTACTTCTAAGTGATAAATAATAATCATGATTCAACATCTTTCATATTTTTTATAATCTTAATATTTCCATGTATTTGTTTCCTTCATGTAATATGCATCATTATATTTGTATTTATATTGTTATTGTTTATACTTACTCCATAAAAAAATTATTTCAATTTCTCTAGTTATTCAACTAAGAATTAGTATGTCATTTTGTTTACTATTGACCAAATGTTAGGTATGAAGACTTGGTTGGAGTCATTTATCAAATCTAGGTTGTGTTTCTAGGTAGTTATAAAAGGGTGGGTATATAGCAGGGCTGTCACAACATTAATATTGAGATTCTTAGTGGGTACTAATATCCTTGGGGAGTAGACGATATTGTTGAGTAGATTAGGATCTATGTGATCTTATGAAATATAAATCATTTATTATTTCATTTTTATTTCTCCCAAAACTCTATTCAAGAACACATGACTCACTAAAAATTAATATTCTATAAACACTTATTGTTATTGTATATTATTTTTTAAAAAATTAATTCATCACTCTCTATTCATATTTTCCATCAATAATGATCCAATATCCACGAAATCCCATTCTTTTTTCATTCAAAATATATTTCAGGACCTCATATATAATCCATGTTATATTCGGGGTTTCTTTTCCTTGACACATTATTGGGAATAAAAATAAACAATCTTTAGAGATCCAAAAAGTTTCATATATTCAGGGATTGTCATGTAAATATATTATAATTATTGTTTATAGAGTTTATAATCTTTTCTATTATTCATTGCATGGACTAATAGGAAAATTATATAGCCCACAATGATTTCTATATGAGACTATTATATTTTAAATCACCTTGGGAGAATGTTTAAAAAAAAATTAGTGGTATGTTTTGGCTAGAATAATGGTACAAGTTGAGTGATAGATTTTTTTCATCATGTAACAGGTCTCTATATCATCTCATATATATGATCACATTATAACACTCAAATTCATACCCTAATTTTGAATCTTTATCAAGATGTGTATATATATGAATTCACTCATCTCCCCCATTATAGAGGAGTTGTGTTAGAGAAAGAATTCATTAACAGTGTATATACAATTTAGATTGAACCTTTTGGTATAGGGATGAATGTGATAAAGGATATAAAAGATTAGATTGAGGAAATGGAATGTTTTAGTTTTATTAGGATGAGTACATCACTATGGGTTGCACCTGTCATCTTGATGAAACAAGACAGGTGCACCCCACAGTGATATACTCAACATACATATCCTCTGAAATGTAAACCCATTCATCATCAACGTGGGGAGTTCCTGACTCAATCATTATGGTGTTTTCCAATGACATCCACATATACAAAAAACCCCAAAATACATAATCCATACTTATAGAGATATTCTTGATTTCAATATGAGTATATAGAAATGTGCTAAGCTGTTGAAGTGTATCTTTTAGATCCATGAGGTGAAATTCATTGAACACGTGATTTCATAAACCTGTTTGTATATATATATGAAAACATAGATATTATAACTATTGATGTCTTTGAATAATCCCCTGAATTTTTTTATATTAGTTGATTTATTTTATTCGTGGGATACAATCAACAGTTAATCTAGTATTTATCTCATTCACTAGGTCCCATGACAGTACCAATAAATAAAATGTTAAAATGTTAGTGTCTAGATAAATGTGAGGGTTTTCAGAATGAACTAAAGAAATGGTTACCTACTACTCCAGTATTGATTCCTCCAGATATAGGGATGGGTTATATTGTATATTTTGATGAATCAGCTTCTTTTATCTGAGTTATGAATGCATAGGGATCAAATAGTAGCTTATAAGGGACACATTATGTGACCCCGTAAGAAGAAATATCATACCCTTGACTTGGAGAATGTAGTTGTGGTCCACATATTTAAATGTTGGTGAAATAAACTATGTTTTGAACAGTTTTTGCCTACATTAACCCCAAGGTCCTCTAATATATCTTCTCATAGATAGATCTTAATTTGAGACCAAACTATTTTTAGAGTACATATATTCATATTACTTTGTGGTGGATTATTCAATATGGAATGATGATAAAATTGTAAATTCTTTCATTCGTAAGACACATGATGTTCACTAAAATGGTTACCAACCACTTGGGTAATAGTGGTTCATGATGAGTTTATTTGATGAATAGATGATGGGTGCTTTATATGTCTAGGGATCATTGGAATTTGACCCATTATTGATAACTGTTTATTTATCCTAATGCATTAAGGATACTTTTAAATATGACCTAGAGTGTGAAATGATGCTAGAACATCTAGAAAGCGGCAATCCAATTCCTAGGTGGGTTTTGAATAATAAGGAAGTAATCCTAGAAAATTAGAGAGTTAAAGTCCTTGTTTCATTATTATAAGATATCATTGGAGAAATTCATTCTTCTATTATTATTTTTGATCCTAGAGTGATAATTATTTACCATGAATCTATGTGATCTTATAATTTTCAAGGCATGGGGATAGATATTTATGGAATCATTTCCAGATACCATAAATTCCATAGGATAACTATTGAGCACCTAAATATTGATTGATTTCTCTAGAAATAACATATTCTCATGTATAAGTGAGTGTAAATCCTTATATAACATTTAAAATTAATTAATAGGACCCTGATTATCTATAAAACTATTTGGGATATTGTTGATCGGCTTACAAAAGTTAATAATTTGTTACTGGTATGTGAGACTCACTCAGAAAATGAGATGTGAATTTTATATTTATGAGAGATTTTGGACCTCTATAGAGTTCCCTTAGAAAATTTAGCTAAAATATTTTCACATTTACATTAGTATATTGGAAAAAAATTTCAAAGGACTTATGGTCTTAGATGAGTACAAATAGAATGTCTAAGTGGAATATTCTAATATTAGTGAATTTCATCAAAGAATTTGTTATAGCATATAGATGAACATAATCTTTTTACTACAACCACCAAATTATTGTAGAGTTCTTTTTTTTGGGAAACCAGGTTATACTATATTGATCCATAGGCCACTATTATCAACAAAACATGTAGAACTAATCACTAAGATATGTTAGAGGCATCATGGTCATTGAAAATATTTGAATTGTGTTGTACGATTTGGATCTTTATTCTCTCTGCCATGGTATCCGTGATTTGCTCACTATGCCTCAAATCTAGCGGTACGTCCTTGATCTTATGCATGATATTTGTTATGAGGATTTTGATTCGGATCCTGATTCATTATAAAAGAAATTTCTAGTATAGATTTTAAACAATATTTGGAATATCTTTGAGGGAAGATGGTCTTAGTTATCCAGATTATATGGAATCATGGAATGATATAAGATGATACACAGGGGTAGGATTTAAATATTCATTACTAGAGGAATGAGTTGTTAATAAATGTTTCTTACGGGAAATTCTCATCGAGGGTAGGTCTTTAGGAGTGTAAGTTGTAATGGCCTTATATTTTTTCTTTTATAATTTTAATTAATATCATCAATTAATTATAAATATTTTAAATATGAATTTCATAACATTATTCATAGTTAATGTTGCTAGTTTTAGGAATTATTATAGTAATTTTTGGATTTTGATGGTTTTAATATGATTTCAAAATATTGTTTTGATCCTCCATGATACTATAGACCTTTTTTCAGAATCATTTTTTTGTGTGTGAATAAGGAACAACATTTCTCAAACTATGATGTCTTACTTGAAATGTTAGGTGAAGCAATCATATGGGGAACAAAATTTTTTGGTGGTATGTTTGAATAACCATGTTGCCAAATAATGAGGGTTCCAAGGTGAGGCATAATTCCTCCCACAATTGGTGATTAGTTTTCCATACAATGTGGGAATTTTGTTTTCATAAATTAAATATCCAAAAATAATATTAAATGGTAATTTATGGCCTTTATTGACATTTTCTGTATCCCACATAATACTAACTTACATATTGAGACTCCATTATCATTAAAAATTGTTTCCCTCTACATCTATGGTTGATTTTGGTGGATCCAATAGTGCTGGTGATTGATCATCATGGTTTGTTAAATTGAAAACATATGTACTTCTCATTTATCTACATTTATCTTTTTTCTAGTAAGATGAATCAAATACACATGATTTCATTTCAAATTATATTTTTTATGATTAATATAATATTGAATTCATTGTTTGCTTCTACAATAGTGGTGGAATAAAATTTTCAATAGTATCCCTTTTATCAGAATTTGATGTCCCAATAATAGGGGAATTTCTATGTTTGTTATCAAAGATTGATCATCCAAAGACATTTTTCTTTTTAATAAATCTCATCATGGAAACCTATTATAATAATCGATTTTTTTTATCAATCTCAGTTGACTATAATGGATGTTCTTTTATAGGCATCATGGTGAATTCATTATCCATTACTTAATCAAAAAATTATGTGACAAATTCACATCCTCCTATTTAACATATATTTGAACTATCTCTATTGACTAAATTTGTGTGTTATGTGAATCTATGACTGACGTAATTTGCATGGAATCTTGATAGGTTTTTTTTATTAATTTTCTTTAGTAAAATGGATCCCAATATTAGGATCCTTGCTGTGTGAACTAGTTTGAAGTGGGTAAAAAAGTGGAGTCCTGCATTTATTCCTTCACACATATTAGAGTAACTCATCATCAAACATGAGGTAGTTAGTTCCCTACTATATAACGACCTTATACAACCCTTGTTTCCTTCAGATAATCATTTTTTATGAAAAACTTATTGACCATTCATGACTATGATTTCATGTATGTGTAGACCATGTGACCATTATGTACTGATTTATGCCATGTGTGTGATTATGTTCCGGATAGACAATTTTTTACTTATTAACAACATGTTTAAATATAGCTACTGTAAATCAGGATAATATGCCATTATCTCTATAAATGTATTATATTAACTATATCATATTTTATCACATTTCATTTGAAGATATTTTTTTGTAATTGATGATATGTTGACCATCATATATTACTACCCCTAGAGGGGTAGTGAAAAAAAAAATAGAAAATTATTATGGTGAAACTAAAAAATGTGAAATGGTAAGATTCCCATGATACTATACCCATTATTGTAGTATTTGGGAGTGAGAGTCTTAAGACATGACCTAGCCATATCAAGTATATGATGCACTTGAGACCTGACCTATGAATGGAATAGATTATGATGTATTTAATCTTGGTCAATGATGGATATATGGAATGATGTCATCTGTCCATTCCTATGAATGAAATTGATTATGATGAATTTTATCTTGGTATGTGATTGAGTCATGGTATGATGGATTTTAATTTGTACATGGCATAAATAAATTGTGAATGTTCATGGATATCCATTGACTGTGTGGATAACCTATGCTGAAAAATACCTATAACTAACCTTTTGATATTGATATAAATCATTTATTTTTTTTGGTTTCATGAAAACATTCTTAGTACATGGATACTCAATGTATGATCTATTTTTTAATAATAGGGTTTTTTAATTTACTATTTTCATGTCTTATATTTTTTTACATGTTATGGTTTATTAAGGATGCATTAAAAATGACATGTTTGGTATTATTAGTCATGATTTTCATTGGAATATTATTATGTGTATAGACTCTATCATTCAAGATCTAAGACAGAGATATAATCTTGAGTATTCTTCTATGTTTCTATATTTATATATATATATACACATTACATACTTTGGTTTGGATGGCCACTTTTAGATCATTTTTTTATTTTATGACATGGTTTCTAAATGTTTTTACATTATCGTAGTTATTGTTCAAATTTATTTTCTTCTTTTTATTTTGTTTATTTTTTATGGCTATGATTACTTATGGTATATTATCCTCACTATTAGAATTTAGTACCTCATTGATATTAGTACCCTATTGTATATGGGTAGGCACACAAGTGGTAATGTGGATCTCTAAACAAAATTATATGATTCAGGATAGTTAATTACATAATTCAGTTCTTCCATGGAATCAATGTTCCTCATGGTCATTGTATAAATTAAAAAAAACAGCATCACTAAATAATTTAATGATAATATGTATGAAAAATTCTGACATTCATATTATAATGCAACTCATCCTACAAATTTTAATACATGTAATGCTTACCATAAATGTTAGATTCAATATCCATCATGTAGTTTTTTTATTAAAAAACACTTAAATAAAATATATGGAACTAAAATTGTTGAATAATTTTTATAACAATATATTCTATATACATTTTGAACTAATCATTCACTTTCTATTACATTTTTTTGATATCTTTGTAAATTTAATTGGTCATTTTCTATGATAAATAATTGTTTTTAGTCCTTTAAATATATTTTCAATGTATCATTCTAAATGATATATGAATATTTAAAAGCAGTATTCCATGAATATATATCTAATGAAATCCTCAATTATTGAGAAACGTGTTTCAAATGAGGATATATTTTTTTATCAACTTCATATCAATATTAGAGGACATCTTTTTTACTATATCTCCATATAAGGTAGTTATTTTTGGTAGAAATAGGATTCATGGATAAAAAATAATGAAATTGATTGAAGAAAAATTATAAAATAAAAGTTATTAATCCTGAATAACATTTATGATTCTCTTAAATAGATTGAGTAATCTATTAATGTGATAAAAACATTATCTAATGAATAAATACATATGGGTATTGACTGAGTTTAACAACCCAATTATATATAGAATAATATATATATATATATATATATATATATATATATATATATTTATAGTATATTATCATTATGTTAAATAAGTCACTTTTTATATAATACCCAACGCACAACAACTGGTTTCTCCAAAATCTTATGTTTCACATAATCTTGAGTAAAACTGAAAACTAATAAAATAATGATATAATTTTAATTGGTTGTTGTCACCATGCTTTTATATTGTGATGAATGAATATAACTAACTAAAATATTATTATAGTTGATTTTTAAATGTTTTTACAATTATTCTATAAAATTTATAAGCTTAAAATGAGAAAGAATGAAATTTTAAGCCTAAAATACTCTAATATTTTTTAAAGGTCGTTTTACCACCTTCTGAGGGAAGCCCTTTTTAAATATATTTTTTCACATTTATATTTTATATTTAAGAAAATTATATTATTCTATATAATAATGAAATCAAAATTTACATTGGATATTATTTTGATAATTTTATGATAAAGTTCATTTTTTTAATGACTAGTGCAAAATACTGGATTTTAATTCAAAATGCCTTTACATCTAATTTATTTATACTATTAGATTTTCATTTTAATTATTTATAGTGTAATTTGAATAATATATTTATCATTTAATCCAATTTTGGTAATGTTACGTAATTTCACAATGAAATTGGACATAAAAACATGTCAATATTTTGATACTTTTTACTACTTAAATACACAATTTTCGTTTTTGACAATGTGAATTATTTTTAAATTAATTATTAAAATTTAGGTGTTTTTAATTTAAAATAATATATTCCATATTTGGAAAAATGTGGTCTAAATTTTTTAAATAGGTATCTTTTATTTTTGCAAGCAATGAATATTTACGGTGGTAAATATTTTTATTTACCATGGTTAAAGGGTAAATTGGGAAAATAAGGGTAAAAAAATAATATTAGAATAATATAAAACAACCCTAAAACATGTCTTAATCTAATAGTTTGAGATATGTATGAACATGAAATTCCATAGGCAAAAAATATGGAATTTGGGAGCCACATGGGAGTGAAAAAAACATTTTATAATTTTTAATTGAAATAAAAAGGGAAATATAACAAAAACAAGTATCTTTTAATAAAACAATTATTATATGATGATATATAAGAGATAATATTGACTATAAATAGTAAATAAAAATTTAAAACGATTTCTTATATCATTATAATTTAATTACAATTTTTTGACATTACATAAATAAATATAATTACAATATAAAGATGATGGACTGATTGCTTAATTAATAAAGGATTCAAATGAATGATATTTTAAATATTATATGAAATTAAATTTGAATATTTTGATTATATCCAAAAATTTTCTATATGATATTGACATATTTTATTTGATTTAATTTCATTGGTTCGAATGAATCAAGTTGTTATGAATTTTTAAAGATGTCATCTATGAATTGTGTCAAAAAAATATCAAAATACATGAATTAAAATATATAATAGTTTATTAAATGATATTAAATCCCTAAACATTTAAGATTTAGGAAAATGGTTAATATAAGTCCAAATAATTCATAAATTACTATTTTTTGGGTCGTTAGACAAGATATAGTAATTATATTAACCCACAATGTGTAAATAACATGATATCACTATATGATTAAAAAGGTAAAATAAGGGTTAAACCAAATAGATAAGGATAAACAATAATCAAAACTTCTCGAAAAATTATAAGAATATTGTTATTAGAACCAAAATCATCTTAAATTTTAATTAAAATAGTTTTGGATCCTTTTTAATCGAAATTGAATTTGTAATAAATTATTATTTCTAGACATTCCTAAAGTGCCCCTCCTCCCTCTTATAAAAGGCCACCAACTCTAACATATACTCACACATCTCAGGCAACTTGTCTCATAAATATTTATCTCCAATAATCCACCATCATATCTCCCTTCCTCCTAGAATCCATAACTTGGGCATAGGGGAATTCAAGAAACACCTTTGGATCAAATTAAAATAAATTACCTGAATTAGAGGAAATATATTCTCCCAAGTTACATTCCTTTGTTTTCTTTCTCCACTTCGTATGTTCTCATTATTAATTGATTAAATAAAAAACACTATAATAAATTTATTAGTGTGTTTTAATGAGAAATATCCGATCTATGCTTACACACACCTCCATCTAATGGTTACGAACATACTGTTTCTGTGTACGATGAACTACTGCCTCACAAAATGATGATTGTTCAATTTCCACCTAAAACATCTAATAGTTGACATTATAATGAAAATTATTTATTTATGATATATATTATATTTATACTGTCCCTATTGTTCTATAATTTTAATTTACAATGTACCATTATGCTTTCCATGATGTGTAAATATAATAATTTCATTTAAGGAAGTGTGTACTACAGTCCCTCAAAGTGATAGGATTCATTCATTCCATTCATGTAACATATAAAGGAATTAATTAATTACCATATGTAAATTATATAACATAGATATTATTAGGTTATTATAACAAACCTATGTATCATTTATTTTTTCCTTTAATGTGGAAAAGAAATGAATGTAGTGTTCATGAGTACATACGACCTACCGTCTCCCTGAATGGTGCATTTAATTTATTTTCCTGAAATGTTATGAACTATTATAAATACATATATTTATTGGATATAAATTATATTTAAATCATGAATAATATTATGGTGATAATTTAATTTTGACAACATGGACAACTTGTAAAGATAACAAGTTAATTTTCGACTCAAGTACCGAATATCGTTAAAACAACCTATATAAACTAAAATAATTATCTACTTTATACAATATTTTAATAGGTCATATAAATGTGAAAATAAAATTGAACAAGGAACTGATTAAATTATAAATTAACCTATGTTTATTATTAAGTTAGTAAATGAACGAACAATAAAAGGTGGATTCATGGTAAGGGTCTTCGTCTCAATCTACTTTCATTGAGGAATATTTTGATGATATTCACCACATTATTATTATATTTTCTATAAACACATTTTAATTTCAATTTCATTAAAATATTATATTTTCTCTACAAAGCGTTTTACTTAATGAAAATTTGAATTTCATTTTTAATGTCTCTGTTGACAATAACCTTTCTGCCGCTATGAGAATTATTTGATATTTAGCCTATTTAATAGGCCGTAATGTTTCCAAATGGAAAATAAATACCATATACCCTTTTACCATATATTGGTTTTGAATTTTTTTGATAAATCCTTTATTATGTCAATATATTTAATTGAAATATTATGATTGCAATTTGTAAATGTTATATTTCCATTACTCTTGTTTTATGTTTTTTGATTATATTATGGTTCTTGGGAATTTTTTTACATATACAAGTGGTTCTATGATAAAACGAGCGATTTTGAGCCATACATTGCTCTCTAATTAATTTCATAATGTGGGAAAGGTAAATAATAATGTTTCTTATAATAGATATAGGGAATATATTGTGGTGGGTATTCCAAACATAACCATGAAGTTTAGTCCCTATTTCATTGTAAAGGAAGCATTGTGAGTATGTTAGGGATGCAAAAAGATTACTTTATGATTTATAATTTATATGAGTTATTAATAAATCATAATATTTCATTAGGTATGTTAGAGAGAATATGTTTTATGTTTAAAAATATTGATATCATTTTTTGGAATGTATTCATGGACTAATGTTTTCCTTCTTTATTTTATATACCTTACAATGATTTTTATACTCATCAAATGTTTTTGAAATTATTTTTACAAGGTATAAGGATGGCAAATATAAATTAAGAATTCAAGAATATTTTTATCAAGAAATCTATTTTTTTTTTAATTTTATGATTTTTATTGTTGTGATAAAATGGAGAGGATAGAGGTGTATACTTTGTAATATTTTATATGTAATGTAATAGTTATGACATAATTCTCTAAAACTCTAAACTTGAGAAGATGCAAAATGTTAATTCTTGACATAAATCAAAATTATGTAATGTTCATACATAGGGCTTTATTGTTGGTATATGGGGTTGGTTTATATACCTTTATAGGTTCGTGTGTTATTTAAGAATAAGTGACATGTTTTATATAACTATAATATTTATTATATTTGAAAAAGTCATATTAAATTTAGATAAATTTAATGACTATTATATAACATGACTATGTATATATTAGTGTTTACCCTCCTCATAGTATAGTATATGATGATTTTAATGATATACTCTAACTGAATTTTTTTGTTTTAGTAAATTTTTGGATATTGAAGGCACCAAAGTAACAATGTATGTGAATGAAACTGTAGTTGTTTTAGGAATAAGAAACCAAATAAAATGGGAACTACAACAAGAACTCTTGTGATTATTCTTAACCAACTATCTAGAGTCATGATTTACCATTTGAACCTTGTTGATTTTTCTAATGTATGATATATGTGACAAAATAATACCTATTGAATTTAGGTAATAATCATAAGGGTGTGTATATTCAAAAACCTACGTGTCAAGGATGTGAAAAGAAACAGTAAGGAAAAATATTCTATGTGGTTATAATTTTTTATATATGTGGTAATGAAGGTTATTAAGCAATTACCCACCTTTAAAAAAGAAAGTTTTTAGTCGACTTCATGAAAGGTAAATAAGTTCATTCCAAGGGATCAATTGAATATTTTAAATGTAGTGTGGATGGTCATTATGCAAATAGATGTCCTATGAAGAAGGATCAGGAATGGGATCAGTAGGACAATAAAAATATAGGTTTACCAATTCATAATTCCATTCCAATTGAAGATGAATAAATTGAAACTGACCTACGAAAGATATCAATTATATCTTAACCCAAGTTTTGAAGTTATTGAATCATCAGACATTATGAATTATTTTGTTTTTAGAAAATAAGTATAAAATAATAAGATGGAAAACATTGATAAATAATAATGAAAAATTGTATATTATTAATATGTCCATATTTTATGAATATAAGATTTATGTTGGATCTACTGATGATGATATGTTTATATGTATTAATGATGGGATTACATTAAAGGCTTCTAAAATTTATAACCCATATGTTGTTATATAAAAATATTAATTGATGAATAATTATATTTTCTTTTTTCGATATATTTATACAAAACCATTAGGGTATATATGATCGTTGAATTTGAGGCAATTACATTTTATTAAATTTTATAATGAAAAATGTGAGGAACGAGAAACCTTTAAGGTTAATATATGTTATGGTTATTTTTGAGGAATTTATCTCATTTTTTGGAATGTTTTAAAATTATATTGTTTTTTATAATGGACAATATGAAATTGTGCGAAACCCCATCATGTCAGACAATGCGGTGAGAATCAAACCCACAACTGAAGTGCGACTGAGATGTATCACCTACCAATATCCAACATATAGTCCCTGAATAGTATGCATTATTACTGTCAGTTAAATTATTTTATAGTTTAAGAATAATTTGATTTTGGGAACTTATAAGTTATCAAACTGATATAATTAGTATAAGAATATTATTTACTGATTATGTGAAAAATATTTTTCTATACAACTTTCACAATTTTGGGAACAACATATGCCTAGGGAAAATAGAATAATATGGGATATCATATAAGGTGTAATGGTTGAATCATATTCTGAAAAAATATCTGTTTTTATTGTGTACATATAGAGATGTGGTTTTTGATGGAAATAAATAACCGATCATTGAGAATATGAGATTAGGTAAATTAATTTTCAGTATGGGGCATTATGGTTAATTTTTGTTATGTGTAGATAAATCGTAATATTTCTCATGGAAGACTATGTGATCAAATCCTTCTAAACTTTTTGACTCAATTTTATATTGTATTATTTTAAATAATTTTATGGAAAATTGTATTTTGAATTGTTTATGTTTAACTTTTGGGAAATACTATTGAATTTTGGAGATTAAAAGTAGTCATTTTTTTCTTCTCTTATATAAGACTGTTCTTTTTGTGGGTTTATCTGATCATGTACTAACCTTTTTTGTTCAGGTTAATGTATCAAGATAGAATGAAAAAATAGTTATTCTATTTTTGGATTATGTAATTCTAGTAAATATGATCCATCTAGAATACTCATCATTGGAGAAAAAGATGACTTGTGGGGGAAATTGATTAAATGATGAAACAATAATTTTTAACTAACAATATTTCATTATGACTTTAGTCTAGGAAATAATAATATTCTACAACTTTAAGGAAACAATATTTAAGAAATAATGATATCGGATTAAGTATATCAACAAACTTGTACCCAACCTCAAATTTATGGTAATTTTGTTGTTAGTTTTCTTATATCATGTTCCCAATCACTCTATATTAGTTTATGATTGTTAATTTTCTCTTACATATACATGTTTTCCTACATGGAATCCTAGGATGTTTTATCTCGGGTGACCTTTTTTACTTCTCTTTCATTCTTTTAATGTGATAGTCTTATTTACTCTTTTAGTGACGGGGGTTTTAAATAATGTTTCCGAGCCAAATTTAAAAATTGCTAAGACACAATTTTCAAAAGGTGGGAATGATATAATGATCCAGGTATTTATAAAAAAAATTTAAATATATAAATATTTATGAATATGATATTAATTGTACATTATAGAGGTAGAATTTTCTGATAGCATACCCAACCCATAACAATGTGATTCTCTGAAATCTTATGTTGCACACAACATTGAGTAATATCGAAAACTAATATAATAAAAATTTTATTTTAAATGGTAGTTGAAAAAATCCATTATATTGTTTTGAATGAATAACGATTACTAAAATATGATTATACATGTCTTCTAAAAGTTTTTAAATTTATTCATTAAATTTTAGAGGCTTAAATTCATAATGAAACCAATTTTATGCATAAAATTCTATAATATTTTTAAAATGTCAGTTTACTACCTTTTGATAGAGCACTATTTTTAAATATACTTTCCTTAACATTTATTTTTTATTTGTGAAAAAAATATAATTATTCTATAGAATAGAGAAATATAAATTTACTTTGGATAATTTTATGGTACTTTTTTGATAAAGTTCATTTTTTAATTAATAGTGAAAAATACTGTATTTTAATTCCAAATTGAATTTTCATCTAAATTTGTTATACAGTTAGATTTTCATTTTAATTATTTTTAAGTGTAATTTGATTAATTTTTTATTATTTAATAAAATTTTGGTCATTTTATGTAAATTTAAATTTAAATTGTACAAAAATATATGTCAATATTATAGTAGTATTTATTATTTAAAAACATGTTTCTGGTTTTTACAATGGGAAAAAATTTTAAATTAATTTGAAAAGTATCTATGTTATGAATTTAGAAAAATGGATTGAATATTTTGATTCAAAAGGTATAAATTGTGTAAATATGTAACTTTTATTTTTGGATATTATGAATAGTAACTTCAGTAATTATTATTATTTACAAAGGTTAAAGTGTAAATTAGGTAAATAATAGTAATTTTTTTTCAGAATATAAAACTACCCAAAAACATGTAAAAATCCTATTGGATGAGATATTTATAACCACAATAATCATTAGGCCGAATGTATTTCATTTGGGAGCCCATTGGGTGTGAAAATTCTTTTTTATAATTTTCATCATAAAGAAAATGGAAATATAACAAAAATATATATCTTTAAAATAAAAAATTTTATATGGGGTTATATAAGTGATCCCTGTAGCTATAAATATTAATTATTAATATAAGACAACTTCCTAGACCATGATATTATATTTATATTTTCTATAAATAAAATTAAAAAAATATATTTATAGCATAATGATGAAGTGGTGATTGCATTATTAACAAATGAATCAAATAAATGATATTTTATATATTTAATTAAATATAATTAAATTATTTTTCATCCATCCACGAATTTTAAGGATTATATTGACATATTATCTTTTATTTAATCCTTTTTTTCAAAGGAATCATGTATTTATTAATTTTTTTAAAAATTCATGTATGAATAGTGTCCAAAATATACATAATTTATAACTTAAAATATAAAATACATTATTGAATGATATTATATTAATAAAAATAAAATATTTCACCAAATGGTTAATATAAGTCCATATCTGTCATAAATTACTCTTTTGGGACATTTGACAATATATGGTTATTAAATTAACCCAAAATCTGTAAATAACATGATATCACTATAAGAATGAAAACGGTAAAATAAGGGTTAAACCAAAACGTTAAGGATAAAAAAATTTATAAACATGTCTAAAAATTCTTAGATGATATGTTTTAATATGAACTAATATTATTTTTGAATTAAATTAGTTTTAGAACATTTATAATATAAAATCAATTTATAATAAATTAATATTTCATGACATTCCTAAAGTTCCCCTTCTCCATCTTATAAAAGGCCACCACCTCTACCCACTTAATCACACATCTAATGCCCTTTTTCTAGTACAAATAATGTTTATATAGGCTTATAACATATCTCCCTTTTTCATATAATCCATAACTTGGGCATAATCTAATTCAAGAAATCATTTTGGCTAATTTCAAAAGATGTTACCAAAATTAGAGGTAACATCTTATCTCAAGTTCATTTTCGTTATTTTCCTTATCCAAACACTATTTTATTCTTATTCAACGATTAAATAACAAAAATTGTTTCTTAAATATATTTGGAGGTTTTTATGAGAAATATTCTAACTAGACTTACACGCACATCCATCTAATTGATACGAAAATATTCTTTCTGCGTAGGAAAAACTCCTTCCTCACAAAACGATGATTATTCAATTTTATCCTACCACCTATCATGGTGTACATTATTATGGAATTTTATTTATATAAGACAAATATTTTATTTATTTTGTCTCTATTATTCTTTAATTTTTATTTACAACATACATTTATGTATTCAATGATGTGTAAATAGGATAATTTCATATGAGAAAGTGTGTACAACCACCCCCTCAAAGTGATATGATTCATCAACGCCATACATGGATGGTATAAAGGATTAAATCAATGAAATTGGATATAATATATAATATAGATATTATTCCGGAATTATAAAATAACTATTTATCAGTAATATTTCATTCTATTAGTATAACAATGAATTGAATGTAATGTTTATGCTTACGTACGTCCTATCATCTCCATGAATTGTGAATTTCATTTATTATCTCCAAATGTTATGGACTATTGTAAATACATATATATTCAAGATTAATGTGATATTAAAATCATGAAAAATATTCTGTAGATATGGAATATTGACCTCATGGATAATTTGTAATTATAGTAACATCCTTTTTGACTCAAGTTCCGAATATAGATAAAAGGAACAATATAGAGTTAAAAAATTATGTAATTTTTATGACATGGTAACAAGTTATATGAAAATAATAATAAAACTGAAAATTGTTCTAAATAATGTATACATTAACCTATGTTTATTATTTATTGAGATAATGAATTATTAAGATAAGTCAAACTTTAGGTAAGGGACTTCATCTCAATCAAATTTCATTGAGGAATTTTTTGAAGTTATAAACCACTTTATTTCATATGGTGTATGAACCCCTTTCACATTTAATTTCATTCAATAGAATTTTTTTATATAATAAGTTAAACTAAATGACAAATGAATGTTTTTTTAACGTACACAGTGACAACGACCTTTCTACCACCGCAATAAATATTTGATATTTGGATTCCTTAACAATATGTAATGTTTTTTAACGAGAAATAAATACAATATACGCTTTCTTCATATTTTTTATTGGAAATGGTTTTGATAAAACATTGATTATGTAAATATCTTGAAATGATAATTTTTCATTTAAATGTTGAAACATTATCGTTCCTTTATTCTTTTTTTATATTTTATGATTATGTTATAGTTCTTGGGCATTGTTTGCGTATACAGGTGGTTCCGTCATAAACTGGTGGTGGTTGATCAATAGATGTCTCTCCAATGAACTGGTTAATATGAAAAAGGTAAGCGATAAAGTTTCTCTAGATAGAGTTAGCGAATATATGGTGACAGGTATTCCATATATAAAAATGAATTTTACTCCATGTTTATATGTGAATGCTACAATGTAAATATGTTATGGATTTCACAAGTTAAGTTTATGATTTATGATTTTTGTGAGTAATTCATAAATCTTATTATTTCATGAGGTATGTTAAAGAGAATATGTTTTATGATTGATAAGTATGATTTCAATGATTTTTATGTATTTAGGTACTAATGTTTTCATTCCTTATTTTATATCCATTAATGAGGATTTTATACTCATCCAATGTTTTCGAAATGTTTTTCACACGGTATAAGGAAGGTTAAGATAAAGGAATAATTCATGCATATTTTGATGAAGAAAATATTTCTTATTTTATATATGGAGTATTATTTTTGTGAAAAAATAATAGAGTGTAAGTGTATACTTCGTAATATTTGTGATGTAATGAAATACTTATGGCTTTATTCACTAAAACTCTAAACATAAAAATATCCTCAATGTGAAGTATTAACATAACTCAAGAAAATGTAATTTTTATGATCGTGGCCTTATATTGAGCTAGAATAAATTCAATTTAACATAGTGAACTTGTTTGGAAGATCATATATGTTAGAAATATTGTGATTGATTTTAGGAGGCCCAAGATTTAATTTGATAACATGGTATGCGTATGAAATCAATTTCAACAAATTTTAATGATAAAATAGAAAAATCATTATGGATCAAAATAAAAGGGTGTTGGTGTTCCTATAAAAAATTCATTTTTCATGTGAAAACCTTAAAAAAATCATTCTCAAAATGAAATATATATTATATTGTTACTTATAAAATATACGATATTGGTTATATTAATTTTTTAGATCATGTGTTACAATATAATTTCATTTTTCTCAATAATAGTATCTGAAAAAACAAATTTAGTTTGATGCTACTAAAATTGAATAGTTTTAAATACATAGATAAACCTCATAAATTGGAATCACATGAATATATTTTTTCTCAATACATCAAATTAATAGTGGTAATTAATTTTAAAAGGGAAAAAATATAATTGAACTGATGCAAAATATGATTGTGATGAAGAAGTATATGGGATCTCAACTTCCATGGAATTAATATCAATGTATATTTATTAAAAAAATCTAAGAGAAACCTATCATTATTTTTAATCATTTTAACCATAAAAATATTACAACTCATGAAATACTCTCAAAATACAAAGTAAATAAGTTTTAGGGTATCATTAATCTACCTATATAAGAAACTAATGCTAAAAATTATGTGAATCTGTTTTCTATATAAGAGTCTTAGTAGACTCCCTTCTAGACATCCCATAATCAATTAACATTTTTAAAAAATAGATAATGGAAACATATGAAATAGATGTTCTTGAATATTTAATAAACAAATATGTATCATCATGTCATCAATTATTAGATTCTATGAATAACATAAAACTTTAGAATGAGTGAGATTTATTTTTAAAACATCATGGAACTGGGAGAGTTTTCTATAGCTTATGATTGAAGAACATGTATTAAAAATATACACCATGGAAAAAGACTTAATTATCATGAGATAGTAAACATGTACCTTGGATTATAATCATAGGAATGTATCAAAGAAAATTTACATTACCTTAAGAAAAATCATAATAATGATCAATTTCATGAACATAATAATAGGGTCTCATCATATTGCTTTAATATTTAAGATGGCCTACAAATTATTCAATGAGCATATCCTAGAAGGCTCATTTTTTATTTTATGATAATATCCATGATGGGTACCCCTTTATATTTTTATATTATCCCATAAGTTTTACATTTTAGTTTTGTGATCATATCCATGATGGTTCAAGAATCAATATCTAGTAAAATATAATAAATTAACTAATGCATCGATGGGAAATATGATACCCCACCTTCCTACCATCAATAAATATGGGCAGCATAAGATATCAATAATTTCAATATATAATGTACCAATATGGGAATGAAAATTGGTTTTATTCCTCATACCATAAAAAACCAATGGAAAAAAGGAATGTGTTTCAGAGTATTTTCAAATTGCATTACCAAAATGGAAGATAAGAATGATACGACTGACAGCCAAAAATAAATAAAACCAAACCAATATTTCAAAATAACACATAGACATTATTTCATAAAAAATAATTTACAAGGAAATAATTATATTTAATATAATTGAGAAAAATAAATTAAAAACATATTTTTTTTGGAAACCATTGACTACGTTCTCATAAAATAAGAAGTTTCATATCCCATTCATAATTCATTTTTTTTGAAATGGCGATTTAAGAACAATAAAAAATATTTCCATTCTAATGAATCAACAATAATCGTTTCCTGAAATGATAAGGTTAGCAAAAATAATTTGGATAATTATTTAAATATATTTATTAATATATGCTATAAAAAATTTATAATAATGTATAATTCCATTTTTAAACTGACATCATAAAAATAGTAAATAGACTTGTTTTTTAGAATATAAGAAGGAAAATATGATGTTTTCCTATAATAACCCATAATTGGGAATCCACATAAAATGAATAAAATTAAGGAGTTAGGTAAATATAGATAAGGTTTGGAATCTATGATTATCAAGAATCTGAAGTATTCTGAACAATGATATTCTTTTGAGAAAGAAATTCATTAAACTAAATATTTGAATTAGAAATATCATTATTTCCATGTAGTAGGAATTATAGTATAATAATATATTATTAGAAATCAGTTATTTAAAAACATATTCATAAAGGAATATTTATGATATAAGAAAGAATGTCGATTGAAGATAACATTACTTTATTATCATATTGTAATGAAACATGATCTGAACACATCTAGTATTTTGATCTTCTCATCACAAATATTTGGAAATGAATAAGTTATGGAAATTTATTGATGATATAATCTGATAAAAGTTTATTGGGACTCTAAATGAAGTGATTTTTGAATAGTTTCATTAGAATTTTGGAATATAGTTATGGTATGAAATTTCATAAAAATAGCCCCACAAATATGTGAAAATAAGGGTAAATCGTTGGAATATAATGTTGGGTAATTAGTAAAAATGAAATTTCATAAGACATAGGTGATGTCGGTGTAAAAATTTTTGTTTGACCATTAGGTATGACATTCCAAACTGTAAAATTATTTATATAAGCTATTACTGTCAAAATTATTTATTAAAATTATAGCCACATTAGTTTACCCATTATTACACTTATTTATCTTGTTTAAATTTGTATATCGTTATTATTTTATCACTATAAATATAATATTATATTTTTTACAAAATTATGAAGAGTATAATCCGTATTTCGACATAATTTAATCTACCTTAATTTATTATAGGTAAATATAACATTAAAATGAATACATATAAGAGGTTTAAAACTATTTTAGTTGAATATTTTATTTTTATCAATTTGTTTTATAAGTCTTATTATAATTTATTTCCAAATTAATGGGTGATAATTTTTTATATATAATTTAAAATAACATTATATCCATGTATGAGATTCAATTAATCCATTTTTTATATATAAATTAGAAAATGTTAAGATACTATTTCATTGAAATTAATGGTTTTGTCATTTTCCCAGTAACTAACATAATTTTTATAAATCTTATTTTATTCAAAATAACAGGAAATAGATCTTTATATAACATATAAATACTCATTCTGAATTTAAAATACATTTTATAAATTAATATTACTTTTAAATATTAGCTCAAATAATGCATAAAACTGATTTTTTTTAGAAATTTTATTTTAATGCATAAAATCTGTTTTTTTTAGTCATACCATTTATAGAATTTTCTTAAGGTGGTTATTTATTAGTAGCACACTATAATATTATGGTAATAATTTATTTGTCATATTTAATAATTCTATTTCAAGACGACATCATGGTATTGGATTTAGTTTTTTGTTTCATAAAAGACAATCTAATAATCAATATATAAGGAAAAGTATTTTGTAAAAAAATGTGTCATTACATTCAATAATTCATAAATGAAATATTGATCTTAAAATATTTTTTATTTGAAAAAATCATTGATACATTTCTTTCATTACATACTCATATTCCATTATAGTTTTTTCAAAATTGGGATTAATCCATAAAATATTGACTATATTAGTGGTTGTATTAAATAGTAATTTAACTATTTGATATATAATTTCAATAGAATGTACCTTATATGCGAGATCATTTTCTTGTTTTTCACAACAACTAATATCATTTTATTTATATTTTCCAATTTCAACATTGATGTTGAGTGGGAACCAAACAATTTCATGAAAATGATTACAAAACCCCGCAATAAGTTTAATAAATGTAACAAAAGTCATATGTCAACTTCCAAA
Organism: Viscum album; assembly: GCA_963277665.1. NCBI lineage: Eukaryota > Viridiplantae > Streptophyta > Magnoliopsida > Santalales > Viscaceae > Viscum > Viscum album. Next base: position 1,811,018,385 of record OY728164.1, on the reverse strand, counting down.
TACTCTACAAAATCAAATTTCAAACAAAAGCTATCATGAAACCACCTCGGGATAAAAACCATCGGATGAATACCTCTATCAACAAACCATTACACTCCCAATCTCCCACCATTATCCACATAATTAGTGAGAATTGGAAAATAGAGACATGGTCTTTATCCTCATTAAAACTGGTAAATCCATGTCATAAAAAAACCATCAATAGAGAACCAAATATGATCCAAACAACTCTAGAAGATATTTATGTAATAGAATAAAACCAATGAAGGAGAAGTGATTATATATAGTTCGATGGACAATAAAAAACAAAAATATGGTTACCACACCTGGAATCTATGATGCAGACACTATCTTTATAGTCACAAAATACAACCTCATCCATCTCAAACTCAACCAAAAAACCAAAACATCATTTCAATCATGCTAAAAATCATTATTGAACAATAGTCAATCACGAGGATGAAAACCATAAATCACAAATCCATAAACATGAAAAAACAACAAAAAGAGAAACATGTCTGAATCTCCACTACAATTGAATCCAAAACATTAGATGCCCAAACATCATTCGAGGCCAAACCATAACACCATCATTAAAATTTCCCAAATAATTATTTTAATACACATATATGATCTGGATGTACATCCTACAAATATAAACTTGAATCACATCATATAAATTTTATTGATCTAGAGAGAGTGATGTGTTTTAAGAGAAAATCTAGAAATAATCAAGGAAATTAAGAGGTTGATGTACCTAATACATATCATAACATTATTCCAAAATCAAAAGGCATTTTACCTGAATATTTTTATCATACTTCATCACTTCATAGATAAATTCATGTCATATTTATTTCATCTCACACTAATATCATCATAGTTAATTGTAATAATACATATATTCCCATACAGATCTTCATATGATGCCATATGAATCCTATAATGGAAACAATAATTATATGAAAACACAATCAGTGGAAGATGATTATGAAAGAAACACCGAAATTCATTAAATATGATCTCATCATATTTTATGATTTCATTTGGTTCCCTCAGACAATCCATAATTATGAGGGTGGTACGTAGTGTTAAATATCAACTGTATATCCAATTATCACTGATGACCTTTTGAAAACCATGATGTAAAACTTGGATATCAAAATAAAAAAATACGGAGTTGAACTGTATGAAGCCTTTACAAATCCCTTATATAAGTTATGGTGAGTTGGTAAAGAAATAAATCTTCATTTATGGTAGTTAAATGCACTAAATTTGTATGGTGATCTTCTATAATCCAAATGGAATTATGTATTTTAGAGGTCTTGTATTGTCATATGAAAAATATATGGTGAAATTCTCTCATTTACATACTATTATGGGTAATGGTTTCATCATCCCATTAAAATTCTATCATTCAATATTAACATGATTGCATACCATGAGTCAAGATACATATTATATTATATATCCCATCATGTTATAAAACATGAATTTTTACTTATATCTCTATAGATCATATATCATCGTAGATGAATAGAGAAACATGGGATATGAGTATTATCCTAATTATACCTCATTATTTTATCAGTTAATTTGAATCATATATGAGTTAAAAAAATTACACCTCTGTCATCATTAATATTCATCTCTGAAATACTCAATACAATTATTTATTAATCCACATCATCCTTATAATATTTATTGTGATTCACATGAATTAATTGATATGTAGTATTTGGGAATGATATTATTTCACACAATCCATTATGACTCTCTATCAAATATGTTACAAATCAATGAGTATCGGTTTTTTTATAATACTCAACATGGATAGGTTTAGATGATATTTCTTCTCAGAGAATTTTCCACCTTATTTGTATCCACAAAATAACATTGTATTGATTAGTCTTAATATTTTATCGATTCCAACCATATCCTTTCATGTATATTCAACTCATGTTATGTGAAAATACTTTTTATGTTATTTTCAGTGGTATATATATTAAAATTATAAAAATATAGATAATTTCACCAAAACAATAATCAAAATATCATTACATTAATATTAAAATCATATTTCATTTAGTTTATCTAATTAGCCATTAAATTTCATGAGGTATAAGAAATTTATTTACTATTATTCATATGGAATGATCCCAACACATTTAGAAAACCCTCCCTATATTTTGGAACGAATTCCATGAAATATGGTAATGTATGTATAGGTAAAATAAAAAATGATTTATTTAGTTCAATAAAATATTATTCATATTTATATTCCCAAAAAAACTAAACTCTCATTAATGCTTTATTTTTTATAAAATAAAATTTGTTTTATCAATTCCCAAATAAACTACTCAACCACATGAAATATGGGATGTGTAAGATGTTCATGTGGAAATTCAATAGTATATTCCCATATAATTATTATTTCATCAATATTTATATCCTCATAAAAAATATATGAAATAATTCACCCATTAATGGGTATCATTCCACATATTAAAATAATTCTACTTAAAAAATGTTCATGATCATATTTAAATTGATATTTTGTAATAGGACTATTTGATATTGGATATAAGATTTCATTATCATGATAATTGATATCTATAATATCCATACATAATATTTTCTAAAATTCAACTAACGAAAGAATAAATAGATTTATAGGAACTATAATCACCAAAAAATCTATAAGATAAGAGTAATATATATAAAATTTTATCATCCTTTCACTAGGTGTTTTCATGTATTTTTTTTAAATTTAATGCAAGAGGTGGTGTATTAATATACCAATAAAATATTCATCATATGAAGTGAAGTCAATAACAATAATAACATATTTCATTCAAATATCATGATTAGAGAATGGGTTTACATTGCATCAATTCAATATCATTGTCCACCTCAGTTATAGTGATATAATACACACTTTATTTATACAATGGTTTATGAGTTAAATAAGGCCTATTTTATTTATTTGCTTTAGGGTTAGAGAATAAATAATTATTATTCCCAATATCATTTAATTTAAACAACTTATATTTACGAGGATCATTAGTTATAACATTCCTTTTCACTATTATATATGTTGGAAACATAATACCCTTATGAAATACATCGGCGTAATTAAAAACTATCCCATAATTGAATCACATATTTATTCTTTAGAGGAACCTCCACATGTTCATCATCCAATATGTTTTATGCAATTAAACTATATTTCACTTTAGTTAATTCTCATAAAATAATCCATAATACTCTAAATTCCCTTTTCTATCTCCAAAATACTATGTATCAATTTTCCATCCCCCCTTTTGATTAACATCGAACAATTTAATCATATAATCTAATGAATATTATTTTAAATTTAGATGGAAGAATTTGATTTAAGAAAATAATGAAATAATAAAATTTATAATCAAAACCACATATCAATCCATTGACATCCCTGGTGATCTTCATTATGTTTTCATCAAATGTGGAAATGGATTTGACCTCATTTGGTTTCAACATCATTAATTATATATTTATCAACATGTGAAGTGTAGATGGAAAATAATTTCTAATTAGAACCTTATGGAACTCATATAATTATATAGACTTTATAATCTTATTTTCTTATTGTATTCTTAATGATATTCCATTATTGGTCTACCTCATCATCTAAATGATAAAAAATAGTACAAACATATCATGTTCCATGAAATAGAGAAAAAAATATCATTTACCTCAAAAAAATCCATTTCATAGAAATATTTTGATTATAAGAGTCACTAACAGAGGGTGAAAATAATGACATTAAATAATTTATTGCCAGATTCACTTTCATTGTGCACCAAGGAGATCAATATGGAATATATTATTATTAATTTTATTAGAGAGTTGAGTTAGAATCACCACATCATTCTATGCTCCACATCTCATCTAGTTATGTTCCTTATCGGACCATTCACCACATTTCCCACCACAAATATAATTAGTATAGTTTTTCCATCATCTATCCATTTAATAATTAAACAAATAAATCATAAGAATAATATATCAAAAAATTTATCCTTTTTAAAATAAATGTACAAAATCATGAATACCATTAATTTGTTGGTTCCAATATTGATTATACATTTCCTATATAATATTATGTAATCTTACCATATAATATATATTTACTATAATAATTTAAAATGGGTTACAAATAGTGAGATAATTCTAAATTAACCCCTCCCCCCCAAGAGCTTCTATTGTGTGTCATGTCTTAAGCCTACACATTAGAAACCTGAGTGAAGATCATGTTTATACTTAGCAAAACTATTTCTGGGTGATTGATCCTATGTTAATATATGACACAACCATATCCACATTACAATATCCAAATAGTTATGTAATTTCTTTGATAACAACATAATATCTAATTTACCAAAACATCGAGATGTTATCCCATTGGTAGATTTGTCTCTCATATATTCCCTTAGTTTTTCAGTAATTTTTTGTCTTCTTAAACACCAATATGACTAATACTAAAACATATATAAAAAAAATATTATGAAAATCTAAAAATTACATTAGAGTAATTTATTTTAATGTGAAAATAATTGTATCTAATGATATATTCACAAAATCCTATGAACTGAATCCCTTGTATGATTGACCACTAAGTGTATTAAAAATGTATTCAAAAACACCTTTGGATATTTCCTACATACTTTGGATATATTATACTCTCTTATAGAAAGCCTATAATAAATTATCCTATTTATTACCTATGTAATGAAAACATAAGAAAGGGATGAGCTCAAACACTCAATAAGGGAAAACATATCATCAATTAATATAGTGTCAGTTCATAATTCTAATATAAAACATCATTGTTGATACATTTCTTATTAAAATAACATGGAACCATTAGAGATTCCTTTGAGTCGTGAAATAATACATAGAAGAGAAAAACTAATCTCTAGAAAATGGATTAGAATAAAGAGATAATAAAAATGTTCCATACTAAATTATCATGGGAAAATCCATAAAAAAGTATCATTCACTTGAGACATTGAAAAAATTTATCATAAATATAAACATATGCATATGGTATCATCATATTATTTACGTATCTACAAACACCCAAACAATAGTTTTTTAGAATTTCCAAGAAGTACCACACTTTCTTTTTTTTGATTGTATCCACGAAAAATCTCCGATTAGTTTTTAAATTATACCTAAATCTCTGGGCTTTATATTTATTATCATATCAATTAATGATCACAATAAAATATCTTATGAGACATAAAAAGTTATCTAATAAATTTGAGGGTAATATAATATCTAACTCCTTGATTATCTATACATATGTGTCAAATAATTTATATATGATTTCATCATACCCTGAAAGCCCAAGAGAATAAAATGTTTTCTATTCCTCACATTATAAGTAACACATAGATAAAATTAGTTTTGTATCATTTCAAAAGTGGATCACAAAAATTTACCTTAATAATTTTATCATTCTATATCCATAATTCAGTCACGTCAAGATATTATTTCATAAGATAATTTGTATGATGATTCATGAAAATATATTTTATATATAAATAGTATATGTAAAATAAATATTATAAATTGTATTGTACCTAAAGATGAGTTTATAAATTTTTTTGATATATCTATCAAAAAAATGTCTTGGTTTACATTAAGTAGTTAGTTTGGAAAAGTTACTGTAAAATAATTAGAATATTTTCTTGAAAATATATTTCAATAAATCTTCAACAGATGTATATAATGTTAATAAAATTAAATTTGGAGTTGAAGTAAAAACATTTTATTATGAATGTCTTTAATATTCTTTTAATAATATGAAATTCCTTTGTTGAAAACCCACCTTATAAACTTAATTACAAGATATGTTTTTTATAAGAGGAAAATGATTATATCATTGTATCATAAGATAACACACAATTGTGTTACAATATAAAAAATAGAGAATTATTGGGATAGGAAAATATAGATAAGGATGTGATACAATCTCTAATGTGAATGAGAATTATCTTAAAAAATATATAACTTTGAGACATAAATTTTTCTTGTAAACGAATTTAATTATAAATGTCACTATACCTACAGAAAAAACGAAATATCATTTAATAATATAAAATAAAAAATCCATATTATAAAATATTATTTATAAATGATTCATTGTGTATTAATAATAAATTATACTCAAGAATAAAACAAGAATTTTATTCTCAGTAACATGAACACACACTAACCTTATTGTGTATATTGATATTCTCAAGATGTATCCATTTAAAATGAAAAACATGATGATAATTTTTGAGGGTATAGGTTTCCATGTGCGTAGAATAATTCATGAATAATTTAATTTGGTAGTGTTTCATTTTGAATTTAAAACTGGTTATGTTTTGTTGAATTGGTGGAAGTAATATACATTTATATGAGAAAATGTGGGACAAGTATTTTGAAAAAATGTTAGGTCTGTGGTGAGAATGAAATTTTATGATTGTTTAGTGAGTTAGGTGGGAATATTTTCTGAGATATATTTGAATGTACTTTTATAATAACAAAGGTATTCCAGAAGATCCTAGTATCAAATTGAGTTACAAAAATTCAAGCAACATTAGACACAACATTTTATCACTTATTAATATTGATTAAATATTAAAAATTGTTATTATTTTAGTATTATATAATTAAGATGTACATTCATATGCAATTTATATTTCTTGAATCTTAATTTTCACTCCATTTAATATACCATAAAATTTAAATATGTGAAAACTTTTTTAAAAAAAATAAAACAAATATTTTTTTATAAAACACATTTTTTAGAAATAGACCATTTTAATAATTATGTGTTATTTATCTTATAAATCAATTATTAAAAATTAAATGATAGTAATGTTATTTGTATATATATATATATATTTAAATATCATATTTCATAAATTTTTTAAAATACATTTATTTACATTAATAGATATAAATTAGAGAATGTTAATAATCTAAATCATAGAAAAGAAATTTTTTACCATTATTTCGGTAATTATCATTTATCCCAGTAATCTATTTTTATGATAAAAACCAAACAGCAGTATAATATCATTTGAATCTAATTTAAAACACATAGTATGAAAATAAAATTAGAAAAATAATTTTATATTTCATTGAATGGACTTCTTTTTGTTATACATTTTACATCATTTTTTTAAATAAGATAAATCTTCATCGTCCCTTCAAATTTTATTAATATAATAAAAATGACCTTATTTAATAATTATATTTAAATGTTGTATCATGATTTTAATATTTGATTTTTGACTTGTATAATAATGTATACTCAAAATGTTATAAAGAAATCTATTTACTTAAACTGTGGGTCATTACATTAATGATCATGTCACAAAAAGGGGATTTTCTATATTGAATGAACATGAATAAGAAATATGTTAAAATACTTATGTGATAAACTATTATTACATGTACCATATATTTATTTATATTACGGAAATTCAATTTTAATAAAATTATTAATATATTATTTTTATTTATATTTCTTCTTTATGTTACTTCTTTTTTCAAAAAAAATATGATATTTTTTATAATTTTCATTAATCAGTATCATTTTCCATTTATTTACATTTATATGTAATTGATATATATATATATATATATTGATCAATTATATCTATATCCGATAACATTTTGTATATGATTGCATTATTTCTTTAAATTGATATTTTCTAATAGGATGATTTGAGATTGGATATAAGATATCATATCTTGATAATTGATATCTATAATATACATTCATAATATTTTGTATAATTAATCTATCAAAGGAATTAATATATTTATAGTATTTATCTTCACAATAAAATCTATAAGATAAGAGTAGTATATGGCATGTGGTCATTATTCCAATGTTTGTTTTCATGTATTATTTAAAATTTAATGAAAGAGGTGGTATATAAATATACTAAAAAAATATTCATTATATGAAGGGATTTGAAAAAATATAATAACATATTTAATTCAAATATCATGATTAGAGAATGTGTTTCAATTGCATCAATTCATTATCATTGTCCAGCTCAGTTATATTGATATAATACACTCATTATTTATACCATGGTTTAAGAGGTAAATGGGGCTTATTTTATTCATTTTCTCTAGATTTAGGGAACCATTATTTATAATTCCCAAGATCGTTTAATTTAAACCAATTATATTTAGGAAGATCATTAGTTTTGAAATTATTTTTCACTATCATATATGTATGAAACATAATACCTTTATGACATTCATTAGCATTACGAAAAATCGTCCCATAATTGAATCATAAATTTATTCCTTAGAGGAAGTTACACATGTTCTTCTTTCAATATTTTTTTGTAATCAATTAAAAAATATTTCACATTAGTTAATTATCATAAAAGAATACATCATACTCTAAATTACTTTTTCTCCCTCTGAAATACTAAGTATCAATTTTCTATCCCCCCTTTTAATGCACATCGAATAATTTCATCATAACATCCAATAAATCTTATTTTAAATTTAGTTGGAAGAATTTGATTTAATAAAATAATGAAATAATAAACCTTATTCTCAAAACAAAAAATAAATCCATTGAAATACCTTGTGATCCTAATAATGATATCATCAAATGTTCCAATGGATTAAACCACCATTGGTTTCAAAATCATTAATTTCCTCTTTATCAACATGGGATGTGTAGAAGGAAAATAATTTCTAATTAACACCTTCTTGAACTCATCCTATTATATAGACTTTATAATCATCTTTTCTATTTTATTCTTAATGAGATTCCAGGATTGGTCTATGTCACCATCTAAATGATAAAAGATAGTACAAACATATCATTTTCCATGAAATAGGGAAAAAATATTGTTTAGCTCACATTAATCCATTTCATAGAAATATTTAGAATATAAGAGTCACTAACAGAGGGTGGAAAAAATGACATTAAATAATTGATTACCATATTCTCTTTTATTTTTCATCTATGAGATCAATATGGTTGACATTTTAATTAATTTCATTCGAGAGTTGAGTTATAATAACCACAACATTCTATGCTCCACCTCTTATCTAGTTAAGTTCTTCATTGGACCAATAATCAAATTTCCCATAACAAATATTAATAAGATAGTTTTTCAATAATCTATCCATTTAATAAATAAAAAAATTAGTCATAAGAATAATATATCTAAGAATGTATCTTTTTTAACAAAAATTGACTAAATCATGAATACAATTAATTTTTTGGTTCCAATATTGATTATATATTTCCTATATAAAATTATTTCTTCTATCCATATCATATAGATTTACTATAATTATTAAAAATGGTTTAAAAATAGTGATTTAATTCCCAATTAACCTCCCCCCCAAGAGCTTCTAGTTGTGTGTCATGTCCTAGGACTACAGATCAGAAACCTGAGTGAAGATCATGTTGATCCTCAACAAAATATTTTTCTGGTGATTTAACCTATGTGAATTTGTGACACAACCACATGAACCTTCTAATATCCAAATAGGTATGTAAAAGCATAATATCTACTTTACCAAATCATCAAGATGTTATCCCATACAAATATTTTTCCCTTATATATACCGTTAGTTTTTCAGTAATTATTTCTCTTCCTAATCCTCAATATGACTAATAATAAAACTTATATAGTCAAAAATATGCCAAAAAATATAAAAATTACATTAGAATAGTTTATTTTAATGTGAAAAAAATTATATTTAATGATATAATCCCAAAAATCATAAGAACGGATGGACTTGTATCATTGAAGATTATGTGTATAAAATATTTATTCAAAAACACTTTTAGATATTTCCTACATACTTTAGATATATTATAATCTCTTATAGAAACCGAATAATCAATTATCCTCTTTATTTACTAAGGAATGAAAACATAATAAAGGGGTGAGCTTGGACACACAACAAGGGAAAACATATCATCAATTAATATAGTGTTAGTTCATAATTATAATGTAAAACATGATATGGGAAACATTTTTATTAAAAAAATATGGAACCATTATAGTTTCCCATGAGTCATGAAATAATACATTGAAGAGAAAAAATAATCTCTGGAAAATGGGTTGGAATTAGTAGACAATAAAAATATTCTCTAATGAATTATCATTGGAATATTCCATAGAAAAGTATAATTCACTTGAGACATTGAAAAACAATGATAATTAACATAAACATAAGGATAATTTATCATCATATTATGTACATATCTACACTATCCAGAAAACTAGTTTTTTAGAATTTCTAATAAGTCACAAATATTATTTTTTTGATTATATCCACGAAGGAAATCCGATTAGTTTTTCAGGTTATCCATGAATCCATGTGCTTTATTTTTCTAAACATATCAATTAATACTCACAATAAATTATCATACGAGACATAATAAATTATCCAATAAAATTTTAGGGTGATATAATTTCTCACTTCACGATTATTTATACATATGTGTCAAATAAGATATATATGATTTCAACATACTCTGAAGGCCCGAGGAAATAAAAATGGTTTCTATTCATCATATTATAAGTAACCCATAGATAAAATTTGTTTTGTAACATTTCAAAAGTGTACCACAAAAATTTACCTTATGAATGATATCAATTGATATCCATAATTCAGTCACCTCAATATATTATTACATAAGTTAATTTGTATAATGATTTATGAAAAAATATTCTATAAGTAAATAGCGCATGTAAAATAAATATTTTAAATTGTATTGAACCCAAATATGAATTTCGATAATTTTTCTTGATATATCAGTCAAAATGTGATTTAGTTTAAATTAAATAGTTAGTTTGGAAATGTTAAAGAAAAATAATTGGAAAATATTTCCTTGAAAATATATTTTGATTACTCTTCAATGAAAATATATAAAGGTAATAAAATTAAATTTTGGGATGAAGATAAAAAAATTTATTATGATTTTCTGGAATATTTTTTTAATAATATGAAAAAACTTTCTTGAAAACCCACATAATAAAATTAATTACAAGATATTTTTTTATAAGGGGAAAATGATTATATCATTATATCATAAGATTACACATAATTTTGTTACAATATAAAAAATATAGAATTAGTGGGAAAAGAAAATATGGATAAGGATGGAAAACAGTCTTCAATGTGAATGGTAATTATCTCAATTAAGATATAACATTCAGACATAAATTTTTCTTGTAAACATGTTTAATTTAAAATGTCACTATACCTACTGAAAGAAGACAATATCATTTAATCATATAAAAGAAAAAATCTATCTTATAAAATATTATTCATAAATGATTCATTATGTATCAATATGATATTATACTCAAAAAGAAAACTAACATTGTATTCTCAGTAACATGGACACACACTAACTAAATTATGGATATTGATATTCTCATGATGTATCCATTTAAAATGAAGATCATGATGCAATTTTTTGATGGTAGAGGTTTCCATGTGCGTAGAATAATTCATGAATAATTTAATTTGGTGGAGTTTCATTTCTAATTTAAAACTTGTTATGTTTGGTTGAATTGGTTGAAGTAATCTAAATTTATATGAGAATATGTGGGACATGTATTTTGAAAACAATGTAAGGTATGTGGTGAGAATGAAATTTATTTATTGTTTGGTGAGTTTGGTTGGACACTTTTTCTTTGATATATTTGAATGAACTTTTATCACATCAAATGTATTTATGAAGACCCTTTTGTCAAATTGAGTTATAAAAATACAAGCAACATTAAACTTACTATTTTATCACTTATAAGTATTTATTAAATATTAATAATTGTTATTATTTTAGTATTTTACATTTACGATGTACATTCATACAAAATTTATATTTCTTGAATCCTAATTTTCAATCTATTTAATATACCATAACATTTAAATATGATAGCACTTATTTTTAATATAAAACATATATTATATTAAAAATCACTTTTTGTACAAATACGTCATTTAAATAATTATGTGTTCTTTATCTTATAAATCAATGATTAAAAATTAAATGATGGTAATGTTATTTGTATATATATATATATTTAAATATCATATTAGATAAATTTTTTATGAAACATTTATTATTTTAAAAGATGAAAATTATTGAATGTTAATAATATAATTCAAAAAAATAAAATTATTACCATTATCTCGGTAATTATCATTAATCCCAGTAATCTATTTTTATGATAAAAACAAAATTGTAGTATAATTTAATTTGATTCTAATTTACCACACATAGTATGAAAAGACAATTTTTTTAAAAAAAGTATTATTTTTCATCGAAAAAAGTTTTTTTGTTATACATATTACATCATTTTTGTAAATAAGATATAACTTCATGGTCCTTTCAAATTTTATTAAAATCATAAAAATGACCTTATTTAATAATTATATTTTAATTATGTATCATTATTTTAATGATTGTTTTTTATTTTTATAATAATGTATACTCAAAATTATATAAGGAATACTGTTTACTAAAACTATGGGTCTTTACATTAATGATCATGTCATTGAAAGGGGATTTTCAATATTGAATGAACATGAATAAGAAATATGTGAAAATAATTATGTTATATCCTTTTATTACTTGTAACATATATTAATTTATATTATATAAATTTATATTTTAATAATTTATAGATATATTATTTCTATTTTTATTACATATTTTTGTTGCATGATTGTTAAAAAATGATATTTTTTATAGTTTTCATTATCAGCATCATTTTCCATTTATTAAAATTTATATGTCATTGTTTAATATATATATATATATATATTATATGTTATGTTCAATTCTATCTATCTCCTATCACATTTTGTAGACTCTACTATTATTTCTTAAAATTATTATTAAGGGATATAATAAATATGATAAATTTTTTATTAAACATATTTATCATTTTTTTATGTAATAGTTATTTTTTATAATCATCCAGATACATTTTATTTTCATATATCTATATCATTTCATGTATCATAAATCTATATATATACTAAAGGATTATTTTTCCTGGACATGTGTCACTCCCACGTTAACCCACCCCACTATTTTGTGACCCTATTCCCTCAATCCTTCGTCTCACCCACTACCCCTGTCGCAATTTTCCTCTTCAATTTCCACTGTTTCAAAATCATTGACTCACCCTCGCCCCCATCCCTCATCTCCTCCCATTCCCAAAACTCCTCTCCAACCGTGACTCCTCCGTCGTAGATTTACCTCTAAAAATTGATTCCTCCCCTCGCCTCATATTTTTTCATAATCATCGACCACGTGCTCTCTGCCATCTACCACTGCTCTTGGTTCCTTCACCTTGACCTAGGTTTCACGCCTCTGTCATCGCCCCCTCTACCACCACAACAACCCTCGGTGCCTCTAGCTTCTCTGCCTACTCCTCTATCTGCTCCACCTACGAATCCCCCACCTCCTCAAATTCTATAGTTGTGACCATGTATTACAGTGGATCTCAATATTCTTCAAGAACATGATGTTTGAATCGACTCAGGGGTTGTTCAAAATCTTATGTGTTATCATCTTTCATTCAGAGGGTGAGCATCTCTATATCAGCTAACGACTCAGGTCACTAACACATTACTGAGTTCCCTCTACCTCCTCAACTACCCTCGACAATTTCAATAAATTTCATCTTCATCCAAGGATTCTAGACATTATCATATAGAGTTAAATAATAGTCTCTAGATCCCTTCTCTAGTGCTTGGGATTCAATAATTTGAGATAGACAACCATGAAAAATGCCAAAGCACTAAAATTTCCTGATTCTGCCTTGGTCAACACCACCTTGTCATCATAAAAGGTATCTTCAGTGACTCAAAACACTGTTTTCTTATGAAAACAAATCATTTATATAACTTCGTATTATTTTTTCATTATCCTTTGGGATTATCTTTCTCAACTAGTTGGTAGATAGATTTTATTTTCAAGACAGACCGCCCCGATCTGTTGTCAAGCTTCTACTAGGAGATTTTCTTGGGCTATACCTATCTTCATTATGGTTTAATGTGTAAATCCATAAAATTTTTTTGATTTTGTTTTTCATCAGGTGATGGGATCACATGGAAGAACGTGTTTTTAAATGGATAACTGATGGTTCTGTTAAATTTTTTACCTAGTATTCTTGTACTGCATTGTATGTAAGCTCATCCAGTTTTCTTATTTATTTATTCTTTTCTGTATTTAATCATGTTTTTCATGATTGGGAAAGTGTGATGGATAAATTCTTATCTATGAATTCTAGTCTGGGAATCTTATCCTCATAATGTATTCTTTTCAAAATATTTTGAATAAATAATCATGTTTCACATTATTTAGCATCTAGGAGCCATTACATTCTTGTGGTCTATTGTCGTCTCAATCACGAATCCATACCATTTCTGTGACACCTTAATTTATTATCCTTTAGTTTAAATGGTTTATGCATTCAATTATTTAATAATTCTGATTATAATTTCATATATTCCATGTAGGTGTTGGAAATAATAAGTGTTCTCCCTCAAGCAGTAGAATATCTTGATGGAAGGGTACAATTTTCTAAAACATTGACAAACATAACTCTCTACTGAAGACTCATCATTATGGTTTTATGTGTAAATACATACATGATTTTTTGATTTGTTTGTTAATTAGGAGATGGGATCAAATGGAAGAACATGTTTTTGAATGGATAACTGATTGTTCAGTTTAATTTGTTACCTGGTCTTCCTAGACTGCATTGTACGTGGCTGGAAGGGCACTTCTGCTACTGGTACTGATTCCAAAAACTCTAGGATGGTGAAAGGAAGGACATTACACCATTTGTAAATTATATGAGGTTAGCCTTCATTATCATCTTCGATCTCCTAGGTTTTCAGAATCAGTGAATTTCTTGTTCATCCAGGGATTAATGTTTACTAGTTGGGAGAGAATTTTCATGTGTCCCACCTTTTTCATGTTTCATGCTGTAGACACGAGTCTTTCTAAATTAAAATAGAGGTTTATTTTGCTTGTATTATGGTTCCTGGTTTCTGAATTATGAAAACTACTTCTGTGTGTGAGGAGATTTGAGATTATGTAGTATTTCCATGACTCATTCATGCATGTAGCATATGGGGATGTTAGGGATCAAAGTCCATTATCCAAAGAACATATAGATTCCATGGCATTGGGCAGTTGAATTTGTGCATCATTATTTCAAATTGAATTTAGTTTTGGTTTTGGTTTTTCACCCATAAGTTCTTAAATTGATGTTAATTAATTGTGCTATATGTGTTAGTTCATCAGAAGGTATTAGAGATTGAGAATATTATCTTCATAGATTCATTTCAAATTATAATGTTTCTTCTTACAATAATTATCAACTTACACAACTGTGGATGTTTTAAATTATTTCAATTATTTAATGTGAACATATGAATTGAAAGTCTTAGACTTGAACATCATGGGTATGGGAATGACGGGGGGAATTCATCCTCAATTTTAGTCAAATTGAACTTTTGGCATGCAACTGAAATCATTTATGTTATTGATTTTTCTATGATTATGATTTCTAAATAGTCCAAACCTTAAATGATTTCCAAATATTATGTCTTTTATTCTTATTCTCGATGATCTAATTAAATGCAGTAATAAAAAATTTGTGTCTAGTTATAAAATTTCAACACAAATGAAGATTGTGTCACTTTTTATTTTTAAACATCATTAACATGCATTCAACCTTTATTCTTCTAAATAATATACAATAAAAAATGTTATAATATGTTTGATTCAGTAGTCTTTATCATGTATGGTCCATGTAACATTGAAATTCGAAACTTCCAACTCATGTAAAATATACATTGTCTAAACATTATTCTTTATTAGTTAATAACAATGTAATATGTAGTATTCAAAATGACTACATCAATATATTGTGCATTTAGTATCCTCATGAATGTACAATTTCAATATGAATACATAAAACTACATTGTTTTACTATGATGTACCACATGCTTCTATATAATATGAATTTAAAACTATAATTTCAACTCATATTCAAATAGTTTTTGACTGTACAGTTTCCTATACTATCTACATCCATCTTCTTAATTGAATAATTATATTCAATGGAAGTAAATTAGTATGATGGAAGCTTTTCATTAAAATAATGGAATTGTTATTGATTTATTTTAAACCCATTGATGTACATGATATCACCTCTCAACAGTCATATTTTTTAGATGCATTAATAACATTACTGCTATTACCAAAAAACCCTCATGTGAAAGACAGCGTTATGTTATAAAACACTTTGTAATATTTTCTTGGTTTTGAACCATCTTTTTTATGCTAACATTAAATCTTGTGATTTTCATATTTCAATATTCATTTTTATTATTTTCTTAATATGATACATTATTTTCTATGCAGGAAAACATGGTGGAAAATTGTGATGTTAAAGAATCAGTACATAATGACATATTCATTGGTTTATTCTATAACTTCATCTCACATTCAATGAATGATAATATTATACAAATAAAAGCATCAATATTTATAGTGGATTTATTGACCGAAAAGTTTATTATGATATACAATCTTTCTTCTAGTCGGAGAATCTTTCATCATCTGCATTCTACCAGTGTAGACAAACAAATTATTATATAAACATGATGAATGAAGAATATGACTGACTTTTTGTGTTATATTATCAAGGTAATACTACATGTTTTTTTTAATTTTAAATTTTTTTTTCTGTTTATTTGTTTACTATATGATGTTTATTATACTGCACAGTTTAAAGTAGCAATGCAATATTTTTTTCAGGTTCATATCATGTCTTTTTTACATAATGGTCACTTCTATTTTTATAATTGTCTTTGGTTACATTCTAAGACAACTTGGTGATTTAATTTCCAAGGTATATTACATCTTCTTGGGAATTTTGATTCTTCTATGTTTCTTTTTTTAAAATTGTTTCTTCACTATCTGTTTAGATTCTATTTCTTGAAAAGAAGCTACAAGGGAAGTTTGAGCCACACCGTGCTATTGAGAATGCACATGGTTGTAGGTTAGTTACTCTTCACTATAGTTTCTTCATTCTTTTGGTTAGAAAAATGATATCATACCTTTCAATTTACTCGAGACACCACAATTACAACAAGACACGTCATTGAACTATGATGGATCACATTGCTTGATCTCCATCCAATTATTATCATCTAGGATAATTTATTAATATCAAATGTTTTCTATATATGTTGTATTCAATCATATTATTCATGTATGATAAATTTGTATGGCACTCACATTATTTGTTGGATAATTTTTTGGTAGAAACCTCACTTCGCTTTTTTATTGGTTTTGTGTGTAGCTTCATGCTAGATTTTTCAATTCATTTGTTCTCTACTTGAATTTTACTTTGATTTTTCCAGTTTTAGATTTCTGATACTTCAATTATTTTTATTTTAGTAGTTGTGTTCGAATTAAATAACAAGTATTTCTATGGGAGTCTCTTAGTTCAGATGAATTTGGTACATTGGAATTTCATACTTATTTATATGTATGATTATTCAACTGGTCAGTCTGATTATTTTTATGAGCTATTCATCTCTCTCTATGCTGGACTCAATCATTCTATTCATTTTTGGGCATGTGGGGTATCACTTTTCTCATATTTTTGAATTCACCACTACTACCCTTCTCCTTTTGTTGTCTACTTTTCACTATTTGGCGAAGACAACATTGTTTTTTTTTCTTTATTTCACCATCCAGAGCCATTACCATATCGTGAATCTATTAGTATCACCTTCGAGTATTTTTCATTCATTTCTTTTAATGGGTTTATGAAACTTTTTTGTTAAATTGACAGTGATTGAAGACAACTATTGGATGTGTTCATTTTATTTATAAACTGTTTCGTACTATGTGCTTCATTTAAATAATTCAAATGTATCTATGACCATGCAGAACTATTAGCACATTGCTAGACCTTAGGGATTTGATTTGGGTCTTTTTCTGCTCTTTTTCAGTTTAGTTCATGTGTTGAGTTGATGATGTGTTCTGTTATAGTTCAATTCTTATGTTGGGTGCATTTTTTGTTATGTTTCAGTTCAATTCATCAGACTATCCTTACCTCCAGCATTTTATTCTTCTCGTAATATTCTGTTATACAGGTGACAGTTTATCACAATGTAATGGGAAGGGGAGGGAGGAGGGGGGATGAGGAGGGGGGAGGAAAGGTTCTGAATAAATTTTGGTTAGTGGGCAGGGGAGGATAGGGGAGGGGCTGGGCAGGTTGGAGGGGAGGGGAGGGGAGGGGACGTGAGGATGAGGTCATGGGGAGGGGCCTACTTGGGGAAAAGGTTGGGCAGGGTGGAGGGGAGGGGAGCTGGGGAGGATGAGGACGGGGGGGGGGGGGGGGGGGTTGGGCAGGTTGGAGGGGAGGGGACATGAAAATGAGGCCTGGGGGGAGGGAGCATCTTGGGGAATATGTTAGGAAGGGGGGAGGGGAGGGGAGGGGAGGGGTAGGGGGCTACTGGAGAAGGAGGTTGGGTCGGGGGGAAGTGGTGGGTGAAGGGGCTGTGTATGGGGGGAGGATGATCTTGGAAGGGGCGCTACTGGGATTGGGTGGGTGACAAGCTGAGATGGTGGAAGGGGAGGGGTAGAGCCGGGTAGGGGGTAGGTGGAGGGACTGGAAAATTGAGGGGGAAGGGGGTGAAAAGATGGCCAGATTAACCTATTTTTTTTATTAAAACTATCACTGATTTTTCTATTAATTCAATTACAAGTGAGTTTTCATTTTCATATTAATAATTTTTATCATTGGGATTTTATCAGGCATCATTTCATATATGACTACTACAAACAACTGATCCATTTTTTATGACGTTTTTTTGTCACTTCACTACATTTACTAGGTTTTTTTATTATAATATGCCTCATTTAGTCACATTAATGTGTAATTATATATTGTAGGGATCAATATAACTGTCAACAAACATGACAAACTGCTACTCTACATCAATGATTCATGGTAGTACTGGGAGGCTGTGGACTGTACCTCAGCCATGTGTGTGTTGAAGTAAGTATAGCTGAAATACATATCTGACATACAATACTATTTAATTTAGCATCAATAGATTTCATTTACTTGGTATATTATTTTTCAGTTATTCTATTTTTTTAGCATCACTTTGTGATGTTGGTTCATGCTTACTATATTTGAGGAATGTCCACTTTAGCTGGAAAAAATTGGATATTTGGTCTACTGAAATGGTCTAAAGGAAACTCTATAATCCAATGAAAAAAACAAAGGATAGAATATCCACTTTAGCTATTTTTTAGAATTATTTTATTTTTATTTCTATTTAATTATTTTATGTTATCGTTTTTTTTCAAAAATTCAGGTGTTCTATTGTAATGTTTTTTACTATGTAGAAATGTTTTACAGGAATTTGAAGTTGGATATTTATACACTGTGGCATAGTTTATCGGTGACATAATGACTTCTAATGTATTTCTAGAAATGTAAATGTCCATTTGAATGTTCTTTTCATTCATGTTCATTGGAAAATTGTTCTATTTATAGAATTTTTGTATAATAATTCTTTCATGTACTTCTCATAATATCTCAATGACAGTATTACTTATGTAATTTCATTCATGTTCGTTCTTTAAGGTACTTGTCTAATTATTGTCGATTAGTTATTTTAATTCATGTATTTAAAAATTGACACTTATAATATTTTTCTCCAACGTGACCTATTTACTTTTCCTTATTCCTTTATATTTTCATACACGTTCATTTCAATTTTTCTCAAAAATGTTGTTTTTCTTTACAGTTAACTATTATCCACTATATTCTCCTATATGTTTTACACGTTTTCAAATAATATTACTTTCCTTCTATATTATCCTATATGTTTCCCTTATATTCTCCCTCAAACAATCCTATGGTTTATTTTCTATAGTTATGTTATACTTATGTTTTCCTTATGTATTATCATATATTCTCCAATATGTTTTCAATATTATCCAACATATTCGTCTATGTTATTTTCTTATTATTATTTTCTTATGTTTTCAATTAAATATATTTTATCTGATTACATTTCAATATTTAGTATCACTATTTGTTTTCAATATATACAATATTGATATTCTTTATTAATTTTTCCATATAGTTTTGTCTTCTTGATAGTAGTCATTGAACATATTGTCGTGCGAATGCACAGGTAAGTACTAGTTATTTCAATATTTATTCAACATTATAGTCGATTATAATAATATGAATGAATAACAAGTTATTTAGTTTATTTTTGTGATGGTTGTATCAATTTTATATATTTTTAAACAATATATGTGTTGGCTTCATTTTAAAATACATTAGAAAATGTTGTTTATATTATTTTATGTTAAATTTTAGATCACTTTATTGAGTACCATTTTTATTCTAGATATTACCCATTATATACATTTGATGAGGATCATCTATCTTCCTCTATAAATAATCTTCTATTAAATAGGTAAAGAGTATAATTTAGGTGATGAAAAACGTTTTAGATCACAATTATCAAAAATATATCTTACTCATATCCAATAAAATAGGATATCTATCCTATTAGATTGTAATGGTAAATAGATGGAAGAAAATTTGATCAAAATTTGAAAATTGATTTCAGAGAAATCATAATCCAAAGGATGCATTTTGACTTGTGAAAAGAGAAGTGCAAGAAATACAATAGTATCGCAGTTATGTGAGATATTTTTTTTAATTTCATTTATTATTATGTTAATTGTCATGATATATTTTTACTAATATATGTTTTTTTATTTCTCAGAAACTGACTTAGGATTTACCTTATAAAAATTTTATTGGGGGAATATTAGACTTTTTGGTAATGGTAATTCCAATTTCATCATATACGAGAATCTCCATAGATTATCTATATTAAATTTACCACTTATTGGCTTGTTTTAATGATAACACTAAGAATTAAAATATAGTTTTTATTAGAAATTTTTCATTTATATCATCAAAATATAACTCCTTTGTAACATTTATTTTCCTTCTATAGTATCCTTGAGTATCTTTATCAAAATTACTTCACACATATTTTTAAATAAAGGATAATCCATAATTGTATAAAAATAAAACATCATTAACTACTATACCATGAATTAACTCTTAAAGGCATAATGTATTTAATAAAATGAATGAATTTTAGATTCATCATGAATATATAACTATAAAAAAAATTTAAACAATAAAATTCTACATATTATACACAAAAAAATGTATATTAATTTTGGATATTCATAATATTAATTTCAATCACTTGAGTTGATATATTTATCATTATTTTTTATCACAAATTGATGGTATTCAAATAATCTATTTGAAAATCCCTGAATACGTCGAAATATTTTATCCCATCACTTTATGTACCTTTAGTTTTTCTTAGATTAATGTTGGATTCGGGATCAACATGTCTTGTCAATTTTTTAATAATGATATAATATTATTTTAATGTGCTATGTTATTTAACAGAATTAATGAAATCTATAAACAGTATTTTAGACATGAAAATTTCTATTTTACCCATTTTGATTTTAACTTCACTGTCATATCATTAATAGTGGTTCAATAATAATTTAGAGATTATATCACAATTAATTTTTTATTTTTTTATATATGCAAATTAATCAGATCATAATCACCATTAATATTCCATTAAATGTTTACATTATCATATATCATAGTATTTTCTCATAATGATGGAACCCAATGAGGTGTTAAAACCTTATATGTAAATTTCACCATCCATACAGTGACATGTCTATTCCATACAAGGAAACACCACAACATTATGAACTGGATTTTTCAAATCTTTTAAGACATAATAAAACTAATTAATATTATCCAAATTCTTATGGGAACATGTCTTATCTATATGAGAATATGTTTTCCAAAACATTTGAGATTTCTATCGAAGCATTAGGATTCATCTTGTCCAATCTTTATGAACTGAATATCTAACAAAATAGAATGTTTATAAAAAACGTATGGGTGTTGTTGTGTAAATTTTATGATTTGTAGAAAAAAAATGTTATTATATTTTTTATAGGAACTAAAAAATAAAATTAAAACTACGTAGAGCATAATTTTTTCCTCTATTCTACTCAATAGAATATCCAATGATTTTAGAATTTAGTAAACCATCTAAATTGACTTCACCACCAGTCCTAAGTACATTCATCTTCTAAATACTAATCCTTTAGTTCTATATTGTCTCTCCATTCACTTATGTTGGAGCTCCAAAATCATTCACCTTGATCATTTATGAATTTAATTATTATCCATAAAAATATCATCCTTCATGCTAGCACATCATATAATGGAATCGTTAACAAATTAGCTACATTTTACCTAAAACATTAATCCTATTTTAGTTATTTAATAACATACTATAGGTTTTTTTATAATTTTTAGTTGTATGACAACATTACTTACATTATAACATGTAGTAGAAAATACTACTCATTTTATTAGTACATACATTTTTCTTGATGACCAGCTCAAACAATTAGTTGATTTTAGGAATTATTTACAATGTTGCATCCATCTCTCCCTCTTTACTAATAATTAACGAGTTTCACATTTATATTATCATTGGTGGGATCATAGTTACTTAATTACCTTTTTCTCTATTCTCATTGACAATATACGTATTTACATGATTCACTGATATTAAATATAGTCACATGCTAATTGGTATTTAAATTTCTCTCTTTGGTGTTTTTTTCAATAATTTTAACATATAAATACATGAGATGCTTGTAAATTTAATAGTAGAAGTTAATTTTCCACTCCACCGTAATGATAACAAGAAATGAGTTGTGTAAATGAATTTAAATTATCTATCTTTAAACCATAAATTATTGGGATGATCTTGCAAGGTTCTTTTAACTCCTCATTATGGTGTAGAATTTCAGTATTGTTTTCTCCTATATTTCGCATCATCTACAATTTTAATATAGTAATTACCTATGGTAAGGGTAGAACCAAATGCTACATAATAATTATAATTATGTATGTCAAACATAATTCTATATATTATAAACCATTTTATAAATCATTATTGATTTTACCAAAGCATCAAATCTATCGATAATAATTCTTCATTGTGGAACCAACACTGAATTCACTTATTTAGAGGTTTAAAAATATCTTGTCAATATGATTCAATAATGAAAACTCAATTCCATAAAATAAATCACACCATTCATGTCAATTTTTTCTCCCATATACAATTTTTTATTGTCACCCCTTTATAATATATCCATCATAAACTGATGTTTTGTTATGATTTTTATGATAAGGAATTATTTTTTGGATAATTCTTTGGTTAATATTTTCAGATTTTTATTAGAGAAACTAGTTAAAAAAACAAGGTATGTGTACCAACCTTCACCAAATAAATGGATTCAAAAAGAGGATAAGATATGCTAGAATTAGGTGACATCCCCATTACAACTAATGATTGAAACAAATTCAATGGGAATTAGAAGACATTGGTGGAATATTTTCCTATATGAGAACACAACATGAGAAGAGAAATGATATGTTAAAGCTATAATAAATGATGCATAATAACAAAAAAAATATCATAAAAAAATCCAGTACCTGTAACATCAGAGTAAAACTAAAAATGAAATAAAATTTAAAGGCTAAGAATCTACGTAGAATGAAATAGGCAACAAAGTGACACTATATTATATCAATATGAAAACCCTCCCAATCATCAACATCATTATCCAAATGATTATTTCAAGCACCAACACTAGAGACGTGTGAAACATGTACCTTGCCTTTATCTCTATAAGTGATACATTCAAATAAAAAATATATATCCCAATCATGTAGTGTGTATAACAGTAATTTGGATTTACATAAATATATCGCATCACAAGCAAGGAGAAGAACATTTAAGAAAATTTTATAAAAAAAGAAGTGAAAAAAATTAATGTAATGCCAATCCATAAATATATATGATATAATAATATAT
The DNA here is from genome assembly GCA_963277665.1 of Viscum album. Lineage (NCBI taxonomy): Eukaryota > Viridiplantae > Streptophyta > Magnoliopsida > Santalales > Viscaceae > Viscum > Viscum album. Next base: position 1,810,994,246 of record OY728164.1, on the reverse strand, counting down.
GAAAACAAATATTTCGAAAAAAAAATCTTTTACATTGAATTAATATAACCATTTAATACTCACACACATATACACAACGAATAAAATCATAGCCCTCTATTTAATCACATTTAGTGAGTCATCTTGTCACCATGACATCACTTGGTGACCAACCTGACGATAATACTTCAAAACATTATCTATCAAAAATTATAGAAATTTGATAATGGTACTTCTGCCCACAACCCAAAAAAATTATTATAATTTGAATGTTTTAATTCTCACCATGGCCCATCCAGCAAAATCATGAATACACAACACAACTTCATGATAAAATTACTAATGAGACATTTATTTTTTTAGAAACCCATCATTCAAAACTCACATGTTTTAATGCATATTAGGAATTTTTTTTAAAAAATTCCAATGACTTACAGAACATGTGATTAATGATTTATAAAATATCAAACCATAATATTATAGCATGGTATTTTCAGAATGAATATACCTACCTTGGTATTATTATTGTAAAGGAACCAATATTATTTTTCATATTAATACACTACCACTCATTCCATTACAAAAAAAACATTAACATATCTTAAACACAAATAAAAAAACATATATATATAGGTATAATAACACTAATATGTGGTTCAAATCAATAAAAAGTAAGGATATACATATCATGAATGTATAACGGAACCATATTATTTTATTCCACAATAAAATGCTCTATGATTCTATATCACATTAGTTTAGGGTGTCGAAAACCATAATAATTTTCATATGTAAATCCTATGAGTTGAGAGGAAGAAAATGAGGACAACTATGAAAAAAACATTATGACTATATTTAAGCTGGTTGGACATTAGTATTTACATAATGTGTAACTCGCATTGACATATTTAATTTTTAAGAGGCCTCATATTTTGATATTCCCATTTCCCTGATGTTTGTTGTACCAAAAAACCAATTATATGATGTTAATATCTAATATGATGTATATATTTTCACACTATGGAAACTATTTATGGAATATGAACTTGAAAAGATCACCTCATTAAAATGTTGTATGAACCGTATTTGTTCTATGGTATCTTTATGTATCCATCCCCATTGTCGACATTATGAATAAAACTAAACCATAACTGTATTGATTAAAAAGGAATAAAATTATTGGGTACCTCAACCCATGGCTTCAAAAATCTATACTAATTTTGTATTTGCATGATAATTAAAATGGATTTAATCAAAATATTTATCCTGTATAATAATTTAACTTTCTGATGTTTTCCCTTAAACATGATCATGCTTCTATAGCACCCAAACTGATAAAATAGATAACCCTCAAAGGGTATTTTCCTTCATGTACAGAACCTATACCGGTTCATGGATAAAAGTCAAATTTGGATCAAAATAAACATGATCCCATTTATTAATATGTTAATGATCCAATTAATATTTCTTATTTTAAAAAATTAGAAAGTCATTATAAATGTCACTGAATCTCATCGATAAAGCTAACCAAATATGAAATAGTTCCAATTTTTTATATTTCTTCAAATAGTCCCACATGCCATGGAGTTACTTTCCCTTATTTACAAATGAATCCATTTATATATCTATGAGAAATTTTCACATAAACATTGTTTGTGATATCAAAATATATATGTCGTTCTCGTTTATATGTATATGACTTTGGTCATCTTTGTGACATTTCCATCTATTTTTGAATTATCTAGATTTTATATATATTATCCTATAAAAGACACGTACCAGTCATGGATGAATCTTCTATTACTAGACAATATAAGGTATAATAATAAGAGTAACCAATGGAACCCTCAAATTGTGAATCTAGATTGTTTCTTATAACAATTAATTTTGGATATTTCATCCAATGGTATCTAATTCTCCATTGAACCACCAATGTCTATAACACATGATGCAATCATAAAATCCATTCTCAAAATATTGATTTCTTATTTTCGATATTTCTGTGGGTGATATAATTTTCTCAATGATAATTGACTTCCAAGAGCATGTGATATGAATTTTGAGAATCATAAAGTGATGTGAGAGTCTCTATTAGATACAATTGAATCTTTAACTTCATGTACCCTAAAAAATTCATGGATTAATAATTTTATGAAATCATACATAGTGTTGGATTTTCTTGTAGGGATAATGTGTTTTGAATTAGTATGTTGTTCCACTACTAACCATATAGTACCATGATTTTGTAACATTCAAAGTATGACTGTGAGAAAATTCATGGAAATGTGATCCAAATTCATTATAGGTGTAGGCATAGATTATTGAATTCATATTATCCTTGTGTTATCTACCAATTTTTTCTAGAAATTTATGATTTAATCATAGACTATGTGATCCCAATTTCAATATGGCTCGCTAGATATGGGTTTTAATTACCTTTTACATTTCATGAACAACTAGATGAATGGCCAAAATTAAATGGTGATACAATGAAAAATAATAATTCCTTGCAAGGCTGAGGAAACACAATCCAATTTTGAAATTGTATAAGGTATTTATCATATATTTTCCAATTTTACAATGTTTTCCCACCATTAATGTTGGACGTAATGGATATGCAGTCAAAATCAGATGTTTGAGAATCTTTTTTATAATTTTAAAATTATATAATAGGACATATTAGAATGAAAAACTACAAATTCACCCTGTAAAATAAAATATAAAATAATTTCATCAACCATTCTCATCAAATTACATTTTTATGAGCTTCTCGTACCACATTCCCATATGATTTATAGCTCAATGCATCAGCCACAAAATTCATATTACTAATTGTGTATATCAAGTTTAATTTGAACATCATGAGGTACTCTATCCATATTCATTTCCTAAATATTATATTCCACTGTGAAAAATTTGTTTTCCACCTCATAAGATACTTAAAAATTGTAATTTTTTTTTCAAATACGTAATGCCACCATGTTTTTATTACATGGAAAATTATAGCTATTTCCATGTCATGTGTGGGATATTTATTATAATGAACTTGCAACTAACTCCAATCATAATCCATAACATGGCCTCCCTGTATGATAATACAACCATAAATGGATTTATACATATCAAAGTTCACCGTATATTTTTACAGGTTTTGAAAATATTAGGATATGTGCTACGGTAACATGATTATGATGTTGCAAAATGAATTTATAAAATTCGAAATTCCATCATGACAGAATACCATTCATTATCAGAATAGTTATGGTAGATTCATTCTAAAAAAACCCTAAAAAATGTTGTGATAGTAACCTACTAATCCTAGTAAGAATCATGCCTAATAACATTCTTTGGTGTATTCCAAGAGATTAATTCATATATCTTTCTAGGATCAATAGATAATCCTACTGATGGAATAACATTCACATGGAAATGAACTTCTTGTATATCGAATTCACAAATAGGAAACATAAAATAAAAAAATCGTTCTAGAAACATACATAGTAAAATTTCAATGTTATTCTCATGGTAATTCCCATATCTAGAGTAAAACAAAAATTTTATCAAAAAACCCGAAAATTACTGAATCATGTTACCTATGGAATACACAGTTACTCATGTCCATGTATAATTCAAGTGGGGTTTTAGATAAAATTCATGAAGAAAAATTAATAATATTCATAGAGAATCAAAATTTTATTTTTTGGAATATATTTTCAACAAACTCCATGTTGATGATATCCTACGATTATATCAATTTTATTGACCTATTTGGGTTTAATAAATTGTTCAAATGGTTCATTAATATGATGATTTTGTACAGATTTCTAATCATAGATCGATTCAATTTATGATAATACACACATATCTGAAGTATATCATATGACTTCTTAATGAAAAAAATAGTTCATCCAACGGAGTCGTACTGTATCAATTATAGACAAAACCTTAGGACTCTGCATGTTTAACCATTAATTCATAGAACTCTGCTAGATCAATTATGTTAAATGGTAATGGAAGAACAATTGTTATTGGGAGTATGTAAATATTAAATTCAATATTCTCTATTAGTGAAAACAACTATATATCATTTTGAAAAACTTCTTGATATCTATCTATTAGAAGATGAAGAGCCACATTCCCCTTTTCATCATAATCATCTAAGGAAATTATCAATGCATAGTATATCATTTCTCTATCAACTAAATATAATGATCCTTTTCTACCTACATTTATATACTAATCTCCCTTGAATACATACAGAGATCCATCAGGGGATTTAATGGTCTTGTTTCAAGAATTGATATCTATATAAATATTTATACTAATCTAGGAAATCCACACCAAAGTTTTAATCATATACGTAAATCTCTAGGACCATAAAATCCTTGAGAAATAGAACATAGTAAATGGTAATGGAACTTTTTGGGACTTTATATTCTCTGAACATTGAATGTACAAGGTTAGTTTGGATATTCATGACATGAATAATCCTTTCCATGAGAAATCTCAAATGTTTTGATATAAATTAAGGAATTAAAGAATGTAATTCCTTAGTATCAAACAATACATTCATATGACTGGAGTTTAGAAGAATAGTACCTCACACCATATAGGCACATAGTTTCTCACTCACAATAGCCTTCTCATCTCCATAAATCAATCACTAATATTTTATAGGATATGTCTTTCTTACCTACTGATGTGTTAACTAAATAACTGATTTTTTCCTAGAATCATACTGGTTTATCTATGACTTTGGATGAGTAATAGTCTAATCTGATTGTCTCAACTGATTATATGATGGTTGAGGCATTGATATTTTATGTTTATGACAATACTTCATGATGTGGAATTTATTTCCTTATTTGTGCAATGTTACTCGATGGTGTAGTACCTTCCTTATTCTAGTGTTTCAATGGACCATACTAAAGAAGGCCTTATTTAATATCAGGTCATTGAGTAAAATTATCTTTTTCCACATTCTATGTTTGGTGTTTCCTACCTCAAGGAAAATAGACACCCCTTATCCCCTTTCTACAACACTCGAGTTCAAACATGTCCCAATAGGAATCAAAAAACACCTTCAATAGAATTTTCAATGAGATCACTCTCAGCTATGGTTCCCATATGAACCATATCAGTATAATACATAATATAGAGAATGGTTATCCTAGATAATATATATTTTCATAATCCTAACTCAATAATTTTCACCTTCAATAATGAACAAGCATCTACCTATATGGTGCAGAAAACCATGTTCATATGTTTTTTTTACATATTTTATCACTATGTGGATTTTAGGTTTTATGCTTATAAAATATATGGTCATTGATATTTTGAACATGTGGGGATCAAAATATTTATGAATAAATTCCACAATGTCCTCCCACACAATTCCCTGGTCGACAATTTCATGGAAATCTATATCCCACCATTGGAATGCAAGATCTTATACCATAATCTAAAGCTCTATCTGTTTACCAAATTGGTCGAAGAATATAATTATTTATTTTATCCAATCATTAATTTTTATTTTTCATAATCCTCTCAAAACACTTGTGGGTTTATCTTTAGAAATTTTCCCAAATTACCCACATGCATTGGTTCATCATTTCATTTCCTACTATGAATACCTTGAAACCCATATACAATACTCATAAAAAATTTCTTATAAAATTGTGGTTCAAGCGAAACCACATTTTCAGATCCATTTTTCTAATAGTTTATATAGATCCTTCCCCATCTTGTTTTGTTATGTAGAGAAATACAACATTTAAAATTCATATCATGGAAATTAATTCTTGAATAAATTACATAACATCATAAAAAATATTACATCCATAATAGACAACTTGTGATTCAATCATTTCAATGATAATTAATTTTATTCAGTTATAAAATATAGTTTTAATTGAAAATAGACAGTTAAATCATAGTGGTATGTCATATCATAAAACATTGAATGAAACACTAATCATCTAAACCCACGATGATGAGATAAAAACACATATATGTCTGTAATAAATCGTTTTTCCTTATCCATGCTATTAAAAAAATTTAGTATAAATAATTTTTCTACATATTATTAGATAATACATTTCATGTTCCAATTGAACAATCTCCATAATAACAAACCAACTAAACAAAAGCTGGAAACTAATTCAAAATTTATATCAATTAAAAAAATAGAAATAATTTATAAGACCCTTCCCCAAGTAATTTTTTTAGAAGATGGAAAGTGTTATTGTCCTTAGGTGACATCCCCATGAAAAAATGCTAAAAATAAATGGCATGGGAATTAGAAGACCTTAGTTGATGAATTTACCTATATAACACACAACATTAAAAGTGATTAAAAATATTATATAGAGATTGATTTTTCATGAGAATAAAAAATATAACCCAATACGCTAAAAAATAGAGTAACATTAGAGTAAAAACGAAAAATTAATAAATGTGAATGGATAATAATCCAGTAGAAAGACATTGTCACAAAAGAGGGACCATCTCTGACTAATATTCAGACACTCCATAATAAAACATTAGTAACCAAGCCATGATTTTACAGTCCATAACTAGAATGGTGTGAATTTCATACCTTCCCCATGTATCAGAAAATGAAATCCAAAAATACCTAAAGGTTTCCAAGAAGGAGTGAGTATAACACTCGGTATTATTTTTCCATTGACATCCCATCACATTCCATGAAGAAAAAAATATGTTAGATCATTTTTTTTAAAAGTGAGTGAAACAAATATTTAAATTATGAAATTCCATAAGGATATCTCTATAATAAAAGGTCATGAAAATTATTTTAAAAACCCCATTTAAATTTGAACAATTATCCCATTTCACACCCACACACACAAAATATTCAAGTAAACATTGTCATCTACATATTTGTGGTAGTTAATTAATTCCTTTAAAAATCCATTTCTTGGTGAAAAACATGAGTATAAAACTTTCGACCATGATCCATCAATAATTATACATATTTTATTATGAAACATCAGACTATTACCCATTGAAATTCATCATTAAATTATGCTGGTACATATGATATTTACTCATCCAACATAAGAATGAACACACAACACACCATTATTTAGACGATTAAATTTTTTTTTAAAAAAAATCACCTCATTCAAAATATTCCCTTTTAAAGAAACATTAATATTTGTTTTCCCGTAAATTAAAAAAATATTTAAAATAAATCATAAGATGAATTTATACAGGGACATTACATCATGTTCAAGAATAGTATAGTGGGAGAGAATCCACTTACATCAATAAGATTTGTGAAAAGTATCTAAGGTTTTTCCATGAATTAAACTTTTTCCTCACGTTCCATTACAAATATCCAAGAAGATATCTTCAACACAAATATGGAAACTTATATCTGGTTTAAAAAAAATTGGCCTATTGTTAAAATTAAGAAAACCTAATTAGATCCAACATTAAAAAAGAGAATATAGCCCTAACTAATGATTCGATAAAGAACATGTCAATGATTCAAAGTCACTAGTGTCTAGATGTTGAAAATTTATGTAATTTTCCTATGGATATCCTTTGAGATGAGAGGGTGAAAAATTGGATGAGTGAAAACAATTTACATGAAATCTATATCTAAACATTCTAGATGTGGGTATTTAGAAATATTGTAGCCCATATTTAAAACATGCATTTTTGAGTGGCCGTATACCTCGAAAATTATAATACCAAATATCTATCACGATGTTTATTGGTTCCACACAATGCTCAATATTCACATCATCTATCCCTGACACATTCACAGCATATAGAAACCACACAATATGTATTTGTTTTGGGGGATTTTTCAATAGCCACCCCCACTGTTCACACTTCCATTTAAATTAAACAATGCCTCCAAGAATATAATAAGACCCATGAAAATACGACATACCTCAAACCAGCGGTGTTCCAAATGATATGTTTATGTATATAATAACATATTCAAGGTTTGTTAATGTAGATATTCTATAGTATTCCTAAAAACTAAATCCCTTTATTGATACTAAAAATTGTATGTGGATATGTCATAGATCCACTTATGATTGAAATCTCTAAGGGGGGGTGTTATTAATGTAATGTTCATTATTGCTTGTTGAGAGGGACTAATACAGAAAACATAGCTATACACTATTGGATTCTACCCTTGGGTTAGTTCATAATTTTATTATGAACCATTATGATGGATTTGAATCAATGTTCACCATTTATTACCTATAATAAACATAGGGTGTGATATATTGAAAGGAATGTACCATTATTTGGACATACTATGAATTGTTTTTCAGGGTTTCTTGATTAATAACTATGATTATTTTTTCTTTATTTATTTTATTTTCATTTTCAATGTCCAAAACATGTAGAAATATTGTTATTGATGAATGTAATAAGATACTGAAAAATTTACCTTGTGATAAAAGAAATGAAATTGGGGCCATAATTTGAATCATTTGGATTATGCCTAATTATAAATATCATTATATGATTAAAAACTCAAATTAAATGTGTTTAATAACACTTAGAAGATGATGAAAATTTAGGTTCATGAAATTTTTGTTGATAAATACCATTAATTATAGAATATTCAGATTTATGCATGTTGAAAATTTGGTAATATTCCTTATTATATTTCTATATGTAATGAGAAAATGTTTTATGTGTGTATTTAAAAGAAATATGGCCTATAAATAAATAGGGAAAATAATGATTTCAATGTCTTGTAATAAATTACTTCCAAAAATTCCTAATATCGTTGAATGTGTTATTTGTGGGGAACAAATGAATTATTAGTGTTGTTCACATATCAAAAGGATTTCACAAAGACTGTGGAGGTACCTATAACTATATACTGGATCATGGTGGATAAGGAACACTTATCTGTCTCTATATAATTGGATATTTTAATAAAATATTTTTAACAATATACAAATTCAAAAAATTACTTTTATTCCATTATTAGAATTTAATGTGGTTTTGGGAATTGATTGGCTCTCCCTATATAGTGACTATATATATTTCTAAGGAATGGAAATCACATTCGATATTTCAAATAAAAATAATATCACATATTTTTGTGTGTATTAAAATAAACCTCAAATAAATGTTACTTCTGTAATAATGGTATTACTAAATACACATAATGGATACATGTCTAAAATTCATTAGATAAAACAATCCTTAAAAATATTCCTATTAGTTAGAATTATGATAAATTATTTCCTAAAACATATCTAGTCATTGGTGAATCATTAAATTATTATTTAAAGGTAATTAATTCATGGTACTACACTAAATTCAGAAACCCCAAATAAAATAGATCAGATTGTGTTGTAGGAATTAAAGAAGAAACACCAAGAGAGTAATTATAATGGATTCATACAACATAGTGCATCACCATGGTTTGTACCTACATAATTTTCAAGTTTTAAATGGGTTAATTCACATTTTAAATAATTATTATGAACATAACATGATAAATAAAAAATATGTATCTTTATCCACATATTCATGAATTTTAGGTCAATTATGTAGAGAAAAAAGATGTTCTATGATTTTACATCATTATTGATATCATATAGGTATTTAATAGAAGAATTATATATCAAATATATCCTTCTATATGAGGTATATCCATTATGAATTTATAGTATCTTTTTTTGTACATAGAAATTACGTTGAAAAATTCATGTATCTATCCTAGATTATCAATAGAGATTACCTAGAATAGATTTCATTATGATTTTCAGATGATATTAATATATGTTAAAAAGATAAGGAAGGTATTGGAGATAATATGATGTTTTTTTGAAGGCCCTGCAGAAGGATATGTTTTTTTTCAAATTTACCAATGGTAAATTTTTAATATATAAATTTTCATTCGTGGGTAATATAATCTCAACTGAGTGTATATTGGTAGATTCTTAAACATTATATGTTATTGAAAACGAACATAAAAACAAAAATAATAATGTAGAAACATATTTCTCTAGAGTTTTTAGGATACTATATGAAATTTTTGAAAGTTTTATCAGTACTATCTATTCATAAAACATGTTTAATTGGATGTGACCCATGTTTATTTAGACATATGAAATTGAGAAAATTATGATGGAGATGAATAGACAGTCAGTCCACACACATGGAAAATCACATCCTGAAAATGGAGACGGGTTTTAAATATTTATTGTCACATATATAATGGTATTTTGATGCATTCTCCTAATGACTGATATGTTGGCATATTACTTCTTATTCCATTTGAAAATTAACAATTGAAATTTCATGTCGTATGATCTTCATTTTATAGATGTAATTTTTTATCTGAAAAATAAATATACTATAACATTATGGGTAAGATTGTTATATTTATAAAGAAAATAAAATCATTATATATATATTCACACATATATAGTTGATTTAATCTAATAGAGATCACTAGATTTGATTATATATTCTGACTAATCAATAAACTACCACCATTGTAAGGAGATCAACGTGGATGATTGTGAAATATATAAAGTCCATGGTATTTGGTGTATAAATAGAATTTAATGTTATCCATCATTTATATATTTTCAGAATATAGATCCTGATATCCTGGGGTGTGGGGGACTATCATATGTTTCTCAGAAGAATGTATAATTATCCATTAAATTGATGATTAAATAGGTTATAAGGATAATTATAGCTATAAAAGGAAAGTAAACATTCATATGTTCAACCAAGTAATTGATAAAATATTATAGTTTAGGAATTGAGTATGTTTAATGTCAAAACCTGACTAGAATGAAGATTTATTTTATTATGATTATAGTCAAAATTTTCTATTTTTCCTAGATGTTAAACGATTTGTGTATATATATATAAACAAAATAATATGTATAGTGGGATATTATGAAAATTTACATTGGATATATTTATCCATATTCCTAGTATATAAGGAATTTATGGATGAGAAACATATAACTTATTGGATGTTATTTTAAGAACACAATTCTTCTCTTGAGGTACGGGCTTCTTCTTTTCTCTTTTCTATAAGTGTTTTTAATAAAATATGGAAAATGGAAAAAATCCTAAATTTTGGAACTAAACGTCGTGTACTTTTTCCACACGTCGTTTACTTTTGGCTGTGTTGGGATGAGTACACAGGGCGTGTAGCCATGTCGGTAAAAAAGGGTATAGTAACTGACTACATGCCGTGTAGTGGTCCTTTACACGCTGTGTAGTCAGTCGGTAGACCAAAATAGTAAGGTGGTGGAGCAGCCGCTAGCTGGCTGGCAGTACACATCGTGTACTCGGGAGTACATTCCATGTAATCATGTCGACGGATGAACAGTGTGGCAGTGCCGCCATAGGAACATTTAAATGAATGGAGTACATGTTGTGTACTTGGAAGTACACGCCATGTACTTTGTTTTTTCAGCTTAAAACAGGCAGTAGCCTCCTCATTTTTCTGAGGAGGCATTTGACCCGTTTTGGAGCCAAAGGAGGTGGTCGAACCTTTGAAGATCTTCCAGGTGTTCTTCTGGAATCGGTTTCTGCCTCAGACGATCTTGTTGGAACTGCATGGGTAAGGGATTCCATCTCTGTAGCTGCTTCTTACAAATTCTTAACATAGAGGTAGTTATTTGAGGTTAAGAAGGTTTTTTACTTCTTCAGATCTACGTCGTTCTTGGGCATTTCTGGTGTCGGTATTTGGGTATACCACTCGTTGACGTATAAGGTAGGTGGCTTGGTGTTTAGTTTTTCAACTTTTGTGTGTTTTGTGTGTTTTTGTGCCATGAGCCCATGTTGGGGTGGCGTGTGGCTAAGGCCGTTGCGATATTAAACACCTAGAATTTATTAGGAATTTAATTGTGACATTAAATTTCGGGTTGGGATCGTTGGTTGGATCCGGAACCACCATAGGGGTGTGATTTACTATTTAGCAGTTTGGCCAGTATATCCGAGGGTATGCCTTTAAAGTAGTAATTGTAGAATTTCCTTGAGGGGAATTTATTGTTACTGTATTTCACCTATTGGGAATGGCTCGGTTACCTGTTTAGCATGAGGGAGTTATTGTGATTAGCCTGATGGAACTGTACTATTTAGCACGAGGGCTATAGTTATTTCACCTGAGGGAAACCATTCGTGTCTGAGGGCTTGGCTTCTGTGCCTGAGGGCGACACTTTATACGCCAAAGGGAAAATTCTGTTACGCCTGAGGGCTATACCTGCTAGTTAGATTCTGCTTACCTAAGGGAAAGGTTTTGTTTATCTGAGGATGTGGACTATTTCCTAAGAAATGCACTGTGGTGATTTCTAATATTTAATGGATTAAATGAATAATAAAATGTAAATTTAATTGTTAAGTTAGTTACTTTCAGTACTTCTTACATTATTGCATTTTTCTACTGCAAACTGTTGTTTCATGCTTACATGCATTTGGGCACAGGCCTTAGGTGGGTGCCTACTAGGAATTAATTTCTCACACCCTATTTGCGTCGCACTTTTCCGACCAAACTGATTATGTTTCTGTAGGCGTGGACAAGGGAAAGAGTCCCTATACAGGTACTTCCCTGTTGTTGAGGGGTAGGACGGCATGTGACCGATCCTAGGCTCATGATGCCACTACCAGCTGTTTTGCTTTTCTGTACTTGTACTCTGTATTGTATTTTACTTCTATGTAACATGTTCTGGCTATTTTCGTAGAACATAAGACATGTTGCACCATTTTCTATATACTATTGGTTATATACACTTTTGTTTTTTATTTCAGTTGTGTATGATTTACTACTTCTGCTATTCTTTGTATGTCTTATTTATATTCTGTTTCACATCACATTGATAAATGAGGGAATATTTTCCCCACTATCAGTCCTGAGCCCTCGCTGCTAGTCGATAGCCTCTGGCATCTGGGGAAACATGCTTGAGGTCACGTGGCAAACTGAATTTGGGGCACCGTAGAGTGGCACCCAGTCTGGGATGTTACAAAGTGGTATAAAAGGTTGTTTCTTTTTTTTGACTTACTATTTGGAGTTGTAGTCTTGGATACGACGAACTGTAGTTGGTAATAAGCTGGGTTAAGGCGTAGCTAACCCATGTACAGGGAAAATCCACTCTACCTCGTATTGCAATTTTACTAATTTTGTAAATTTTACAGTTGATATGTTCTCACTGTTGGGTGACGCACTTGGGATTGTGCTGTTATAAATTATTTATGGGTTCTATTTAGTTTCCACCTAAGGAGATGAGGGTATTCCATCTCATGCATCATATAGTCACATGCTATAAATCACATGCCATTCATAGTTCCATGCCATGTAGGTGCATTATAAATTGAATGCTATTGCTATAGTAGTTGTGCTAGAAAATCATGCTATTGTGATATCTTCTTAATAAATACCTTCTATTTGATAAGGTATTAAGTGTAAACCTGTTTATATAATGGATGCCAAAATATGGTTTTTGGGGAGTATGGGTCCCATTGACTGGAATCTGGTGGACCATTGATTGTTATTAGTTATAACACAGATAAGATGTCAAACATTGATTCATGGGGAGTATGGGCCCTCACAGGTCGGAATTTGACACTTAGGTGTTGGTTTTCAGTATTTTCTGGGTTTTGGAGATGTTTCGGAGACATACTTTCCAGAAACCCAGTATACACGCCGTGTAGTATTTTTACACACGCTGTGTATGGACTTCTGTTCGGGAAGAAAAATGAACTTTTTAAGTACACGCCGTGTACTCAGAGTACACGTTGTGTTGTCTCTTCCCGTCTCACAAATCGTGTGGGAGGTGACACAGGGTAGGGAATACCATGGCTAACACACGCCGTGTACCAGATATACACGCCGTATAGTTTTGACCAGGAGTCCGGTTGTGTAACTAACAACACAGGTCGATGAACTCTTATACATAACACTCCGTGTCAATGATGAACATGCCGTGTAGTGTGACCTGGGGACTTGGTCATGTAACTAAAAACATGGGTCAGTGTCACATCTCCTTGAACACGTCGTATACCTGTGGGACATGCCATGTAGTCTTGTCCGAGGACAGACCGTGTGGACTTAGTCGTGTGGCTGGGAAATGGGGGTGGTGTAACATGCCATGTAATATCAATCTGGGTAGTCGGCCGTGTCACAAGCGACACAGGAAGTTGGAAAATAACACCATATGCGCCATGTAGATTAAATACACACCGTGTAGTTTTTGTTCAAATGGGAGCCGTGTGGCTTAGCAATGCAAAAGGACCCGGACAGGGGAAGGGAAGTCTAGTACATGTTGTGTAGTCATTAAACACGTCGTGTAGCCTTATTTTGAAAATTTTGAATTCCTTCTTCCTCCTATTCCCTTTTGGGTCTATTCGTTTTCGGTCTTTGATAATCTTGTTCTAACACGTGTTTTTCACCTTTTAGTGTCATGCCGCCTAGACGACCGCACATTGTACGCTGAGAGAGCAGCAATGAGAATACTCCAGAGATAGTGGGCCATCGGATACCAGATGATCCTCCAGTAGAGCCAGATGCGGCACCAACTGCTATACTGGACACATGTGCGGAGGCGCAGTTCCGTGAAGGCTTATTGCAGTTCATGCAGACATTTCAGGGAGCACCGAAGGCTGCCACATCTATGGCTGAGCTGACACGTATCTTCCAGTAGCAGCATCCGCCTATGTTTTTAGGGGATAGTGGACCACAGGCTGCGGTGTCTTGGATGGGGTCGATGCAGACTATTTTAGATCATCTTGAGATGCCTCCATGGTGGAGGGTCAAGCTCGTGAACTATATGGTGTTTGATTCCTTCAAGAGGTGGTGGGATGTTACCACCCAGTCAGATCATGACATGGACATGGCGTGGGAATACTTTCAGGTAGACTTCTATGAATTCTTCTTTCTCGAGACACTGAAGGTAGGCAGAGATCGAGATTTCATGAATATGTTGCAGGACGCTATGTCGGTGATGGACTATTCTCCTCATTTTACCGAGCTTCGGCACTTTACACCCCTTCTGGTGGGCGATGAGATGCTAAGAGCTAGGCGCTTCGAGGATCGTCTTTGGTATGACATCCGAGCGCTAGTGAATGTCTTTAAGTTTCCTAATGTACGCACTATTGTGAATCATTCATTGATCACAGAGAGTATCCTTCGGGAATCTAGTGGTGTGGGCTAGGGCGGTTCAGCACCAGTTGCTGGTACTATTGCTGCTGGCAAGAGGAAGAGACATATGGACTTCTCTCAATGTGGCAGTACCAGACAAACAATGTCTTCAGGGGGACCGATCAGGTGCTACCAGTGCGGTAGATAGGGACACAAGATACTGTAGTGTCCACGAGACCCAATGGAGGGATGTGCTTGCGGTACGATGGGCCATCTACAGTGCTTTTGCCGGGCGTTTCCACCGATGGCTAGTGAGAGGGGTTCTGTTCAGACTCTGCGTGTGGGAGCAGGATCATTTTCATCATACCAGTCGGGGAACTAGAATACGCCAGGGTGTGGAGGAAGAGATGGTGGTCATGGCCATGGTAACCAGACACCAGGATCTCAGAGGCAGCTGGGCGGGACAACTCAGGGTAGCGAGGCTATGTCACCAGGCCGCGGTACTGGGCAGGCATATATATTGCAATAGACACAGCAGGAGCAAGATCTTGGACCTTCTACAGTCGGAGGTAATATTTTAGTAGCTATTGTCTTATCTTCATTACTTTTTGATACGGGTTCCACACATAGTTTCATATTTGTACCTGTTGTGGAGAGCCTTGGGCTATGTGTTTCTTCATCTTCTGATATCAGATGCTAGACACTCCGTTGTGGACTAGGACGACTTGTGTGCATCAGTGCAAGGAGTTCCCCCTTGAGTTTGGTGGGTTTCACATCCATTGGGACCTCTATATCCTAGAGAAGACGAGCTATGATTTCATTCTCGGGATGGAATGGTTGGTTTCCTTTCATGCCTTTGTAGAATGCTATCGTCGTAGGGTGAGATTCACGTCACCAGAGGGCGGAGAGTTTCTATACATGGGCGAATTGGATATTCAGGCGAGTCGAGATGGACCAGAGAATCGTTGGAAACGTGGAGTCATGGCCCAGATTGCGAGTTTATATCTAGATGACCAGGGGACTTGTCGGGTAGATTTCCCTCCTGTTGTTTATCGTTTCTGGGATGTCATTCTGGACAACTTTTTGGGTCTACCTCTGGAGAGAGAGCTGGATTTCTCCATTAATCTTGTTCCAGGAGCAGCACCGGTGTCAATTCTTCCATAAAGGATGGCTACACCGGAGTTGCAGGAGCTCAAGAGGCAGTTAGATGAGTTACATGAAATGGGCTTTATCTAACCCTGTATTTCACCATGGTGATCGCCGGTCCTTTTTTCGAAGAAGGCAGACAGTACCCTCAAATTTTTTGTGGATTATCGGATGATGAACCAGTTGACAATTAAGAACCAATATCCCTTACTAAGGATAGATGATCTTTTTTATCAAATTCGTGGAGCACGAGTGTTCTCGAAGATTTACTTGAGATCAGGATATCATCAGCTGCACATTAGACCATCTGATATACCTCTCACAGCTTTTAGGAGCAATTATGGTCTATATGAGTATACGGTTATGCCGTTCGGACTCACGAATGCACCAGCAGTTTTCATGGATTTGATGAATCGGGTGTTCCATCCGTATCTTGATTCTTTTTTGGTACTATTCGTTGATGATATCTTAGTGTACTCTCACACTCGACACGACCATGCCACACATCTTGAGATCGTATTGAGTACACTGAGGGAGCATCGTCTACATGCTAGGATCTCAAACTGCCACTTTTGGATGGACCAGATTTCACTTCCTAGGTCATATCATCTCAGATGAAGGAGTTGTCGTGGACCCAAAGATGGTGGGAGAAGTAGTTTCCTAGGAGCATCCAAAGAACGCGTTTGAGATAAGGAGTTTCTTAGGGCTGGTTGGTTACTACAGACGTTTCATACCGGACTTCTCCAACTTAGCAGCACCGTTGACAGGTCTGACTAAGAAGGGTGTGATGTTCGTTTGCTCAGAAGCGTGCGAGATAGCCATTCAGGACATGAAAGGAAGGTTGACCTCACCACAGATCCTGATACTCCTAGAGCAGGGGAAGAGCTATATAGTTTTCTTTGATGCATCAGGTATTGGGTTGGGAGTGGTGTTGATGCAAGGCAACCGAGTTGTTGCATACAGGTCTCGGCATTTGCGGCCACATGAGCGGAATTACCCAACACATGATCTCGAGTTGGCTGCAGTTGTGCATGTGTTGCTCTTTTGGAGACACTATCTATTGGGAGAGCATTTTGTGGTTTTCACGGACCACAAAATATTTAAGTATATCTTTACTCAGCGTGACTTAAATCTGAGGTATAGGAGGTTGGTTGAATACCTACAGTCCTTCGATTTTGAGCTTGCCTATACACCTGGTAGAGGTAATGCAGTAGCTGATTCACTAAGAAGGAAGTCTTAGATACAGGCAGTGCAAGAGGCCAGTGGTGAGTGGAAGCTCATGGCTTTGTTCTCTGAGATGCATCTGGAGGTGCACGACAGTCAGGGGAAGACTTATCGTTAATCTTTATCTATGACTTCTACCCTCCTAGACAGAGTGAAGATGAGGTAGCTATCAGATCCAGAAGGCATAGTTCTACGGGCATCCGGGGCGAGTGGGGATCCTTCTCCAGGTCGGACGGTAGGTGATTACGATGAGGTTTTTCATTTCCATGGATGAGTGTGGGTTCCAGAGGATATACATGAGGGGATGATGTGAGAGTTTCATGCTTCAGCATGGGAAGTTCATCCCGGGGTTACCAAGATGTACCATGACTTGAGACGTCAGTACTGGTGGCTGGGTATGAAGAGATATGTAGCTGGTTTTGTTATGAGGTGTTCCACCTGTCATCAGGTGAAGGCGGAGCCTTAGAGACCAGTTAGACTGTGACAGAAGTTACCCATTCCAGAGTGGAAATGGGATGATGTAACGATGGATTTCGTGACTGGTTTTCTGAGGTCACCACGAGGGAATGATGCAGTGTGGGTTATTATAGACAGACTCACGAAGGTAGCTCACTTCATGCCAATCAAGGAGACCTTCGGTGCTAATGAGCTCGTAAGGTTCTATATCCGAGAGATCGTACGTCTTCATAGGGTCCCTTGTTCTATCATTTCAGATAGGGACGCTCGCTTAACGTCTCATTTTTGGAAGAGTTTTCTGAGGGCGGTGGGTACACAAGTGCTTCTGAGCACAGCATACCACCCTCAGACAGA
This sequence comes from Viscum album, assembly GCA_963277665.1. Classification (NCBI taxonomy): domain Eukaryota; kingdom Viridiplantae; phylum Streptophyta; class Magnoliopsida; order Santalales; family Viscaceae; genus Viscum; species Viscum album. Next base: position 1,810,975,972 of record OY728164.1, on the reverse strand, counting down.
TGGCCAGTTAGAGCGTACAATACAGGTGCAATAGGACATGCTACGTGCAAGCTTCCTAGACTTTGGGGGCTCTTTGGAGAAGCATATAACCTTAGTCGAGATTGCCTATAACAATAGATTCCAGGAGACTATTGAAATGGAACAATACGAGGCTTTATACGGTAGGCCATTCCGATCACCCTTGTGCTTGATAGAGGCAGGTGAGGCAGCTTTACTAGGGCCAAAGATCGTGTAGGAGAAGTCTAAGAAGGTCCAGTTGATTCAGAAGTGTATGGCTTCCACACAGTCTCGCCAGAAGTCATATGCTGATCACTGTAGACGACCTTTGGAGTTCGTGGTCGGGGATCAGTTTTTATTGCGTGTTTTGCCGAGGCTAGGACACAAGCGGATGAGGAGAAAGGGTAAAATTTCACCGTGGTATGTGGGGCCATTCGAAATTCTAGAGAGAGTCGGTCTGGTTTCCTATCAGTTGCGGTTACCGCAGTGGTACCGAGCCATGCACGGCGTCTTCCACATATCTCAGTTGTGTCGCTATCATTCATACATGTCTCACATCTTTCAACCCAGGCAGGTTGAGCTGGAGGTAGATGCATCCTTTGAGGAGCATCTGATCTATATTGTTGACAGGAGCAAAATGGTTCTCTAGGGCGAGTCAGTTCCTCTCCTATGGGTGCTATGGCAGCATGGCCGACTGCAGGACAAGACCTGGGAGCAGGAGGCTGACGTACGTGCTCAGTTTCCTGAGTTGTTCACGACTATATCTTCTCCACCCTTGGAAGGGAAATTCGGGGACTAATTTCAATAAGGGGGGGATTTTGTAAGAACCCGGTTCATCTCTTAAGGTACAAGATTATTCTTTTCACTTTTCCATAAGTGTTTTTAATAAAACATGGAAAATGGGAAAAATCCTATATTTTGGAACTACACGCCGTGTACTTTTCCACACGTCGTGTACTTTTGGCCGTGTTGGGATGAGTACACTGGGCGTGTAGCCATGTCAGCGACAAAGGGTGTAGGAACCGACTACATGCCGTGTAGTGGTCCTTTACACGTCGTGTAGTCAGTTAGCAGGCCAAAATAGTAAGGCAATGGAGTAGCCGCCAGCTGGGCGGCAGTACACGTCATGTACTCAGGTGTACATGTCGTGTAATCATGTCGACGAATGAACAGTGTGGAAGTGCCGCTAGAGGAACAGTTTAATGAAAGGATTACATGCCGTGTACTTGGAATTACACGTCATGTAATTGGAATTACAGGTCGTGTACTTTGTTTTTTATTCATAAAACAAAAAGTAGTCTCCTCATTTGGTAGAGGAGGCATTTCAGCCATTTTGGTTCCAAAGGAGGAGGCTAAACCTCTGAAGATTCGCCTGGTGTTCGTCTAGAATTGGTTTCCACCTCGGACGATCCCGTTGGAACTTCCCGAGTAAGGGCTTCCATCTCCATGGTTGCTTCTTACCAATTCTTTCCCTAGTGGGAGTTATTTGAGGTTAAGATGGTTTTGTTCTTCGTCATATCTATGTCGTTCCTGGTCATTTCGGGAGTCAGTGTTCGGGTATACCGCTCGTTGACGTATAAGGAAAGTGGCTTGGTGTTTAGTTTTCCAACTACTGTGTGTTTTGTGCATTTTTGTGCCACGAACCCATGTTAGGGTGTCATGTGGCTGAGTTCGTTGCTATATTAAATACCTAGAATTGATTAGGTATTTAATTATGACATTAAATTGCTGGTTGGGATCATTTCTTGGATTTGGAACCACCCCGAGGGTGTGTTTCACTGTTCAGCTCTTTGGCCAGGATACCTGAAGGTATACCTTTAAAGTAGTAATTTTAGAATTAACTTGAGAGGAATTTCTTGTTACTGCATGTTACCTATTGGGTATGTCCTGGTTACCTGTTTAGCCCGAGGGTGTTATTGTGATTAGTCTAAGGTCACTGTACAATTTAGCCTGAGGGATGTAGTAATTTTCCCTTATGGCAACCTTTCGTCCCTGAGGGCTTGGCCTCTGTGCCTGAGGGCGACACTTTCTACGCCTGAGGGAAAATTATGTTATGCATGAGGGAAATACCTACGGGTTAGATTATGCTTACCGGAGTGTAAGGCTTTGTTTGTCTGAGGACGTGGACTGTTTACTAAGAAATGAACTTTGGTGATTTATAATATTTAATGGATTAAATGAATAATAAAATGGCAATTTAATTGTTAAGTTAGTTACTTTTAGTACTGCATACTTTATTGCATTTTTCTATTGCACATTATTGTTGCATGCTTACACACAGTTGGGCACAAGACTTAGGTGGGTGCATACAAGGAATTTATTTCTCACACCATATTTGGGTCACTCTTTTTGGCCCAAACAGATTATGTTTCTGTAGGTGTGGACAGGGGAAACAGTCCCTATACAGGTACTTGACTGTTGCTGAGGAGTAGGAGGGCATTGGATTGATCCTAGGCTCGCGAGGCCACTGCCAGCTGTTTTTCTTTTCTGTACATGTACTTTGTATTGTATTGTACTGCTATGTAACATGTTCTGGTTGGTTTCTTGGAACATAAGACATGTTGCACCATTTTTTATATACTTTTGGTTATATACACTACTATAGTTTATTTCAGTTGTGTATGATTTACTACTTCCGCTGTTCTTTGTATTTTTTATTTATATTCCTCTGCGCTGCACTTTGACAAATGAGGGCATAGTTTCTCTACTATCAGTCCTTGGCCCTCACTGCTAGTCAGCAGCCTCTGGAATTTGGGGAAATGCGCTTGAGGACATGTGGTGAACAGGGATCGGGGCACCGTTGAGTGGTACCTGGTCTGGGACGTTACAGTTATAACCACTACTCAAATCAAAATTCTAATGGGAAAACATTTCCATAGATATCATCATATAACAACACAAAACATCTAAGGGAAATAATTATTTTTGGGTTATAGTTGATCGCCAAATGAACTTTTTGCATATGAGTACATTAATTAATATTTAACCCTTTACCATCAAACCATGATATAAATTGGGGATCTTGTATGCCTTTTTATATAACAACATTATATTGTAAATGATCACGATTATTGGTTTACCTTGATTTTCTGGATAGAAATTAGTAGAATGTATATAAAGGTATGAGTTGTAATAATATATATAATCCATATATTGATGGTTAGTTTTATAGGATAATTCACAATAAAGATGTAATTTAGAGATATTTCATTAGCTATTTCAATGTTGGTTGGTATCAACTCGTTATTTTTTAAATAAATTATTCAAAAATAGAGTTTACTAGATTATATAGATGGATCCATACGAATCCTTCTTTATAAGGTGGTTCCAAAAATTAATGAGATGGTAAGAAGTTTGATAAAGAATGATATTGGGACCTAATACATGAGAGAAATTACAGTACATGGTATGAACTATTCATTATCAAATCAGGGAATCTTAAACATGACACAAATGTTTTGAGGAAAATCATTTCTAAGATCAAGGATTTGATGTATGATGATTAAAAATTACTATAAAAATAAATTTAAAATAAGGTTATGATATTTTTAAATAATGTACTATTAAACCTATGATATGTATATCCCTTCAAAATTAATTATGATATTAGAATAGTTTATTTTTATTTGGTTCATCATCTGAATATATATCATGTTCCTGATGTGTTCATTATATCTCTCATGAGAATGTTTATTCATGATCTGTAAAATATAATAAAATCTGTTTTCATAACAATGGTAAATGATCTCTATTATTAGAGAAAATCACTAGATATTCTGGAATAAATAAAGATAGTGATGCGGGATAATCACACTCACTTAGTCAATGTTTTATGAAAACCAATAAATTTGAAGAAGCTATGAGGGAACCTGAAAATGTAAAAAAGGAAATAGTATCCTTATTATTTTGTATATCATTATATTATTAATTAATAAACTGTCATAAGGTTTTATAATGAAACACGTCATTTTTTTATGATATATATATCTTTTTAAATAAGTAATATTTCATTGATATATTTCATTACATGGTATCTCCTGTCTAAAAATCATGATATAATATACATTAATAAGCTATCTAATTTATTAATGTGTTTGAGAAAAAATAAATAGATAATGGAATATATTTATAAATGAAATACTCAATATCATTTTGTTTATTGATGATTATTAATTATTCATTTTTTTTCAATGACTCCATTTTAGTGTTCAAAAATACTTTTCATCTATAATTGGGGTCTTTGGGGAAATATAATAATTAAAATATTAATATCTATAAATTATATTTTAAAAAATGTATCATTTCATTCAGAAATAATTATCAGAATTATCTTATACTGAAATATTTTCATTTTTCTGAAAATATGAACTTTCTGTGAATAGTATAAAACAATGATTTTATATAAAACGGTCACTTCCATTTAGTATTATAAAATGTTAAATATTATTTTTAATAAATATGAATATTTAAAACGTTCATTTTTATTAAACATTATCCAATTAATAACATTTTAATTAACATTGTGATTAATTTTTTTTATGAAGACATTTTTTACCTAAAAATGCCTATTCAAGGAAAACTATTTTTTCAATCCCATTTTGGGGATTATTATCAATTTTTTTCATCTATATAGATATATTTAATATACCAATTTCAATTAAATATAGATAAAAATAATAACAAACATTATATTATATTTTAATCATTATTTTTGGTAATTATTAATAGACATTATGGTACAACTTCATTACTATAATAACGGTTGAAAGGGGTAAATTCATAGCTTAAATAAAAATTTATTAACCTAAATGATATAAAAAATTATATAAATCTTAATTGACTAATATTTTTCTACTATAGATCAGAATATACTTGATCTTCTCTTTATTTGGATCCATTTGTGATGAGTAATACGTTGATATATTTTAATATTTTGAAAAACCCCAATTGTGTATCCTCACTCCATTATATAAGGTTACCTCCTCCAATATATTCCTCGTAATAAATGATACTTGAATATAAAAAAATCAATAAAATGATCTATTAAAAATCCTCATACCAAGTTATTATTGGTTCTGGTTGGATGAGAATACAATCCTATCAAGTATTAATGTGTAAGCCAAAGGGGGTTTCATGACAAAGAGTTATAACCCTTAACCAGTTACCTTTACTTTTTAAATTAGTTTACCTCTCTTATCATTATATTAATACATTATAAATGATAAATTAATTTTTTAAATAAAAATTAATTTTTATTATTACTATTTACCATCAATTTTCCACATATTATCTATCAAATTTGAAATGAAAGTATAGTTCGTGAGCATATGTAAACATCTGCCTCCACATAGTGATATGATTTATTTTATATAACCATAATTATTTGTTGGATGTAAAAATTAATGTATTGTTTATATTTCATATTTGTTGAATATTTATTCTTTTTTAATTATAATATTTTATCTACTATCTTATCTTTCCATTCATTGAAAATGATAATTTCACTCATGCATATGTGATGACTATCACCTCCACGATGTGATGTGATTCAAAATTGTTCATTTCATTATATGAAAACATATAACTGTGTATATAATGAATAAATATGGTATTTTATTATTCCTTAATATTCTAAAAGTAAAAAATCCTTGATCATGGTGTATGTACTATAACCATCAAGATAAAACATAAACAGAAATAATAACATTTTAACCCGGAATGTGCTGATAGTGACAGAATTCTTAATATAAGGATAATAATAAAATATAACGAAATGGTATATATTTTTTTGTATATAAAAATTATTCTATAATATATATATATATATATATGATACATATAAGTTTATTATATAGTATATTTTGAAATGCATGAAGAAATGTTAGTGTTTTTCTAATGGTTTTTGTTATAATGTTATTTCTATTTAGCATTTTCAATACTAAATTTACATAGTGGGAAATTATATGTTTATTAACCATTAAACCCCACATATTATTATATCCTTTTTTACTTTTATATTTTTATGTAATAATACCATTATCCTTTTTTAATATATAAATTGATCAAGAAATTGTTGAAAAATTTGATATTCATTATTGTTTGGTCCGTGAACAATATTTTCCATGACAATACTCATAAAATTTCAATTAAAAAAGTTTATAATGATAAATTAAATGGTTTAAAATTTTAATATTATCTATATTTTACTTTAATGAAATATTAAATAATAATTTTTAAAAACATCCAAAACATTAATTTTTTAATTTTTTATGATAATTTTAAAATGAATGTCTACTTTTAACAAATAAAATATGAATGAGTATTTATAAATTTAAGAAAATTAATCACATTGAAGAATAATATATATGTTTTCAATGTTATTTTAAAATAAATACACATTCCTAGAATTAACAGAAATATTTTTCAAAATTTTATATAAATAAAAGGATATAGACATATGTTTTCAAATAAAGATTAAATTTTATTTTAATATTATCTACCATCTATGTTGGCATCCAATAAGTATTACTATGCTTCAATAGGGATAAGATCTTGTGTAACAATTCAATTTAATTATTTTGAAACCATAAGTTGATGCTGATTTAAGGGTTATTCTATTAAACCCATTTCATTCACTTCTATTATTTATGTTTTGATGAAATTTTTAGGAACCTATTTTCTATTCTATGGGATAGGATATCATTAACTGATGACATGTTTTAAAAAATCTTTTCAATATTTTATGTTATGATATAAGGATATGATAAATTGTAACATACCAAGTAAGTAATGAATAATATATATTTTTATCTATGTTTATTAATGATTAAGATAGTGTTATAGAGGCTTAAAATGAAAATAAATCCAATCTTAAGCATGTAATACACTAATATTCTTAAAAGATTGTTTTACTTCCTTATGATGGGAAACCCTTTTTGAATCTATATTTGGACAATTTTATAAACTATGTTGGTCAAAATAAACTTATCCTTTCTGATTGGGACATCAAAATTTACCTTGTGTGAATTTTTGGTATTTTTCTGACAATGTTCATTTTTTAATGAATAGTAAAAAATACTGCATTTTACATCAAAACTGCTTTTTAATCTAATTAATTTATATGATTAGATTATGTTTTGAATTGGTTTTGAAGTGAAATTAGAATATATTTTTACAATTTTATCCAATGGTGGTCATTGGAATCAATTTCACTTTGAAATTAGACTTAAACTGGTGTCAATCTTTTGATACTTATTGTTTTGTAAAAACACGCTTTTTGCTCTGGCAGCGGGAATTAATTATTAAATTAATTAATGTGACTTATATGATTTGAATTTTGTAAAATAGAATTCATTTTTGAATTCGGAATATTAAATATAGCTTAGGGTGAATTTTTGGTAATTTTCTGAAAAACTTCAATTTTTGATGAATAGTGAAACCACTAAGTGGTAATCAAGCAAACTAACTTTTCAGTTAAATGAAAGTTTACCACTAATGTGTATTGAATTTTGAAAATCTGACATACATGGTTGTCATTAATAAGTAAAATGTGGTTCAATGGAATTATAATAATTTTTTGGTGAATAGTAACTTATTAAGTTTTTAATCGCGATTAGTGGTCATTAGTGTAGTTTAAGGTATAAATAATGCTTTAATAATATGAAATGACCTAGACACATGTCCCAACCTTAGTGGTTGTGTCATGGCCGACCAAGACAAGCCATGGGTCAACTTGGGGACCCCATGGAGACATTTTGGTTGGGAAATGACATAAATAACTTTTTATTTAATGTAAAAGTAAAAATGACACAAACATAGTATGTTTCAAAAAAACAATTTTTACATGGGGTTATAAAGATCAGATATTTGATTATAAATTGTCATTGGAAATTTAAAAAGATTTCCTACGTCATAGTATTTTTTTTATAATTTTTAGACATTAAATAAATTAAATTATTTATGACATAATAATGATGCAGCGATGACATCATTATTTGACGATTTAAATAAAATGGAATGATAATGTAAAATCTATGAACTACACATGTCCAAAACTTATTGTATGAGTGGACTTAGAAGCCTTATCACCTTATCCACGAATTATATCAATGTGGGACCTTTTAAAACCGAAACACATTTTCAAATAAAGTAATATTTCTTTACTTTCCAAAAGTGCCCCTCCTCTCCTCTTATAAAAGGCCCCCACCTCTACCTCATTTCACACACACCTCAAGCCTTTGGCTAGGCCAACCCCTGACCATTTACTCTCTCCACATCCCTCTCCTCATCCTAGAGGATTCCCTTTGGGCAGAATCCTTTCAAAGGATGCCTTTAGGCTCAAATCAAAAGGAGTTACACTTTTTAAGGTAATTCATTCTCTCATGTTCATTTGTTTTATTTTGCTTCTCCAACCCCCTAAACTCTTTTTATTTAATTCTTTTGTAACCACACCAGTATCTTCAATATACTAGGATGTTGTTATAATATTTATTTGAGCTAAACTCTCACAAAACTTCATCAAATGGTTAAAGAACATATGGTTTCCGTGGATGGTGAAATTCTGCCTCCTGAAACGATGATTGTTCAATACTCATTTAAAACCTCCAAAGGTGGCCATTATGATGTCACTATTTTTGTATATGATATATTATATGTTTATGTTTTCCTTAAGCTTCTGTTTTTTTTCATTTTGGGCATACCTTTATGGTTTCCATTATGGGTAAACACGATATCTTCATTTTAGGAAGTGCAGACTACCGCCCCCTAAAAGTGATTTGATTCGTTAATACCATATGTGGGATGTGTAAAGGATAAAGTTAATGATATTATATATGATATTATACTGGAATTATAATATACCTTTATATCATTATGATTCCATTCTATAAAATACGAAATAGAAATGAAAGTAGCGTTCATGCGTACGTACGGCTTACCGTCTCCATGAACAGTGCATTTCATTTCTTACCTCTAAATGATTATGTAATATTATAAATGCATGTATGTACTGGATATATATTAAATATATGATATCTACATCATGAATACCATTCTGGATATAATGAACCTTTGACCAAATTAACAACATGTAAGTGTAAGAAGTCTATTTTTGACTTAAGAACCAAATACCGACAAAATGAAAATTATTAACTTAACTGATTACATGATGTTCATAACATGGTATAAAAGGAGTAATGAACTTCAAAAAGGTTCTTAATCAAGTAGATATTAACTCAAGTTTATTATTCAGGAGATTAAAGAACGGTCGGGTCAAGTCGGATACGAGGTATGGGACTTCGTCTCAATCTCCTTTCATTGAGGGATATTTTATTTTATACACAACTTTCTTTTATACGGTGTATAAACCCCTTTGACTTTTACGTTTATTCAATGGGAATCTTTTTTTATACGAAGCGTTTACTAAACGACAAAAGGTAATGTTTTTGTCGTACGTATGCGGCGACAACGACTTCTCCGCCGTCGTGACCGTTATTTGAGTTTGGGCTTCCTCTACAAGCCATGCCTTATTTTTAAAAGAAAAATAAATACCATGTCTTACTTTTCTTTTATTGAAAATGGTTTTCATAATGTTTTTATATCAATGTGTTGTATTGATATCTCGTGATTGAAATGTGGAAATTTTATGTTTCCTTTAGGCATGTTTTATGTGATATGATTATGTTATGGTTCTTGGGCATTATTATGAAGATGGGTGGTTCCGTGATAAACTAAGGGCGGGTGAGCCCGTTATAGCTCTCCAATGCATTGCGTAACACGAAGGAGTGAAACGTTAAGGTTTCCCCGAAGAGATTTTAGGGAATATACTGTGATGGGTATTCCAAACGTAACCAAGAGGGTTACTCCCTACGTAAGAATGTTATGAATGCCTCAAGTTACCTTTATGTCTTATGATTTCTATGATTTATTCATGATTTTATGAGGTATGTTAAAGTGCCTATGTTTTATGGGTAAAGTATGATTTCATTCATATGTATATATGAACTCATGTTTCCTTTCCATGTTTTTTTTATAACCCATACTGAGTTTTTATGCTCATCCCATGTTTTTGAAATATTTTTCACAGGTCAAGGGAAAGGTACATGATAAGATGATAGATTCAAGGATGTGTCAAGAAATAATGCATGTTTTATTTTAAATGTGTTTCAATTGATGGGAATGAAGAATACTATCTTTATGTAACCACTTTGTTTATATGTGGAATTTAATTCAAGTTTTATGATCTAATTCTCTAAAACCCTAAACCCGAAAAGATCCTCAATGTGTAATCTTGTAATAACTCAAGATTAAGTAAGGTTTAAGGCAGGGGCCTTATAGTTGGTATCAATGGTCGGTTTAGATAACTTTAGGATTTAGAATTCTATTAAATGATTATCCAAAAATAGATTTTTTTTCGAAATGATATAGCATTTAAAGATTACCATGTTGCTTCATCTAAGACATGTTTGTTCAGAATGGTTTTCCGCAGAGGAAACAGGGAAGCAGTGCTAGGAAGGCATACAGAAGGAAATAACCTTCCGAATCAGCATCCTGAGATGGTCGGAATTGGAACTGAATAGTTTGTTGCAGTGATGGAACAGTTGACTCAGGCTATAAATGGTGGTGGTATCCATGCACGAGATCAGCCAGATCAACCACAGAGGAACATGTCAGTGGTGGAACATTTCATGAGGCAACATCCCCCATCATTCAGAGGATCATCTGACCCTGTGCAAGCTGAAGGGTGGATTAAAGCACTGGAGAAGATTTTTGATGTCATGGGGTGTTCAGAACATCAAAAGGTTAGTCTTGCTATTTACCGTTTGGAGGGTGAAGCAGATCAGTGGTGGTCTATGGTTAAAAATATCAGGGACGCCGATGAGATTGATGCTCTTGACTGGGATGAATTCAAAGGTATGTTTCTTGAGAAGTATTTTCCTAAGGCTGTTCGACTTAGGATGGAAAAGCAATTCTTGGAATTGAGGCAAGAGGACGACTCAGTGGCTGCCTATGAAGAAAGGTTCACTCGATTGGCAAGGTGTACTCCAAATTTTATCCGAGACCTTGATAGTAAAATCAATCATTTTTACTCAGGATTAAAGCCAAAATATCGAAGGGAATTAGCTTCTAATGAGTTTAAATGTTATGAAAAGCTTGTTCGATGTGCTGAGAAGGTGGAAATGGAGTTTGCCGATGACCAAGTTTTCTATAACAACCAGCAGAAGAAGAGACCGTGGTGGCAGGAGAAAGGTAAGAATTCTTCAAAAAAGTCTGATAATAAGAGAACTAAGTTTCCAGTTTGTGATAAATGTGGCAAAAGGCATGCTGGGGAATGTCTTCTGAATTCTGGAAAGTGCTACCGATGTGGTAAGATGGGACATAAGGCTCGTGATTGCACTGAAAAGGATCAAGGTGAAGGTAAGAACAAATTTGATTTACAGTTAGTGAAATGTTATAAGTGCAATGAGATGGGTCACTATGAAAATGAGTGTCCGACAAGGAGCTTGAGTGATGGGAAGCAGTTAGACTACAAGCAGAAAGGGGTGGTGAAATCCTTTACAACTACTTCAGTAGATGTCGGGCCATCAAATGAAGTTGTATCAGGTACCTTGTTTGTTTTTTCAGATTATGCCAGTGTGTTGTTTGATTCGGGGTCTACACATTCTTTCATCTCTGAAACCTTTTCTAGTAAAATGGGAATACCATCTCAAGAAATGACTCCTGAACTGTTGGTAAAAATACCTCGGGGGAATGTTGAGGCAAAAAGAATTTATAAGAATCTTCCTATCCTTATCTGTGGAAAGAACCTACTTGCAAACCTTATTGTTCTACCTCTAGTAGAGTTTGATGTTCTCCAGGGTATGGATTGGCTCTCTATTTACCATGCTAAGATTGACTGTAGAGCTAAAGAAGTTTCTTTTCAGAAAGACTTTTAGTTTGTTTACAGGAATGAACCCTTACTTTTGATAACATATCAAGAGGCCGACAAACTTGTAAATGATGGAAATGAATGTTACCTTGCACACGTCGTTGAAAATAATGGAACTGTTCAGATTAATGATGTGCCAGTAGTAAATGAGTATCCTGATGTTTTTCCTGATGAGTTGCCTGGAATAATACCAGATCGGGAAGTTGAATTTACTGTTGACTTAGTCCCTGATGCTAAGCCAATTTCAAAACCCCTTCATTGAATGGCACAAATTGAACTTTTAGAGTTGAAGGAGCAATTGCAAGATTTATTAGAGAAAGGTTTCATTAGACCTAGCACATCACCATGGGGTGCTCCTGTTTTATTTGTTAAAAAGAAAGATGGTTCTATGAGACTTTGCATTGATTATAGAGCCTTGAATAATATCACTGTTAAGAACAAATATCCTTTGCCTCATATCGATGATTTTTTTGATCAGCTCCAGGGAGCTCAGTTTTTTTTCATTGATTGACTTGAGATCGGGGGTACCATCAGCTGAAGGTAAAGGAGGCAGATATTCCAAAGACCGCGTTCCGTACGAGATATGGCCATTATGAATTTGTAGTAATGCCTTTTGGGATAACCAATGCACCTGCTGTATTCATGGACTTAATGAATAGAATTTTCCATGAGTTCTTGGATAAGTTTGTGGTGGTTTTCATTGATGATATTTTGGTGTTTTCTAAAAGTAAAGAGGAGTATGAAAAACATTTAAGGGTTATCTTGCAAACCTTAAAAGAAAAGAAACTGTATGGGAAATTCAGCAAGTGTGATTTTTGGTTGCAACAAATTTCTTTCCTTGGTCACATTGTTTCTAAAGATGGAATAACTGTTGATCCTGCAAAAACGAAAGTTGTGGAAGAATGGCCAAGACCCACAAATGTAACCTAGATTCGTAGATTCCTTGGTTTGGCAGGCTATTACCGAAGGTTTGTTAGAAATTTTTCACGGTTATCTAGTCCAATGACTAAGCTAACTCGGAAGGGTGTTAAGTTCATCTGGACAAAAGAATGTGATGATTGTTTTCAGGAATTGAAAAGAAGATTGGTGAATGCTCTAGTTTTGGAACTACCATCCAGGAATGGTGAGTTTGTTATATACAGTGATGCTTCATTGAAAGGACATGGTTGCGTCCTAATGTAGAATGATCAGGTAATTGCTTATGCTTCACGACAGTTGAAAACTCCTGAGGTAAATTACCCTACACATGATTTGGAATTAGCTGCTGTTGTCTTTGCTTTAAAAATTTGGTGGCACCATTTGTATGGAGTAAAGTGTGAAATATATACCGATCACAAAAGTTTAAAGTATATATTCACTCAGAAAGAGTTAAACATGAGATAGAGGAGATGGCTAGAATTAATCAAGGATTATGATTGTACAATTCATTACCATCCGGGAAAAGCAAATACAGTGGCCGATGCTTTGAGTCGAAAAAGTAATGCTTCATTAACAATGTTGCGTTTGGAACATGATACTTTGGTTAAAAATTTGATGAACTTTGGCATAGAAGTTGTTGGTGCAGGAAGTCCTTCTGTTTTGTTTCAGGTATCAGTGAGATCTTCTCTATCAGATAGAATCAAGCAAGCACAGAAGCAAGACAGTGAGTTGCAGAAAAAGGTAGAGCTGGTTCAGAAAGGTAAGTTTCCTGAATTCAACATTGATAGTGATTGTGTTTTGAGATTTGGGAAGAGATTGTGTGTTCCTTTTGATTCACCGTTGAAGAGAGAGCTATTATGTGAAGCTCATAATTCTCCGTTTTCAGTTCATCCGGGCAGTACTAAGATGTATAGAGATCTGCGGGAGTATTACTGGTGGGATGGAATGAAAAGAGACATTGTTGATTTTACTGTGAAGTGTTTGACTTGTCAGCAGGTTAAAGCAGAGCGGCAGTTACCAAAAGGGATGCTTCATCCTTTACCAGTGCCAGAGTGGAAATGGGAGAATATATCCATGGACTTTGTTGTTGGATTACCGAAGACATATCGAGGTAATAATGCAATCTCGGTTATTGTTGATCGCTTGACCAAATCTGCTCATTTCCTTTCTATACGAGATACTTTCTCTCTTGATCAACATTCCCGTTTGTATCTTAAAGAGATAGTCAGGTTACATGGAGTTCCTCTCTCCATTGTATCGGATCGTGATCCCAGGTTTACTTCTAACTTTTGGAAAGGCCTTCAGAAGTCGTTGGGTACTGAATTAAATTTTAGTACAGCTTTTCATCCTCAATAAGATGGACAGTCAGAACGAACAATCCAGACATTGGAGGATATTCTACGAGCTTGTTCTATGGATTATCAGGGAAGTTGGGACCAACATCTTTCTTTGGTTGAGTTTTCTTATAATAACAGTTTTCATTCCAGTATACAGATTGCACCATTTGTGGCATTATATGGGAAGCGGTGTCGAACTCCAGCATTTTGGAATGAAGTGGGTGAAAGGAAGCTGATGGGACCAGAATTGGTAGAAGAGATGGCAGAAAAGTTCAGTTGATTTAGAAGCACATGAGAACAGCTCAGAGCAGGAAGAAGAGTTATGCGGATAACCGGAGGAAGGATCTATCTTTCGAGGTAGGTGATCATGTTTTTCTCAAGGTTTCTCCTTAGAAAAATGTGATGAGATTTGGTAAGAAAGGAACGCTATGTCCAAGGTTTATTGGACCATATGAAATTCTGGAGAGAGTTGGATCAGTTGCATACCGGGTGGCTTTACCTCCGAGTTTATCTCAGGTACACAATGTTTTTCATGTTTCAATGTTGAGAAAGTATATTCCAGATCCATCTCATGTTTTGAGTCCAGAGGTAGTTCAGCTGGAAGAGAACCTATCTTATGAAGAACAACCTGTCCAGATTCTTGACCACATGGAGCAAGTGTTACAGAATAAGTAGATTAAGCAGGTAAAGGATTTCTGAAAAAACCACATGATTGAAGAGGCAACATGGGAATCTGAAAATGCAATGAGGGTTAAGTACCCCCATTTATTCGATAAGTAAATAAATTGCGGGGACACAATTTTCTAAAGGGGGGAAGGTTGTAACATCCCAAGTAAGTAATGAATAATAGATATTTTTATCTATGTTTATTAATGATTAAGATAGTGTTATAGAGGCTTAAAATGAAAATAAATCCAATCTTAAGCATGTAATACACTAATATTCTTAAAAGATTGTTTTACTGCCTTATGATGGGAAACCATTTTTGAATCTATATTTTGACAATTTTATAAACAATGTTTGTCAAAATAAACTTATCCTTTATGATTGGGACATCAAAATTTACCTTGTGTGAATTTTTGGTGTTTTCCTGACAATGTTCATTTTTTAATGAATAGTGAAAAATACTGCATTTTACATCAAAACTGCTTTTTAATCTAATTTATTTATATGATTAGATTATGTTTTGAATTGGTTTTGAAGTTAAATTAGAATATATTTTTACCATTTTATCTAATGGTGGTCATTGGAATCAATTTCACTTTGAAATTAGACCTAAACTGGTGTCAATCTTTTGATACTTATTGTTTTGTAAAAACACGCTTTTTGCTCTGGCAGCGGGAATTAATTATTAAATTAATTAATGTGACTTATATGATTTGAATTTTGTAAAATATACTTCATTTTTCAATTCTGAATATTAAATATATCTTAGGGTGAATTTTTGGTAATTTTCTGAAAAACTTCAATTTTTGATGAATAGTGAAACCACTAAGTGGTAATCAAGCAAACTGACTTTTCAGTTAAATGAAAGTTTACCACTAATGTGTATTGAATTTTGAAAATCCGACATACATGGTTGTCATTAAGAAGTAAAATGTGGTTCAATGGGATTATAATAATTTTTTGGTGAATAGTAACTTATTAAGTTTTTAATCGTGATTAGTGGTATTTAGTGTAGTTTAAGGTATAAATAATGCTTTAATAATATGAAATGACCTATACACATGTCCCAACCTTATTGGTTGTGTCATGGCCGACCAAGAAAAGCCATGGGTAAACTTGAGGACCCCATGGAGACATTTTGGTTGGGAAATGACATAAATAACTTTTTATTTAATGTAAAAGTAAAAATGACACAAACATAATATGTTTCACAGAAAAAAATTTTACATGGGGTTATAAAGATCATATATTTGATTATAAATAGTCATTGGAAAGATAAAAAGATTTCCTACATCATAGTATTTTTTTAATAATTTTTAGACATTAAATAAATTAAATTATTTATGTCATAATAATGATGCAGCGATGACATCATTATTTGACGAATAAATAAAATGGAAAGATAATGTAAAATCTATGAACTACACATGTCCAAAACTTATTGGATGAGTGTACTTCGAAGCCTTATCACCTTATACACGAATTATATCAATTTGGGACCTTTTAAAACCGAAACACATTTTCAAATAAAGTAATATTTCTTTACTTTCCAAAAGTACCCCTCCTCTCCTCTTATAAATGGCCCCCACCTCTACCTCATTTCACACACACCTCAAGCCTTTGGCTCGGCCAACCCCTGCCCATATACTATCTCCACATCCTTATCTTCATCCTAGAGGATTCACTTTGGGCATAATCCTTTCAAATGAAGCCTTTAGGCTCAAATCAAAAGGAGTTACACTTTTTAAGGTAATTCATTCTCTCATGTTCATTTGTTTTATTTTGCTTCTCCAACCCCCTAAACTCTTTTTATTTAATTATTTTGTAACAACAACAGAATCTTCAATATACTAGGATGTTGTTATAAGATTTATTTGAGCTACACTCTCACACAACTTCATCAAATGGTTAAAGAACATACGGTTTCCGTGGATGGCGAAATACTGCCTCCCGAAACGATGATTGTTCAATACTCATTTAACACCTTCAAAGGTGGCCATTATGATGTCACTATTTTTGTATATGATATATGATATGTTTATTTTTTCCTTAAGCTTCTGTTTTTTTTTCATTTTGGGCATACCTTTATGGTTTCCATTATGGGTAAACACGATATCTTCATTTTAGGAAGTGCGGACTACCGCCCCCTGAAAGTGATTTGATTCGTTAATACCATATGTGGGATGTGTAAAGGATAAAGTAATTGATATAATATATGATATTATACTGGAATTATAATATACCTTTATATCATTATGATTCCATTCTATAAATTACGAAATAGAAAAGAAAGTAGCGTTCATGTGTACGTACGGCTTACCGTCTCCATGAACGGTGCATTTCATTTCTTACCTCTAAATGATTATGTAATATTATAAATTCATGTATGTACTGGATATATATGACATATATGATATCTACATCATGAATACCATTCTGTATATAATGAACCTTTGACCAAATTAACAACATGTAAGTGTAAGAAGTCTATTTTTGACTTATGAACCAAATACCGACAAAATGAACATTATTAACTTAACTGATTACATGATGTTCATAACATGGTATAAAAGGAATAATGAACTTGAAAAAGGTTCTTAAGCAAGTAGAGATTAACTCAAGTTTATTATTCAGGAGATTAAATAACGGTCGGGTCATGTCGGATACGAGGTATGGGACTTCGTCTCAATCTCCTTTCATTGAGGCATATTTTATTTTATACACAACTTTCTTTTATATGGTGTATAAACCCCTTTTACTTTTACGTTTATTCAAAAGGAATATTTTTTTATACGAAGCATTTACTAAACGACAAAAGGGAATGTTTTTGTTGTACGTATGCGGCGACAACGACTTCTCCGCCGTCGTGACCGTTATTTGAGTTTCGGCTTCCTCTACAAGCCATGCCTTCTTTTTAAAAGAAAAATAAATACCATGTTTTACTTTTCTTTTATTGAAAATGGTTTTCATAATGTTTTTATATCAATGTTTGTATTGATATTTCGTGATTGAAATGTGGAAATTTTATGTTTCCTTTATGCATGTTTTATGTGATATGATTATGTTATGGTTCTTGGGCATTATTATGAAGACGGGTGGTTCCGTGATAAACTAAGGGCGGGTGAGCCCTTTATAGCTCTCCAATGCATTGGGTAACGCGAAGGAGTGAAACGTTAAGGTTTCTCCGAAGAGATTTTAGGGAATATACTGTGATGGGTATTCCAAACGTAACCAAGAGGGTTACTCCCTACGTAACAATGTTATGAATGCCTCAAGTTACCTTTATGTCTTATGATTTCTATGATTTATTCATGATTTTATGAGGTATGTTAAAGTGCCTATGTTTTATGGGTAAACTATGATTTCATTCTTATGTATATATGAACTCATGTTTCCTTTCCATGTTTTTTTATAACCCATACTGTGTTTTTATGCTCATCCCAATTTTTTGAAATGTTTTTCCCAGGTCAAGGGAAAGGTACATGATAAGATGATAGAGTCAAGGATGTGTCAAGAAATAATCCATGTTTTATTTTAAATGTGTTTCCATTGATGGGAATGAAAAATACTATCTTTATGTAACCACTTTGTTTATATGTGGAATGTAATGCAAGTTTTATGATCTAATTCTCTAAAACTCTAAACCTGAAAAGATCCTCAATTTGTAATCTTGTAATAACTCATGATTAAGTAAGGTTTAAGGCTGGGGACTTATAGTTGGTATCAAAGGTCGGTTTAGATAACTTTAGGAGTTAGAATTCTATTAAATGATTATCCAAAAATATATATTTTTTTGAAATGATATAGCATTTAAAGATTACCATGTTGCTTCATCTAAGACATGTTTGTTCAGAATGGTTTTCCGCAGAGGAAACAGGGAAGCAGTGCTAGGAAGGCATGCAGAAGGAAATAACCTTCCGAATCAGCATCCTGAGATGGTCGGAATTGGAACTGAACAGTTTGTTGCAGTGATGGCACAGTTGACTCAGGCTATAAATGGTGGTGGTATCCATGCACGAGATCAGCCAGATCAACCACAGAGGAACATGTCAGTGGTGGAACATTTCATGAGGCAACATCCCCCATCATTCAGATTATCATCTGACCCTGTGCAAGCTGAAGGGTGGATTAAAGCACTGGAGAAGATTTTTGATGTCATGGGGTGTTCAGAACATCAAAAGGTTAGTCTTGCTGTTTACCGTTTGGAGGGTGAAGCAGATCAGTGGTGGTCTATGGTTAAAAATATCAGGGACGCCGATGAGATTGATGCTCTTGACTGGGATGAATTCAAAGGTATGTTTCTTGAGAAGTATTTTCCTAAGGCTGTTCGACGTAGGATGGAAAATCAATTCTTGGAATTGAGGCAAGAGGAAGACTCAGTGGCTGCCTATGAAGAAAGGTTCACTCGATTGACAAGGTATGCTCCAAATTTTATCCGAGACCTTGATAGTAAAATCAATCATTTTTACTCAGGATTAAAGCCAAAATATTGAAGGGAATTAGCTTCTCATGAGTTTAAATGTTATGAAAAGCTTGTTCGATGTGCTGAGAAGGTGGAAATGGAGTTTGCCGATGACCAAGTTTTCTATAACAACCAGCAGAAGAAGAGACCGAGGTGGCAGGAGAAAGGTAAGAATTCTTCAAAAAAGTCTGATGGTAAGAGAACTAAGTTTCCAGTTTGTGATAAATGTGGCAAAAGGCATGCTGGGGAATGTCTTCTGAATTCTGGAAAGTGCTACCGATGTGGTAAGATGGGACATAAGGCTCGTGATTGCACTGAAAAGGATCAAGGTGAAGGTAAGAACAAATTTGATTTACAGTTAGTGAAATGTTATAAGTGAAATGAGATGGGTCACTATGCAAACGAGTGTCCGACAAGGAGCTTGAGTGATGGGAAGCTGTTAGACTACAAGCATAAAGGGGTGGTGAAATCCTTGGCAACTACTTCAACAGATGTCGGGCCATCAAATGAAGTTGTATCAGGTACTTTGTTTGTTTTTTCAGATTATGCCAGTGTGTTGTTTGATTCGAGGTCTACACATTCTTTCATCTCTGAAACCTTTTCTAGTAAAATGGGAATACCATCTCAAGAAATGAATCCTGAACTTTTGGTAAAAACACCTGGGGGGAATGTTGAGGCAAAAAGAATTTATAAGAATCTTTCTATCCTTATCTGTGGATAGAACCTACTTCCAAACCTTATTGTTCTACCTCTAGTAGAGTTTGATGTTATCCTGGGTATGGATTGGCTCTCTATTTACCATGCTAAGATTGACTGTAGAGCTAACGAAGTTTTTTTTCAGAAAGACGTTCAGTTTGTTTACAAGAATGAACCCTTAATTTTGATAACATATCAAGAGGCCGAGAAACTTGTAAAAGATGGAAATGAATGTTACCTTGCACACGTCGTTGAAAATAAAGGAACTGTTCAGATTAATGATGTGCCAGTGGTAAATGAGTATCCTGATGTTTTTCCTGATGAGTTGCCTGGAATAATACCAGATCGGGAAGTTGAGTTTACTGTTGACTTAGTTCCTGATGCTAAGCCAATTTCAAAACCCCCTTATCGAATGTCACAAATTGAACTTTTAGAGTTGAAGGAGCAATTGCAAGATTTATTAGAGAAAGGTTTCATTATACCTAGCACATCACCATGGGGTGCTCCTGTTTTATATGTTAAAAAGAAAGATGGTTCTATGGGACTTTGCATTGATTATAGAGCCTTTAATAATATCACTGTTATGAACAAATATCCTTTGCCTCATATCGATGATTTGTTTGATCAGCTCCAGGGAGCTCAGTTTTTTTTCAAAGATTGACTTGAGATCGGGGTACCATCAGCTGAAGGTTAAGGAGGCAGATATTCCGAAGACCGCGTTCCGTACAAGATATGGCCATCATGAATTTGTAGTAATGCCTTTTGGGCTAACCAATGCACCTGCTGTATTCGTGGACTTAATGAATAGAATTTTCCATGAGTTCTTGGATAAGTTTGTGGTGGTTTTCATTGATGATATTTTGGTGTTTTCTAAAAGTAAAGAGGAGCATGAAAAAAATTTAAGGGTTATCTTGCAAACCTTAAAATAAAAGAAACTATATGGGAAATTCAGCAAGTGTGAGTTTTGGTTGCAAAAAATTTCTTTCCTTGGTCACATTGTTTCTAAAGATGGAATAACTGTTGATCCTGCAAAAACAAAAGTTGTGGAAGAATGTCCAAGACCCACAACTGTAACCGAGATTCGTAGCTTCCTTGGTTTGGCGGGCTATTACCGAAGGTTTGTAATAAAATTTTCACGGTTATCTAGTCCAATGACTAAGCTAACTCGGAAGGGTGTTAAGTTTATCTGGACAAAAGAATGTGATGATTGTTTTCAGGAATTGAAAAGAAGATTGGTGAATGCTCCAGTTTTGGCACTACCTTCCAGGAATGGTGAGTTTGTTATATACAGTGATGCTTAATTGAAAGGACTTGGTTGCGTCCTAATGCAGAATGATCAGGTAATTGCTTATGCTTCACGACAGTTGAAAACTCATGAGGTAAATTACCCTACACATGATTTGGAATTAGCTGCTGTTGTTTTTGCTTTAAAAATTTGGAGGCATCATTTGTATGGAGTAAAGTGTGAAATATATACCGATCACAAAAGTTTAAAGTATATATTCACTCAGAAAGAGTTAAACATGAGACAGAGGAGATGGCTAGAATTAATCAAGGATTATGATTGTACAATTCATTACCATCCGATAAAAGAAAATAAAGTGGTTGATGCTTTGAGACGAAAAAGTAATGCTTCATTAACAATGTTGCGTTTGGAACGTGATACTTTGGTTAACGATTTGATGAACTTTGGCATAGAAGTTGTTGGTGCAGGAAGTCCTTCTGTTTTGTTTCAGGTATCAGTGAGATCTTCTCTATCAGATAGAATCAAGCAAGCACAGAAGCAAGACAGTGAGTTGCAGAAAAAGGTAGAGCTGGTTCAGAAAGGTAAGTTGTCTGAATTCAACATTGATAGTGATTGTGTTTTGAGATTTGGGAAGAGATTGTGTGTGCCTTTTGATTCACAGTTGAAGAGAGATCTGTTATGTGAAGCTCATAGTTCTCTATTTTCAGTTCATCCGGGCAGTACTAAGATGTATAGAGATCTGCGGGAGTATTACTGGTGGGATGGAATGAAAAGAGACATTGCTGATTTTACTGTGAAGTGTTTGACTTGTCAGCAGGTTAAAGCAGAGCGGCAGTTACCGAAAGGGATGCTTCAGCCTTTACCAGTGCCAGAGTGGAAATGGGAGAATATATCCATGGACTTTGTTGTTGGATTACCGAAGACATCTCGAGGTAATAATGCAATCTGGGTTATTGTTGATCGCTTGACCAAATCTGCTCATTTCCTTGCTATACGAGATACTTTCTCTCTTGATCAACTTTCCCGTTTGTATCTTAAAGAGATAGTCAGGTTACATGGAGTTCCTCTCTCCATTGTATCGGATCGTGATCCCAGGTTTACTTCTAACTTTTGGAAAGGCCTTCAGAAGTCGTTGGGTACTGAATTAAATTTTAGTACAGCTTTTCATCCTCAATCAGATGGACAGTCAGAACGAACAATCCAGACATTGGAGGATATTCTACGATCTTGTTCTATGGATTATCAGGGAAGTTGGGACTAACATTTTTCTTTGGTTGAGTTTTCTTATAATAAAAGTTTTCATTCCAGTATACAGATTGCACCATTTGAGGCATTATATGAGAAGCGGTGTCGAACTCCAGCATTTTGGAATGAAGTGGGTGAAAGGAAGCTGATGGGACCAGAATTGGTAGAAGAGATGGCAGAAAAGTTCAGTTGATTCAGAAGCACATGAGAACAGCTCAGAGCAGGCAGAAGAGTTATGCGGATAACCGGAGGAAGGATCTATCTTTAGAGGTAGGTGATCATGTTTTTCTCAAGGTTTCTCCTTAGAAAAGTGTGATGAGATTTGGTAAGAAAGGAAAGCTATGTCCAAGGTTTATTGGACCATATGAAATTCTGGAGATAGTTGGATCAGTTGCATACCGGGTGGATTTACCTCCGAGTTTATCTCAGGTACACAATGTTTTTCATGTTTCAATGTTGAGAAAGTATATGCCAGATCCATCTCATGTTTTGAGTCCAGAGGTAGTTCAGCTGGAAGAGAACCTATCTTATGAAGAACAACCAGTCCAGATTCTTGACCACAGGGAGCAAGTGTTACGGAATAAGTAGATTAAGCAGGTTAAGATTTTGTGGAAAAACCACATGATTGAAGAGGCAACATGAGAATCTGAAAATGCAATGAGGGTTAAGTACCCCCATTTATTCAATAAGTAAATAAATTGCGGGGACGCAATTTTCTAAAGGGGGGAAGGATGTAACATCCCAAGTAAGTAATGAATAATAGATATTTTTATCTATGTTTATTAATGATTAAGATAGTGTTATAGAGGCTTAAAATGAAAATAAATCCAATCTTAAGCATCTAATACACTAATATTCTTAAAAGATTGTTTTACTGCCTTATGATGGGAAACCCTTTTTGAATCTATATTTTGACAATTTTATAAACTATGTTTGTCAAAATAAACTTATCCTTTATGATTGGGACATCAAAATTTACCTTGTGTGAATTTTTGGTATTTTTCTGACAATGTTCATTTTTTAATGAATAGTGAAAAATATTGCATTTTACATCAAAACTGCTTTTTAATCTAATTTATTTATATGATTATATTATGTTTTTAATTGGTTTTGAAGTGAAATTAGAATATATTTTTACCATTTTATCCAATGGTGGTCATTGGAATCAATTTCACTTTGAAATTAGACTTAAACTGGTGTCAATCTTTTGATACTTATTGTTTTGTAAAAACACGCTTTTTGCTCTGGCAGCGGGAATTAATTATTAAATTAATTAATGTGACCTATATGATTTGAATTTTGTAAAATAGACTTCATTTTTTAATTCGGAATATTAAATATATCTTAAGGTGAATTTTTGGTAATTTTCTGAAAAACTTCAATTTTTGATGATTAGTGAAACCACTAAGTGGTAATCAAGCAAACTGACTTTTCAGTTAAATGAAAGTTTACCACTAATGTTTATTGAATTTTGAAAATCCGACTTACATGGTTGTCATTAAGAAGTAAAATGTGGTTTAATGGGATTATAATAATTTTTTGGTGAATAGTAACTTATTAAGTTTTTAATCACGATTAGTGGTAATTAGTGTAGTTTAAGGTATAAATAATGCTTTAATAATATGAAATGACCTAGAAACATGTCCCAACCTTATTGGTTGTGTCATAGCCGACCAATACAAGCCATGGGTCAACTTGGGGACCCCATGGAGACATTTTGGTTGGGAAATGACATAAATAACTTTTTATTTAATGTAAAAGTAAAAATGACACAAACATAATATGTTTCAAAAAAACAATTTTTACATGGGGTTATAAAGATAAGATATTTGATTATAAATAATAATTGGAAAGATAAAAAGATTTCCTACATCATAGTATTTTTTTTATAATTTTTATACATTAAATAAATTAAATTATTTATGACATAATAATGATGCAGCGATGACATCATTATTTGACGATTTAAATAAAATGGAAAGATAATGTAAAATCTATGAACTAAACATGTCCAAAACTTATTTTATGAGTGGATTTAGAAGCCTTATCACCATATCCACGAATTATATCAATTTGGGACCTTTTAAAACCGAAAAACAATTTCAAATAAAGTAATATTTCTTTACTTTCCAAAAGTGCCCCTCCTCTCCTCTTATAAAAGGCCCCCACCTCTACCTCATTTCACACACACCTCAAGCCTTTGGCTCGGCTAATCCCTGCCCATTTACTCTCTCCAAATCCCTCTCCTCATCCTAGAGGATTCCCATTGGGCATAATCCTTTCAAAGGAAGCCTTTAAGCTCAAATCAAAAGGAGTTACACTTTTTAAGGTAATTCATTCTCTCATGTTCATTTGATTTTTTTTTGCTTCTCCAACCCCCTAAACTCTTTTTATTTAATTATTTTGTCACAACACAAGTATCTTAAATATACTAGGATGTTGTTATAAGATTTATTTGAGCTACACTCTCACACAACTGCATCAAATCGTTAAAGAACATACGGTTTCCCTGGATGGCGAAATTCTGCCTCCCGAAACAATGATTGTTCAATACTCATTTAACACCTTCAAAGGTGGCCATTATGATGTCACTATTTTTGTATATGATATATGATATGTTTATGTTTTCCTTAAGCTTCTGTTTTTTCATTTTGGGCATACCTTTATGGTTTCCATTATGGGTAAACATGATATCTTCATTTTAGGAAGTGCGGACTACCGCCCCCTGAAAGTGATTTGATTCGTTAATACCATATGTGGGATGTGTAAAGGATAAAGTTAATGATATTATATATGAAATTATACTGGAATTATAATATACCTTTATATCATTATGATTCCATTCTATAAAATACGAAATAGAAATGAAAGTAGCGTTCATGCGTACGTACGGCTTACCGTCTCCATGAACGGTGCATTTCATTTCTTACCTCTAAATGATTATGTAATATTATAAATGCATGTATGTAATGGATATATATGACATATATGATATCTACATCATGAATAAAATTCTGGATATAATGAACCTTTTGACCAAATTAACAACATGTAAGTGTAAGAAGTATATTTTTGACTTAAGAACCAAATATCGACAAAATGAACATTATTAACTTAACTGATTACATGATGTTCATAACATGGTATAAAAGGAATAATGAACTTAAAAAAGGTTCTTAAGCAAGTAGAGATTAACTCAAGTTTATTATTCAGGAGAATAAAGAACCGTCGGGACAAGTCGGATACGAGGTATGGGACTTCGTCTCAATCTCCTTTCATTGAGGCATATTTTATTTTATACACAACTTTCTTTTATACGGTGTATAAACCCCTTTGACTTTTACGTTTA
Organism: Viscum album; assembly: GCA_963277665.1. NCBI lineage: Eukaryota > Viridiplantae > Streptophyta > Magnoliopsida > Santalales > Viscaceae > Viscum > Viscum album. The sequence continues at coordinate 1,810,950,130 of OY728164.1, read as the reverse complement.
TTCAAAAGGAATATTTTTTTATATGAAGCGTTTACTAAACGACAAAAGGAAATGTTTTTGTCGTACGTATGCGGCGACAACGACTTCTCCGCCGTCGTGACCGTTATTTGAGTTTCGGCTTCCTCTACAAGCCATGCCTTCTTTTTAAAAGAAAAATAAATACCATGTTTTACTTTTCTTTTATTGAAAATGGTTTTCATAATGTTTTTATATCAATGTGTTGTCTTGATATCTCGTGATTGAAATTTGGAAATTTTATGTTTCCTTTATGCATGTTTTATGTGATATGATTATGTTATGGTTCTTGGGCATTATTATGAAGACGGGTGGTTCCGTGATAAACTAAGGGCGGGTGAGCCCGTTATAGCTCTCCAATGCATTGGGTAACGCGAAGGAGTGAAACGTTAAGGTTTCTCTGAAGAGATTTTAGGGAATATACTGTGATGTGTATTCCAAACGTAACCAAGAGGGTTACTCCCTACGTAAGAATGTTATGAATGCCTCAAGTTACCTTTATATCTTATGATTTCTATGATTTATTCATGATTTTATGAGGTATGTTAAAGTGCCTATGTTTTATGGGTAAAGTATGATTTCATTCTTATGTATATATGAACTCATGTTTCCTTTCCATGTTTTTTTATAACCCATACTGAGTTTTTATGCTCATCCCAAGTTTTTGAAATGTTTTTCACAGGTCAAGGGAAAGGTACAAGATAAGATGATAGAGTCAAGGATGTGTCAAGAAATAATCCATGTTTTATTTTAATTGTGTTTCCATTGATGGGAATGAAGAATACTATCTTTATGTAACCAATTTGTTTATATGTGGAATGTAATGCAAGTTTTATGATCTAATTCTCTAAAACTCTAAACCCGAAAAGATCCTCAATGTGTAATCTTGTAATAACTCAAGATTAAGTAAGGTTTAAGGCTAGGGCCTTATATAAATGTAGTATAATCTTATAAAAAATATATAAATAATTTCCCATATGTAATGGGTGTGATGTGAATTATATATACCTTTAACATGTTGGATAATGATGATATCTCGGGAGATGATATGGATTTAAACTGAGAGTGAACCCGATTTAGTAAAGGATTATGTATGCTAGAATATTCATGGAGTTTTCCCAAATTAAAGAAATAATTAAATTTTTATTTTTCCTAATCAACCTGATAAATTTGGGATTAATTTTTACTAATGAAATGATTTTATATTATTTTATGTTTATAAAAAAAATTTCATGGTTATGATATATTCTCATGTATTCTGATTTATTATTTTTGATTTTACAAACATGTGACTTCAATATTTTTTTAGGGATAATAATTATTCCATTAATAATGATTAATTATAGATGAGAAATTGCGTATGATTATTCCAAGTAATGATAAAGTCTTTATACCCATATTTTGACATTATGATCACTTATGATCCGTGATATAAATCTCTTATGTTTAACCATACCGAGAATATGATATCATCCTTCCATATGATTTTTATCATCGATTTGTAAATAAATTATTTCTGTGTGGTATATTTGTGAATTTTATTATGTGATAATATATTTTTGGAATATTTTGAAGTTAATTAAATTAATAATATTATTTCTTATTTAGTATCTATATACTACAAACCTTTATTTTCAATTTTTTATTATGATATGTATTGAATATTCATATAATATGATGTAATATATATATATATGAAATTTTTTTACCTCATAATATGATTATGGTGTACATGTATACTAAATTTAAATTTATTATGTATGATGTAAAAAGTATTTTTGACCAATGTCAGAGATTAGAATGATTTTATTGTATCACTTTTGTTTCAATGATGATATATTCCATATTCACAACTTATTTCACTGATATGGTGTATTTACTACCCCATTGAGTAATTATATAAATAATCTATTTATATTTATGTTTTTATAGTTTCATCTAATTTTATCTCTTACATGGGGGTTTGATTCAAAATATACCAATGTGGCATTCGTATTATATTAAAATCTCTGTTTAACAAGGTTTATTTACATTTTTTTATAATGAAATTATATGATCTTCCTCTAAACATTGTATGTGTTTTATAATCATCTATGTATTTCTTGAAATTTTAGGTTTTTCTTCTATATCTACTCTCTATGTAATAAATAGTCTAAAATAATTTTTTTATGGAAAATTGATATTATATTTAAATTCATTCTAGACTCTATTTCAAAAAAGTCCATTTATCATTAAAAAAATTTCATTTTTCTTACAATTATACAAATTTTTACTACACTCATGTTCATCCTTTTTCAAATTTTTATACAAAGGATTAAAAAATTGATACTTTTCATTTTTGAATGAGGTACCAATTACCAAAGGTGTGAAAGAAAAATTATGTGATTCCAACATTAGATGAACATTTTCTAGAAGAAATGTTCATGCGATGTTCTAACAATATTTATATATATATAAACATAATTTAATGTATGTTATTCTTTACTAGGGATATAATCTAATGATTCATTCGTTATTCATTTTCTGAATGGTTATTACTATGATGATAAAATATTGGTGAAATATATATTCTATTCCATGAGATAAAATATGATGAAATGCTAAATTTTTTCATGATCATGTTGAGTAAATCAAATTGGATTATGATTTTTAATGGGTGGTTCGGGTATACCAATCCAATTTATTAGTAATTGAATAATATGCATGATCATTAAATGTTCTATTGGAGGTTATCGAAATCCCGAAGAAGGTAAATTGTTGGATATCTGAAGAAAATTATATTACGAATATCATAATTGGTAGCCTAGAATTAAGATTTTTTTTATTTTTAATATTAAATTATTTTTTCACTATCTCAAGAAATTTTACTATACCAATGTTAATTTATGATGAATTATAATCATTAATTTTTCTTTAATCCATGTATTATGAATACCCAAAACCATATTCCACGATTATTATCCATGAATTTGTGGGCATGATTTTCCATTGGTAATATTTTATTATCATCATCTTATTCTCATTTTAAACTAACATATAATCATTTATCGATATCATTTATTTTTAACATTACCATGAATCCAATTTGGCAGTTTCATATGTCTTGTTTCCATATGTTATAATGAATGGTTTAATGTAATGTTTGATTAATATTTTCACATTATGAGAATTTTTATGTATAATTTTTGAATAATTAATTAAATAATATGATTACATATATAGCTGTTAGGGGCACTTTGCGTTGAAAAAATGGATAGGTGAACTGAATTAGTGTGGAATAATGTTTTATCACATTATAAGTTTATCCGCTTTTATAAATATATATCCTATTCAAGGAATATTTATATATTGAAAATCATATTTAATGAGTGATAATTAATATAAAATATTAAATAATAAATAGGAGAAGGATTTTTTAATGTGGTCAGCCTCTAATGTGGATGATTGTATCCTGGTTGAATGTTTTAATTATTTCATTCATGAAAAAATTTCATTTTTTTATAAAATAATGACTGTGAAAGGGTATTTCCCTAGAAATGTTCTCTTAGAGCCAACTGTGTAAAATGAATGATATAATTCTAAATTTTATGATTATAAGGCGGTAGTATGACCCATCTTATTTGATTAGAATTATAGAACAATTCTTCTACTCTTGACTATAATGTAGGCTAATAAATATTCTGTAACTAAAACAATCTATTGGCTACCACTATTTGATTCTAATCAAAATGTTTCATCAATAACACTACAATATAGTAGGATAAATAATATTAATATTATATAAACTATATATCTCTATTATTATTCCTAACCCATGTGTTGATAAACTATAATAAAACTATCAAAGCTATTCTAATTGTATTGGTCAATGATAAGTAATATAATATATTAATTTATGGTGTAGGGTTTTCAATTCAAAATTATCATTTTTATTCTAATTTTTGTTAAGATTTATACATATAAAATATACTTCTTTATTATTTTATGTGTTTTATCACAAATAGGGCATATGATATTCATGTGAGACTTCACACATGAATACATTATCTTCCTTGAAATAACCAAAACATACATGGGGTATCTTTGTTCTCCAAGTTCTTTGACTTCACGTAATATATTTATTTATACCTACTTTTCTAGGTACTATTTGAATAAAGGAACATTTTATTTAATGCTTCGTATATCCTAAATACCTTTGAGATAGATTCAAATACTTTTGGGGGTCTCCACAGTCATTTCAAAATATAAGAGGATAATGGGAACATCCTCTCCATTACAAATGCATGTATGTTGCATCTTTCGATTCTTCATGTAACTATGTAAGGTGGAATTGGGGTTATTCTCATATAGTTAAATGTATGAAATGGGTTTCTTCATTATGATAGTAGGTTAGATCAGGGATCTCCTCCATGTGATCAACTTATTAAGATGCAGGGTTACAAATTAAATGAAAGATTTCTACATATTCTGACAAACATCTCAATATTTACCTCAACATGAGTATTTATATTCAGATTTACACAAACTATACACTAATACTATGTGTTATTCAATACCAATTCAATCTTCTTAGGATCTCTATAGATATAAATGTTTTCAAGTGATGAAACTCAAATGGATATCATGAGATTCTGAAGTGAACTTGTGATCGCATTATCGCTTCATTTGAACATGTTCTTAAGGAAATTTGAGGTCGGATCATCTTGGTAATAATCATCATTATATGATTCACTAATGATTGTCGGTATGTATATCTGTGATCAAAAAACATCTTGCGATGGCTTAGTAGACACATCATCTTAAAATGAAAAATGGACCACATAATGGATGTTGTCTATGATGAAATATATAGGTGGTATGTATTATTTTTTTCTATTAGATGACTCAGATATTATCAACATATCTTTACATCATCATTCGATTTGGGTAGGTTACAATTGTAAAGGTACAACCACTTTTTTAATTTTTTTTATAAATGTAACATCAAAATCATACTATAACATAAGGGTAAGTGGATAATTTTATATTCTATGTTTGGTTATCCCGACAATTATGTATGCGTATTAAAGAGGTTCATATACCTGGATAAGTAAAAATATAATGATCAAAGGATTCCACAAAGCTTAATCAAAACTCTCATTACTGTAGACTATTTCATTCATTACACATGTAATGGTAAACTATGTATTAAAGAAAATTCACTATATATTGAGGGATATCAGATGTTCATAAATTTTTATATATAATTTTAATATAGGAATAGCATCATCTGTCACACTAATTTGACATAAATATTTTCTTGGTTTGGTGTCACTAAATAAAAAATATTAAAGAGGTTGTTTTCATGATCTGGAACTAGGGTTGGAATAATGAAGACCTTTCGCACAAACCCATCATGGTCCATACCACACCATAGCATGGCCCCTAGGAATCATACCATGTAATATTCATTATAAATTCACTTTATGTTGGTATTATGCTCACAAAATTCATGACCAACCATGGAGGGAAATTCTAATACCATCATGGATACCCATGAAATAGCTGACTCTAAAATGGTGAATTCTAAATCCTAAATGTGGTTGAGATGCCCCCCTTCAGTTATTGTGAATTTCCACATTTTATTAATAAATTCCCACAAAAAATAATTCATTTAATTATTTTATATAAGTAATTTAATTCCATAAAATTATATATTTACTCAATTCATTATCTGAAAAACTACATGAGAAAATATAATTATCTTTAAATGTCCTTAATTTCAAATCATCCATAAGAATTTTTATTTCATTATAAAATTGAATATTTTTGGGGTCTTATATATTTTACATAGTCCTCACAAAATAATGAAATATGGCATAGATTTTTTTATTTCCCCTTCATTATCAATGAAAATGTGAGAATGATTATAATGAGTTTATTAAACATATATACATGTTCCACAATCATCATACTTAAAATAAACTTTATCAATGAAATTTAATATGAGGCCTTTGATCTTCAATATATATAAATTCTTCAAAAAAATAATGTATGTAAAAAAATTGATTCTAACTATAAATAGATCTTTTGAGAATAAATCATTCCATTAATATTAAACACATTCAAGATTAATTATTCCAACATAGCATATTAGGAATGTTTAGTGATATTACATGATTTTATTTAATTTATTCATAATCAAATCATTTAATTCATAACACATTAAACCACTTACAATGATTAAAATAACAAAAAAAGTATGATCGCCAATATCACCTATTCTATTTGTATTGAATAAAAATATATAAACTTATATTTCAATAGGGTATTCACCACGCATATTAATTTTATTCTCTATATCTCCTTTAAAATATGTAAAAAGTTACTCAAAGGGGATTGTATCATTTCATGATGAATAATTGTACAATCAATTTTTATACTCTAATTATATTTTTGCAAACCACGTGTAGAAAAATATTGTAAGGACCCCACCCCAGTATCCTGGACCCAGTGCTTTATTTGATTATATTGGCATGAAAAAGGAATAAGAATCCTGAAGGACCGAGTAGATAAGTTTTATAGTATAAAATATATATAATTTCAACGTTACAACTTGAAATTAAAAACTACATCGAAACTACTTAGACAACTTCCAAAAATTCTAGGTTATTTAAGCATGTCATTCAGAATGAAATACAACATATTCCGAGAAATTAAAATAGAAACAATTTGTGAGCTCAAATTCTTAGTAAGGGTAAACAATTCATTGAATATAACATAAATATTAGACATGGTGAATAATTGAAAACACATGCCTTTAAAAATAAACATTACTATAATATGGAAGAAATATTAGATGAGTAAATATTTCCATAACATAACATAATAATGCGTACTCTACTAGTCGAATAACCACATTAAACATCAATAAAATTTTCATAACGAGGGAATGATTAATGTGGTACAATATAACAATATCGGCAAGGCGTCGTGCCAATACCATAAATAATCATTTTGTTAAGGCCTTGTGCTGAGACCATAGTTTGTGTCATGAGATATAATGATGCAACAAGGGGATATAGTAGGACCCAGATGACACATTTTATGTCCAATTCATTCCACATATGAATAGGGATAAACATGAGCAACATGTACATCCATAATTAAATTAATATATGAAATGAAAATAATTTTCCCCAAACATTAAGCATAAACACTAACCATTCGAAATAAATTTGATAATGGTTTAAGATAGCTCATCCATATCCAAAATAATTAGAAACCATTAAATTAAATATGTTATATGATAACATTGAATAATAACCCCAATAATAAATAATAATCAACAATATTTTTGAAATTGATGAATATACTCTTATAAAATCATCGAATAAATCTTTAGATAAATCTTCTTTTACCTTGAAATGAAGAGTTTTTTTGGACAAATATTTCTATAAAACCAGAAGTGAAGTAATATTGTATTTTTATAATAAAATTTATTATTTTATAATGTCAATTGTTTCAGAAAAGTTATTATATATTTCCTGTAAAAATAGTTATGAATTTGAGAAATTCCTTTGACTCAGGCTTGTCTTTCAGAAACAAATTTGAAAGATCCTTTAATAACATGTAGCGTTCCATAAAATAAGGAATGATTATTTTTGGTGTACATATATTTAATACTAACACATAATTTGTGATAAGTTCATAATAATACATTCTAGTTTCATTGAGGTAATTAGACAATCAATGTAACCCTAATGAAAATGTGAGTTCTGGTGGAAAACCCTTACCTTAAATCCGAATGATTTCTGATGTTGAACTTATGTTCATGAAATATGAAATTATACTTATTAATAAATTATTTCAGAAGCTATTAAAAATTTATTTAGTTTATCATAATTATTTTTATATCATTTATCTCTAAATTTATAATTTATTATATTTATTTTTTTCATTCCAGAGTTCTCATTTACATTATTTTCAAAATTGGTTCACTTGTTTTTAAGCAATGGAGTTCATGTGTAATGGTTGTAAATCTATAGAATTGAAATGAAATATTATTTATGAACATCCATAATTTTTAATTTTAATTTATATAATTTTGTTAGATGGAAATCGGCTGAATCGTAAGATTAGTTACTAAAGATTTTCACTTAGATATTCTACCAGTATTTTGATTATTACAAACTAGTTTGTTCCTATGATTTAATAATATTTATGTATACTAGTTACTGAATATTAATTATTTTATAATAAATATATTATAGTTTGTTTCAACCATAAAAATGGTTTCATGACCAGTAATGAAGGATAAATTGTAGAATAAAACATCGTCATCCATGATGGTTATAAATTGGGGCCTCATGGATGTTGATTTCATTTATAAAAATAAAATGGCAGGAGAAGAATATTGATTATGGTTATTCTATTAACAATATATAATTCCTTTATATATATTATACTAGATTTATCATGGTCATTTGGACAAAGGAGTTGATAATAGGATAAAAAAAGAAGATAAATTGAAATGAATCTAAATGAAAAAGAAGGGTGCTTTACATCTTGAAATAACCTCCTTGAGAACCTCCTTAAAGAAAATGTTTTTTTTCTTTTGGAAAGTCGATGATATTTCTAGATGTGGGTAGTGATTATGGAAGGGTAATTGGGTATAACTGTGAGGATCTTCAAGTCTTAGATGAGTGAAGAAAAGAGGGAGTGATAGGGGGTTTTATAGTGGAGGAGAATATGGTTTTCATAATTTTTTAATCATTAGATTTTTAATTTCCCTCAATAACCGAAATAGTGATGATTAAATGACCATGAATAGTAATAAGTGTATGTGAGTTCGAAAAAAGTTGCCTTACATCACATGTGATGTAATTAATAGTGTATTTAACTGATAATTTGTATATGTTGTATTTTACAGTATTTCACTATTCATAAAAAATTTGAGTTTTTCAGAAAAATAAAAAAAATCAGCCTATCCATTTTTCGATATGTAGCATCCAAATATGAAATATATCTGTCAAAAATAATTTTCTATGTATTATTAATTTAAAATTTAATTAATATCATAATTTATTCTAAAAATAAGATTTTTAAAACAAATATTTACTTGTTCCAAATAATAGTAATATCATACTTCCAAATGAATATTATTTATATATTATCATAGGTGAGATTGATAGTAATTATGGTATATAAATATTCATAAGGTCATGTATCTGTTCATAATGGTAGGTTACTATTCACAAAAAAAATATGTTTTTCTCATCGGACTCCAAATAACTTGCTGATCGCAATGGTGTATGTCATATTTTTGAAATTCACATCACAGAAGTAACAAACTTATGAATAAGGGTCACATAGCAATTAATAGTTAATTATTTTTTAATTTAATGTGATTATGAAATATTTATAAGAATATAATTTCCATTGAATAAATATCAGGTCGTTAAATTCTCCTATCCTAAAAAAAATCATCCTCAAAATTCACAAAATTTTTACCTAAAAGGATTCGAGTATTCCTTCAGCATAAGATCCTCAGGATCCCATGTTTCTTCCTCCATCATTTGGTTACTCCACAGATCCATTACCAGACTATTCATCTGACTTCTCAATACATGTTCTTTGGTAGCATGAATATTGATTGGCACTTCACAATAAGACAGATCAGACTCAAAACCGATTTATTTATAGGTGAGTACATGTGTTTGGTCTATCATTTATTTCATTAACATTAACTTGTGTAACACATTGTGATCTTTAGAAAGAATTAGAGTCATTACGAAATGGTAATCTAGGCTCCAATTCGGTGCAAAATTTCAAAACGTCTGATGTACCTTGGACATAATTTTCCCTTATTACTGAAACGTATAATACCCTTCCATGGAGATTCCTTTACGAAAACATAATCTCTTTCATGAAATTACTAATCCTTCTTTCGGTTATCAGCATAAATATTTTTCCTACTTTGAGCTATTTTGATATGGATTTGGATAATATTTATATTTCCCATTGTTTCTTCCATAAGTTATGGTCCTACATGCTTCCTTTCACTAATATCATCTAAAAAAGTTGGTGTATGACATCTCTTTCCATAAAAAACATCATATGGTGCCATATGAATACTTTAATGGATGAAATTTTTATAGGAAAATTCTATGAGAGGTAAATACTGATCCCATAATTCATTAATGTCTTTTGAGAAAGACCTCAACATGTCTTCCAATGATTGAATAGTCTATTCTGATTGTCCATTAGTTTGTGGGTGGTAGGCTATTCCCAAATAAAGACCAGTATCTTGGACCTCTTGATTAATCTTCCCAAATTGTGATGTAAAATGAGGATCTCAATTAGAAAAAATTGACATGGTTACACCATGAAGTCATACAACTTCATTAATATATAGTCTTGTTAAATGTTCAAGTGGTAAATCTTCTCTTATAGGAAGAAAATGTGCTGATTTTGTTAGACGATCAATAATTACAATATCACATCATTCTATCTTCGAGTATTTGGTAAACCCATGAATAACTCCATAGTAATATCATCCCATTTCCAAGTTGGAGTAGGATGAGTTTTCATGACTCCTATAGGACGTTGTCTTGTGTCCATCACCTGTTGACACACCAAACATCTCAACAGATAATCAAAAATCTCCCTCTTCATGATTTCAACCAAAAATGTTTTTTTAGATCTCTATACATCTTTGTACTACCAGGGTGTATAGAGAATTTATACATATAAGAATAATCCAGTAGTTCTATCTTTATATTAGGAATAGCGGGAACATGATGCATCTTTCCGAATTTTAAAATTCCACATTCAAATACAAAGTCAATCAACCTATTATCATTTACTGCATTAATTTTCATTTGAAACTCTTCATCATCATCATGAGAACTTTTTATCTTTTCCACTAAAAATGTTTTGGATACCATTTTAAAAAGTATTGATGTGTTACCTTCCTTGATAATTCCCATATCTATCTTTACTATATCCATGAACATAGGATCACTTTCAACTCTCATCTTGTTCAGAATTCCATGTCCTTTGAACTCAAATCATCTATTACCTTCTTTGTATTCCACAGTAAGTAGTTTATTGTGAAATCATAGTGTATGAGTATCTCAATTCATCTCTTTTGTCTCATGTTGATTTCTTTCTATGATAATATATATTTCATTCTCTTATGATCTTTATATATTTCACATTTTTCTCTATATAGGTAATGTATTAAAATATTTATAGCAAATATAACGGCTGCTAACTCATGATCTTGAGTTGAATAGGTTTTTTCTTGAATTTTTAGCTTCCAAGATGCGGAGGCAATAACTCTATCATTCTGTATAAGGACACAACTCAGAGCATTCTTTGATGCATCTCTATAGATAACTAACCCATTATTCCCTGATGGTAGGGTTTGGATTAGTGCATTCACTAACTCTTCAAAACATTCTTCATATTCCTTTTTCCATATGAACATCACCTCTTTTCATGTGAGCTTGTTCATTTGGTTGGATAAATGTGAAATTTTGTGAATGAAACACTAATATTAACCTACTAAACAAATAAAAATATGTACCTCAGTTATGTTTGTTGGAGTATGCCATTCTTTCATAGCCTTTTTCATCGTAGGATCTACAGATATTCCATCCTTAGAGACAATGTCTCCCAAAAAGGAAACTGATTGATGAAAAAAATTACACTTCATAAAATTCCCATATAATTCATTTCTTCTAAGAGTCTTTAGAATAGTGCTCAAATGATTTTCATGATCTTCATAACTTATATAGTTTTCCAGGATATCATCAATAAACACCACCACAAATTCATCATGATATTCCTTGAAAACACTATTCCTTATATCCATGATAATAGATGGTGTAGTAGTTAGTCCAAAAGGAATTATTGTATACTCGTAATGCCCATACCTATTTTATAATGCTATTTTTAGAATGTATTCATTCTTCCAAAGCAGCTGATGATATCCAGATCGAAGCTCAATCATCGAAAAATATTGGGGTCCATGAAGTTGATCTAATAAATCATTAATGTAAGGATGGGGATACATTTAATTTATTTTTATATCAGTGATCTCTCTGTAGTTAACGAACAGCCTCATAAACCCAACTTTATTCTTAGTGGAAAAAAGGGGATCCCCATGGAGAATCTCTAGGGACATTAAATCCTTTATCACACAATTCCTCAAGTTGTTTTTTAGTTCCACTATCTTGACATTGGAAATTATATTAGGGTCATTCAATATGGGACTTAAACTAGGAATTAAGTCAATGGAAAACTATACTTCTCACTCTGTAGAATGTATAATTAAATCCACCGGAGGAAATTTAAACATATTCTTGCACAACAGGTACATCTTCTATTTGAACATTATTTTCCTCACCCATAGAAATTGCAATCTCTTCCTCCCCAATAATTGAATTCAGTAGATCTATTGGGGGTGTATCTAGATGAGAAACAAATTGTGATTATTCTGCCCTAAATATGAGGGATTTAACACCTTTCTAAATAATTTTAAGTTAATTTTTCATACAATAGATCTTCTCATTATAATTTAATATACAATGCATACAAATAATTACGTCATATTCAGTCGTTGGTGTGATGCTAAAGTCAGCAACTAAATTAATTTTATGTGTCATGAGGGGGAATAATTGACATGCCTTTATTACAATGATACATCCACTAGGGTTTTGACTAATAACTAACTTATTAAATCATATTGGACATATCTCATTTTCGTGGAAAAATGGGAATATATAAAAGAATGTGATGATCTAGAATCAAATAACGAATTGGCGAAGTTTGATGAAATGTTCAATGTACCTACCACCACTTCATTATTAACATCAACATCCACAGTTGTGACCGAATAAGCTTGTCCCTCTACCCTTAGCCTTCATTGGGGGACATTTCCTTGATTTTTAGGACATTAATGTTCATAATTTCTCATCTACCTACAATTATAGCATTGAACATCAGTAGCTTCTCTCTTCCCCTTAAAATCCTGAGTTTGATGGCCTTTTTCTTCACATTTGTAATAGATTCCCATTCCCTTCAGGCAAGTGCTAGGGTGTTTCTTCTCATAATTAATACATGATGAATATCCAAATCTTCCCTTCTTTCTTATTTCCTTATTTCATTTCCTAGAGTTTTCAACAACCATCTTCTTCTCTTTCTTTCCCTTTATGTAATAAACTGTAGAGAATTATTTTTCTATATTGATAAGACATGAAACTATATCTTCATACGATATGAAATGTTTGGAGGCTAGAGACCATCAAAGGAATGGTTTCAAATAGTCAATGAAATGATTATTTTTTATCCTCATATTTTGTATGTAGCCCATAATATGCCTTGTTAAACTTGTGATGTTAGATTCATTCTTTGAAACATTATCATCTTTCTTTTTCATCAAATTAAGAAACAACCTTTCCATATTAGCTCATTCCTCATGCGGAAAATATTTCTCTAGAAATATTTCTTTAAAGACCCTCCATTCCATATCCTCAATCTTTTCCTCCTCCTTTGTGTTTTGGATTGAAGTCCATCACTCATCCACTTCTCCTGATGGATAATAAACAGCCATGAAAAAATTCTCTATTTTATTACATCCAAAAGCGAGATATATCTTCTCTAGGGAACTTATCCACTTCTCAACTACAAATGGGTTTTTAGTCCCATTGTATGATGTTAGTTGTTATTCTATAAAACGATCTAACATAACTCATCCACATGGTGGATCTGAATTCTCTATGCAGTTATGGTTATTGTTTATAACCTGAG